>CM016617.1:2183233-3383233 GCA_005393395.2 Gossypium australe
GCACCGGTTGCCGAGGAGAGTGAATTTTCTTAAGAACTTTTGGTCTAACACCACGGCGGAAACAAAGATGAAGAACCAACTCTTTGCGGCGGAGCCACCCAAGCTTTATTCCATTCATTACTTGGGGTTAAAGCCATGGCTTTGTTATAGGGATTATGACTGTAACTGGAACCGAGAGGATCACCATATCTTTGCTAGTGATGTAGCTCATAGAAGATGGTGGAAATTTCACAACGCCATGGATGAAAAATTGCAGAGGTTTTGTGGGTTAACGAAGAAAAGAAAAGTGCAATTGGATGCAGATAGGAAGAAAGCTAAAGAAATTGGGTTGAAAGATAAGCATTGGAAGATCAATATTAAGGATCCTAGACGAAAATATTTGAAGAAATAGAAAAAAATTTGGGATTAAGGATTTTTGAGTTTGGGGAGGGAAACAGATTGGGAAACGATAGGGAAAATTTGGGAAATTTTGAGTTTGAGTTTGGGAAAACAAATCGGGGTTATAGGATAGTGGATTTAATTTTTTAGCAGGGAATAAAACGGCACCGTTTTATGTATACAATTTTGCAATTTCTTGTGGCGTTTTTTACAAAAACGCCACTATAGCTCCATGTTTTATGGCGTTTTTCAAAAAACGCCACTATAGCTCCATGTTTTGGCGTTTTTTATAAAAACGCCACTATAGCTCTATTTTTTTGTGGTATGCAATTTTATTTCTTTCTATTTTTAACCTATATTTTTTTTCAAAATTTTTGTGTTGAGATTATCTTTTTTTTTAATTTTTATTTTTAATATTATTTTTATTTTTTTAATTTTTTAATTTTTTATTATTAAATTTTAAAAATTTAATTACTAATACCAACTCTTTTACGAATTTCTTTTTTCTTTCTTTTTACATCAACATTATTTTTTGAAGTATAATCTGCATTAGTTGTTTAGATTTTTATATAAATGGCATTTAATTATATGTATACATCTACATCTCAGAATTATATATGAATTTTGGTTTAATGTGTAATTCTAGATGTGAAATTCTAATTGTGGTTTAAATGTATAGTTGAAACTTTAATTTTGATTTAATCATGCATACACATTATTTTAAAATATAAATACATCAATATATTTTTATATTGAATAATTATAAATTTTATGTATGCAATATATAAATAAAAAATGATGTTAATATATCAATAATTGTGTTATTATATTATAAATTTAAAATCTTTAAATCATACACCCATAAATCTTTAAAATTATTTTAAATCATAATATTTTAAATCATAGTATTTTAATTTTAAATTATTTTAATTTTTTCCATTTTAACATAGTTTTTTTCTATGTTATAATTTGTTTCAAATTTTTTCTATGTGTTATTAATTTTCTCTAAATAATTTAAATATATAATTAAAAAACTTACATTTTAGTTAATACGAAGTTAAGTAATAATTATAAGAAGAGATCAATGAAAGAGTGCTTGAGTACTTTTATTACAATTTTATATTTAATTATTACATAATTCATATCAATTTTAAATAAATAATTTGGAAATTGTGACTAATATTTAAAAGAATTAGATACATGACATATTTTTTTATAAAATTTTTATGTAACAATATTTATACAAAAAATTTCAAAATATGATATAAAAAAGGTTTAAAATACTATAATATCGCTTTACGATTATATAATAATTTATTTAATATAAATTTAAATACTTAATTAACCACAAACCACACAATACATAACCCCCAACTTAAACTTTTAAACCCTAATCTCTAACATATAACCCCAAACCCCAAAGTATATAATGATAAAAATATTTTAATATTAAAAATTATATTGTCTATTTTACAATTATATATTAAATTATTTAATATATAAATTAAGGTTAAAGACTTGAGCCTATTTTAAATAAATAAACACTCGGATAAACCTTAAACCATAAACCCTTGACCATCGGCCCTAAATCACTAAACTCTAAACCTTAAAACCCTAAACTTCAAATCCTAAACCATAAACACTAACCCCTAAATATTAAAACCCTAAACTTTAGAATCACAAGACTTAAAACTCTAAACCCTAACCTTTATCCTCTTAACCCTTAAACCCATAACACCTAAACCCATAAACCTTAAAAATGTATCCTTTAAACCCTAATCCCCAATGAATAACCCCTAAACTCTAAATCATGGACTATAAACATTAAACCTTAAATCATGAACTGTAAACACTAAACTCATAACCTTATAACTTATAAACCCTAAACATTAGACAATATTTGAACCACTAAATTATAAACACTAATGCCGAGTTTTTTTTCCAATTTTTGTATTGATACCAAAATGGCGCCGTTTATATTTTGAAATAAAACAGCTATTTGCGGCGTTTCTGGACAAAACGCGAGTATTTTTATTTTATATTGATACCAAAACGGCACCGTTCTATTTAGAAATCAAAATAGTTTTTTGCATTGCTATACATTTACTGGCGTTTTTGAACAAAAACGCCACTAATGTTAATTTTTTTTTCAATTTTTATATTAAACAGAAACGACGACGTTTTATTTTTAATTGAAATAGTTTTAATAGATTTTAGCGGCGTTCTTAGAGAAGCGTCGCTATAGATCTGACTTTTAGCGGCGTTTTTCCGAAAGCGCCGTTAAAGGTCGGACTTTTAGCGGCGTTTTAGAGAAGCGCCGCTAAAGGTCGGACTTTTAGCGGCGTTTTTCCAGAAGCGCCGCTAAAGGTCGGACTTTTAGCGGCGTTTTTCCAGAAGCGCCGCTAAAGGTCGGACTTTTAGCGGCGTTTTTCCAGAAGCGCCGCTAAAGGTCTGACTTTTAGCGGCGTTTTTCCAGAAGCGCCGCTAAAGGTCTGACTTTTAGCGGCGTTTTAGCGATAAACGCCGCTATATATCATTTTTAGCGGCGTTTTTAAAATAAACGCCGCTATTACTCATTTTTTAGCGGCGGTTTCCTTCAGACGCCGCTAAAGTATAATATTTGCGGCGTTTTTCTCTAAAACGCCACTAAAACGCCGCTAAAAGTCTGTTTTGCTGTAGTGTTAATGGGGATCTATGGCAGGCTACGACCCTAGACTTTTCGCCCCCACTAATCCCCTTATTTTGTAACTATTTTTATTTCTTCAAGGATTCGCGTCACACAATCTCTGACAAAGTTGAATTTATAATTATGATTTTTATAATAAAAATAGATTAAGTGATATTTGAGTTTAGATGAAGAAGATGAAATTGGAATCAAATAGCATGGAAATGAGCTTAAACAACGATACCCACAAGGGTACAAAAATAGGCTTTTAGATGACAATAACAGTCGTGTGTTATGTCATATCAGTGAAGAATATGTTCTGTCTTTCAACCTTTTTCATTTTTTCCCTCGCAACGAAGAATCAAAGAATGGTAATGATGCAACAAACAGAATATTAATCAATCAATTGCTTTGTATATTATTATATTAATATTATTCTGAAGTAAAGATTTTAAAGCCTATCTATAACAAGCCAATCTTTGTTTACGATTCCCTGCTCATAGAATCATCCTGTCAACGTACACCAGTACGTGTTATTGACTTATAATTCGTACACGACATTAGGGATATTTTTTCCCCTTTACCAAAGTGTTTAATTGAAATTTAAAATCTATCATTCACATCTACTTAACTAAATCAACTATCATCTAGTCATGATCATGGATCGAGTCACCCGCTCAGGTTTGAAAGTCCGTCTAAAAAGTGAGAGAGTTTGGGCAAAAATATAAGCCCGAAAAATAGATTTAGAAAAAAAAGCAAATGGACCGAGCCTCGGGTAAGATTTTTTGACTCGAGTCCAGCTCGGCCTAAATTTTTTTCCTTACTGCTGTTTACCGCTGTTTTGTTATTGTTTTGATATTATATTGTTACTATTTTATTGTTATTATTTGAATATTATACAATTCTTTTATTATTAATTATGCTACTATTTTAGAAACATTTGCTTGTTAATTTGTAATTATCTTAGAGTTATTTAAGTATAAAGACATTTTTTTTAAGTATTTATAAATTGTTAGGAAACATTTATTTTAATGTTTTTAGTGTGGATTTGATGTATTATATTTTCAAATTTGTTTTTATATCAAAAATAATATATAATAAAATTTTCATATAGGCGAGCCAGACTCGAGGCTTGGACAAAATTTCAGGCCCATTTTTCGGGGCGATTGGGAATCGAACTTAGAAAACAGACCTAAAATTTTACATAGACTCGAATCCCGTTCGACTCGACCTATAATCAAATCTATTATCACCAAATTCAGACATGAAGTAAATCAAATTAATTTAAAGTTTAATTGTTATAAATTATCAAAGTGATTTATTTTTAAATTGAATTACATGATCTAGAATGTGGAATTATTTGGGTAAGAACCCACTAATGAAGCACAAAGGACAGGTGTGTGGTGGTAGCTATATATATCTTATTTCCCACTTCAAATTGCCAGCCTGTTTTCCTCTTTGAATTTTGGTCTATCGCATACTTTGCTACGTTCATTCTTTTCTCAGAATCTTTTTTGATTGGCATTGGCACTATATTAAAAAAACAAAGCTTCATTTTAATACTACTTTTTCCTTTCATAATTGCGAAAGGATTCTAATTTAATCTCTCTCTAACCATCTTCAAGCAATGCTTAAATTTGTTTGTAGAGATCACCTTTGTCCACATATCTGTACGATTCTCCTCATAGAAACCTTACAGATTACAATGCCACTTTGTGTAACATGTTCTTGAACAAAAAGATATCTCACGCCAATGTGTTTGGTTCGTTCATGAAACATCTGATTTTTGGTCAAATGGGTGACGCATTGACTATTGCAAAATACAAAAGTAGAATCCTATTGTAAATCGAGACTGCTTACAAGACCTTTCACCCACAATGCTTCTTTCAGTACTGCTTATTGTCATATATTCCGCCTCAGTTGTAGACAAGGCAATGTTAGTCTGTAATATAACTTTCCAACTAATGGCTCCTCCAAGAAAGTGAATGCATAGCCTGTTAGATATTCTTTTGCCCAAATCTCCAGCATAATCAGAGTCCACAAAACCAATGATAGTTCTAGAATAGTCACTTTGATTATACACCAAGCATAAGTCTACAATACTTCCCAAGTATCCATTTCACAACCTGCCAGTGTTTCTAGAACAGTCACTTTGGATTATTTTCTTTGGCTGTGATTTAGGATGAGCTTTTCTTGAATGTCCTCTTGACTTGGATCTCCCTCAAGCAACTAAACTTTCACCTTGATTGTTTCAGTTTCTTTCTTAACTCACTAGAACCTAATGCATTTTTTTACCTTCTCGAGATAAATATCATCATGATCGTACAACATAGTATTAACGAAGTTCTCATATGAGCGAGGTAAAGAATGCAAAAACAATCAATGCTTGATCCTCATTATTAATTTTAATATGGATATTATTGAGATCCATAATAAGAATAGGTGTACCTTCCTCCACCTTTAGGGTGTAAAGTTGTTGTTTGAGGTAGAGCCAATTCGTCAATGACTTCATCATGTACTTGCTCTCTAACCAGAGCCACAAACCGAATACAATGGTCTCTTCGGCTACCTTCCGTAATACTTCATCACCTAAACATAGTAGAATAACACTATGTGATTTCTTCAGTATATCTTCTTTTTGCACTTCCATGAGTATGTTTGGTAATTTGTCTCTACCAGACAACGCCTTAAGCAATCCTTGTTGAACCAGCATCACTCGTATCTTGATGCGCCATAATTGAAACTATTTTTACCAGTGAATTTCTCGACTTTGTATTTAGTTTATGATACACTTGCAGTCATATCAACATTTTAAGTGACAACATAAGCGACAACAAAAAATCACGAGTACAACCACTTTGAAAATATTACTAAAGTAATCGAAACAAAGCTCTGATATCAATTTGTTGAAAATGGATTGAACTAAGTATGTCAATATGACCACAAGAGAATAAATAAGACACTCAACAAGAAATAATGTGCAAAAAAGAATAAATAAAAGGATATAAAGATTTACGCGATTACCTCCATGAGCAGAGATGATAAGAAATTTCGCCATAACAAGAATGTAAAGATTATAAGTATTCTGAAACTCAAAACACAATTCGAAAAACTTACAACTCACACTCGAAAAATAAAAAAAAAATAAAAAACATTACACAATTGCTCTCAAATTAAACAATCACTAGCTAATTCACTCTCAAAATTGATGTCTCGTGACTTAAAACTAAAGCTTATTTATACTAGCTTACATGGCTTTCAAGTCAATACCCATTTAATATTGCATGGAAATTGAAACAACAAATATTTTTGCAACCTTCTATTCCCACAATTGCCAACAAATCTTGACATGTTTTAGATTTGTTCAGTGCACTAAATGGGTGCAATCAATTGTCGACTTTGGCTTGAATTTTCAAGCCATCCTTAACGGTTCAGTCAGATATTTTTTAAGATTTTTTATTTATTTCTTTTCGATTTTTTTTTTCATATTAATTTTTGTTTTTTAGATTTATTTTGAGAAAATAAACTTTATCTTGTGCCTTTTAAATATTATTCGATAAAATTTTAAAATTTTTTTATAAATATTTATAAAAAACAATATTTTTTCAAGTAAATTAGAAAATAATCAATAACTTTTATGTGGAATTTTTTCTGGAAATATTTTGACAATTTTAAATATAAAATATTTATTTTTATATTATAAAAATCATAAATAAATATAAATTAAATAAAAATAGAAAGGTATTGTAGATGTCGAAATCAATTGAAATTTTACAAATAAAACCACATATTGTAGATGTTAAAATTGAAACCCAATTTTGTATAAATCAATTAAAAAGGCTATATTGCCACTATCTAAAAAGAGTACAAAGCTGTCCCTTAACATTTTAGATTGACACCTCTACTAGTTATGCATAATTTGCATTGAGATTATTATATCTTCATTTTAATCCAATTTGGATTACAGCTAATATATATGACAAAAAGATGCAATATTTATAATATTATAGACCATGAATCTTATCTAATAGCCCGAAAGTAGAATTTACAGATTAAATGCTCAATTGTTTAATATAGGTGCAAAAAAAAATTCTTATAAAAAAATAACTCGTCTCGATTATCTATTGGTTTAAGTTTAAATTAACCTTACATAATAGATAATTACAACCCCAACAATGAACCCAATTGTTTACAAATTACTCACTTACAATAGTATTTACTCTCCCATAAAAGGTCTAAGGCAAGTTTGCTAAGATGCCAAGTAAATGATATACAAATAACTAGCCAAAAGCACTCCCACAAACACACCAACATGTGTGACAATGCAGCCTATTTATAAGCTTCTTCAAGTCCTCATCTAGTCAGCCTTTAGATCAGATTTGTCATCAATTTAAAGCTGATTGTATCTCTCAAAATATCTTGAATATTTATCTCATAACTTCCTTCATATCAAAGTAAAACAACTAGCTTGATCTCTAAGTAAAATTATAAGGATAAGGATAATGTATGACATGGTGAAAGCTAATCCTTCCCCCTCTTCCTTTTCGAAATTCGATCAACATCATTAAGAACAGAATAAAACATGGCCTAAGAATCATTTTTGATAGTGTAACACATCATGAAAATCAAAGTAAAAAAATGGTCACTTTATACTACACTTGGGTTGTCCTGAAAGCATGTCTAGACTGTTGTCCAAAAGTTAGTCTAGACAACTGTTCAAAGAAGGGATTAAACACAATGACAAAACATGCAGTTCAAGGAGCTATCAAACATAAATGCTCACTTTATACTACACTTGAGTTCTCTTGAAGGCATGTCTAGATTGTTGTCCAAAAATTAGCCTAGAGAACTGTCAAACAAGGGATTAAACACAATGACAAAACATGCAGTTCAAGGAGCTATCAAACATTAATGCTCACTTTATACTAAACTTGAGTTGTCTTGAAGGCACGTCTAGATTGTTGTGCAAAAGTTAGCCTCGAGAACTCTCAAACAAGGGATTAAACACAATGACAAAACATGAAGTTCAAGGAGCTATCAAACATGAAGAAAAACTTCATATATGAGACCGTTAATGTCCAGACATATATAATTTTTTATTTACTGAAAATTATTGTATAATTGTTTACTTGAATAAAATAGTTTTTCTAAAACAATCATTTATTTATTAACATTGTTATACACACATTGAATTGGACCAAATTAATGTTGGACAAAACACGTTAGCAAACAAAATATTTAAATATAAATAAACACATATTTATATATAAAATAAAATATAAATAGAATTTTGAGAGCAAAATAAATTTTGTGTGAGAGAATATCAGTGTGGAAAAATTCTTCAAAATTCGTAGCCTTTTATAGACATTTAGTATGGTGGAATTTTGGAAATTTCCACAAATAAAATAAAATAAATGTTATTTTATAAACAAATTCTGTATGTCTGCTGAGGAAATTTCCACAAATAAAATAAAATAAATGTTCTTTTTGGGCTCGATCAGTTTGAACATTTTGCGTCACCCATATGTGGGGGTGTGCCCCACCCTTAGTGGTTTGGAACTACACCATGCACAAGGTAGGATTCCAAGCTTAGTCATTCAATCACCTTTCAAGAGGGTTCCCATATATATACACATCTCACACTTAGTATTTAACCAATGTGGGATCTAAGCTTTTACTTTTCCTCAACAAATATTTCCAAGTAGCTTACTTTAAGCACCAATTTCTCATTCATCACTCAACCATTTTGAGCATATGATATACCGTTGTAAAGGTCTCATGGAGTAGAATATGAAACCATAATTTTATTATTCAACTCTCTACCTTTATCTATTGAGAATATGCCTCAAAGTTCCTATAAAATACAATTTTTCCAACAACTAATGGTCCTAAATTCAAATAAAAGACCTAAGAAAAGCTTAGAGGAACTTTGATAATGGTAAAAACCACAAGATTAGACATACATACTCTGCTTTCTTTCTTTCTCCATATAAACGTATCTATTTATGTAACTATCTGATAGTTACAAGTATCGGAAAGTGTATTTTCGGGTCTCCGTTTTCGTAAAATAGATTCAATAAATATTTACGAAACTAGTTGTGTGGTTAATTAGGTTTTGGTTAGGTGAATTAGCTTGAATTATAGGTAATTAGGTATAAGGACTAAATTGCATAAAGGGTGAAAGTTTAATTATAGACTAAAGAGAAAGTGAAGGACTAAATAAGTAATTAAACCCAATTTTTGACAAGTGTTTGGTAATGGACATGGCATGTGTAATATTTATATACATATATTTGTAATAATTATATATTTAGTTATTATTTAAGTAATTATTATATTATTATTACATTATATTATTACAATTAAAACATAAAGTAAATAAATAAAAGAAATGGAATAGAAAGAAACAAAAAGAATTGAAACGAACAGAGAGCAAAAGGGAGAAAGAAAAAGAGAAAGAAAAAGGAGAAAATGAGGGTTTCAAGAGTTCAAACTCAAATTGATTTGTCAATTTAGTCCCTTTTCTTGTAATTTTTATGTTTTTAGAATCCTAGTATTAAATATTACTTAATCTATGTTGAAATTTTAGAAAATATTGAAATTTTAGATGTTGTTCATGTTGAATAATTTGTGTATTAGGGGTTAAAGTGATAAAATTTTAAGCTAGAAATGAAAAATGGATTGAATTGTAAAATAAATTATAAGTTTTGAGTATTAGGGACTAAATTGTAAAAATTTCAAAATTCTGGGATTTAAGTGAAATCAGAGAGTTGAATTTAGTCTAAAGTGGAAATTGAATGAAAATATGAAATTAGTTTTAAAGAAATAGAGTTAGTCTCGGTTTAGGGACTAAATTGAAATTTAGACAAAAGTTGAATAAAAATTTAAATATTCAATGTTAAATTGTATTGTATTGATGAATTTCAATTGTTTCAATTCCGTAGCTAACGTTGTGCCGGAAACTTCAGCTAAGAAGGGAAAGGAAAAAGTCAACAAGGAGTAACTCGGAAATTACGGTTTGTATTTCTATAATCCGAATTTAATTATTAAAATTATTGTACTTTGATTTCTTGTATATGGTAAGTGTGAAAGGTGAGAACTATTGTGTTTAAAAATTAAGATGGATTGATTTGGTGTGTGATGAAATTGATATGAATATGTAATTATTGTGGAAACTGAACATTGGATATATATTTGTTATTCTTGAAAAGTGAATTGAAACCCTATTAACTATGTCGGGCTGAGTTGGATATAGTTGGCATGCCATAGGATTGGAAAAGTTCAGGAATACTTCGACTTCGAGTTGATGAGACACTGGGTGTCAAATTATTACTTCGGATAAATCCGATGAGGTACTGGGTACCAACTTACTTCGGCAGGGTCGATGAGACACTAGGTATCAATCTATTACTTCAAATTATCTGATGAGGCACTGGGTGCCAAACTGGTGTGTTTTGGTTGGATCCGTGTATCCGTCTGAGTCTGAGTCATGTTAATAGGGATTATTGAAATAAACAGTGTTATGATTGATATTGAATGGTGAAATGAGATATGGATAGAGACACATGAATCAAGTAATATGTGTTGATATTGTAAAAAGCTATCTGGGATAGCATTTGATAAGAATTGAATGAATTATAAATGTTTTGTCTATAAATTGATTAGTCGTATGATTAATGTTTTGTATGATTTAATGTATATGTTTATTTATTTTACTTTAAAATATTTGGATTATAGAAATACCACTGAGTTTATACTCAGTGTGCGGTTGTTTTCCGTGCGCAGGTTAGATAAAGTCAGATTGCTGATTCAGCATCCATCCAAGATCCCGAACTCAAGTGTGGTGAAGTATATTACTTTTTGGCAATGACATGTACCTAGGATGTTTTAAGTTGTCATTTTGGGAAATGAATGTAAATGATGTTATAAGATGATATTGGTTACTTATATAAATGAATAGTTGTGTTATGTTGAGGTTTAATATGTAATGTTTAATTTTATGTATAAATAAATATGAAATAGGCAAAAATTTGGGTTGAAATGGCATGAAAAATTGAATTAGCTTAAATGGTGTTTTTAATGGATTGTTTGGATAATATCTGTGAAATATTTATGAGTATACATTGGATAGGTCATTAGGTTGATAGTTTGACATGATTTAGATGTATTTAGTTATGTTTTGGATTGATTGAAAGATTGGTTTTTGAATTGCTTGATGTCTCAGGGAATGGTAAACTTGATGTTTAAGGTTCATTTTGAGTCCACACGGCCAGACACACGGGCGTGTGACTGGACCGTGTGAGATACATGGCTAACACACGGACGTGTGATTTGGCTGTGTGTCCCCTGCAACCTTAGAATTTCAAAGCAGAATGCTCAGGTAATTTCACACGGGAAGAGACACGGGCATGTGTCTCAACCATGTGTGACATACGGCCTAGTACATTGGCGTGTGGTTGGCCGTGTGATTTAAGTTAGAGAGTTACATGGGGTCGGACACGGCCTGCGGCACCGGCGTGTCCTATGGTCACACAGGCATGTCCCTTGACCACAAGGGCGTGTATGCCTTGCATCTAGGAAAATTTTAAAATTTCGCGAAAACTCCCTGAGGTCTTGGTTTAGCCCCGATTTGTTTTTAATATATATTTTGGGACTCGAGGACCCATAAAAGGGATGATATGATTAATTTATGAAGTATATGTTGGATGATATGTTAAATGTTCGTATTTGATCTGAAAAGTTTGGTAATGCTTCGTAACCTTGTTCTGGCGACTAATAAGGGTTAGGGGGTGTTACAATTTATCTAATGTTTTATGTGTGCCTTATATGAAAATTTTTTTGTTTTTTTACCAACTATGCATGATAACCATGTTTTGATTTAATTCTCATTTTACTCTTCTATTATTAAAGATTTCTACACAAGGGTATCTTTAGTAGCAAAAACACCTAAAAGAGTTGTGTATCCATGGCCTTTCAAATCTTCTTTCCAACCTCTATCAATACATTCACCACCATTGCTCCAAACTAGCATTAATGTGTTGGTCATCCCTCTACTTTTACTTTTATTATGTTTTAAAGTTTTTGAATATTTTTCATCTTTAGACAATTTTTTTTTTTTGCAAATCTTACATATGTAATAAAATGCATCCAATTTTTATAATTCTTCAATAAAGAGTTATGATCCTTTAAAATAAATTTATTTCGACATTTTGGGTCATCAGAAGTTTACATTGATGGTTTCAGTATTGTTTAATGTTTATATATCATTATATGAAACATATCTAGTTATTTTTGTAGAAATGAGGGGTACCTACTTTGTAAAATAGAAACAATGGCTAAAATAATGCTTGGAGCTGTGGCCACAGTTTCAACCGCGAAATCAAAAGTGTGTAGAAAATAAAGAACACTGAGATTGTTTGTACAGTTCAACATCAGTCTACGTTTGTGGAGCCTTGCCCAAAGCAACATTCTACTATCTTTCTCACAGTTTAACCAATGATTTAAGTCCTAACACTGGTCTAATACTCACCAATTTAGCAACCTCATCGTTATACAAAGGCTAGATCACTCTCCCACTAAGCTTCCTCCTCAAAAGCTTAACTTTGCAACTCAAGAGACTCTCTTGATTGCTTATAAAAACAATGCACACATACATGTTCCTAACTTGAACAATTTTTTTCTACCTCAAAGTCTTATTCTCTCTCAATTACCTTTAACCTAGGCAAAACTTAAGTTTATATTCTACTTAAGTTTTGTTTACATAATAGTTATAATCAAATCACTTTTTTTTATAAAGTGAAGCTAAAGATCAACATAAGATAATACTTCTATAAGAGTTCTGATGTAATCCAAAGTTTTCAACTATAGAAAATGGTTTTACTTGTTTTGCAAGTAACTAGTTTTAATCCGCAATAAACCAATCTTAAAGTTTTAAACATTAACTAAATTAGTCTTCATGTGTTGGGCTTTAATCGTCCAAATATCTTCAAAAATAATTGGCCCAATACTTTTGTTCTAAAATTTACCAACTCTGAAGATAGGCAAGTAGGACAATGAAACAGTGCTTGAAGTTATAGCCATTGTTTCAGCCACAAATTCTTTCTTCTCATAGAATATTTTTTAGAATTTTTCTAAAATTTTATAATTTTTTAAAATATATAAGTTTTGGAATTTTTATAAAAATTTTGAATTTTAAAAATCATTTTGAATATTTAAAAATTATTTTGATTTTTTTTTTGTAATTTTTGTTGAGAGAGAGACCAATTTGCTTATTTTCAAACTTAACAGGAACCAAAAGAGTATTTACACTAATTTGTTATTTGAATTATTCGAGTTATTCGAATTGTAAAATTCAACTCGATTCGAACTCAGAACTCGAATTACTTATTTGAGTTTACTCGAATAATTTGAATAACTCAATTCGATTAACTCGAAATTCAATTTTTTTTTCAAATCGAATCAAGTTTTGCTCATTCTAATTTTTTTTATGTAGTTCTCTCAAGCAATTATTTAGCAGACAGATCAAGCTGCATAAGCTTAGATACTGATGATGGAGTAGGTTTTAGTTTACATTATGAGCCCAACTCCATGATGATTTTAATGGTTAAATAAAATTTGATTGATATGTGTATTGAGTTTTAATTTGATTGATATGTGTATTGTTGTCAATACAAAAGAACGTAGGTTTGAATGAGTTGAAGTGTATTATCCTCCTATTTATAGGTTGGGGAGGGACTATGAATAATTCTAATAAGCTCGGGATTCGAAAAAGTGTCAATAATTTGGTGTATACTTGCCCTAAATGGATTAGTCGACAGCATGACCAAAAAATGAAGGTTGAAGGCAATTAGCCAAATAATGTTTAGTTAAGGCAGCATCTGCCTAGTCCTCGGTAGAGGTGAGCATGGGCCCAGCCGGGCCGTGTTGGGTTCAGGCCGGCTCAACTAAAAATTTAGGCCCGTTTGCTAGGCTTGGGCCCGACCTGAATAAAAATGCTAAAATCTAGGCCCGGTCTGGCCCGCCAATATTAATTTTTATATTATTTTAAAAAAATATATAATACATCAAAAATACTAAAAACATCAAAATAAATATTTCCCAACAAATTGAAAATAAATTTTAAAAAACATGTATACTTAAATAAGACTAATATAGATGCAACTTAACAAGCAAATGTCTCTAAAATAATAACAAAATTAACAAATATCTTTAAAATAATAACAAAATTAACAATAAAATAAGTTTTATACAATATCCAAACAATAACAACAAAATAGTAGCAACATAATAGTAAAATGGTAGCAAAAATAGGGAGAAAACAACAAGAAAATAATATAAAAAAATTAAATTTTTTGTCCTTTAGTTGATTCGGGCCGGGTTGGGCTTGGGCCAAAAATGCCTTACTCGAGGCCCGGCCCATTTTTTAAACGAATCTTATTTTTTTGTCGAAGCCTATTTTTTGAGCTTATATTTTTGTCCAAACCATTCTACATTTCGGACGGACCTTCGGGCCGGGCTACCCATAATCAGGTCTAGTCATCGGTCCTCACCCATTATTACTTGTACAAAAATTATTTCCTTTTGAGAGCATTATTTGGAGAAAGAAAGCAACTACTACTGATAAAGACCATATGTGTATATATACCCATTCGTATGGGGTCTCCCACTTCATCCAATTATTAATTACTTTGGTAGATGTTTGATCCCACAAGTAAGCTTTGTTCACACCAATAGGGTTCACACTTACCAGAAGATTGAGCAATCTATTAGTGTTTGTAATAATATTAAGATACGTAATTTATAGCAAGATTTTCTTTAATAATATCTAAAATTACCTATAACCTCATCTCAACTCATAAATAGGATGATAATGTGCTTCAGTGCACTCGAACCTACGTCCTCCTGCATTGACAATATTGCCTATATTAATCGAGCTTTAATCTTACATAAATCTACCTTGGGCTAAAATAGATTAAAATTATATTACAACAACCAAATTCATATAGTTAAAATAGTAGATAAATTAAATTCAAACTTTGACTTAATGATCTCAGAAAGATTAATCTTCATAAATTGTAGAATATATATAAAAGATAACTTAATTATGGGAGAAAAATAGTAGTAATTTAAAAAAAAAACCATAACGATAACTTAATTAATGAGTCCATAATCAAAAACCAATTTGATTTTCGATAACTTTTTCTTAATTAGAAGACCCCATGAAATAATTTACAGGGAAATCTTAATCAATCACTTCATAATAAAATTTAATATCAAGTATCTTAAAGGACTAATTAAATAATTTTATAATTCAACAAATATTGAATGTAATAATAAGATACATTGTATTTTAAGCTAAAAAATATATGTTCAAACTTTGAAAATAATATTATTAGTAAAAACAACTATGAATCTTGTAAGAATAAATCTTCATATATTGTAAAACAATAAATATAAATGATATAAAGGGGAGATTAAAACATCAAATGTTGACACATTATATATGTTGGGTTATATCTAAAAGTTGCAATGTCCCACTTTCGATGCTTTTAAGCTCTCCTACTAATTATGATAGATGGGCAATGACATTAACACCATCGAACATGCAAATGCAATCCCCTTATCTTCAAGTAAAAATATTGGCCCCTGTTTTCTTAGAATCATGCTTTCATTGCTTGTTGCTAATGTTTGTCTCACTTAAGTATACATCTCTAAGATCATATTTTTATGGATTTTTCATTTTTTTTAAAAAATAAAGATTTCGTAGAAAGTTTATATTTATAGGAAAATATGCTCGATGAAGAATTTCGTGCGAATTTGGAAGAAACTAAAAAAAAAGTGCAAATTTAATCATTGTATTTTGTTAAAATTTGAGTTTAGTCCCTATACTTACAAACTTAAAAAAAATATATTTTCTTACTTTTTTTATTTAAAAATTTCATTTCAATCATTAAAATCATAAATATTCTTTGTCAAAATTTGTCAACCTGAAATTTCAATTAGGTTGTTCTTATATGACATGACATATGATTGATATAAAATAAATATGTTAAATTGACAAAATTTGAGATATTGAATTTTTAACTTTCAAAGTATAGAGATCAAATCTCAAATTATATAGTAGTACAAAGACTAACGACACATTTAATGAGGTAAGCTTGGTTGATAGACATCGAGCTTTGATTATATATACACTATTTTTTAATTTAATTATTTAAAAAGATATCTAAACTTGTTTGTGGATTTTATTTTTCTTTCTTTTGAAATTTGCGAAATACAATTATATCAACAAATTAATTATAATCGATTATTATAAGTATTAAATTAAATAATTAATCACAATAAAATAAATTTAGAATCAACTCAACTTAAAACTCTTCTTTGGAGTAGAAATTAGGCAAAAATTATATGTAAGGGTTGATTAAAATCACAACAAATTCAGTCGTTTAAATCTTAGCTTGATTAGTATGAGTATTACCAATATAAGAGGACGTGGGTTCGAGTGCGCTGAAGTGCATTATCCCATAAATATCAGAACCTAAAACGAGATTGTTCAAAAATGACAACAAATTCAAGAGTGAAAGTAAAAGGTAGCCATTGATAATACTCTAGAATGACATATTTTTATGTATTAATTACACATTTATTTTGAGTATGATCCTACTAATTTGAGCTATTTATGGTTTTTTTTATCTTGTAGGGACTAAATCGAAGGCAAAAGGAAATTTGGGGCCTAAAAGCGTGAATTTAAAGATGAAATGGGCCAACATGCGAAGTAGGAGAGAAGTGGTGCCAGAAATGCAAAGTATAGAAGACTTGGAGGGCAAAAATGCAAAGAAGAGATTATTATAAACACAAGACTCTATTTACTTTTTAATTATATTAGGATAATTATTAAAAATTATTATTTAGATTTAATTTTAGCATTTATCTTTATTTATCTTTAATTATCTTTAATTATTTGTATTTATCTTTTAAAATTTAAGTAGGAATAGACTAGGTTTCCTAGTACTATAAATAGGGAATGGAGTGAGACAAATTTCACTCATATTTTCTGTAAACACTCTCTCCCCCAAAAAGCTTAGCCTTATTTCCTTTCATATTATTCAATAAAAATTCTATTTTCATTACATTTATTTCTTTTTCCCCAAAAATCATTAGCCACTAAACTTATCTAGCCAAAGGTTGTCGAAATTCCCCTAAAGGGTTTATGAGGCTTAGAATCCGCGCTTAGCCTTCTCAACGAGTATTCATCGTTTTTTCTCATTATGGGGCTGACGCTTCCGGCCATGTCCCTTAAAAGGTGATCTTTTCAACTTGTGCAAGGAACGATCGCTTTGTATGTTTTGGGAAGGTTGCACAGTCGGTTCGTTAGCTTACTGCGTCAGAGGTTGGCGAGCCCAAGAGACAAAATGGCGTGGCATTCGACATTGAGAAGTGATGATCTAGTATAAGATGACCCACAAAAGCGATTGTTGGCTAGAGTCAGGTTCCTCTAAATCGTAAGTCTAAAATCTTAGAGCTGGTGGTCGTAGGCGTCCTCTTCCACTACAACTGGCTTATTCTGTTTGAGAAGGTTCACCTAAAAGCTGAAGGTTGAACCCAAGGCGGATCGAGACAACCGGATGCTGGAATCTATCCATAAGAAACTCCTTTTCCTCAACTCTATTTTTCTCTACTATTTTAATTTTAATTTTCGCAATTTCAATTCAACCAGAACTTTTAATTCTATTTTTATTTTATTTTTCTAGATCAAAATTTTTAATTTTCTTTTTTTATTTTTTTCCAGGTACGCAGGTTTTCTTGGGCATGACTCTGTCCGAGATTTTGAGGAACAAGCATTTGTGCAAATTCAGACCCTGAGGATTTGACCCTACTTCCCTTATACTATTATTTTTCATTATTTTATAGGAATAGGATATTTTTGGTGCTCTCAACGACCGCATCAAATTTGGCGCTGTTGCTAGAGACTGATAACGTACTAATCTTGTTTCTTTGTTTCTTAGGGCCAGATTTGCTCCAAGTATTCTTGCGTTTGATTCAGAAATAGAGAAGACTGCGAGAGCTAATCGAAAGGAGACAAAGTTACGAAAAAAGCAGTCAGGAGTGGTTGGGACTCAGAGTAACCCACCACCAGAAATGGAAGTCGACGACGAAGTTGAGTTTAGGGTTTACGAAAACCCTACTCAAACACTTGAAAGTGAAAAAGTAGAAATTGATTCACTAGAAGAAGTGCTTAACGCTAGGGTTAACGAAAACCCGAATCTAGCACCTCAACCTATGGCTTAAACAATTTGGCAACTGACCAAAGCTCTGGTAGAACAACCACCATTGCGTATTGAGTATCCTACTATGGATTCTGATTTTGAACTGAAGTAAGGTTTAATCCAGTTACTGCCAACTTTTCGTAGGTTGCAAAATAAAAATCCTCATAAACATCTGAAAGAGTTTCATATGGTTTGCCTTAGCATGAAACCTCAGGGGGTAATTGAGGATCAAATCAAATTGTGTGCTTTCTCTTTTTTCCTAGAAGATTCTGCTAGGGAATGGTTATTTTATCTTCCCCCTGGATCTATTACAACTTAGGATGATATTTCTCGTTTGTTTCTCAACAAGTTTTTTCCAGCATCAAGTGCAGCTGAGTTACGAAGGGAGATCATTGAGATAAGGCAAAAAGAATCGGAGTCTCTTTATGACTATTGGGAACGATTGAAGAAGTTGTGTGCAAGTTGCCCACAACATGGTATAACGGAACAATCTCTGCTCCAATAGTTTTATAAGGGCTTAAAGCCCATAGAGATGAATATGGTAGATGACGCCAGTGGAGGAGCGTTGGTCAACATGACTCCCCAACAAGCAAGGGACTTGATATCTGATAAACCGTAAAAGTAACATATTTTAATCCCACATTTAGTATGCTTTTGGATGATTTATCCCTCGATTTATATAAAAAGGTGCTTTTAATCCTTGCTTTTCATGTCTTATACCTAGGAAAGCACCCCGAGGATGAAAAGAACACAAAACGGGCTTAAAACGGAGTAAATGGCCTTAACATGAAATTGATACGGCCTGGCCCAAGGCACACACGGCCGTGCCTCGATGAACACCTAGAGCACGGCCTCAACCCCGTCACACACGGCCGTGCCTCAAGAGAAATCCGAACATGGTCAGGTCTAGATCCACACGGGCGTATGCTATGGTCGTGCCTCTGTCGCTGGAAAGAGCAATTTCAGTCGGAAAAGGATACTTAGGGAGAAAGAATCGCTTTCCAAGAGCCTATATATATCCCCCAAATACCACCTTTGAAAAGGGATCGAAAGCTAGGCCAAGGAGCCAAGCCGAGAAGGTCAAAGTTAGGGAGTAACGCGAGGATAGCCAGTTGATCCATCCCAAGAAGCCGGAATTATACTCAAGACGGTGGAATTTTCCTTCAATTCCTTCAGGGGGTTTTAGGGTTTTCTTATGTTTTGTTTTATCTTTTTCTTGCGATGTTTTGTTTATTCATTATGAACTAAACCCCTCAGATACCTGAAGGGGATGAAACCTAGATGGATTTTATTATTTGATTTTTAAGTTATATGATAAATTACTTAGTTTGTTCTTAATTATGTTGTTTAATCCAAATCTAATGTGCTTAGGTGAAGGAGGAATAGACCCTGCCTAAGAGAAGATCTAACATAATTAAGTGGAGTTGATCGGACGCCTAGAGATAGGGTTACGAGATTTTGCCGGATTAGGGTGAAACCTAATATGGGAGTCCATTGATCGATTTACTGCTATCTTAGGGGGTTATTATAAGCGAACGAGAGTTCCACTAATTAACCTAGGGTTAGACGTTATTCGCCTCGAGAGAGGGTTTAATATAGGTTAGGGAGTCTCACGGATCGAGCTAAGTAAAAGAAATCATATAATCTAGGGTTAGATACTGAGTGAAGTCTAGGTGGATTCTTCCCGAAGGTATCGTCGAAATCAACTGTGTTTTTCTTCAAAGTTATTTTCTAATTCGTCTTCTTATCTTTGTGTCCTTTGTTTAGTTGTCGTCAATTTAGTTTAAAAGTAATCTTCACTCTAACTTTAAGGCTAAATAATAAAAAGAAAGTAAGTATTAATACTTTTAGTTCCTTTGGGTTCGATAACCGGTCTTGCCTAAGCTATACTACTGTTCGATAGGTACACTTGCCTTAATATCGTTGTCAGAGTTAGTCTCCAGGTTTGATCATTCTTTTATAAATATTTAAAGCTCTGATTTGCAGCGATCAATATCCACGAGGGCTGCAAATACTCAACAATTTTGAGCCAATCCCGAGCCCTCTAGAAGGGTTCAGTAGCTAAGTAATTCAACCTTAGAAGATAAAGTTGATAGACTTACTAATATTGTGAACTCTCTTGTTGCAGGAAAAGCAAAACCAGCCTGACTATGCGGAATATGTGCTACACCTAAGCATACAATTGATGCATGTCATAGTTTGTATGATGATACTATGGCCCATTTGAATGCTGTGGAAAAGTTTCCTGGGCACCAGAAAGGCGATATGACCCCTACCCTAATACCTACAACCCAAGATAAAGAGACCATCCCAACTTGAGTTATGGGGCAAACCTGCAGTATAACCAGCCATACCAAAATTGGTTTCCACAACAAATGCAAGATTTAGGTACCTCTCTAGAAACCATGGTCAATAAATTAGTAGCTAATGTGCTTGATTTCCAACAGCAGATACAACGGCAAACTGTTGATTTCCAACAGTAAATACTATGACAAACTCTTGATTTCCAAAATGAAACAAATGATTTTCAACAGAAAATCGAGGCGTCTATAAGAGAGCTGACCACATCAATTGAGAAAATAAACTCACAAGGAAAGCTGTCGTCACAAACGAAACCTAATCCAAGACAACATGCTAATGCAGTGATGTTGCGAAGTGAAAAAGTACTGGAACCAATTCCTGGCAGAAATCTTGGCTAAGATTCCGCCCAAGAAAAGCACGAGAATGATGAACAGGTTCGAGCGAAACCTCCATTGCCCATAATTCAACCTCCATTTCCAGGACGATTGAACCAATGTCGAAAAGGTAGAGAGGACAAGGAGATCCTCGAATCATTCAGAAATGTCGAGATCAGCATACCACTGTTGGATGCCATCAAACAAATTCCGTGATATGCCAAGTTCCATAAAGAGCTCTGCACCAACAAGCGAAAAGTAACTGGTAATGAAAGGGTAAGTGTTGGTGAGAATGTATCTGCAGTGTTACAACAGAAGATGCCAACGAAATGCAAAGATAGGGGCATGTTCACAATACCATGCAAAATAGACCACTTAGGAATTAAAAAAGTTATGTGTGATTTAGGGGCCTCCATAAATGTCATGCCTTTTTCTATTTATAAATCACTTAACGCGAGTTTTTTGACGAAAACAGGTGTTATCATTCAGTTGGAAGACAGGTCTATTGTGCATCCCGAAGGAGTCATTGAGTACGTATTAGTCAAAGTCAACGGTCTTATTTTCCCTGTAGATTTTTATGTGATAAAAATGGAGGAGGATAGCACTTCTGGATATTCAGACATCTTGTTGGGGCGACCTTTCCTTAGTACTTCAAATACTAAGATTGACATGCATAGCGGAACCCTCACGATGGAGTTTGACGGGAAGATCGTGAAGTTTAATGTTTATGACGCTATTAGTCACCCAAGTGAAATTTGAACGTAAACCGTGTCGACATAATTGACTCATTAGTACAAGAAACTTTTGAGTCGACTTATGGAGATAAATCTAAAATGATGTTTGATGATTTTGAATCTGTTAATAAATTATTGGCTGTAACACCCCTTACCCATATTCGATGCCGGAACAGGGTATGAGGCATTACCGGACTTAAACATAAGCATTCATACAAAACTGAGACATGAATTTCTATCCTAAATTAAAACTTTTCATAAACATTCATATCGTTCCTTAGATGAGCCTACGAGGCTCAAAACATACATTAGAAACGGTTCAGGACTAAACCAATCTCATACAGAAACTTTGCAGAACTTTAAGAATCACTTAAAATTTTCAAGCATTCAGGGATCACACGTCCGTGTGAATAGGCTGTGTGCCTCATACGGCCATCAGACATGCCCATGTCACAGGCCGTGTGAAAACAGGGCATACATTCTGACTTGCACCACACGGCCGAGGACATGCCTGTGTGCCAGGCCGTGTGAAATCTAAAGGGGTTACTGACTTGGGTCACACGGCCAGCCACACGCCCATATGCCAGCCCATGTGCCACACATGGCTAGTAGACACGCCCGTGTGTCTAGGCCGTGCCAAACTTGTACAATATACTAACTTAATTCGAAGGGCTACCCCAGGGGACACACGGCCGTGAACCAAAGCCATGTGTCACATACGGTCAAGCCACACGCTTGTGTGCTCGGCCGTGTGGAGTGAAAATAGGCTTAATTGAAGCCATATTTCTCACATTTCTTAAGCATACCTAAAACACCACATTTCATGCCATTTCAATATATTAATAAGCAGCCAAACCATGCTATTACATAAGGCAACATATACACATCAAAATTAAAATAGATTTCCAAGCCCCATCTCATGGCAAATTACATCAAACACATAGGCATCATTTGCCCAAATTACAAATACTCACCAAACAATCATAAAGCCTATATATGCCATATAACTAAGTCATAAAGTGTATAAATACCGAAATCATTAGCCAAATAGTGTGATGCGATCTCCGCCGACTTCCAACCCTAGTAAATCTCTGAAAATCTATAAACATAGGAAAAACACACAAAGTAAACTTTGAAAGCTTAGTAAGCTCGTATCTTAATAAACTTAACTTAACAAATAATTTCATTACAATGCCATAAGCATGATATGCTATCTCACATGCCAAAATACAACTTATCTCAAGTTTATAACATGATCTCATATCAAATCATCACCATTCAATAATATACTTACTAACTTTAGTTTTCATAAGCTTATTCAATTTGATTATCATATAACATTCAATTCTCACTTTCATATAGCCAAATGAGCACATTTTGGGAATTAACATATTTAATCACATATCTTTCTCATATCAATCACATATCATCACTTATACCCAAAATCACCTTTCATTCATATAGTATCTGACAATTTCACATGTGCCACTTTGTAAATCACATCTTATTTATTTGTTCATGTTTCATTTGCACATATCCACATTTCATTTGCATATACATCACATAACATTCTTTGCACATATATACTTACCTTTCATTATCATATATTGTATACATTTCAATGTACCTGAATCGAAATGTCATTCACTTAATCACTTATTTCTCAGAATGCTCGTTGAACCGTTCGGAATCAATAAGGATACTTGGACATCTCGGAAAGCTCGTACAATGCCATATCCCAGATATGGTCTTACATGTTATCACATATCGATGCTAATAGCCTAGCTAAGGTCTTACACGATTCATATATTGATGCCAATGTCCCAAATATGGTTTTACATGAAATCACATAACGATGCCAATGTCCCAGACATGGTCTTACACGAAATCACTTATCGATGCCAATGTCCCAGACATGGTCTTACGCGAAATTATATATCGATGCCATATCTCAGATATGGTCTTACACAAAGTCTCATATATCGATGCCATAGCCCAGCTATGGTCTTATACGAAATCATGTACTACCATGGTCCAACCATGGTCTTTTCTGTCGATTCGTCTTTCGTTACAAAATGGTCGTGTTCGATCCTGCAATTTTTTTCTTATTTCGAACATTTAATTTATGTTCCACAATTAAACCAATTATATGAATACATTCATACTATCATTCATCAATTTCATAAATATACATTGAAGTTCGATTATACGAACTTACCTTGATCGCTAAAACGACGGAATGGATCGACTAGTCCGATACTTTGCTTTCTCCTTGTTCTAGATCCAAATCTCGTTCTTCTCAATCTATATAATAACAAATTTTTTTCTTACTTAATCACTAATTCACTCAGTCTAACACAATTTACACATTTTGGAAAAATTACACTTTTGCCCCTAATGTTTTACATTTTTTACAATTTAGTCCTTATCTCGTAAAATTGCAAATTCATGAAATTTAAGGACAACCCATACTAGACGAATTTTTTATAGCTTCATAACAGCCCATATTTTCATTTTATTCAAACATTTAACCATAAAATATTATAATTTCACAAATAAATCCTTAATTGACAATTTTGTCAAAAATCACTTAACAAAACTTGTATATCTATCATTTAACCTTCAATATCTATCATTAAACATTTAAACACTCAATAATTAAACAATGGGATCATTCAAATACTTTAACAGTTCAGAAATCGGAGATACGGGCTAGCTAGATTAAACTGCAACGGTTTCAAAAACATAGAAATTATAAAAACCGAGCAAAAACCACTCACCAGTTAATCTTCAAAGCTTGGCCAAATGTAGCTTCATCCATGGCTGTTTTATTCATGCATTTTTGGTGGAGGATGAATTAATGAAGATGATAATTTGGCTTTATTATAATTATTATAACATTTATTAACCATTTATCAATTTAACCTTAAAAATAATTCAAAATTTCATTTATGTCAAACCATTAAGATCCACTAACATAGAAATGATATATTTACCACATAAGGACCTTAATTTTAAGGTTCTATAGCTATTTAATACCTTTAGCTAGTAGAACACAAGTTTTACACTTTACGCGATTTAGTCATTTTTACCGAATTAAGCTTTTAAATGGTAAAATTTCTTTATGAAATTTTCACACAATAATTCTATCATGCTGTAAACCATAATATTAAAATAAATATTTTGACTTCGGATTGTGGTCCCGAAACCACTGTTCCGATTAACCCTGAAAATGGGTTGTTACATTGGCTCCTATGGATATTAAACTTCTACCTTCTGTTTTACAGGTACTAGATATGGAATTCAAACCACTTCCCGAGCATCTCAAATACATATTTTTGGAGAATGATGAGACTATTGCCGACTTAAAAGGGATTAACCCCTTAACAGGCACACATAAGATTTTCTTGGAGGAAAATACGAAACCAAAGAAAGAGGAACAAGGACGATTGAACCAAAATATGGTGGATGTGGTAAAAAAGGAGAATTTCCAAGCCTATACGAATGAAAGAATTCAGTTGGAACAGCCCTAATACTAGTTGAAGCGTCAAGTTAGCGACGTTAAACAAGCGTCTGTTGGGAGGCAACCCAATTTTTATTTTTATTTATATTTTACTATTTATTACTTTATTTTGTTTGGATATTAATAAATTTCTCTTCTTCTGTCTAGGTAAACCGACGAGGAAAAAAACTCAGGAATTGGCATACTTTCACAAACATCCCTTATTCTATCCCAATTCCAAGTAGGAATAGCGTGTCCCTGCTTTATACAAACCAAAACCTGCACCCAAACACCCCGCCCTTCAGCCAAACACTACCTATATACCCTCAAACCCTAAAAATTTATCCCATTTTTCACCCAAACCTCCACCAGCCGCCGTATCTTCTTCCTCACCCCTACCATCGATTTTTCAAACACCATGGTAAGGACTCGCCCACTTCATCTCCATCTCCATCTCCACCATGCGACTCGCCTATCTCATCACCATGCAACGCCAAACCTTCCCCTCCTTGCAGCTATGCGTGAACGAAAATGACTACATGGAAAGTTTTTCTAAACCCTTTTACTTTCACCTATTTTTCATTTTCCTTTTTCTTTCACATCGAGGACAATGTGTTTTAAGTAGGGGAGGCATTCCTCATTATTTCTGCCATTTTATCTGTTACTTTTACTGTTGTGTTACTGCTGCTACTACCTTGTGCTCGTTTCTGCCCACATTTATTTTTTTAGAATATTCTGCCTCTTTTCATGCCCAAGATTTGACCACGACTTGCCCACTATTTGACCTACATGCATGATTCTTGTCTGCTGAGTTAGTTATGATTTTGCCTATTTGATTTCATCTCCCCTGTTTTATTTCTTTTAGGGTGAATAATTATGATTGATATATAGAGTTAACCTTATCTTGCTTATACTAAAATCGATTAAGTCTAAATGTAAAGAGAACACTTAATGAAAATTGCATGTTGAAATTTTGTTCATGACTATTAGGTAGTTGCTGAAACTTATTTTTGACACTTGATTGTTTTCCCTAGTCCTCCAAATTAAAATTCTGTTTCATTAATAATAAAATTTGATGTTTCCGTGGTTATGAGTACAACTTAAAACGTGACTGACTGAGTAACCGGGGTAGGGTGCTTGGGTTGTCATCCTATTTCGGCTCAAAAGGTTGTGTGATGTGTTAGGTAAAATTCACTAACCCCAATTAAATTTTTTTTTAGGAATATGTTGGCCTGAGTAACTGGGGTGGGGTGCTTGGCTGTCATCTCTCTTCGCGTCAAAAGGTTCGATATGTTCTTAAGAAAAATATAATAAATTAGGAGTATGTTGGGCTGAGTAACCGGGGTGGGGTGCTTGGCTGTCATCTCTCTTCGCGTCAAAAGGTTAAATGGATTCTTAAGCAATAAAAATAATAAAAGAGAAAAAAAGAAAAAAATGATGTATTAATAATAAAATTGCATTTGGGGGCTAAAGGTGGAAACAAATAAAGTGTCTTGGTAAGTTTAGTAAATTATCTAATTTTCATGAAATAATCCAAGTCGAGTTTAATTTTTGTGTGTATTAATTGGAATACTTTTTCAATTTTACTTAAAGCAAGCTAAAGGTTCTCTTTATTTTTCATATGCATTATGCCTATTTCTTATAAAACTTTGGAGTGATATTTATTTCATGGCAAAATTCTAAATTTCACAGTGGATAGGAACCATACTTGAGGGCAAGCATGGGCTAAGTAAGGCGAATTTGATAATACTCTAGAATGACATATATTTATGTATTAATTACACATTTATTTTGAGTATGATCCTACTAATTTGAGTTATTTATGGTTTTTTATCTTGTAGGGACTAAATCGAAGGCAAAAGGAAATTTGGGGGCTAAAAGAGTGAATTTAAAGATGAAATGGGCCAACATGCGAAGTAGGAGAGAAGTGGTGCCAGAAATGCAAAGTATGGAAAACTTGAAGGGCAAAAGTGCAAAGAAGAGATTTTTATAAACACAAGACTCTATTTAATTTTTAATTATATTAGGACAATTATTAAAAATTATTATTTAGATTTGATTTTAGCATTTATCTTTATTTATCTTTATTTATTTGTATTTATCTTTTAGAATTTAAGTAGGAATAGACTAGGTTTTCGATGGAGTGACACCAATTTTACTCATCTTTTTTGTAAACACTCTCTCTCCCAAGAAGCTTAGCCTTATTTACCTTCATATTATTCAATAAAAATTCTATTTCCATTACATTTATTTCTTTTTCCCCAAAAATTATGAGCCACTAAACTTATCTATCTAGCCAAAGGTTATCAAAATTCCCTTAAAGGGTTTATGAGGCTTAGAATCCGCGCTTAGCCTTCTCAACGAGTATTCATTGTTTCTCTGCATTACGGGGCTGACGCTTCCGTTCATGTCCCTTAAAAGGTGATCTTTTCAACTTGTGCAAGGAACGGTCGCTTTGTATGTTTTGGGAAGGTTGCACAGTCGGTTTGTTAGCTTACTGCGTCAGAGGTTGGCAAGTCCAAGAGACAAAATGGCATGGCATTTGCCATTGAGAAGTGATGATCTAGTATAAGATGGTCCCACAAAAGCGATTATTGGCTAGAGTCAGGTTCCTCTAAATCGGAAGTCTAAAATCTTGGAACTGGTGGTTATAGGCGTCCTCGACCACTATAACTGGCTTATTCTGTTTAAAAAGGATCACCTAAAAGCTGAGGGTTGAACCCAAGGCAGATCGAGACAACCGGAGACTGGAATCTATCCATAAGAAACTCCTTTTCCTCAGCTCTATTTATCTCTACTATTTTAATTTTAAAACTTTTATTTTTTTCCTGGTACGCAGATTTTCTTGGGCATGACTCTGTCCGGTATTTTGAGGAACAAACATTTGTGCAAATCCAATCCTTGAGGATTTGACCTTATTTCCCTTATACTATTTTTTTTATTATTGTATAGGAATAAAATTTTTGGTGCTCTGAATGACCGCATCAGCCATCACCATCCAATTTGCTTAAGTTGAAAAATCAATCCCCATCTATTTGACCGAAATGAGTTTTGGACCTATGATTAGTCTATTTATGTAATGGATGATAACAAAATAAAAAACTGCCCTTTTATGCTTGTCTTTTATTTCTTGACGACGATGCAAGGGGAATAATTAAAATTAAAATATCAACTTTCTTTTCCTTTTTTCTAAAAATAAAACTTGTAAAAGTAAACTAAATTAAAATTAATTGAATAAGGCAACTTATTTCAACTTCTATATAGTATTTAAAGATGGTGGTGGTAAAGGTGGAGTTTATGTATAATATTATATATTTTATATTTATTCATGTTTAATTTATCATAAAATTATGAGTTGTCCAAATTTGATCATACTTGTAAATGGGTAATCTAAATTTATTTTAAACTCAATCATGGTATTGTTTACATGGTAGTATTATATATTGACAATTTTGTTGACATAACATGGGAATAAAACAAGATGCATTTAAAATAAAAATAAAAATAAAAAGTTAAAACGATGAACATGATACAACATGTTTGAATAATTGATATAAAATGTTAAATAAAAAAATAATTTTTGTATTTAAAATTGTATATAATTTGTGATGTTTGACAAAAAAAAAAGACTTGGAATATGTTAAATACATGTATACAATCAAAATTCATACAAAATATATTGACTAGTAGTATCTAACATGTGTACGTGAATGGATTTGTTATCCTAAATAAATACATATGTATTTGTACAAGGACTAGAAAGATATTAGTCCAAAAGAGAGAAAAACAAAAGTAAAGGTGTAAAAACAAAATTAAAGATACGAGAAGGGTGCTAAGACCTAAACAGGATCAACTTCAACTGCTTTTACACTTGCATGTTGCTGAATATGTGCCCCATTGGCCGCAATCTCTCTTCTTTTTACGACGCCATACTTTACCAGCACATCCCTCGCCCAGTCCCCAATGTGTAAGACAATGTAAGTCCCAATCCCACCAATTAGCCCATATGCTATCGAATAGCTTAAAGGCATCAATATCAATGTCACAAAAGCAGGGATTGCCTGCCTCATATCATCCCACTCAATTTCCACCACTGCTCTCATCATCAACACTCCCACCAGTATTAGCGGCGGCCCCACCGCCCATGCTGGTATCGACGCCAAAAGCGGTGTGAAGAAGAAAGCTAGCAGAAAATATCCCGCCACTGTTAAAGCTGTGAGTCCTGTTCGTCCACCTTCTCGTATCCCTGTTGATGATTCGATGAAAGCTGTTACCGGTGATGTCCCGAGCAACGATCCCACGACGATTGACATGGCGTCGGACATGAAAGCGAAATATTGACCCTCGAAATCCCCGTTTTCGTCGGTGAAACCGGCAAATCTGGCCATGGAATATAACGTACCAGTTGTATCCAATATGTCAACATATAAGAACGTGATCAAAGCCTCCCAAAAGTAGCCTTTGCCAATTGTATCAAAACTCAACGCCCCAGCTGTACTTTGAATTAAATGGATATCAACAACTTTCTTGAAATACTCATGGGCGGAATTACCGGCGTCGGTGTTTGGAAAAGCCGTCACTTTAGTGCCACGGAACCATGAAACCGCCGTTACAAATACTATACCGTAAATCATAGCACCCTTAATATTTTTCACCAAGCAATAAGCTATAATGACAAAGCCGACTATTCCAAGCCATAGTGTGGGACTCTCCATTCTGTTACGTAGGCAAAATATGTCGCCGGAAACAGTACCTCCGGGCATTAGACTGACGCTTGAGTTAGCCAATTCTAAAACCGGGGCAACTGAAATCCGGGACGAACTCGGGCACCCGGCGAGGGTCACAAGGGTTGATGGATTATACCCGATTAATCCGATTCCTTGGTTATTTTGTAACCCGATAAACGCGAGAAAAAGCCCGATGCCGGCTGACGAGCTGATCCGGACGGGTTTGGGAACCAACTTAGCTAACTTGGCCCGGAATCCAATAGCTGAAATGAACAAAAAGATTAACCCTTCAATGAAGACGGCGGCTAAAGCATTCTTATAAGAGATACTACCCGACCCGTGAAACCCGACAACGGTATAGGCAAAATAAGCATTTGTACCCATACCGGGAGCCAAAGCTAGGGGCAAATTCGCGAAAGCACCCATAATTACGCAGCCAATAAGAGACGAAGCGACAGTGGCTACTATGAGATCTTTACGTACTTTCTCCAAACATGAAGCGTATCCCGGGTTAACCGGGTCGAATTTGCATGAGACATCGGGCTGGATGACTCTTTGGGTTGACCCGGTACAGTTGGACAATGGAACAGAAGGGTCAGAGCACAAAGGAACGCAATCTGAGACGCTGCAAGGACCGCCTGAGTCGGCGAGGATGGAAGCATTGACGGCTAAGATGTAAGCCATGGTGAGAAACGTGGCTGTGCCGGCACGTAACTCGGTTGTGAAAGTCGAGTTCCGTTCAGTGAGTTTGAAACGCTTCCCGATTCGACTGTTGGCCACGGCTGAGTTGAGTCGAGTTAGGAACTTTTTGGGTGAGTGAGGTTCCATGGCCGTGGAATTGGAAAATCAAAACAAAGAAACTTTGTTAAGTAGGTAAGAAGAAAAGGGTATGGTATTATATATATAAAAACAAATAAACAAATAAACAAATACCCAAAGAAGAAGAAATGAAAAAAGTTTGGGTTTTATATTTTTTCTGGGAAAATTTTATGGCAAAATATGATTAGTTGAAAACAGGGAAGAGAAAGTGAGAAGAAGGAATTTTTTATTAAGAGAAAGTATCGGAGAATTTGAAGCCGAAATAAGGAGATGATCGAGTCTTTTGATTTTTGAGAAAATTGTGGATAAACTCCTTTAGTATTTACTTCTGACACAACTATTAGTAATTTCTTTCTTTGGCATAATTTCGTTTTTAATCCCTCAACTTTATAAAAAAATCATTTTACCCTTTCATTTGGTTTTTCTGTCTCTTTTAATTCTTGAATTTGAATTGTTTGTCAGATCACACTAAAATTTGAATTTGAATTGTTTGTCAGATCACACTAAAATAGATTAAAAAAAAAGTTAGTATTTGTCAATTTGCTTATGTGCTTCCACGTGATAATCTACGTATATGTCACGTTAACAATTAATTAATTTTTAAAATTAAAAATATTAAAATATATTTTTTTGAACATATTTAAAAAAATTAATTAATTGCTTATGTAGCATCCGCATGGTAATCCACGTGTATGCCACATCAACAAAATTATCAAAAATTAACTTTTTCATTTATTTTGGGGTGATTTGGCAACATCACAAGTTTAAAGGCTAAAAGAGGTAAAAAAATTAAATAGAATGCTAAAATGATTTTTTTTTTGTAAAGTTATTGGGCCAAATAAGTCATTATGCCTTCTTTTTTCGTTATATAATTATGAAAAGTTACAAAAATATCATCAAACTATTCAATTTTTTTTAATCATAAGTTATTAAATGGCTAACGAAAGATGATAAATTTTAAATTAGCATAATATTAATTTTAACTCAACATTAATACATTGTGCCAATTTAGTCTTGATTCTAAAAAATTTAACCCTCAATATTTACACATTGTATAATTTGATCTTTTTCTTTTCATTTTTTTTTGTAATTTTTCATTTCTTTGTGACCCTTTCACCTAAAAAAACCAAAAAAAATATCAACTAAATTTGATAAAAAATATATACCAAAAATGGGAACACAAAAAAATCTAATATAATAATTTTCATATTTTCTCATTCTTTTAAAAATAATCCTCAAATTATATGTTAAGGGTTAAAATTTTTAAAATCAAGATTAAATTAAAACAATATAAAACTATTGAGGGTTAAAGTTAATATTATACATCTTTCTCCTTTTAAAAAAAATTGAAAATAATAAATATTGCAACTAGCCCAAGTAGGCTTGTTTTTGGTCAGACTATTTTTTCCTTTTGTTTAGTATGAAATTTGTACCTTTTCTTTCATCATTTTTCTTCCCTCTAATAAATATTTATACAATAAAAATATTAATAAAATCATTAAATTTTATATCCACGAATTTATTAAATTAATTTTTATGATATATTTAAGTGTTGAGTGTTTTTGTGAGCCTGTCTTTTAAGGAAATTAATTTTCTCATTTATATGATACGATTCGTAGATGTAACATCCTAAGTAAGCCTCCATGTATGCTAACATGTACTTTATTCTAATATTAACATGTGCTCTCTAAATGTGGGTTCGCTTGCTTGGTGATGCAAACCCGCCACGTATAAACTCATATGATGTGTACTATATGAACGATCGCTACTGAAATAAAAAAAATTAAATTAATTCCAATCAAATAAGCAGATAGCAGGTCGGTAAGAGTTAATTGGTGTTGACAAATTTAAAAACAACTCGCAATATTGTTAATAATAATAACAAAAAAGGTTGACTTTTTCCTATGATTTTATGTAGTTTAAAGTCATATAGTTAAACCATTCCACATCCTCTTGGTAGGTGCCAATGGTATTCTACTTTGACTAAACATAATAATAAATACTAATAAAGCTGCAATCCTAGTTTCACACCTCTACACAGTCCATGTATTACTACATTTTGATTAAAAATTTCACACCTTTAGTTATTGGATTAGGTTATTGGGTTGAATAATTTTAAATTCAATATTTTTTCTATTCAATTGAAAATTTAAAAATTTTAACCAATTAAAACGAATTCATAATGAAAATTACTTAATTCATTCAAACCAATTGAATCGATTAATCGGTTTTAACTAAAAATTGCTCTCCCCTGATAGCACTTATTTTATTAGGGATTTTAGGTATAGTAAAATTTGAAATTTAATTATTATAAAGAGTATTCTAATAACAATTCCTAATGAAGTAATCTAAGTTTGAATTTCGCTATGCATAACCACAATATATGAATTTTCAATTTCAATATATGTGTATGCTCCGGAAGGGTTTTGTCTAGTTTATTATTTTATATTGTCTGTACTAATTTGATTTTACATTACTGTTGCTTGGATATGTATACTTGGGAGAGTATGTTATATTTACAATAGTCAATTTTTTTAAAAATTATTTTTAATTTTTTTAATATAATCACATGTGTCTTCGCCATTCTCATAATATAGGACCCGTAATGTTAAATTCAAGCAGTCTACATGACATTCTAACATTTTTTATTAGAAAATCTTTTTCAGAAGGTTACGAAATAATCACTCAACTATTCAAGTTTATCTTTATTGGTCACCCAATTATCTTAGATTTTTGGGTATTTCTATTTTTACATTAGTCAACTAATAATAAAAAAAGATAAAATTATAATTTTTCATAATTAGATAATAAAAAAACAAAAAAAAACATAATTAGGTGACCTCTATTATAATTTACCCTAACTCAAATTTGTAGAAACAAAATCAAAATCATGTAGTCAGCAATTACATGCACATTACATAATATTTAAATTGAGAATGGAAGGCCATTGGTGTGAATTTATTATTATTATTTTTCCCACAATTTTAGGATCTAAAATATCAGACACCAAAAGGCTATTAGTCAGAAGAACTACGCTGTCATAGTTAGATAATCTACCTGTTTTCTCTGTTTTAGACTGTCCACAAAGACTAATCCATTTTCATATTCCATTTCAGCACATGGACTTTTTTTTTTAATTAAATAAAACAAATTCAAATAATGCTCATTATCAAATATTATGATTTTTTTGGCATAATTATTTTTTTATTCGTTAAAAACTTTTTAGGGGTCGGAATTAAATTGTATATTTTGATAATAGTAAAAATACAATTTCACCATGTTAATATCTATATCTTTATAATTTTTAAAGGATTAAATCAATTTTTTTATCACTTTTAGGAAGTCAAATGTAATTTTATTTTTGCTAATTTAAATTTTTTATAAATTTTAAAGAGGTCTAAATGGAAATTCCCTGTAAACAAAATATTAAAATATTTTTTTTGTAAAGCTGAAAGGACTATATATATATATATATATACTTGACAATGATTGAATTCTAAACAAATGTTAATCAACTTAAAATCCACAAAAATTTATCATTGAGTTAATGACGTGATTAGCATAAAAGTCTCCTAGATTCGAACCTTTATCTCTCTTTAAAAGTACAATGTACTTTATCATTTCTCCTAACACTTGTCAGTAAGAAAATAGTTATTTTGATAACTATAATTTCACTTTTTAAAGAAAAAATTTACATCTCCAACTAACAAAATATAAAAATTTATAAATAAGAAGTAAGGTGAATATAATATGAAAAATATTCATAATCTGACATATATATATAGATATAAATATAAATATAAATATAAATATAAATAGACAATTAATTTTAAGGTGGCAACTTCACGAGACCAATGCCCTCATTTGCGGACATTGTACCTTTTAAGTATTCAATGCTTTTATCTACTACTACTTCCACAAAAGCATTATGTTTAATTGAAAAATAAAGACCTCACCTAAAAGAGCACATCACTTCCTGTTATGAACCCTGTATTTAAGGGTACCACTATTTTTGTCTCACACTCTCATTATTTTACAATTTTAAATATTTATATACCCTTAAATAGGAGGATAAATACCTTTGAGCGTGCTTAAACCTATATCTTCCTACACTAGCAACAATGTTGATGTCAATTGAACTAAGATTCAGCCATATTTTATAACATGCACTATAATATAGAATGATTGGCCAAAATTTGATATTAGTCACTGTACTATACGTAAGTTGCGAATTTAGTTTTTTATAATTTTAGTTTTTATACTTTTTAAATTTTGAAATTTCAATCCTAATCTAAACAGTGGCAGTCAAATTTATTAGGTTAATACTATGTGGAACTTATGAGTTCAGTCTCTATTCTCTAATTTGATTGTTTTTAGTTTTTATACTTTTTGAATTTTGATATTTCAATCCTAACTCAAATGGTAGCTATTAAAATCCATCAACTAAAATGATATTTTTTTTCGTAGGTATTTTTTAGAAATAGCAAACTAACATGAAATTATACATATATGACGGGCGGTGTGTACAAGGCTCGGGAACGAATTCACTGCCATATGGCTGACCGGCGATTACTAGTGATTCTGGCTTTATACAAGCGAGTTGCAGCTTGCAATCCAAATTGAGGACGAGTTTTTGGAGTTAGCTCACCTTCGCGGGATCGCGACCCTTTGTCCCGTCCATTGTAGCATGTGTGTCGCCCAGGGCATAAGGGCAATGATATATTTACTGCATAAGATTTTGGAAATAACATAATTTATTTTAACAAATTTAACAAATGTCATTTAGATTAAGACTGAAATTTCATATTTTAAAAAGTATAAGAGTCAAAAATGACCAAACTAGACAACAAAGACTAGAAACAAAATTTGACCCAAAAAATTTAATAATAAAATTGTAAATTCATGTATGTTTTCATTATTATCTTTTATATGAAATATAAATAATAAGAAATTTAGAAACTGTCCCTAGACTTGCTTAAAATAGCGTGATAGATAATTGGATTGCGTAGGGAGTGAGATAAATTTATAAAATTTAGAGGGAGTTAAAGTTAAAATATTTATTTTAAAAGGATTAATTAAATAATTAATTTTTAGAGTAGGTAAAAAATGCAAAACTTTCATTTATCCAAGGACTAAAATAATTAAATTGATTTATTAATATTTGTGAAGAACTGAACTGAAGGTTACCTATTTAATAAGGGGTTACTTCATCCTTGTTATTTTTATCATATTAGGCACTAATTTATTTTTAAGATTTAATTAGATCAGGTAATTATTAAGTTAAGAACAAAAGTTTGTTACTTTTTGTTTTCCTATAATTGGGGCCATAGAATTCCATTCATCTATTCACTCGACTCAACTTTGAATTTAATTCATTTTTTTTTGTTCCGCTCCAAAAATTCAAAAACGATATTTTTTTACTAATCCAAAAAAAAAAAGATTCTTAGAATTTTCCATTGATACGACATGCTCTTTTTTCCATAGTCTGTTGAGACATTTTTAACATTTCTACGTATACAAATATTATGTACCTAGGCAATCATGAATAATTGTTTTCTTGTTAATCTAGTTAGATACAAAATATGTATGGGACCTATAAGTTTGGCAAGCTTCAACTAATGGAATACCCACCACAAATAAGTTGCCAAAAAAACTCAAAAGCATTAGACTCAAGATAATTTTTTTTTTCTCTTTAAAAATGAGATTTTAGGTTTAAAAGTCATTTTCTTTTAATTACAATCTTTAAAGAGTTTATTAACATATAATATAGTCTGAGCTAAAACCTAATTGGCAACTTAAGATCTTACTGTCTAATTGTTGAAATCTGAAAGCATCATTGGGGCTGGGATTATATGGGGTGATGATGTTGAAATTTCCTTTTATTGTGATTATGACGAGCACAAAAGAATAAATGTAGCTAGCTAGTGATATTTGTTAACAGTAATTGTGTTTGTGATTGGGCAAAAAAAGCTTCCCAAATCCTTACCATCTAAGGAAGTTTTTGATTTTCATAATATTATACTTGAATATCTAATCTAGATGTAGGCCTACACGATTTGTTAGCTAAAGTGATCTTATGTACCAAAACTCATACATTATTTAATCTTACTTCCCAACCATTTGTCTCAATGTTTTATTGAAAATCCCTCCCATGCTTGACAACATGACATTTTTCTCCGACCCCATGTTCTCCACTCCTATAATCATGCATGATAAATGTATTTTTTATTACAAAAGCTGGATTCTATGTTTTATTGAATATCAATAAATAAAATATGATAATCATTGAATCATACGTTCGAGGTTTTATTAATCACTTTCAAGTTAGGCAAATGAAACATTTCCTATTCCTAATCATAGGGTCTCTTTGAATCCCAACTAGCTTTAGACAAAAGGATGAAAAAATTTGTTCGTGTTTCAAATGATGGCATGATTGGAAGGAAGGAAAAAAAAGAAGAAGAAAACAACAATAAAATGTGAATAATTTATGGACCCACAACTCCATAATTATGAAGCAGTGAAAGTTGTTTTTAGCTTTCTTTGCATTAAGAGTTCCAAGCCAATGCAGGACAAATTAAGTTTGGTAAGTGAAAGGTGATGTGAGTGAAAGTACAAATTGCCTTCAAATCACAATTTAATTATTTAACTAAGATATAATTAAGCTTAATTTAATCATAATTAAACCTAAGTGGAATATGTCATCATCATACATTATCTCTTATTGGAAAATAATCCATTTATCATTTTGGGCCTTTGATTAATTGTTAAATAAGTCCTCAAACTTTTTATCAATTAAATTTTATTGCGGTTGAATTTTTATAATTTATTGACATGACACTTCGAATACTCTAGCAGTACCGAAAACATGGCGGTGTGGCGACACCAACCATTAGTGTCGCGGCATGACAATTCAAAGCGAAATAATTTCCAACCCATAAAGTTTGTGTCGCGACACACTCACCCAGTGTCATGACACGTAATATCGAAATAAAAACCTAGAGCATTTGAAGTTCGGTGTCGCGACATTGAGTATGGGTTTCGCGACATTATGTCGAATCTGCATGATTTTTCCTAGATTTTCATGCAATCAACCACCCTTCTTTTTATAAACCACGTCCGTTTAACCTTAAAAATCCTATTAAACCTCCTAAACACCTTCTTAAAACCCCATTATGCACTTACCATCCCCAAAACACCCCCAAGTCTCTCCTCTCATTGTTTTTTTTTTTGTTTTCCACAAGTTAAGTATTTTTCCCTTGAGTGCTGCCACATATTACTCATTGTCTTATCCCCTCTCTTGGCTGCATACATAATGATCAGTCATCTCAACAACAAACAAATCAACGACAACTTCAAGAAGGTGACAAAAGAGGTTACGTTTTCTAACTCTTGACTGTTTCGATTTTAACAAATTGTTTCTATTGTCATTCATTGGTTGGATTGTGAAAGTAGTAAGGGTTTTTGCGATGAATTCCAAACGTGTACGGGGAGTGTCAAGTGATGAATCGTCGGTAGCCGATAATTTCATTAGCATGAGAAAGAACAAATTTGAAACATACCTTAAAGGTATACAAAATAAAATGATCCTCCAAGAACGGGGATTTGAATTCCCAATGGATAGTGGAGGCGAAATATGGGATATAGTGCGCTCCCATAAGTGGGAAAATCTCGGCAAACACCCAACTGAACCGGCATGCATTCTGGTGGTCCAAGAATTTTATTCTTTGCTAAAAGAGTACGAAGAAAAGAGACCATTGGGTGAACCATGGTTGTATGTTACCGTTAAAGGGAAGGAAATCTTAATCTCCAGCCTATAAATTTTTAGGTTTAACGATGTCCCATTTTACATGTACAACTTTATACAAAGAATCGACTTGAAATTCTGCCCACGTATTAATATAGATAATATCATAGATTATTTAACTGAAGGGTGAGAAGAATGGCAAAGAGACTTGGGTACCAATATGCCGATATCGTTTCATCCACCGAGTATGATTCCTATAGCTAAGTTGTGGGTGCAATTTATTTGCATTCGAATATACCCAACTATGAATGGTTCTAACATCACCACCTTTCTAGCTACTATGCTATACATTGTTTTGCCGAAAGAAAAGCTCTGCGTTGGAACATGGATATATAGAAGCATGATTCGTTGCATTCGTGAAGAGAAAGTGGGACTACTCTTTCCGCATCTCATAACAGCCTTGTGTAAAAAGGAAAAGGTCCCTATGGGCAGGACTGAACGATGGTTGCGCCCAATAATGAATTCAATCAGAGACTTCATCTATAAACAACTCCTCGCATCGCATAAAAAATAAGTCATTGAAGAGAAGAGAAAAATCCACAATCTCAAAAAAGACAAAGGGTAGCGGAACGTCGACAAAATCGGGATAACAATCATATACCCGAATCTGATTGGATAGTACGATGGATGTAGGAGATATGACCATTGTACAAGGATTTTGCAAGGAGGCACGGCTTGAGGGTGCCACAATTCCCACCTCTCAAATATGGACAAGTACAAGATAGCAATACCGATGAGGAGGAGAATCCCGAACAAAACGAAGAGGAAGGAAGTGCCACAAAAGGGGCACAGAAGAGTTGGAACCTGATTTCAACTAAATTCATGATTTAATTTCTATTTTCTAATTTTATGCATTTTATTTTATTTCACGAATCTAGTTAATTTTGGATTTGGACAATTTTATTTATTTCTTAGTTGATTTAATTTTAATTAAAAAATATATGTTTATTCTGTGTAGGAATCTCACAAATTAGGTGGCACAACAATTTGGAGCTAAATCGTGGTGGACTTGGTGCATAGAGTGTAGTATATTCGTTTGTAAACTTATAACTTTTTCGAATAGATTGGTTAAGAAAACAAATTCATTGATTACAATTAATATACTTTGTATTATTGCCCTCAAATAGTTTTTGCACGTAAAACAAAATGGAAGCAAATATTGCTCATTGGTTGTCTAATGTTTAACTAATACTAAGCGATATTACGTGATCAAATCATAATACGAAAAGACAACTTGTATTAGTAGATGAATCTAAACATGTCCTTCGTCTAATCAGAAATAAGCAAACCGATTGAAAAACTAATATGCTGTCTATCAAGTCCAATTGGGGAGTTGCCGTGTCTTGAGCATCGGAGCGGATGACTCCCAGAAGACAGAGACATAGATGTGACTGATTGGACTTGCAGTACCTTGGACAAGACCCAAGCAGAATAGATCCTGAATCCGTTTATGGACTTATTCACTTGTAACGTTGATAGTATGACATACCTAAATCCTAAGTGGATAGTGGACTATGTATGCATGACTCGTACACTTTGATGTAAGTAAAATTCTGAGTTCAAACATATAAGAAACCGAAAGCTGGTGCATTGGGTGTTCGACTTCTGCAGTACATAGCGTCATTCACAATAGTGGAATTCATAGCTCGATACTTGGTTAAATGATATCCTCTCATTGGCACTACAAGGTTGTGGAAAGTAAATGAGGTCACGAGTCGTTCGTCTTTGTGATGAATGACTTGATAGCTATTTGATAGTGATTGACTTTTTATGAAGGAAGATGTAACGGTTACCATGAGATAAAATAGGATCATATTGGCAGAGTGGATATTATCACAAAGAGATCAAAGATATCCTATGAGGGTAACACACTTATGACAATGTATTGGACGAACACTGAGTAGATGCTTTCGTATAGTATGTCGTTAGGGAGAGCTCAATGATGATACTGTAATGGAATGACTTTGTGACTAAATGAGTTTATAATTAATAGGCGAAAAGTCAAATCTTAATTATAAATCATTTGAGCCCAAATTACATATGTCTAATCGATCCCTCCACTAGCTCGTTGAAACCAAAAATGAATTGTGTGTTGAATCGAAAATGAACAGAATGAATGGAAAAAAAGAAATGGAAAACATTTAGAAATGATTATGGTTTTCTTCGAAATGGAGAAATGGAATCATTTGGAAATAAATGTGGTTTTCTCAAAGGAAATGGAAATGGAAATGGAAATGGAAATGAAAATCAGAAATGATTCATTTGCAAATGTACATCGATTACTTATAAATGATCGGAAGAATGAGTTTATATTTTTTAGTAGTTTTAAAGCCCAAAAATGAAAATAAACCATTCGATCATACTGAACAAGTTGAGTTGTGAAGTATTAAATATATTTTCTTGAAAATTTTACCAAGGGTAAAATCATCATAATTTTAATAGAGGTAAAATTGGGATGAGAAATTTATTTAATTGGAAAATTAATGTTTATTTTAAAAAATAGAAAAATATGTATTAAGTTGGATTAAATTATAAAGTGTTGGGTTTAAAAGTCCAGAAAACAGATATAATTGGTCCAAATACAATAAGAGGCCTGAATCCACGTCATAATACATATGAGGGAAATCACACCCTATTAGCCTCTCTCTTAGTTGGACTAGGAAGCTGTTTTTTTATTTGAAATAAACCTTACAATTCAACAATGGTTCTACTGTTATACATGGAAGTATGATAGAAATTGATGTTTAATTAAATTAACGGCTATGAACTGTATGTGATTGCTCCGGTAATAGTAGTAGCATCCCATAGTTTAGGTTCGGCAACTGGGCCGGTGAGGGGTGTTATAAATCTTCAATATAGTTTTATATTAACTTCGTAAATATTCATATTTAGTATTTATGGACTCGGTTTACGAAAATGGAGTTCTGAAATTGCATTTTTCGGTACTACTGAAAATCAGGCCGTTATGGGTTCTAAATCTTCCTAAGGTGTTGATATGTAATTGCCCACATATACGCTACCTGAGATGCCCCCTCTATAAGTTGTGGCATATGTTCTATGGTCTCCTAGCTATGGTTCAGGAGTTGACAACACAAATGCAGTTAGGAGCAATTATCCCTCTATCGCTACAACCTGTTGATGATCACTCTTGCCATCAATCCAATGTTTGAGCTACTAATCCTACTTCAGGTTGTAGTCCTACCGACAGTTCTCGTGATCGAACCGCTTAGTGTTCATGGCAATACATATGGTGAGCTTCATTTTCATTTCTATTTTGGTTTTTATGTTTTTTATGTTTGGACTTTAGCTCTTGATTTTATTTTCTCGTATGGTGGACTTTATGTACGTGTACTAATTCCATTGCTTTATGTACGTTGTGACTTTTGGAGACTTTTAATATTTTTATTTTGAATATTTTCTATAACTTTATTATTATTTTTTTGTTTCCTATGATTCAAAACATGTGTCATGAAAGATAATAGTTTTTGTGACGCTTTTGTAACTTTAGTTACATTTTGATTAAAAAAGTAATCAAAAAGAATCATTCTGCAACGTTTTGTTTAAAATTGTTCGTGAGGTTTTTTAAAACATCACAAAAAGATATACAAATTATTATTTTTCTCAATTTTTTGTGACGTAAAAAATGTCACAAAAGGACACACAACTCGTTACTTTTCATCAGTTTTTCGTGACGTTTTATAAATGTCACAGGCTAGAAAATATTTGTGACATTTTATAAACATCGTGAACTAGAAAATATTTCTTTTCAATTTTTCGTGATATGTTTCAACGTCACAAAAACAAATGTTTTCGTTACTTTTCTAATTGGTCAACGAGACACTTTGAAATGTCACCAAATAAACTTTTTGTAGCGCTTTTGGTGGTTGTGATGTTCAAATGTCACAAAAAACAAATTTTTTGTGACAATTCAAGACAAAAAACATTTCCTTACAGTAACATTTTTAACATTTTGCAAAAAAAAAAAACGTCATTAAAAGTCATCAACTGATTTTTCGTAATGTTTTCAAAGCGTCATGAAAACTCAATTTTTTTTTTTTTGATAAAATTCATGAAAACACAATTTTGGTGTAGTGTAAAAGGTACTAATATTTTAAGTGTAAAAAGTGGGAATTTATCTAGATAAAATGATAAAATCCAATAGTTTTTTTTTCATTTTTACCTAACCAAAATTGAAATTTCATAATATTTTTAAAATTTATTTTTTCATATAATCGAGTTAAAATACCATAGAGGCTTTTGTACTAGGGGTTAGATTGCATTTTTCTCTCTCTATTAAAAAAGTGAGCAAATTTGTCCCTGTACATTAGATCAAAGAGCAAATTAGTCATTCCGTTTAAAAATTTCATGTATTTGTACTATTAAAAACGACATGCTTGATAGAATAATCAAACAGTGACATGTGGTGTGCCATGCGTACGTCATACTGATGTACAAATACCAATTTTTAACAGTAAAAATGGATAGAATTTTTAATCAAATGATCAATTTGCCCTTTGACCTGATATAAAATGACTAATTTCTAGTGCTTTTACCCATATAATCACTTTTTTTAAACATTAATCTTATTATAGGTTCTTATTATATCTGCTCTTTTTGATACAATGGTTAGAATTACTCAAGTTCCTCCCCAACCCTTAAATAGGAGGATAATGCGCTTCAGCGCACTTGAACCTACGTCATTCTGTACTGACAACAATACCGATGCAATTACTTTTAAAATGTATCATTCAATCATTTATTATTTAAATTTTAGAATTTATATAGCCCATTCATTACCGTCAATAATGTAGTGATTCTTAAGCCCCGGAAAGTAAAGTGCACAATTAGTATCTTTCACCACTTCTATTTTTTTCCCCTTTCTTTTATGCTTTCGACACACTATGTAAAATTTATTTTTAGGCCTCTTTTTGTTTGCTAAAGGTGTCTTGAATCTGCCATTGGACACGTGAACAAGTTATGGCTATAAAAGAAGATAGCAGCCAATGAAATTAAACCTTTAACATGCTAGAAAATTGATTGAATTTGAAAAATCTACAAGAATCTTGTTAAAGTGTAAACCTAACCTAAATATCTCTTTTATCTTTAATATATTTGTACATGATATATATTCCAACATGGATCTAAAAGTATAATTTTTAAACATATAAAAAATTTTAAAAAAATTAAACATATCCATAGTTACTGAATAATTATAAACACTAGATTAACCTAATAATTAAAATATTTGAATAAATTTGTTGATACACGGTATCAACAGAGACGAAGGATGGAGGGAGAGGGTGAAGAAGCAGAGCCGAAAATAAAATTGAAAAATGGGTTTGGATCCACACCCATTTTTCGATTTTGTTTTCGGCTCTGCTTCTTCACCCTTTTCTTCCTTCTTCATCTCTGTTGATATCGTGTATCAAAATAAACTCATTGATAAATTTGAAATAAAAACCTGAAAACTCTGATGAAAATGAAAATAGAGAAATGCATAAACTTGTTGAAATAAACGTGGAGTTGGGTAAACTAGACATGAAGAATGTGCATGAAACCTAAGGAATCTTTTGATTAGTGCAAAGACATGAAAAATGGATATTATGGAATCGGAGAATCAATTATAATAATGGAGCTAAAGCTTACACCATTGAGTTTCTCTCAGATCATCAATGACAGCATGTTCCCATCATACATGTGTTGTTTGCTCTGGCCCCATGTGGCCAACTTTCATGAGTTGTCCCATAAACGTTGCAGGAACCCCCCTCCCCATTATATAAATAACTAAATTTTATATTAATATATAAAAATGTAATTAAGGATGGCAAAGATAAAAACAAGAATGAAGATAAGATGAATTGAATGTCAAATCAAAAAATGGAAGTTAATGGGTTGAATGATGCTTTGGCATATGGCAAATAACAAGTGGAAAACTCATTCTGGTTGGAGATAAAAGGATCTCCTATCAATTCCTTTGCCTTCTTCATTATCATGGGAATTTCACCTTTATTTTTTTTTTTTTTTGGTATTGGTTTTGCTCCTATATTCTCTAGGTATTTCATTTTCTTTCTTATTTTATAAATTTGTACATTATCTGGACATGTGGACTCATCATTACTTGCAGTATTTTCAGATATATCATTTCATGACACATGTTATACATCATTAAATGAGGAATATTTATTAGGATAATCAATGGGTTATAAATTTGATTGTATATAAATGTTAATGTGATTTAATTTTTACCAATTGCTAATTTAACTATTTACTTATTTATCATTTTATATTACTTATTATATAAACAATTATATTTTATCTAACATGAAAAAAATAAGGATATTGTAAGACCTTATACTCGACCCAATTGTTGGGTCCAAGTTACAATATATCACATTTGTGGTTGTAGCAACTACGATCCAAAATAAACACAATTCAATCCGTTTATCATTCAAATGCAAACATAATGAAATTTATACATTCCCGGGTCTTATACGAGCTTACGAGAGCTTTAAAGTTATCCCAAGGTTAAATTAGGACTGAGTTGTAAATTCGTGACATCACATTTCTACATTGAGACTTCACTGCATAGTTTGTCACATCACAATGTCAGGCCACTCGAAATCGCAACATAACTTACTATTTTGGCCTCATCAAGACGATGGGATTCCTCGTTTCAACGTGACATTATAAGTCATTTCTCGTCGCGATGTGATACATTTGACGTTGTGACATCACTTACTGTTTCTACAAAATAACCTATAGGTTTTTCCATTCAACAAATGCACACATATATTATATCCAGCTAAACTATGCTAACTTCAAACACTCAAAACATGATTCTTAATACTATGATACAACAATGTATCAAATCTTAACAATTTTAAATAGATGAACAAATATACTATATCTATGCTTTTGTCATTCACGTCAAATTCAACCAAAATCAATTTCAAATGCAACATTTATACACATTACAAACATATAATTTACTTATGAGCATATAATCACACTATCAACTAAATTCACGTATACAAATTTGATACATACATTCATATGGACATCAAGATATACCAAAAGTGACTCAACTAGATAGGTACATGCCAAACTATTACAAAACCGGAAATACACCAACATTGCTGAGTCGGGTTTGATTCTTGGATGCTGAGTTGACATTCCTTCGATTTACTGAGAATCTACCTTACCTTCGTATCGAGAAAACAAAATTATATGCTGAGTAAAACACTTAGTGGTATTTTCTATGATTCAAACATTATAAACAAGTTTATGTAATGCACATATTTAATTTCTAACCTAATTTCATTGTATTTCATATCAAACACCTTAGTTTCATATAAAACATGCTTTTACCAATCTTACCTATAAACCATCCAACTATTCATACCAAAAACTATCATAATCGCCTTTGCAACTTATTGCATTATAGGCATGTCTAAACATATCATTCATTTGTTCAAATATAATTTACTCATTTGAACACGTTAAACACAATTCCATGTTATTAATTCAATTTTTGAGTCTACAAGTTCATCAGAACTTAATCTATCCTTAGGGCTTGTTCTCAATTCAATTCACATACTATAAAAGTTCAAATTTCATTTCATTTTCCATTTAACCAATTTACATGTTTTTTAACTCTATTAACTTGACACAGACACAGAATGGATACGCAAATTCGTCACCCCAGGTTGCTTGGCAACGATGACGCTATAACAATTCATAATACCATCATGGATTGCCTGGAAACAATGGTTTTCTCAACTCAATCAATCTGTCACCCCGGATTGCTTGACAACAATGACTCAATATATATAATCTACCATCCCAGGTTGCCCGGAAACAATGGCTATCAACAATAGTTTGACCCTATTGCATGCCAACTATTTCTGACTCGGTCCGAACAGCTAATAGGGTATTCTATTTCTGATTCATTATATTCAATTCAATTTATAATTCAAAAATCTCAAATAAATCTACATATATCATAATTTCATAACTTATATAACATATTTCTACACAAGTCCATGCCAATTTGCAAATATCAAGTAAATTTCAAGTTTCATACTTTATTCAATTTAGTCCCTATCTCGAAAATCAATCTCATACATACCAAATCAACTCAAATAGTTATCAATGGCTTACTTCAACAATTTATGATGTGAAATGACATGAAAATAAAGTAATTAAATAGGTTCCAAATCTTAGTGATACAAACCAGAAATTTCGAGCTACTCATTGACGACTTTAGATTTTCCTTTCCCTCTCGACGAATTCAGGTCGATGTTAGCTATGGATTAATATAAACATATAACATTATCAATATTCAACCTTTTTACATTCAATTATCAATTTATACCAATTTTGTAATTTATTCAATTTAGTCCCTAAAACCGGGACTAACATAACTTTCAATTTAAAGCTCCAAACCGAAATCGGTTTTCAGTATTAACCATTAGGGATCCATAGTCAAGTTTTTTTATTTTATTCAATTTAGTCCCTAATGTATGAAACTATCAATTAACTTCACAATTTAGTCCTTTTTTCACATCTAAGCTTATAATCTATCAATTTAACACTTAAAACTTCAAGAAATCAACAATGAAAACTTTCTAAAACTTTAACAGTTTTATAAATTGGTACATGGGCTAGCTAAACCAAGCTCCCTTGACCTCAAAAACATAAAAATTATAAGAAAATGACTAAATTAAACATACCAATTGATGGATTAAAATTGAAACCCTAAGGCCAATTCCATGGCTTCTTCTCCTTGCAAAAATCGGTGTGGATGGATGAAGAAGAAGGAAATGTTCTCTTTCCATTCACTTTGTTTGTTTTTATTATAATTACATTTTATACATATTTATTAAATTACAAATTTAACATTACTAATATTTAAACATCATCAGCCACCGTACATCGATACATGTTTAAAAGAGATATATTTTCTATTTTAGTATTTTTGTTAATTGTAATTTATGTCCTCAATTTATTTTCTAATTAAAAGTTTATAGCAATTGAAATTTATAATTTAGTCCTTGAACCTTAATTAATCCATAATTCGACTAAAATACTAATCCTAAATTCAATTCACCTATAATATAACCCCGTAAATATATTTATATAATATTTACAAACTCGGTTTACAGAAACGGAGTCCTTAAACTGAATTTTTCGACACCACTGGAAATTGGGTCGTTATAGAAGTTATGAAATATGCAACATGCTAGTACGATCCAACCTTATTTTTTTATGCTACACTAATGTGATGTTGTTAATATGAAAAATATCTTTTTAGAACAAGAAATGTCTTATTAACCACATTTCGAAGCCTTGAATGTATGTGGTGCTTGTGTCTGACACTATTCTTTCAAATGATATCATACTCTACGTTATGATGCAAGAAAATATTTTCTATTTGCATAACTAGCATTGACTTTATGATTTTTTGGTTTCACATTCCAAATAGCATGTAGATTTAATTATAAAAACTTTATAAAATTAATTTTGAGAACGAGGTTATATCTCTTTTTGTAATACATAAATTAAGTAAAAAATAAAATAAAAATTATAATTTATTACCTTTATAAAAAATATTTTATATATTGTCCAAAACTTTCATAACACTTCTTATGAATAATATTTTTTTTTTCATAACTTTAGGAAGTTATTTTTATAAATAAGTTGTAATTAAAAAAATTATAATATTTTTTTATGAATAAGTATATTATTTTTATAATATAATTTTTTAAGATTTACAATATAAGTTTTTTTTTTTACCGTAATCATCCCAAACACTCATATGTGTCCATGCTTATAATATACTTTTTATAACTTGTATAAAAATTATTTTTAAAATTAGATTTGGATGTAATTACTTGTGTAATTACTCCAATTTTTATCCTACCCTAAGAATTAGAAAGTGTAGGACCTACCAACTATAATGATTATCCAAATATATCGCTCTTGTATAAACAACTACACTTAAATCCAATTACTAAGTAGCTTTTTAAACACTATGTCAAATTTTCTTTTGTAACAAATTTGTGATCCTTAGACTTCCGGCTATTTTTAGAACTCAATCCATAGGTTTGGTTGGTGTATGAAAGTATTTAAATTGATTAGATTTTTGTCACACTGGTAAAAGAAAGTATAGGCTTGGTTGGTGTGAGGACCAAAGTTGTACATGAAAGTATTTAAATGAATTAGATTTTATCACATTCATGGGGTTAAAAAAATATTTTATGTTAATATATACATAAAAATTTACTCAATGAATATAGGTGGAGTAATAATGACTTGTACTGATCTTAATGGACCACCATGAAGTCTATTATTTCTTTCTCTCCAAATGGAGTAAATAGAAGCATTTCACGCTAGCCTAAGAATGGTAGAGAGTAGTGATTTACATGTTCCCACCCTTTGAATCCATTCAAACTCATCATGCCAATAACTAGGCAACCCATGCAAATCACAAGCCTGCAATATTTTCCCCCAGAGTTCTCTTGAGTAAGAGCAACTCATAAAATATGGTCCATAGGTTCAGCTTCATCATCACAACATAACACAAATAAATTGACCTGCAATTCTCAAGAAACCATTCTTTTTTTGGTTGCTAACTTGTCCATAATAGCTAACCAAACAATAAGTGAATTACTAGGAATAGTAACAATTCCTAACTCTTCTTGGCCTTTATATGACTCTTGAGGAGTTTGCAACCTGAGGAGTTTCTTCCATACCCAGCAATGACTTTGCTTTGCTTGAATTTGCAGCATGTCGCGACCTTTAAGGATATAAAGGTCGACCCAAGCTACCCAAAGTGATCCAGCTTTCATCCATACTGACCACAAGTTCTGCGTCATACAAACTTCATTCTAAAGAACAAATGTTTTTACTCCAATCCCACCTTTAGTCTTGGGATGGCATATCCAATCCCAACTCACTTTTGCCCCCCTTGCTGAACTTGCAGAACATATCCAAAGAAAGGAATTATATAACCATGTAACCTCCTTTATAACCTTAGAAGAAAGAAACAAAACCCTGAACCAGGAATTTTGGATACTAAAGATGACCAGCTGTAACAACTGAAGTCTACAAGCAAATGAAAGACTTTTGTCATCCCACAATTAATTGAGTGATTCTCTCCACCAAACCTTTGCAATCAGTAACACTTAAATTGTTTGCAACCAATGGAACCCCAAGATATCTGAACGATAATGCCCCCGTTGTAGTTCCAATACATTCAACAATGCCAGAGCAATATAGCCCACTCTTCGTACGTTGTTCATTTGCATCCCAGAAATGCAATAAAAGAAATCAAGAATATTACTAATTGCAACAATAGACTCAGTTGTCCCCTTTGTAAAAACCAACAAATCATCGACAAAACACACGTGTTACCTGTAAAATTTGGCATCTTGGATGATATTGAAAAACCTTATGCTCACTAGCAATATTCAATAAACCACATTCATAACTAGAATAAAAAGATGAGAGGACAAAGGGTCCCCTTGCCTAACTCCCTTAGCTCCTGAGAAATACCCAACCAAACCACCATTAATCCGCGAAATGCATTCTCTAATCCATTTGCAGAATTTTTCTAGGAACCCAAGCACCCTCAGAATTTGAAAAATAAAGCTCCAACTATTTGAGTCAAAAGCCTTCTTGATATCCACTTTAAGAGCACATCTTGGAGATAAGTGCTTCCTTCCATATCCATTAACCAATTCTTGAGCAAGTAGAATGTTATCAACAAGATTCCTACCCTCCATAAACGCACTTTGGTTTTTAGAAATGATAGAGGGTAAAGAAACTTTCAATTTGTTAGTTATAATCTTCGTGATACATTTATAGATAGTTGAACAACAAGAAATAGGTCTAGTCGGTAACAAAACAAGGATTAGGAATCTTAGGGACCAAAGTATAGTAGAATTAAAAGACCCTAGTAAATTCCCGGTATCAAAGAAAAATTGCATTGCTCTCACAATATCATCTCCTACAATGCTCCAAGAAGCTTGAAAATTTTTGGCATTAAAGCCAACAGGTCCTGTAGATTTATTCCCATTCATAGAAAATAAATTAGCTTTAATTTCAACTATTGTAACCAACACAACTAATTCCCCTTTCAACTTATCAGGTATAGCAATCTATAGAATCTCTCTAAGTAGATCATCAGGACTACTCTTCACATTCTGATATGTTTAGGAAAATTCGGTTTGAAAATTGAGTTGGTTTGTAATATTTATAACAATAAAATTTTCATGAAAAATACTTTTGTTTTATGTGAGACGGATCCTTAATGTTTCTGACTTTCAAACGAACGACTTTTTTACTATTCTCGTATCACGAATCACTTTGAGTGTGGGCTCAAACAATCATGAAATCTAAATCTCTCTCTTAGTAGAAACCAATAGAATTGTTATTCCTAAAAAATATAATTTATAGAATTGTTATTCCTAAAAAATATAATTTATACTTAGAAATAAATATCTCTACCAGTTTCAAATATGTTCAATTGTATTGAATTGTAGGCAAATTTGGCAATAGTTTGCCCTTACTTTTGTAAACAGTTTGGCCTTAATATATGAAAGAAGTTTAATGCTGACTAATGTGTTTTTGTTTTTTTATTATTATCTATTTTATCTTTTCTAACATATGAGCATTGATTCATGCAATGTAAGAAGCTGCCAAACAATAACCAAATACTCTTTCAAGTCTTAAAAGAAGATTAAACATTTAGAAAATCAAATGAAATAAAATACAAATATGTAAGAATATCGGACCATTACAATAACCAAATACTCTCCCATTGCAATTAGTCTTTCAAACCCTTTACAGACCATTACATTTAGGACACTTAGCTTCCACTCACCATGAATGAATAACAAAACAGTATACCAACAACCACATAAACTGGCTTTCAGTGCTCACAACAACAAGAACACCAACTATCATATAAGCTAGTTTAGGGTTTAAAAAACAGCAATAATATTACAAATACTAGCACCAAAACCCATGTTTTTCTCTCCCTCCTTGCATCCTCCAATGTCATCATCTATTTTAGAAGACTCAATAATACAATTCGTGAATGTAGCGTCAATGGTGAATCAAACCAAGTGAAAAAATAACATGGTTTTCAAAATCCACTCCCAAACTTCTTATATCCAAAAAACCTCCTACCTGGGTTGTCATTGGACCAAGAAATGTTTAATTTGCCTAGTTTTCTACAATAGCACACCGGAATCAAAGTAGACATCTTCATTTTTTCTCTTCTCCTTCTCTTCCTTTTTCTCTTCTTCTTCTTCTCTTGTCAAAACCCTAAATTGGTGTTAAAGGGGCTATTTAAATTGGTGGTAACTGACTAGCTGGACGGTTAATGATAACAAGGAAGCCGTCATCTATCATGTCATTTTTCCGTTACGTCTATAGCGGAAAATGATTAAAAGGACTGTTCTGTTATTTTTCGAAAGTTGAGTGACTGAATTGAAACTTGAGTGACTGTTTTGTTAGCTACCTCAAAATTGAGTGACTGTTGATTTAATTTACCATATAATTTATTCACTAATTTATTTGACCCTTCAACTTTACAAAAAAAAAAAAACTCATTTTAGCCCTTCATTTAATTTTTATCTCTTTTAACTCTTGAACTTGTATTTTTTTCAAATCACCATAAAATGGATGGAAAAAGTAAGGTTTGTTAGCTTTGCTAACGTTGTATACACGTGAATAGTCACGTGGGTGACATATCATCATTTAATTTATTTTTTAATTAAAATTTGAAAGAAGGGTAATTTATTCAATAAAGTGATTAATGTTAAAAGAACAATTAAAATACTATGTGATTGAGTCAGTAATTCTGTTAGAGTTGTTAAGTATTGTTAGCACAAGCAGTTAGCTAGAAAATGCTATAAAGTCAATGTACAGAGAACAATGTGGATGATATACATTTCACAAAAACAAATCAATTTCTTTTCCTTCTTCAATCTAATTAGTAGTTTTCATTAAATCTTCTTGAAGAATCCTAGATCTAGCTATTAACCTTACCTCTCTTCATGGTATCAGTCGCCTAGGTGATCCTGGCCATGACCATCGCACACTCGATCCCGACACTCCTTTCACCGGTGATTGCCTTATCAATTCCTTCCCGCGGCATGATGTGGTTAAGTTCGATGGACACACCTTCGTTCAATGGCAGAAACAAGTGCGCCTTATAGTAGCCGGCTATGATTTGGCCGGATTTCTTGATGGATCAATTGTTGCACCTCCGCGTTTCATTCAAGCTCCGGAGGGGGCTCTTGCATTTAATCCGGCCGCCTTAGCCTTCAGTCAAACAAGACAATCTTCCCATGTCCTGGCTCCTGTCCACCATCAGCCCGTCATTTTTATCATTTTCACCGATGTGCAAACAGCATCGGATGTCTAGATGACGACAACTACTCTCTTTACGGCGGATACTGGTGCAAAACAGTCCCGATTACAGCACGAGCTTCATTCGTTACGCAAAGGTAACCTCTCTATAACCGAATTTGTTGCAAAGATGAAAATTTTGTGTTCTCTATTGCATGCATCGGGATCTCCTATTTCCGAGACTGAGCAGACTGAGATACTTCTCACCGATCTTCCTTCTGATTTTGAGCCCATCGTTACCACGGTGTCGCTCTCTCCTTCTCCCCTTCTGTTTCAACGAATAGTTGATGCTCTTCTAGAATGTGAACGTTGACAAGAACGAACAGTTCACAATGTGATTCTTGCGGCCAATCTTGTGGAGAATTCTTCAGCCCAGTCGACGGATCCTTCTGCTCGTGGTGGCCGGACATTTTCGCGTGGTCGTGGGAGGGGGTTTCGGCCGCGACTCCAGTGTCAGATATGCGCACGATATGGTCACGTTGCTCAAAGGTGCTATTATCGCTATCATCGTGATGGTGCTGCTCTGGTGGTGGCTCCGCCATCGGTCTATGACGAGTCTTTTGCTCCTCAGTTTGATGCGTCGAACCCCCCTGCTTTTGGAAATGATTGGAGTGGTCAAATGAACAGAAGACCACATTTTAATGGATTTTCTCCCAATGTTGATAGTCAACAGTTTAATTGTTTGGTCAAAATCCAAGTGGTGGGCCACTCTCACGTCAAGTCTTTGGCAAACCATGTGTTGGTGCTTTGCCACGCGGGCCACAAACTTCAAATGGCCCAATTTCTACTCAATTTTATAATGATGTTCAGCCGAATGCTTTTGGGCCAGTTCTTGGGCCTCCACGGCCTAGTGTACCTTATATACCCCCAGACCCAATTCTAATAATGTTCAAGTTGATGCATGCTTTGGTATAGGTTCACCTAATGGTGTCGAGGTTCCATGGCCTACTAAGCCACGTGCTTGGGTTTATTCCGAGTCTGATCCATGTATTGGTTTACCAAGGCTCGGTGATCTTTATCCATCCGACTACTATGAATCATCTGATTCGAATGTCAACACTGCTCAAGTTGGGTTTCGTGGTGGTACAGATTCTTACATTCCCATATCGGTTGGCACTACATCTTGGTATCCTGATTCGGGTGCGAGGAATCATGTGTGTCGAGATCCGTCTGCTCTACATCATGCTACTCCTTATTCAGGTACTTTTGCTCTTTTAATGGGTGATGGCACTCCAGCCTTGATTGAGTCAGTCGGTGATAGTTTCTTACCCACTCAGTCTAAATTGTTGCGTCTATCTAATGTTTTATATGTTTCAAGCATCAGGAAGAACCTTTTATCGGTTTCTCAATTTGCACATGATAATGATTTTTTTTTTTGAGTTTCACCCGACCTACTGTCTTATTAAGGACATAATGACCCGGAGAATTTTGCTGACGGGCCACATTCATGATGGACTGTATCATTTCCCGGTGCCAGTTCTGTCTACTCAGTCGGTCGAAACCTCTGCTACTACGTTTCCTGTTGCTCAGAATAAGCCTACAGAGTGTAATATTTTTTCATTGTGGCATAAATGTTTAGGTCATCCCTCTACTACTGTTGTTAAGGATGTGTTAGATAAATGTCATATTTCATCAAATAAATACGGTTGTGATGCTATATGTACTGCTTGTCAAAAAGGAAAGTCTCATAAATTGCCATTTCCTGTTTCCACTACGGAATATACTGTTCCCTTTACTTTGGTTGTATCTGATCTTTGGGGTCCTGCCTCGGTTTCATGTGGAAGTAATTCGTATTATGTGACTTTTATTGATATTTGCACACGATTCACATGGATCTATCTTCTTCGCCGAAAGTCTCAAGCTGTGCAGTGTTTTGTTCAATTCCAGCAACTTGTTAAAACTCAGTTTCGCAAGGATATTAAACAATTTCAGAGTGATTGGGGTGGAGAATATCGAGCTTTCACGTCTGTTCTAGCTTCTCAAGGGATTATTCGTTGACTAACATGTCCCCATACTTCCGAACAGAACGGTGTGGCTGAGCGTAAGCATCGCCACATTGTTGACATGGGCATCACTCTTTTGGCTGAAGTGAATCTGTTTATGGAGTACTGGGGCTATGCGTTCTGCTGTGCTGTTCACCTCATTAATCGACTACCTACTCCAGTGTTAAAAGGACTAACTCTGTTTCAGGCTCTCTACGGGTGTGAACCCATATACGATCATTTGAGGATATTTGGTTGTTGTTGCTATCCTTATTTACGACCGCTTATGACACATAAGTTGGAGTTTCGCTCTCAACCGTCTACCTTCTTGGGTTATAGTGCTCAACACAAGGGGTACCAGTGTCTTCTACCGACTGGCAAGATTGTTGTCTCTCATCATGTTGTGTTCGATGAGAATCGGTTTCTGTCAACTGAGTCTACGCCTGCAGAGAGTTCAATGGGTCAGGATCAATCTATTTCCACATTTGTTCCTCTACTTAGAAACATGTCATCTCGGCCTTCGGAGTCCCCGTCTGACCAACCATATTCGTCTCCTCTGCCAGTGAACTATCCCGAAACTTCTACTCCAGCCACAGCACAGTCAGGAGTTGGGTCTGATCGTGAACCACAGAGTTCTTCTTTACCCAGTGACAATGGTAGGGATTGTTCCAATAACGTTCGTGAGTTCTCCTCCGATCAAACACAAGTCTTGTGCCTGTAATTAACAGTCATCCAATGGTGACTCGATCCAAGGATGGAATTTTTAAGCCCAAAGCGTTTACAGTTGAAGCTTTGGAACCAGCTTCGATTGAGGAGGCTTTTTCTACTCCTGAGTGACGTGAGGCAGCTCAGGCTAAATTTGATGCCTTGATACGCAACTCTACCTGGGATCTTGTTCCTCGACCTTCTAATTGTAAAGTAATCGGGTGTAAATGGCTTTTTAATGTCAAGAAAAATCTGGATGGTACTATTGCCCGACGAAAGGCTCGGTTAGTTGTGAAAGGTTGCTCTCAAGTTCCTGGGTGTGATTTCAAGGAAACCTTCAATCCAGTAGTCAAACCTACAACTATTCGTGTTATTCTGGCCATTTTTGTTTCCAGAGGGTGGTCACTATGGCAAGTTGATGTGAACAATGCATTTTTGAATGGGGATCTTGATACTGTTGTTTTCATGCATCAACCTTCGGGATATGAACGGTTTGATTCCGATGGAAACCCTTCATTTGTCGACAGAAAAAAGCTTTATATGGTTTCCGACAGGCTCCTCATGCCTGGTTCGAGAAGTTGAAACAGTTTCTCCTCTCTGTCGGCTTTGTTGCTTCCAAATCTGATGCATCTCTGTTTGTTCGGGTAAAATCTGACTCCACTCTTTTTGTACTCGTATATGTCAATGATATTATAATTACTGGCGACTTGCCAGCCTCTATCGACTGGTTTGTTCAATTGTTGCATAACGAGTTCTCGTTTAAGGATATGGGAGATCTGCACTATTTCCTTGACATAGAAGTGACTCGATTCTCGGGTTGTCTACACCTTTGTCAGAAGAAATATATCCGTGATATTCTTGCTCGTTGTTCCATGATCACGGAAAAAAGTGTTCATACTCTGATGGTCAGCTCATTTTACATGTCCAAAAATGATGGAGAATGTCTGGAGGACCCTACTGAGTACAGAAGTCTTGCTGGTGCACTTCAGTATGTTGTCTTGACCAGGCCTGATATTGCTTATGCTGTAAACCGGATTTGTCAGTTCATGCACAACCCTACCACAGTACATATGGTGGCGCTCAAACGCATTCTGCGGTATCTATGTGGCACTCTTGAATGTGGCTTAGTTTTTCGTCCATCTGATCGGTTGTCGCTGGTCGGGTATGCCGATGCCAACTGGAAATTAGATTTTGACAATCGACGATCTACATCTGGATACTGTGTGTATTATGGTCAAACACCTGTGGCATGGTGCTCCAAGAAGCAGCAGGCAGTGTCTCGATCCACGGCTGAGGCAGAATATAGAAGTCTTGCTGCAGCCACAAGTGAGGTTACTTGGTTACTGTCGTTACTTCAAGAACTACAGATTAAGTCTGATGATACCCCAAATATTTGGTGTGATAGTTCTAGTGCGGTGGCCGTTGCAGCCAATCCCGTTTTACATTCTAAGTTCAAACATGTGGAACTTGATCTTTTCTTTGTTCGTGAGAAAGTTGCAGATGGGACTTTGCAAATTGGTGAGGTTCCTGCTTGCGATCAAGTGGCTGATGTTTTTCACTAAGCCACTATCTGTTACTCTATTTTCTCGGTTTCGACAACTCCTTCAGGTCTTACCGATTGGGAAGATGGATGCATGATAGAGTCAGTAATTCTGTTAGAGTTGTTAAGTATTGTTAGCACAAGTAGTTAGCTAGAAAATGCTATAAAGTCAATGTACAAAAAAACAAATGTGGATGATATACATTTCACAAAAACAAATCAATTTCTTTTCCTTCTTCAATCTAATTAGCAGTTTTCATTAAATCTTCTTGAAGAATCCTAGATCTAGCTATTAACCTTACCTCTCTTCACTGTGAAGCAAAAGAGTCATCACAAGTTCAATGCATTCTGATATAAAGATAACATGAAATTCTACCCCATAAATATTCAGGGCTGGTGTCGATAAAAAACATAAAAATAAAAATCAGGACTGGTTGTAGAATCCATGAATACAAACTCCAGACACACCTTTTCAAAACCAATATCCAAAGATGCCAGCAACATAAAAACAATAAATAAAAATCACCCAAGAACAGCTGCAACACAGTGTCACGGTTGGTATTCCGAACGGTACTTCTGTTTAGTCATAAAATTTGTCCTATATGTTTCGTTTAAAGCTTATGGTTTCTTCTTGTTTTGCTTTGCCACTGGAAGAGAGATGTGGATGAACCCAAACTTCCTCCTCTGGGTTAAGTACTGCTTTTGATCACCCCCATGTTCTTTTTGGTGATCAGGTATCTGAGGAAATGTCAGATCTTCCCTTAGTTCATGAAGCATTTGACTCAAAGCAACCTTTTGCCTTTCAGTATTGTGGCCATCATTAGGCCTTTTCACCACACAATCGTCAGGAGTAACCTGTTTCCTGCTCAAGATATCCCTCATTGAAACTGTCGGCCTTAATACAGGCTTTGGTTCATCATCCATTGTTGGGTTTTGCTTGTTCATCAGATCATGTAAAGGAGATTGAGGAGGATGCTGATGCTGAGGGATTGGTGGGTGGAAATAGTTGATCTTAGTGGCATTATAAATGACCTGTTTCTTCTGTTCTTGTTCTGGAATCCATCTCCTGAGAGCTTCTTCAGCATCAAGTTGCTTTCTGGTTGCAATTTCGAGTCTATTAAGAGCCTCTTCCAATGCTTGTTTACTATGTTTAACTCCTTCTGAAGCTTCCTCCAGCTTCTTCAAGATTGACATTTTGGAGATATTTGCTTCCGCAAATTTTTGCATTGCATGGATTACTTTCCTGTTAGAAACCTCTTTTGCCCTTATAACTTTCGGGGTTCCAAGCAACGGTTCGGGTTCTGGTTCCGGCAGGGAAAATCCTGATGAGTTGTCATTGCTTGGTAAACCCTTCATTCCCGTAAGGGCATTCATTTCAATAAGAGCAAGTGCCTCAGCTGCCCTGGCGGCTTCCTCCATCTTCTTTGCTGCAATCCATCTCATTTGAGCAGTCCTGCTACAGGGCCTATTTTGTTCATTCCCTGGCAGTGGCATTGATCTTGGAACTTCAGTTTTTGCAGGATCAACCGTTTTCTTAAACTGCTCGAGCTTCGAGTTGCTGTGAAATGGAGATCTTAAGATGTTGGAACAATTATCACAACTCCCATGATTGGCAGCATCCACAGTGTTGGCAATCGGTGGCTTCACCTTCACCCCTGCAAACTTACAAGTTAGCCTCTCAAGGGTGATATCAAGTAAACTTTTCTCTTTCTTCGTATTCTTATTTAGAGACTCAACAAAAGTTTGAATCACCCCAAGATCATTGATAGTTTTACCAAGGTTCAGTTTTGCTTCTTTCAACTCCATCAAGATCAAATCAGGAGATGAAATGGGGCAGGGGCTTGAACCCCCGTTTCCGATCTGTTCACGGTGCTCCATGTTCATTTCTTTGATAGCAGGAGATGGCATATTGTCTGGTGTAGCAGTGGCCATGCATTTCAAAGCTTCATTCTGGAGCTGTCTCTTTAAATCTTCCACAATCCTTTTTGTAGTTCCAAGTTCTTCAAGCACATCCAAAGTCTCCAACTCTTTCACAATCAGATCTTTCTCCAATTCTGCTGCTTGTTCTTCCACTTTCTTTATGTCAAACTCTTCAATCCCGTTCTGTTCATAACAAATTCGATTTATCGTACATTAAAATTGGAACATAAATCCCCTGCCCACATATTGGTGCCCCCTCCCTGCCCCTTTCACGTTTAGCTTCCCTTTTTTTTTTTTTTGATTTCATTAATTGTTATTTTTTTATTTATAAAACTTATTAGTTTTTTAAAGTAAAAAAGACTTATTAGTATTATTTGTTGTTTTACGTCACGCTTTTAATTTTATAAATAATTTATTTAATTAAAAGTAGAATTTTAATTATTATAAAATAGTTTAAATTAAATTTTATTATATAATAATTATAATTAATAGACAATTAAAATTATTCAAAAGTTAATATGTCTCATTAAAAAATGAAAAAATATTTTTTTTCTTTTTGAAATAATAGGATACAAATGCTAAATCAATCTGCAAATAATTGTATAAATCAAATTATTAAAAATAATAAAATTATTATTTTAAATAATAACAATTTAGCTAAAATAAAAATATATTGAATAATTTTAAAAATGATTTAAATGCTTCTTTTTGAGTAATTAAAATGTATTTTTATATTTTAATATCTTATTTAAATGATAGTTCATTAAAAATGAATAATTATAAAAAATTAAATAAAATAGAAGATAAATTAAGATATATAAAAGCAACTTAAGAAAAAAAATTAAAATTAAGGTAGTCAATTTTATTTTAGTACCGTCTTTATTGGTTGGAACGTTATTTTGAGTAGTAAACTGGAATAATAAATTTTAAGTTTCGTTGTAAATTTCGGTCGATATTAATCATATCAATGCGTATCGGTTGATTTCGCCCGTTTCAATTGAAATTTGATGTACTGGTTGATAAAAAATAATTTTGAACTTAAATTTAAATTTTTTTATCATTTATTATGGATTTATTGAATCATGGGTTTTTATATGTATGGTATGTGATGATCTTATTGTTCAATTTATGTAATAAATTCTGTTGCTTATTTATTTTTATTTTGTTTAATGATGGACTATATTTGTGACCCTAAAGAATATTTTATATAATTGATGAGTATTTTATAAAATTATATAATTGATGAGTATTTTATATTTTATATAATTTATTTAGCTTTTTAATTTAAAAAAATATTTTACTTATTTATTTATTTTTTTGTCTTTTTAGTAGGGGTGTTCAAACGGTTAATCGAACAGTTAATATTATTAATTAAATTAATCGAAATTTATATATTTTTTATTAAAATAAGTATAAAACAATCAAAAAAATGTTTATTTGACAAAATTATCCAAATTAACCGAATTAAAACTACATATAATTTGTATTATTAATTCTTAAGTTCAGTTAATTCGACTAACTACCCGATTTTGAACCGAGTTAGATCGGTTAACTAACCGATTAACCGAATTAGATTGGTTCGGTTGATTAATTGGGTTTTAATTGAAATTGAACACCCCTATCTTTTAGATCTTGAATTTGCATTATTTATCAAATCGCCCAAAAATATATGGAAAAGTTAAAATCTGTTAACTTTGCTGACATGACATCTATATAGCAATTCACATGTATGCCGTGCTAGTAATTAATTAATTTTAAAAAATTAAAAATTAAAAATGTAAATTAAAATGATTTCTTTCTTTCTTTCATTTTCATTGTGAAATATGGTGTTTGAATCAGATAATTAAAAGGACTTTGACATCTGAAGTTATCTATGCTATTTTCAAACTATATACATTAACTTGCTACAAAACAAAGCATACCTTACTTACATCATATGTAGTCGAATTAAAAGCAAAAAATACTTACATAGGCCTCTCCAAACTTGTACAATGGCACCCTAGGTCCGCTGCCACCAAACCGGGTTACAGCCTCCTTAACCGACACAAAAGGCGGTGAAGTATCGATCTCTGCTCTCAAACTAACCCTCCTTATCCCCGGATTCGGGTCTCTGCTTGAGTCGGTGCAAAACCCAAAATTCTTGGAGCCGTGCTCAGGTCTCATCTCCCGGATTCCGGGTGTACCTGGAACCCCTTCCATAGGAGACCCTTGAGGCACTGCTGCCATTACATATGCACATAAATTAAATAAGCTTGAAGAACGAAATGTTAATGTCAATTTGAGTGTAGATGCAAAAGAGAAATATCTCATTTTAAAATGAAAAGAGAAGAAGAAGATACATGATGAGAAATCAAGAAATCTGCATGATTATGTCCATAGTCCCACAAGGTGAGAGAGCAAAGGTGGCAAAATGATTTAATTTCTTTTTCTTTTCTCTGGTTTTTTGGATGAATGTTTGAAGTTTAGTGATGTGTTTGATGGGCATTGGTTGGTAGGATGATGAGTCAGAGTTGGTGGGTCAAGGGGTTTGAGTTTAAGCCAAAAATATGATGACATATCAGCATGTTGGCATGAGGTTGGAATTACATGCTTATGGGTTGATTTATAAGCATTTGGGCGTTGATTGCGGTTTTTAAGGGATGGTTATGTTGGGAATGGCAGATTTGCAGTTGTATTGCAAGGAAAGGCAAAGTCTAATCAAATCATAAAACCAAGCGACATCGTTTGTGTAAAATTGAAGAGAATGATTACATCTATGTCAAGATGTCATAAATATACTTCTTTAACTCTTTTTTTAGCGAGTGTCAACGGATTGAATCTCGCAAAATGTCACGAAACAATTTTACATTAATTTAATTCAAACTACAACAAAATTTTAAAACTAATAATTTTTATAATATAATGATTTATTTGACTTCGACTTGTCCATGGCCGAGTCATCCGACCCGAAGGCTCGCTCAAAAAATGGGAAGATTTGAGTAAAAATATTAGAGGTTCGAAAAATGAATTTGGGTAAAAAATAAGGTCCGTTTAGAAAACGGGTCGAGCATTGGGTAAGGCTTTTTTAAGCCAAGTTCGACCCGACCCGACCCGACCTGAATATGGAAACAAAAAACCGCTATTTTTATTTGCCGTCTTTTTTATTATTTTCTTGCCATTTTCTTGTTGTTGTTTTCTTTTCTTTTTTCTTTTTAACTATTTTGCTACCAGTTAACAATTATGTTACTACTATTTGGTTGTTATTATTTAGATATTGTATAATTTTTGTTTTAGTGTTAACTTTGTTACTGTTTTTCACATTTGCTTGTTAAGTTACATTTATCTTAGTGTTATTTAAGTGTATATATATATATATATATATTAATTTATTTTCAATTGTTTTTTAGAAATATTTATTTTAATGTTTTTAATATTTTTGATTTATTATATTTTTTAAAAATAAATTATATAAAAATAATATGGGCGGCTCGAGCTTGGCTCGGGTTTTAGTATTTTTATATAGGTTAGGTTTGGGCAAAATTTTAGGCCCATTTTTCGAGTCGATCCTAAATTTTTTGTTGAGCCCGGCCCGACCCATGGACACCTATAATTTGACTCTCCAACTTTACAAAAAAAAAAAGAAAAAAATTTAGCACTTCATTTAATTTCTCATTTTTTTTAACTTTTAAACTTGCACTATTTGTCAAATCACTCCAAAATGAATGTAAAAGTTAACAATATTCTTAAGAAAAAAAATCAATGTAGAAAATAATTATGATCATTTTGCGACTAATTTGACATTAGAAGTGAGCATTCTTCCTCAAAAACATGTTACCCTAACATGTTACCCTGCAAAACTAAATAATAGGAAAAAGAATATCTTAGAATATTATAAAAAGCCAAAATATATGAAATATATAAAAGAAAAGAAACAACAAAAATTAGAAAAAAAAAAGATAAAACAATAAAATGTTATAGATGTGGAAACCAAGACACATCTCAAAGTATTGTAAGGTTAAGAGAAATATTAATAATTTAAATCTAGATGAAGAAATAGAACAAAAGATCAATAAAATTCTTCTAGAATTCACTACCTCTGAAAATGATATATCTACTGAATCAGATGAATTATATATAGATGAATTAGATACAACATTTGAATCCTCTGATGAAAATAAACATTCAATTATTATGTTAACCAAAGACTTATTGATAAAATCTTAAAATCCTCATTAAAAGACAAACCAGAAAAATGAATTATTCTTAACCAATCACAAATGTACAATATACAAGATATAGTATTTAATAAATATGAAAAACGAAACCTACACAAATCACAAATTCTTAATTACAATTGAAAATAAAAAAAAATTAAGTTAGTGCTTTCCCAGCTTAAAAATGAACAACAAGAAATGAAGAAACAAATGCAAACTTTAAAATATGAAATCAAATAAGATAGTTATTCAAAAACTGAACTCGAGATAGAAAATAATACACAAGAATACGTGATGGTTATTATTGAAGTATCCATCCAAAGATAATTGACAAAAACAAATGTTATTATAAACAACAAATTTCAATGGAAACAATAGCCCTTTTCGACACATGAGTAGATCAAAACTATATTAGGGAAGACATAATTCCAACAAAATACAATGACAAAACATCAGAATCTCTTAAAATTGTAAATGGTAAAAAAACTCAAAATTACCTACAAAACTCCCAATGCTGAAATTTGTAATAAAGGTATCAATTATCAAATATGTTTTTTAATGGTAAAAGATATTACCCAAAATGTCATATTAGGAACCCCATTCATATCTATAACAACCCGTTTTTAAGTGGCGTCGGAAACAATGGTTTCGGAGCCACAAATCCGACGAGTAAGAGAGTCAATTATGGGTTTTAAAAGGTTTTTGATATGATAATTTATGTTATATAAATGATTAATTAAGTTCAAGTAGTAAGACCCTAAAGTCAAGTGGTTTTAGAAAATGAGGATCGGGACCTCGTTTTTATCAACCGAGCCGTGAATATTTTTATAAAGATTTACGGAGTGTTATTAAGGTTTTATTATAGTTTCATTAAGAAATTTTAACGTTTAGACAGTTAATTAGTTAAAAAGGACTAAATCGTAAAGAATGTAAAATTTGATTATTATTTCATTGAATGGATTAATGACTTAATGAATGAAAGTATATGGACTTGCATGGTAAATATACCATTTTTAAAATTTGTTGGACGGTTAGTGGGGTTATAGTTAAAATAAATAATGTTTATTAAATTATAAAAAACATTATAATATGTGTAATAATGTTAATTAAATAATAAAAAGAAAATATAAAGATGATTTATTCATCTTCTTTTATCATTTTGCGGAATTGGAAAGGGGGAAGAAGCCATTCTTAAGCTTCAAGCTTCCACCTTGCTTTGGATGATGCATGTAAGTACGTTTTAGTCTTGTTTCTTTTAATTTCTATGTTTTTGAGATCGTTGTAATTAGGTTTAGCTAACTCATACCTTCGATTTTGAAATTGTTAAAAATATTGAATGTTGCCACTGATGAATCTATGTGATTTTAGATGTTAAATGATGAATTTGAAGTGTTGGTTGATATTTAAAAGTATTTTGTTAAGTGATTTTGATGAATTTATCGATTAGGGACTAAATTGTTAAAATAGTAAAAATACAAGGTTTTATTGTTAAAATATTCCATAAATGGGCTGAATTGGATGCCATAAATATTCAGATATTATGAATTTGCAATAAAAATGGTCAATTTCCATGTTTTAGGCTCAAGGACTAAATTGAATAAAAATAAAAAGTTGAGGGCAATTTTGTAAAAATGTAAAAATGACTAAATTGAATAAAATAATTTTTTTACTATCTAAATTAATGCATTGAATGAAATTATTAATTTAAATCAAGATCGAGTGGAAAATTGAGGAGAATGGAAAATTACCAAAATGTCCTTGTACTTTGACATTTCTGTAATTTAGCTAGGTAAATTCATACGGTTAAAATTTAAATTTTATATAAATTTATGACTAGTATTACATGATATAATATATATTCTATGGTTGAAAATGAATCATTATCTGAGATATAATATTGAATTTGATGCTCGGTTTGGATTGAACGCGGGATAGAGTACCATTGAGATTTGGTGTATTACAGGGGTTTGGAGTGGTGATGTTATTGGAGGGAGATATCTGTATATTACCTAAGTAAACCTAGGTTCAGCATTTGTTGCGAACTCTCGTGTTATACTTTCTGTTTGGCGTGTTTCGTTTGGATAGCTCTCATGAGCTTCTATTTGGCGTGTTACGGTTGGATCAGCTCTTACGAGCTTCTGTTTGGCATGTTTTGGTTGGACCAGCTCTTATTAGCTTCTGTTTGAGATGTTACAGTTGGATCAGCTCTTATGAGCTTCTGTTTGACGTGTTTCAGTTGGATTAGCTCTTATGAGCTTCTATTTCACGTGTTACGATTAGATCAGCTCTTATGAGCTTCTGTCTGGTGTGCTTCGGGTGGATTAGCTCTTATGAGCTTCTGTCTGGCGTGTTTAGGTCGGATTAGCTCTTATGAGCTTCTGTCTGGTGTGTTCGGTTGATCTAACGATGTACTCTTATCCGTAAGTCATTCTTCGAATGGAAAATCTAGGTAAGATAATATGTTTAATGAATTTGAAAGATTTGTTATTTATTGAATATTGATTTGAACATAAATAAATTCATCAGTTGAGATTGTGGATGATGCTTAGGTTTATGCTAAGCTTATGGTTGCATAATAACATGTTTAATATTAATGATGTACATTGAAATGGTAAGTGGCCAAATGGAAATATCCTTATGTTCATGAAAAGGTGGTAAGATTCAAAGGTGTATTTTCTTATAAGATGGTTTATCATGTGATTGACCCCAAATGAGTTATATACATAAATGCACTAACTTATGTATTGATGATGGTGATTAGACTTGTGTCAAGATTGAGATTATGATTGATGTTTATGCTAATGTCTAGTATTATACAAATGGAACGGGTAAGAAAAGGTAATGAAACAGTAAGTTCATTATTGAAATGTGATATGATGAAAAAGAGATTGATGAGTTGAATGGTGTATTTATATATATGAGAAATTATGTATGTTATTGATGAACTTACCTATGAGGTGAATAAATATACTAACTAGTGAATTGATGTTGTTATTTAAGTTTATGCTTAGTAAATGAAATGGAAAGTAAGTAAAGGAAGTAATTCATAGTTTTACGAAAAAGTTAATAACGGTGTATAATGATTTATAAAATCCTATGATGTTAGGAATGAAAATATATATATTCATATATATATATATATATATATGATATTGATAGAGTTACTCATTTATGAGTTGATGGTTATGTAGTTGATAAATCTTGAGGCATTGGTATAGGTTTTTATTTAATCTATAAAGTTCATTGTTGAAATGGATTGTTATGTTTAAAGTTTATACGAGCCTACTAAGCATTCATTTCTTACGTAGTTATATCTGTAGATTTGATATCTTGATCAAGGTTATAATGGCATGGATAGGTGGACTTGTGTTTGATAACTACCTGTTATGTTTGGCTTGTAAATATGGTAATATGGTTGGTGTGCTTTTGGCATTTGATGTCTTGATGATTGGTGTTTTTATTGACAAATTGATGCATGGGTTAAATGGCCAAAGTGGTATGTGTTAGCATGGTTGAAATGTAGTTAATTAGATTATGTGTTGATATGGAATTTAGTTAAGGTTGTTTGGATGAAACATGATCATTTTGATGCAAATGTAAGTATGAATGTTTAGTTGTGATTAATGTGCCTAAATGGCATATTGGTTGAATGGACTTATGGTATATTGAAATGGTCTTATTATGCATATTTTGGTATGTTTTGGTGCCTTGATCATAGGTTCATTTGACGTAATGGTACTTATTAAAATTGGGTGAAAGAAAAGGCTTGATTTTGGCCTATTTCTTATCCATATGGCCTGAGACACGGGTGTGTGTCTCAGCCGTGTGTGACACACGGTCATGGGTCGCCTATAGGTTGTTAATGGTTGCTTTTTGAATGTTATACGGCTCGAGACACGAACATGTGTCTCAGCCGTGTAACCCTTGTAGTATAAAATTTTCCTAAACTTTCTAAATGTTTCGGATTTAGTCTTGAACTATTTCTAATGTATTTTTTTAGGGCCTCGAGGGCTTGATTAAGGGATTTTATGAATGTATTTGAATGAAATTAGAATATGTATTGCATTGATGTATGAATTGAATGGTTTACTATTCTGTTTGTTCGGTAATGCTCCGTAACCTTGTTCTAGCGACAGATATGGGTTAGGGGTGTTACAATATCTTTAGTCAAACTATATAAGGTAACAAATCATTCAATCTCCACCAAAGTTTTAAATACCAAGGTAGAATTCCCTTTTGTGAAAAAACCCAAAATAAGAAATCTCAACTTGATAAAATATTTGTTCATCCATAATGGGCAAATCAACAAGTTCGTTAATCATAAACAGAAACAAATTTCTTTTCTAAAAGAAGAAATATGATTTATAAATATTAATTGAACAATTAGCAAAAAGAGAAAACCAAAAAAAGAATAAACCAAATTAAAGAAGAAATAGAATCAACCATATGTTTTTACGTCCCTAATGTCTTTTGGAATAGTAAAAAAATGAAGTAACATTACCTTATGAAAGTGATTTTGATGAAAGAAAAATTCCAACAAAAGCAAGGCCAATATAGATGAACAAAGAAATGGAAGGATTTTATAGAAAAGAAATACAATATCTTCTCAACAAAAAATTAATCAGAAAAGGCAGCTCTCCTTGGTGTTGCTCTGCATTCTATGTGATAAAAATGCAGAACTTGGAAAGAGGAACACCAGGATTAGTTATTAATTACAAACCCCTCAATCAAAATCTAAAATGGATTAGATGCTCAATCTCAAATAAAAAAGATTTATTGCAAAAAAATTGCAATGCCAACATCTTCTCAAATTTCGATATGAAATCAGGATTTTGACAAATCTAAATAAAAGAAGAAGAAAGATACAAAATGACATTTACTATACCATTTGGGCAATACGAATGGAATGTAATGCCTTTTAGATTAAAAAATGCTCCATCTAAATTTCAAAGAATTATGAATGACAATTGTATGGAGCTTAAGACATGGAAATGGCATCCAATCAAATATATCAATATGATCATATAGTGTATGCCCATGTAAGTGTGATGTGAGGGAGATGATGACTAATCAGGACACAGTTATACACATTCATGCCAAATGTAAGCTCAAGTAAACATTTCATGGTAAGAAGATATAAAAGATTTATATAAATTTATAGCAAGTTGCCAAGGAATACTAATTCCTAATCCAAAATACTAGACCTACATCTTAAGCCTATATCTAACTCTAAATTTAATTCTATGTTTAATCCTAAAACTAGTCCTAAGTTCAATCTAAAGGATAATCCTAAGTCTATATACTAATCCTTAACATATGTCTAATCCTAAGACTTTAGGCCATTATGTACAAGTGCCTCATACATAACTTATGCTAATGGGTAATCAAAGCTTAAGTAAGGATTTTGAAACTATTTAATACTTTGTAAAAAGACCATCAAAGGTTCAAAATGAGATAAAAACATTTTTGATCATCTTGAACATTTTCAAAAAATTTAAGATAATGCTAAGATGGTCAAATGATCATATCTGTAACGACTCGCTTTTCATTGGTGTCAAAAAACCCAGTTCGAGGTAGAATTTATTAAATTGAATTAGTCCAAAAATTTTTAGTTGAACATCTATGAGACAAATATGACTTTTGAAAATAGAATTATTTAGTAAAATTATTAAATATAGTATTAAATTTAGTTCAATGACTAAATTGTGAGGTGAGTTTAACTGAAGGAGGTTGGTTGAAGAATTAATAAACCCTTATTGTGATAATTACCCAATCCTTAATAGCGATTAAACCATTCTTAGGTTTGGTCTAGTGGATTAAAATGATCTAAACCATTATTTTTCCATTATCTCCTTTCTAATAAAATATTAGTTATTAGATTAGTAAATAATTTTAATTAGATTAATTATTAACATATATTGGTGGGAGAGAATGAAAACTTCATCTCTTCTCCACTATATGCCTTAAGAAAAAAAGAAGAAAAATTATTTCAACTTGCCACCATTGTTGCCCACTAAATTGCTAAGGTAAGAGAGATTCTTCACTTGATTTTAATGAAATTCTAACTTGTGACCTTAGATCAATAAAACCCAAATTTTAGATTGGTGCATTGATGAGTTTTAGTTAAGTTTTCATGTTTGAAACCTGAACTTAAAGAGGGAGAGATGATGAGAATCTTGTAGATTATTAGTCTTCACTGATAGTTAGAAGTACTAAAAGTACATTTAAAAATTGATATTTTGATTCAATTGGGAAAAATCGAAAAATAATAGTTTTTGGATATTAGGGTTTGTAGGGACAAAATTGAATAACTTTAAATAGTGTTTAATTGTTAATGAATCTTATATTTGATTGTGAAACTAATGTTATTTTTGTAATAAGATAAATCGTACGTAGCTAAAGGCGGCAGCAATACGTCGAGGGATAAAAAGGAAAGCAAAGGCCATAGATGAGTAGCATATTCAAGTTATGCTAGCATAAATTGTTCTTCTTGTGTGTGTGCGTGCACACGCACGCTAAGTCATTTTATTTGTATGATCTTTAGTGATTGAAGGCTAATATGAATACACATGTGCTAAGTGATATTGAGTGAGATTGGTAAGTTGATAGGGAAATATATATTTAAGAAATATGAATTAAGTCATAATTCTGTGTTTTGAATTGAATGGTTTTATTGAATATATGCCACGTTAAATTATGTGATAATGTAATTTATTAAATGGGAAGCCCTATTAAATGGTCTTGCGATAGAGTTTGGGTATAGGTGACATGCCGTAGGATTTGTTATATGAAGATACTTTGGTTTATATCGACGAGTGTTCGGCGCATATTACTTCAAACATACTGATGAGCACTAGGTGTATTTTCTACGGTGTGTAAGTGGGTAGATTCATGTAATCTATCTTGAGTTCGTGTCCGATTAATAGGGGTGATAAAATGAATAGGACATATTGTATAATAATAAAAGATATGCGATAAAAATGTGAAAACAAAAATCAATTTACTTGGTATTCAATATTGATGTTGAAACTTGAATAGCATGCGAAAGACCATGCGAGATTATATGACGAGAGTCTTGAGGGTGCATCGATATGTACTACAAGAAATATGTCAAATTATGACAATCTTGAGAAAGTAATAAAGAATGAAATTGTGCAATAGTAAAATACTTTATAGTTTTATTATAACTGATTTAGCAGCATGATATTTACTTAATATGCATATGCCTTGTTATCATATTATGTAAGCACTACTGAACTCTTTTTCACAACGTACATATTATTTTATTTTGTGTACAGGTGACGATTAGGTCTCAAACTGTATGAGGAGTGTCATCAACATCTAGCTTTCACATTTAGCTCAACCACATCTAAGTAATAAGGGTAATACTTTAAGTCTTGTGGATATGATAATGCTTTGGAACGGCTAGAAGCATGTTTTGGTCATTTTGTGATCTTTGATAATGGCCTTTAGTTATTATATATGCATAAGTTTTGGTATTGTGTATTTAATCAGGTATGTCCTTACATGATGCATTGATTGTGATGACCCTAGGTGTTAATGATGTGTTTTTGGATGTCAAAGTTATGTTTCATGATTGAGTGGAATAATAGTTTCATACAAGTGAGATTTGGTATTCTTATCAGCATGAACCAAAGTTACATTTTAGCATTTTACCATTTGGTCTCAAGATAATGAGACAATTATCTTAAGACATCAAGAACAAAATGATCATTATAGGCATTTCTTGGTAGTGTTCTCGAGACTCGTTGAACATGTCTCGAGACATCAATTGCCAAGTTTCGAGATAGGTGCTCCTTCGTCTTGAGACATCTAAACATCGAACCAAAAGTCTAAAAACAGGGGAGTTATATCTCTAGTTGAGACATAAAGCTCAATGTTTTGGGACATAAACCCCAATGTCTCGAGACACAAAAACATTGAAGGTAAGGATCTGAATCAGGGGAAGCATATCTCGAGACATAAACCTCCAAGTCTCGAAACATACTATTGAATTTTTTTAATTTGAGTTGGATTTGAATCCTAACTCAGTATTTGACCCTGAGTAACCTCGAGACATGTTAAATAAGGTTTTGGATATTTGAAATGCTTGATCATGCTCGTAATTGATACTAGTTTGGAATCATCTCATGTTTATATGTTTAATGTTTTCGTAAATGATTATAGTTTGAGTTGCTCTGACAACATAATGTGACATCTCATATCTAGATCAGACAATCGGGTCAGGTGTAGAGTGTCATAGTATGACCTTAATTTGAAGAAATTAAAAAAAAATCATATATTTAAATCTCACATTTTCTTAAAAAGTCATTTTCAACAAAGATCATTTAAGAAAATAAAAATTATTTTCAATTTCATTGAAAATTTTAATCTAAGATACTCCCTCGTAATTATTTTTATAGGTGTGACTTGACAATACACCTCTAGGTGCCCTTAATCACAAAATAAAGTACCTAAAAACTTCTCTCACCTTGAATAGCACTTCCTTAAAAAATTCATTGAAGTGTTGCTCTCTTATGTTTTCACGTGTCTTTGACTTGTTATAAGGAATGAGTTTGTGGATGTTTATGCCAGTTGGGGATGAAGTAAAGTCATTTCAAGCATTAAATCTGAGCTAAAAAACCTTGCACTCAACTTTCAAGACTTAATAAAGGGATCTCAATACCTCTTATAAAAGTAGTCATTAATAGTCGTTATAAGGCTAAGTTTCCAGACTTATAAGCCAAGTCTCAGAACTTTTAAGGTAATTATTGAAACTTGCAAGTTAAGTCTCAATAATTGGCCTTTTAGATGAGTTCTGAGGCTTTTGAATTTGCCACTCTCGATACTTGCAATGTTGAGTATCAAGACTTAGCTATCAAAATTCCTTAAAAACATGTTAAGCACTTTGGTATTAACTCAAAAAACTTTTGGACATTATGAAACATATTTAAAACATGGTTCCGATTATTTGCAAGTCTTTGAAAATGTTTAATCATTAAATGACTTATTAATATAATTAACTTAAATATTGTTATAGAAAAAGCTTTGGACATCAAAGCTAACAAATATCCATGATCCCTTTAGGTTAAATTCGCTCACCTAATTTGATCCATTTTATATCATAGTCACCATTGTATCTTCCACAATGAAAATAATCACTACCTATACTAGTAATGTTTAAATAATTTTTCCAAGACAAATTACTCATGTCTATGTTCCATTTGAATAATCCATATAGGGCCAATGAGAGGATACCATTTACCCTTTTAATTGAGCTATAATTCCTCTATATGTGTGAAGTCATGTCATGCATAAGTCATGTGTTAACATACCAAAATTTGGCCTACTACTTTAAGGGCAGAGACTTTTAATATATTAAAGTACATGACTCATACATACATGGTCATTCGCTGGCTTAGGATTTAGGTAAGTTACACTATGAACATCACAAGTGAATAAACCCATAAACAGGTCTAGGATAAATTCAACTTGGGTCTTATTTGATGTATCATTGGTCCAAGCAACCACATATATGTCTTTTATTTTTGGGAGTCAATCTAGCTTCGATAGCCAATATAAGTTATATCCTCAATTGGACTTATAGATGTCATAATAGCCGTAACATAAGTTATTTTCTCAATTTGGCTCCATGGACTACAGACAATTTAAATTACCTACAAATATAAGCTATGTTATCACATTATAATTTGACCATATAGTGTAACTTAATAGTAGTTAAACCTTAAGTAATCAGTATGCCAATATTTGCTTATTTATTTTTCTTAATATACAAAAACTATTGAAGACAATCATACAAAGAATATTAAATAAACATGTCGTATTTTTTATTTATTCAAGCAATTTTAAAAATTACATGTAGGTATTAACTAGACTTGAGGCACAAATCCTAACAAGTTTCACATCCTAAACGAAATGCTAGTTGTATCTCGCTTTGCAACTGGGTTGTTGTGCAAATTGCAATATATCTTAGCATTCTTTTGAAAAAAAAAATTTGGTTTCATTCTTATACCTTTTTAAGGGTTTTAAGCAACAATTTAATGGATTAGATCATATTGACTATGGATCAAGTAAGGATTCTTTTTGAATAATTTATATGTGATTGTGTTACCTTAAATAAAGAGATCCAATTTTTATAGAAGTTCATTCCTTGAAGGTCTCTGGATATTCAATTCCTTATTAAATACTTATTCAAGGACAAATCAAGGGAATACACATTAACATTGATTGGAGAATTGCAAACCAATAATGTCTATTTAAACAAGGCTTGTTTGAGCGAGATAACACTCATCTATTTATTGTTAGGAGCTTGTTCTTAGTGAAATTACTTTGTGTACAAATTGTGCTCATATTCAATTTGTATCTAAGCTTTTAAGGGGAAAATATTAGTGGGGAGAATGATCTCAAATTGATGTACTAAAGTGAGGTTACAACTTGGTGAATGAGTTGAACTTAAATCATATATTGTACCGCAGAAAGATACTGAATTACTCTTTACTCTTTGAGCAAATTTGTTTTGTTATCTCTATTTTTACTTTTAGAGTTGTTTATTCAGTTGCAACTTAATGTGGAAATTGACAACCAATTTCAATGTTTTCTTGTAGTCTTTTATTTTTTAGATATATTTTGCTTCAAGAGGTATGATCTTTATTTTTGGTATTGCGTTCTCTTCTATACTGTTTTTTCATGCTATTAATAAATTATCAAGATTTACTTTTCAAATAATAATAATAAAAGTTGTTAGGCTTCATCAATGCCTGAAAACTTTTTCAACCTAAAATAAGGCATAAATAAAAAAATGAGCTAGAAATTCAAAGCATAGAGAAAATTTAGGTATTGTGTCCAATTTGAGATTAGGGATTGATTTGGATAAAATTAAGTATTTATAGGCATTATTGTGAAAATAAGTTGTAATGAAATTGAAATATTTTAAAAAATATTTGTTTGAAATAATGAAAGTACGTAGATATTGGGATCATAAAACTTGAATGCTATCTTTAAAAGCTAGAGCTGATTAAGCCTTAACTCAGCTAACATAGTTGCTATTGCAACAACCAAGAGGATGTGGGTTCAAGTGCATTTAAGCGTGTTTTTTCTCCGGTTTAAGGGCTGGGTGGAGATTATGAATAGAAGTAGGCATTATATATAATGAAATCACCATCTTCTACACTTTGCTTGGTAGAGTGGAATGGAAATTGGAAAGCTGAAAATTTGAAAGGGTAGAAAAACATAAAGATGGAAAAGATGTATATTTTTTATTTCCATAGGTGTGCTTGGTAGAGATGAAAAATGAAAGGAGAGAAAATAAAACATTTAAAAAATGCATAATTTTGAACTAACATACACTTATCTCTCATTTTCTCTCTTCTAATCATTCAAATTTAGAAGGACTAGTTTTTATGCATTATGATGGAAAATGATCATTCCTTCTATTTTCTTTCCTCTCACTTATAAAAAAAAGAAAAGAATTGGTTGATCTTTTTCGTGTAGGAGTAGGGGTAGGGGGAGTTCGATTAGTTGAAACTAAATCAAAAGTATGGGAATAGGTATCCAAAAATATAGTGCAAAAAGTTGGGCAGCCAACCCACCAATATTACATAATTAGGCACCTTTAATGCAATTTTCACAAAATCACCAAAAATATTAGAAGAAAGATCAATTATTTATGCTTAGGGAAAACGTGATGATAAAGCGTAGTGAAGTACCAAAAACATATATGAATAAGATCCAAAGTTATCGTTGATCGATATTTATCATTCGTACAATGTTAAGATTGCACTTGTTAACTCCCAATGATTTCTTTTCAATCACCAAAAACAGAAGTTTATTTTTTTTTTAATTTTGTGGGAAATAGTTGGAAAATAATATCATGAATGTAATAAATCGATACAAGAGAGTGTGCTCTTAAAAATAGTATAAAAAGTACACTCATACAAACCATGATAAAGGAAAAAAAACGAATAATATGTTTAATTTATAAGCTTAAGTCCATTGTTGAAATTTGAGCTTTCTCCAAACATCAATCTAAAAAAAAAATTATTTAAAATGTTGTTCACGTTATTCTGTAATAACTTTTTTACTCTTGTACCACACTGTTGAACAATAAAATTTACTCAATAGTTCGAGTTAAAACTTATAGAATAAGCCCCCAATTACATGTTCTACATGAGTAAACCTGTTTTAGAAGAGTTGTTTTATAACTCTTCTTCGACCAGGTGGGGGACAAATTGTTATACAATTATAATAAAATGTATAATAACTCGACTTGGGATCCAACCCGATTATCCAACCTAAAATATCCATGATTTAAATAGCCCCAAACATTCCATTTGAGGAGGAGACCAGACAAACTATTTCTTTATTTTCTTCTTCCCGGGAAAATTTCTTCCTCCCTACTCTCAATCTTCTTCAAGACCATTTTGTCTCCGTGTATCAACAACCATAAATATAAATTGCAACATCAAATTCTACAATTTGAATCCTTTTGATCTTTTTTTTTTTACTTTAATCAATTTAATCCTCATGCTTCTATAAAAAAAAGTTAGAAGATATTATAAGTCTATGTATTCTTCAAAAATTTAGAATTTAGTCCTTAATTTAATTTCTAAAATTTTAGTCCCTATCATTTCTCAAATTTCAAAATTCAAGTCCAACTATTAACAATGTTAATTATTTTGTTAAATTCAAGTTCAATACAACATCATTTTTTTAATTACATGGCTATCAAGGGAGTATTTTTTTTATTGCAAAATGTTACATCAACAAATTTAACAAACAAACTTTAATAGTGTTAAACTATTGAATATGAATTTTGAAATTTGAAAAGTAGTAGATTAATTCTTGAAAATAGAAATAAAGAGACTAAATTCTAAATTTTCAAAAAATACAAAGAGTTATTCCATATTTTAACAAAAATAATAATAATTTTCTTTGACCCTCATGCTAGTTTTCTTACTCAAAATTAACCCGCATGCTATTTTGTTCACTTTTAATATTTATTATTTTTGGTCATTTCTTATCACTTTTAGTGAAACTGAGTGAAATTGAGAGAAAAATAAAATAAAAAACAAATAGAATCACAAAAGAAAAAAAAAACCTTTGAATTGCTTATAGTTCAAAAATCTAAAATTTGTATGGATCACTCGATATGGTGGGGCTAGAAAGGAAGGGCACATCTCTAATTTCAAGTGTAGTAAATGCATGCAGGGCACCACCATAATAACCATGTATGGTTCACTTTGCAAACGATCATTTCACGTCATCATTAAGCAAACTAATCCTTACAACACTACTTGCATTCTTTTCTTTTTTCCTACTGTTTTCATCATCCAAATACTTACTTTCTTTTCTTTTAAACACTAATCTCATTATAGGTTCTTATCATATATATATATATATATATATATATATATATAAAAAACATTACCTAAAATTATTCATAACCCCTCCCTAACCCTTAAATAGGATGATAATGCGCTTCAATGCACTTGAACTTATATTGTCCTGCACTAATAATAATACCGATGCCAATCGAATTAAGACTCAATCGGTTCAAATAGCTACTTTCTAAAACTTGTTTAAAGGTGCCGCGAGGGGTGCAAGTAGTGACCTTTGTTTCAAACTAGAATTTTTTTTTATATAACTCTAATTTTTAGAAAATCATAAATTAATATAACTGTGAAAATGAAAAATATATATTTATTTTTGATCTCCTAAAATAATTTTTAACTACACTTTTACTTGTTTATGAAGTTAATTGTAACACATTATTTTTTTAAGCAAAAGAAAAGTCATATATTAATTAAAAGAGATAAATATCAAATTTATACATGAATTTTGGTCCAATGTGTAACTTGATACATGAACTTTGATTTAGTGCAATTATACACATTAAACTTGAATTGTGGTTCTTATCTATACATGAGACTTTGATTTTGATTCAATTGTGCACATTTAAAAAATTGGATACATGCATTTATTTTTATACCGGATTAGTTTAGTTGTTTGTGTATGTAATATATGAACTTAAAACTGTGCTAATTCGGTAATATTGTTAATGATTTGTGAAATTTGAATCAGATAAAAATCCATGTATAAAACGGCACAAAATCAAAGTTCATGTATGACTTTGCGCATTGTATCAAAGTTCATTTATAATTTTGATATTTATCCCTAATTAAAAGCAAAGAAACATCGGAAACCAAGACAAGATCAGTGAAATTAACCTAAGCCGTCAAGCTTTCCCAATACACCCAAACTTGCGCCCATCCCTATCAGTGAAATTAACAAAAAGAGAATCAGATTCAAGCAAATAAGAAACGCTGACATATGGCCTATGCCGTTCATTGTGGTTCGCATACAATAAAGCTACCCGAGCGAAAGAGTGAGCGACTTTGTTTCTCTGCGAGTCCAAACAAAGGAAAATTGTTGAAATTGAAATGCAACATTTTGAAAATTCATAATAATAAGCCAAATTCAGAGGTATCATCAAATTGGATTATTCAAACCACTTGCCAACAATCCGATTCTATAATAATCCCATCACAATTCTCTGATTTCAGCAACGAAAACACTTTTCTAATAGCATACGTTTTAGCCATATGTGGTGCCATAAGAAGGTTTGCGTAACCAGAATAAGCCTTGAGAAAATTGCCCTTAAAATCTCTTAGAATAGTAGCAAAAGTCGACTACCGAGATTCCTAAAACAAGGCAGCATCCACGTTGCACTTGATTCGACCTTGACAAGAAGCTACCCATCGACCACCCCGTGAACCACCAGACGCCGACAACCCCCTTTGCACCCTTTCATAAATGCCCCTCGCCTCCTAATTCTACAAAAACACAGCGTCAACATACACTATATGTGAAGAAGGTACATCACGATTCTGCCAAGTAAATATATTTCGATAAAACCATATAAACCACAGCAGCACAAACATGTGGTTTTGTTGGCCCTCATCCGACATACTTGCACCTTCAGCAACAAAATGGGCACAAGAGAAGTTGGGCAAAGATAAGCCGGCCAAATGCCACACCTCCCTTGCCTTAACACCACATATTCAAGAGTTTCAGTCGAGCCTCAACATAAGCAATTTGGCAGAATATTCAGCCCCCGATCAACCAAACGAGACTTATATGGAATGAAATTTCTCATACAACGTCTAAGGAAAAAAACACCCCTTTGGAGGGATATAGCTGTTCATAAAGCAAAATCACATGCAACTTTGTAACCCGTCGTCGCAGTATATCGCCTGTCTGGACTAGAATGCCATATCAACCCATCAGTTGGCTTTGCATGAATCACCAGTAGCTTCAAAATTTGCATTGCATCGGAAGGGGAAAAATACCTTGTATAAAACCATCATCCAAATCGGTCCCCATAGTGTCTAACAACTCATATACCTTTAGCGATTCCATACTTAGCAAGGGACGCGAATCAATATAATAACTTTGATCATCACAAATCCAAAAATCATTGAAAATCGAGATAGACCTTCGGTGTCCAACCGTCCACCTCATACCTTTTGAAAGGAGGCCTGTATCCGCAAACATGCTTCTACAAATGTAGTATGGGTTATTATTACCAAGCGAAGCATCCAAAAAATCCCAGGCTGAAAAATATTTAGCCTTGAAATACCGACTTGACAAAGCGTCCGGGTTTGTAATAAAGCAAGTTGCCTATTTACCAAGGCAAGATTAAAACAATGTAAATCACAAAAATCCAAGCCACCAAACTTCTTAGGGGCACATAGCCTATCCCACGAAGCCCAATGAATTTTTCTTCCGCTCCCCCTTCCAAACCCCAACAAAAGTAGTTCATCATCCTCTGCAAGGCCTCACACATGGCATCCGAAAGTAGGAACACACTCATAGTAAAAACCAAGAAATTACAGTCTCTCCTAGACATAAGAAAAAGCTTGTTTCTTATTCTTACAAATTAAAGACGGCAAGCCAAGGTAACGTCCATGGTTCATAGGATTAAACACTCCTAAAATGGAGCAAATAGTTGACTTTACCCCTTTGGATGTATTGGTGCTAAACATAGCACCAGATTTGTGAAAATTTATCGATTGCCCTGACTCATCCTCATACCAACACAAGATATGCTTAATCGTAAGAACCTCCATCTCCTTAGCCTGAAAAAATAAAAAGTTGTCATCGGTGAAAAGAACATGAGAAATGCTCGGGCCACCCCGACAAATAGAAACCCCATGAATATCTCCCCGTGCTTTTGCTCGACGTTGAAGGAAGCTGTTGGTGTTTACACACTAAATTTGCTGGTAATTTTCTAAAAAATATTGAAGAGAGGAGAAGAAAACTCTAGATTAGAATGAACCTTGAAGACTTGAATACTCTTTATTATTGAATACTCCAACACTTATATACTAGTATCCATAACTAAAAATAGAGATTAGATCTAAAAATAAGCAAAGAAATCCTGTAACTATCTCTTAAAATCAAGGAGAATTATTCAAATAAAACAGAAAAATGGATGAGTGGCAGCAGCTTAAACATGTGGCTTAACACTCCTCCTTGTTTAGATGCTGCAAACTCCAAGTTTCTTCCTGAAGCTTTCAAACTTGCCAAGTGGCAATGGTTTGGTGAGGATATCTGCAACTTGATTTTCAGATTTACAGTAACAAAGAGACACATCACCACTTTTCTGCACTTCTCGTACAAAGAACAGTTTGATGTTAAAGTGCTTAGTCTTGCCATGAAACACTAGATTGTTAGAGATTGCAATAGCAGCTTGGTTATCAACAAAGATCTATATGCTTTGCTTCTGCTCTAGATTCAAATCAGTTAGGATCTTCCTTAACCAGAGAGCTTGATTTACGGTGGCTGTCATAGCAACAAATTCTGCTTCAGTAGTGGATTGAGTTACAATTTCTTGCTTCTTCGAGCTCCAAGAAAACATCCTGATCTAAGACAAAAACAATAACCAGAAGTACTCTTCATGTCATCACTTGAACCACCCCAATCACTGTCAGAGAAACCAATTAACTTGAACTCTCTATGCTTCAAGAACTTAACTCCATAGTTCCAAGTTCCCTTGATGTATCTGATGACTCTCTTTGCAACCCTCATGTGAGTCTCATTCAGACAATGCATAAATCTGGATAGAATGCTTATTGCATTTAGAATGCAAGTCTGGTAGCTGTCAAATACATTAGACATCCTATCAAGCTTCTGAAATCAGCTTCATCAACTTTGGCAGCTCCATCGTCTTTGACCAGCTTCTCCTTTTGATTCATAGGAGTACTCATTGCCTTGCAATCTTCTATCTGAAACTTCTTAAGTATTTCTTTTGCATACTTCTTTTGACAAATGAACACTTCATCTTGACTTTGTTTAATTTCCATTCCAAGAAAGTAAGTCATTAAGCCAAGGTCTGTCATCTCAAAGACCTTCTTCATCTCCAACTTGAACTGATCAATCTGATCAAGATTACTCCCAGTAACTAACAAATCATCTACATAAAGAGATGTGACTAAAATGTTTGTACCTTCATGTTTGACATATAGAGTGAGCTCAGACTGACTTTTTTAAACCCGAGACCAACCAATTGATCATCAATTTTACTGTACCAGGCTCGTAGAGCTTGTTTTAGGCCATACAATGCCTTTTTTTGCAAGTACACTTTGTCTTCATTTTCTTTATCCACAAAGCCTTTAGATTATTCAACAAAAAATTTTTCTTGTAAAAAACCATTGAGCAATGTTGATTTGATGTCCAACTGAAACACTTTCTGGTTTTTTTTTTGAGCAGTAAGAGCGAGAAGCAATCTGATTGTGTCAATCCTAGCAATCGGTGCAAACGTGTTTGAATAATCAACTCCAAACACTTGAGCATATCCCTTCACTACTAGCATTACTTTGAACTTGTTGACTGAGTCATCAGGATTTAGCTTAGTCCTGAACACCCATCTCACTCCAATTATTTTTCTGTCAAGAGGTCTATCAACCAGTTCCCAAGTTCTATTTTTCTCAATCATTAAGAGCTTCTCCTTCATTGCAGCCATCCAATGTCGACTGTTTTTACATCATGGTACCCTGCAGGCTCACAAATAGCCATATTACATCTCTGGTATATATCAGAGAGCAGCCTTGTACCTCTAACAGGTGTATCGTCTGTTAGCGCATCCTGCCATTCCTTATCTTCAAGTTCCTCTAACATGCTGACAGTGGTCAAGTGTTTTGGCACACTTGAAGTCTGATTTGCCTTTTTTGAGTCTTCCCAACTCCACTACTCATCTTCCATAAAGTGAACATCTCTGCTCACAATAATGCGTCCAGCTTGTGGTTGAAACACTCTATAAGCCTTGGAGACAGTACTATAGCTAATAAAAATGCCAGTTGCTGCCTTCTTGTCAAGCTTGTCACGCTTGATCTGTGGAATGTAAGTGAACCACAGGCAGCCGAACACTTTATGAAATTTTAGAGATGGTTTATATCCATACCAAGTGCCAAATGGCGTCTGATCTTTCACAACCTTTGTTGGAATCTGGTTTTGCAAAAACACGGCAGTGTTTGCTGCTTCTGCCCAAAAATTCTTTGGAAGATTCTTCTCGTGAAGCATGCAACGAGTCATCTCCATTGTGAATCTATTTCTTATCTCACTGACTCCATTTTGTTGTGGAGTGTATGGTGCTGTTAATTGATGCTCGATTCCAGCCTCTTCACAAAACTGATTGAAAGTTTCTGAAGTATACTCCCTGCCATTATCAGATCTTAAAATTTATGCAGCCACTTTCATTTTCTACCCTAGCCTTAAATTTCCAAAATACACCAGCAACTTCTGATTTTTGATTCAAAAAGAAAATCCAACACATTCTTGTTAGATCATCAATAAAGGCTATATAATAGAGGTTAACATTTAATGATGGCATTCTTTGAAGCCCGCAAAGATCAGTATGAACAAGCTGCAACTTCTTCGAAACTCTCCAAGCTTGCTTAGGAAATGTTTGCCTATGATGTTTCCCAAATTTGCATGCTCGACAGTAGGACAGATCACCTTCAAGATCAGTAAGCCCTTCCACTAGCTTCTTTGACTGTATTTGAAGTAGCCCTCGATGATGAAAATGCCCGAGTCTTTTGTGCCAAATTTCAATGACACTTACTTTAGATTTAAAGGCCATTTGCTCCTCCTTTATTGGATTGAGAGCAAAATTTTTTCCCTTCATTTCGACTTTGAACAAATCTCTGCCATCAGCATTCCTGATTAAGCACCGTTTATTTTCAAACAGTACTTTATAGACTTTTTCCAACAATTGACCAACACTCAAAAGATTTTGATCAATATTTGGCACAAAAAGAACATTTGTAATGGTTTTTGTACCTTCATAGCTTGTGATAGCTACAGTGCCTTTTCCTTTCACTGCCAAGTGTTCACAATTGTCAATCCTCACCCTTTTAATCTTGGTAGTTCTCAATTCCTTGAAGAGTTCCTTGTCATATGTCATGTGGTTAGTGCAACCACTGTCAATTAACCAACTCTCACTTGATTCTTTACTTGAGAAACAAGTGACCACGAACAATCGATCTTCCTCTTCTTGGTCAGTAACTTGAGCATCTGCCTCTTGCACCTGATTCTTGTTTTTGCATATCACTGCTTCATGTCCAAATTGGTAGCATTTGGAACATTTGACGTCAGGTATTCTCCAACATTTGAATGGTGAATGGCCTTTCTTTCTACAGTGTTGGCAGGGTGGATAAGTTTTCTTTGAGCTTCTTCCTTTGCCCTTTTGGTAATTGCTGAATGAATTCTCTCCACTTGCTGGCTGGTTCTTCAAGTTCTTCTTCTTTTTATACCTGCTGTTATATTGATGTTTGGCAGGTAAGGCACCTTCTACCACTTCCTCTTGTCTCGTGGCCCTTCTTTGCTCTTGTGCTTGCAAAGCATTAAGAGCTCTGCAAGAGAGATCTTCGACAGGTCTTTTGTGTTTTCCAGAGTGGTTATAGTGGCTTCAAACTTCTCTGGAACAGTTACAAGCAGCTTTTCCACTATTCTCTAGTTACTCAACTCGGATCCAAGCAACCTCACCTTTTTGGCAATACTAAGAAGTCTGTCAGAGTACTCTTTTACTGATTTGACTCCTTCATTTTCTGCAATTCAAAGTCCCTGATTAGATTCAGCACTTGTATTCCACGAATCCTCTCATCTCTTGCATACTCTGAGTTGAGGTAATCCCAGATTGCTTTTATTGACTTCAGGGACATTATCCGTGTAATTATCATATGAGACACGGCTGCAAATAGGCAAGCTTTTGCTTTTTACTTCCTTGTCTTTTTTTCCTTCTGCGTTTTAATATGTGCCACCGTAGGATTTGCTGGAAGTGATGGAATATCGTAGTTCTCTTCTACAGCTTCCCAAAGATCCAAAGCTTCCAGGTAAGTCTCCATGTGCACTACCCACATCTGGTAATTGTCTCCATCGAAGACTAGTGGTACCATGGCTGAAAAACTGGACTCTTCTTCCATTAAATCACTCGAATAACCTCACAGATCCCTCAAGAAAGAAGCTCTGATACCAATTTGTTGGTGTTTACACACTAAATTTGTTGGTAATTTTCTAAAAAATATTGAAGAGATGAGAAGAAAGCTACAGATTAGAATGAACTTGAAGACTTGAATACTCTTTATTATTGAATACTCCAACACTTATATACTAGTATCCATAACTAAAAATAGAGATTAGATCTAAAAATAAGCAAAGAAATCTGGTAACTATCTCCTAAAATCAAGGAGAATTATTCAAAAAAAAAGGAAAATGGATGAGTGGCAGTAGCTTAAACATGTGGCTTAACAGAAGTTAAGTCCCTTCCTACAGATAAGATATGAATAAGGAGATAAGAGTCCCCTTGTCGAAAACCCTTATGAGGTATAATTGAGCCGACCTCCCTTCCATTAGATGTAGTTGAGTAGTGAACAGAAGTAATAGAGACCATCAACTTTGTCATATAAGCTTTGCTAATATCAAACTTCAGCGTAAGTTCACTCACATTACGTTTGCTTTTATTTTTCATATGATGAATAAGGTCAAATGCCACCATAACATTATCAGTGAGAACATGGCCTAGTACAAAATTAAGTTGCATCTTTGAAATAATACCCGGTAAAAAAAATTCAATCTACTAGCAAGAACTTGCGACTGAATTCTATAGCTAACATTACACATTGCAATAGGGTGTAAATCGGACATACATGAATCAAAACCAATAATGTATCATTTAAAGACATGGAAAACTCATAATTATGAAGCCAAATGTAACACTATTAAAAAATCTCATCTCCAATCAATGACCAGCAACGTTGAAAAAATGTCGAGTTCAAACCATTTGACCTTGGTGCCTTATCTAGGTGCATACTAAAAACAACCTCCTTGAATTCATATATACTAAATGGAGACAACAATCCCTCATTATCACTATTCGAGACAACCCTTCGAATGTCTGAAAAATCATCTAAACCAAATGAATTAGAAGAAGCAATGTAACGCCCCGAATTTTCGGGCCTAGAAGAATTGGGCTTTGGGCTTTGGGTCTCAGAAAATTTTTAAGTGAGTGAGAAAATAATAATTGGCATGTGGGCTTTGAGGGTTAATGAACTTGGAGTGTCTAGGGGTGTTGGAGAAGTGCTGGGTTTGAACTTTGAGGAGAAGGAATTTTTAATTAATTATTAAAGGAACCAGGGCGGTGAGTAGTTGGGCTTTTAAATAAAAATAGGGAAAAATGGCATCAAAGAGCTTGTGGTGGAGTGGCTAAGTGACGCCACTTAGGGTATAGGAAGGTAGCGTTATGGGCTAGTAGGTTTGAATCCTAGCTTAGTATTTTTTTGGAGTTTAATTTTGGCCTTCTAGAAGGTTGGAAGTGGTGTGATGAGGGACTCTAAGGAGAGTGATCAGAAGAGAAAATTTAGGAAAATGATTAGAGAGTTATCGTGGAGAAAAATTAGGAGATGAGATATGTGGAAGAGGTTGAGCCGAATTAGGAATTTGGGGATAGGAAATTCGACTATAGGCTATAAATAGGTGTCAATTTTGGGGTTCTAGGCTAATGCCAAAATTGTTTTCCCTTTAGCCGAATTCCTCATTTTTGAGTTGCCAAAACACTTTTTCTCTCTAAGTACTCAGAAGCCGAATTCCTTCTTTGCTTGCCGATCTTCCCTACTTTTTCTTCTCAAATTCTCTTTTGATACAGCCTTGGTTTTAGCCGATTCCTTCTTCTCTTCTTCTTCCTATTTGTGCCGAATAACCCCTTTCACTATACTAATCTCAAAAGCCGAATACATCTTGGGCAGATTGCTTCTTGGGTAAGTATTCTCAATTATGGTTTAGGTGTTGGCCGAATGGTCATAGATAGGGAAAGAGGGACTTGTGTTGGATACAAGTCACCTATTACTCTGTTTTAATGATTAAGAATTATGTAGATTTAGAGATACGCGTGACTAGTAATCAAAGAAGGGCTAATAAGGCATGGTGTTTCAGGTAAAGTTAAGGTGAAACTTCGGCTTTTGGTAAAGTATTCTATAAGAATTTTTGATTAATCTTTGAGTGATATCGTTTGTAGGATCGTGGCTAAGGAGATCGCAGCACGTTTTGTTATCAGGTGTGTACATACACTACACACACATTAGATCGACAAATCCCGAAATGCCGAAAGTTTTGGCTACGGTAGTCTAGCGAATGCGCGAACACTCGTAAGGAAAAATTGATACGTTATCAGAGGCCCCATGAGTGATCTCATAGATTTGGGCCGTGTTTTGGCCAATCGGGCAAGAAAGGGCAAAATGGGCCTGATGGGCCGTAGGCTCAAAATAGGTGAATTTGATGGTTTGGTTATAAGTGATGAACTAGTTATGCTGGTTACATGGTTTGGAGTTGATTTGGGCCAGATGGGCCATATAAATGTGATTAGGCCAGATGGGCCATATGATTGTGATTTGGGCCTAGTAGGCCATATGAATGATATTGGGCCTGGTGGGCCATATGAACATATGTGAATTTTGGGCTTAGTATTCGGTAAATTGCTTAACCTTACATAAAACTTTAATAATTTATTAAGTGCGACTGTGAATAAGTCATAAGGTTTAAGTGTGGCAACGGGCATATGCATGTCTAGGATTGGATCTAGGGAGAGCTTGGTACTTAAGCGGTCTTAATGACCCACCTCCTCTTCTTTAGAATCCTACTTGGTGCGTAGTGTCTGTTCACTTTAGCCGCGAGGACTTGTTGACGGGCCAAGGTTCGTAATTAAGACCCATACTGTTATGAATTACTGAAATACCCCTATAGGGTAGGATTACAGAAATACCCTTGATTTGTGAAAATGAATAAAATGCCCCTATATGTTGAATGTAAAATTTATGGATGTTACATGTACATTTGCTGCATTCAGATAATATTCTATTTAGGATGCATATGGGTGGGAATTATGGAACGGAGGAAGTATATGATGATCGCATGGTTGCTTGACAACTGTGGATCCACCAATGGCTTTTTAAGCCCATTATATGATTAGCAACTTTGTTGCAACGTTTGGTAGTACCGCAATCGGGCTACCCGTGATGTGTATCAGATGGGTGGGTCGATTTAGAATTCTCTACAGATGTGTTTCAGCGGGACGGAGATGATGTGTACCGGATGGATTATTTTGGGGGTTTTGCACAGCATTGCATGTATGATATTGTTATGTTAATGATATGATATGTATGCTATTAGTTTGACAAGGGTCGTACACACTGAGTTTTCGAAAACTCACTCCCTCTTTTATTTTTCTCAGGTAATCCTCAGTAGGTGGTTCGACAGATGGAGAGACTCAGAGGGGGCCAACTAGTAGGACGATTAGACCGGTTTTTCTAAATGTCTAAATTCTACATTTTAAGTTATTTATTTTAAGTTATTTTATTTCAGATTATAATAAGGTTTTCCCTCTAGTTATCATTCCATTACTTCCACTATGCATTGTTATTTTGAAACGGAACCTAGATTTATTTCTTTTAAGCAAATTTCAAGTTTTTGAAAATAATTGGGTTTTAAGATCGAGCTTCTGCTGTCAAACGCAATTTTTACATAGTAACAAGGAAATGGTCCTTGGCTACACCTCGTTTTGAAAGCAAACTGGGTTTTACTTAACTTTTCTCTAGAAGGGTTTTCAATGAAAACAGGTTTTCGCTAAAACACTTCAATGTGACACGCCGGATTCGGGCCTAACTTCTAGGCCAGGTTTGGGGTGTTACAATAAAAAAGTGATACAAAATAATCATAAACAATCGTACTCATTCAAAGCTCCACAATATCGAAGCTTTTCCAACACAGAATAGGACGAGCATCCAATCCACCCATCATGCACAACCGCATGAAATGAATCTTCATGTTAGGAATAACGATTAGATAAACAGAAGTTAGTTAAAAAGGGGTTAGTGGTGTAGTAGTTAATAGTTAGTTAATCAGTTGGTTAGTTATAGTTAGCTAGCTGACTATTACTTTCTAAATTGTATTAAATACTCCTCTCTCTTCATTAATGAAGTAAGTTAGTAATGTACTTACCATGATCTTGATATGGTATCACGAGCTAGGGTTTTTCTTGGGATAGCTCATTCTTTCCCTTCCTCTTATCTCTCGGTTTTTTTTTCATTTTCTTATGGCAAATGAAACTATACCTATGGGTGATACACCTTGCCATTCATCTAATGTTGAATGAGTAGCTCATTCACAAGGTCTTAGCAATACGACTCTATAGACTATTCATTACTTCTCCAAACACGATACGGTCAAACTAGGGGAGCACAACTTCTTGTTATGGAAACATCAAATCTTGTTGATTCTTGAAGGCTATGATCTTGAAAGATTTGTGCTTGGTACAAGTCCTTTTCCACCTACTCATCTACTTGGACCTGATGGACAGTATGTTGATAACCCTTTCATTTTTTATCCATAAAAAACAGGATAAATTCCTAGCTTCTTGGTTGTTTTCCAGAGTCACAGATGAAGTTTTTCCATCTCACATTGGCCAAGACCAGTTTTGACATTTGGACTGGAATTGAAAGGAGATTTGGGGTAAAATCCAACGTCAAGCTATCGAGCATGTGCCATGCACTGTACTCTCTCAAGAAAGGGAGTCTTACTATTAAGGAGTATTTGACTAAGGTGAAAAATCTCAGCGATAGTCTCAATGCTGCTGACAGTATGGTCACGGAGCAAGAACAAGTGAGCATCATACTGGATGGTCTTTCACTGGAGTATGAATCTGTCCATATGATTACCTCTACCACACCAATGTCTCTCGAGTTGTTAATGGAGATGCTTCTTGGTTGTGAAACACGAAAATTGGCTTCTCTGACTGAGGTACCCTTGCAAGCTAATTTGGCTTCCCACCATAAGCAGGATAGTAACGTGAATTCTAAACACACTAATGCTCCTAACTATTGTCATCAAGAGTATAAACATGGCCACAGAGGGCAATGCTGAGGTTGGTCTCGTGGTAGGGCTCGTGGAAATGGTAGAAGTTGGCCACGATCTAGACCCCAATGCCAGTTATGTGACAAAATTGGCCACTTAGTTCAGACATGCAATCACCGATTTGATGAAACATTTTCAGGTGTTAGTCCCAACCATTCGATGACAGTTAATTACATCAAATCCACGATTAGGAAGGTTTCTCTACTGTAACTCATTGTTCTCATATGTCTCATGCTTGTAGTCCTTCATATTAAACTACCATCTCCTCTCTCATCCCTCTCCTCGACAACCTTCCTCTACCGCTCATGATCACACCTAGTATCCAAATTCTGGGGCAACTAATCACATCACCCCTGACATGGCCAATCTCTCAATAGTTTCTCCTTACATAGGTACGAGGCAAGTTTCTATTAGTAATGGTGTTTCCGTTTTGATTCCCAACATAGGCTCATCCAGCATGCAGGCTGGTTCTAGGCTTTTCCACCTAAAGAATGTACTACATGTCCCCACTGTGTGCAAGAACTTGCTATCAGTTGGCCAATTTGCCAGGGATAATGCCGTCTATTTTGAATTTCACCCATTGCTTTGCTTTGTGAAGGATATTCAAACATATTAAAACCCTCTTAGTGGGCCGCATGCATAATGGTCTCTACAAGTTTGATACCTCTAGTCCGGTCTCAAGCAAACATGGTGCATCTTCTCAGCCCAGTTCGACGTTATTATACACAACTCAACTTGTGCCTTCCCCTACATTGTGGCATAGTCGACTAGGTCATCCATATACCAATGTTCTTATTGATGTTTTGCATAGTTGTAATGTTCCTCTCAGACGTAGCACTCTATCTATCATTTGTTCAGCTTGCCAGTTAGGCAAAGCTTATAAACTGCCCTTCAGTCCATCAAAAACCTTGTACTCGTTGCCTTTTGAATTATTGGAATCTAATGTTTAGGGCCCTGCTCATCTAAAATCAAATGGCTTTATTTATTATGTTTCCTTTATGGACATGTATAGTAGGTACACCTAGGTGTATTTCCTACAGTCAAAGTCAGATGTCTTCAAGTGTTTTCTCCATTTTCATGCAATGGTTCAAGTTCAATTTGGTTACTCTATTAAGAGGCTTCAAATTAATTAGGGGTGAATATAAGTTTGTGTCTAAGGAGTTGCCTCGGCTTGGTATTCAACATCGGGTCACTTATCCCCACACTTTCGAGCAGAACAGGGTGGTTGAAAGGAAGCATCGACACCTCGTTGACATGGGGTTGACACTTCTCGCACAAGCTTCATTACCCTTGGAATTCTGGTCCCATGCTTTTGCTCATGTTGTTCACTTGATGAATAGGCTCCCTACTCCCCTTCTATAGAAGAAAATTCCTTATGAGGTACTTTACAAAGCTCGACCTGCCTATTCTCATCTAAAGGTTTTTGGCTGTGCTTGCTTTCCCTACTTAAGGCCATGTCAGAAGCACAAGCTATAGTTTCAGTCCAGACAATGCGTGTTTATTGGAGTTGCTACAAATTAGAATGGTTATAAGTGTCTTGATAAGGACGGCCGCATCTTTGTCTCTCGTCATGTTACATTTGATAAAACACTAATTCCTTTTCAAACTGGTTCCTTCTTACATTCTGGTTCTGGCTCAATCAGCTCTTTTCATCACAAGTCTAGCCTTTCCATGGTGGTAGCCACAGCCCCTTCAACTTATAATTCTTCCGCTCTAGACCAAGTCATCTCCTCTCCTGTGGCAGGGTCAATCCAATCCTCTCCTAATAGATAATCTGGTCCACCAAGTGCTCATGCAGATTCACCAACAGCAGCTACTCAGTTTCCTTCTCCTGATCAGGCTGTTACTTCTGTGAATATTTATCCTATGAGAACCCGATCCAAAAATGGCATCTTCAAGCCTAAAGTATTTACATCATTCTTAACAGAAAAAGAACCCACCTCTATTCTCGAAGCCTTTCAAAGCCCTGCATGGACAGCAGCTACACATAATGAGTATAAGGCTTTAATTGCAAATCATACCTGGGATTTTGTTCCCTTACCTGAAGGTCATAGGGCTGTAGGTTGCAAGTGGATCTTCAAAGTCAAACGACATGCTGATGGTTTTGTGGCTCGGTATAAGGGTAGGCTGGTTGTCAAAGGGTACCTTCAAGAGGCAAGTGTTGATTTTCAAGAAACCTTTATCCCTATGGTCAAACCAACAACCATTCGAGTAGTTCTGGCTCTAGCAGTTTCCATGGGATGGACTCTTCGACAAGTAGACATTAACAATGCCTTATTGAACGAAGACCTGCAGGAGGAAATATAAATGGTGCAACCACCAGGGTTTGAACAACAAGGAGGTGGTGGTCAATAGTTGGTCTGCAGACTGAGAAAAGCACTCTATGGACTTAAGTAGGCACCACGAGCCTGGTTTCACAAGCTCAGTGATTTTCTTGTAACTGCGCAATTTGCTGTTTCAAAAGCTGATAATTCTCTATTCGTTTATCGATCAAGATCTCAACTAATCTATGTCCTTGTATACGTTGATGACATAATTGTAACTGGGACAGATTCCCAAGTTATAGATCGGTTTGTTAAAGAGCTTAATGTCCAGTTCTCTCTTAAAGACTTGGGAAGGTTGAGTTACTTCATAGGTATTAAGCTCAGCTATACAGCAGATGGAATTTTCCTTAGTCAAAGGAAGTAAGTACTTGATCTTCTTACAAGGGCATCCATGGACAAGTCAAATGACTCACATACGCCCATGACAACAACCTGTCATTTGACAGCTAATGAAGGTACTCCAGTCAAAGATACAAAGTTGTACAGAAGTATAGTTGGTGCCTTACAGTATGTCGTGATTACCAGGCCAAATATAGCATTTTCGGTTAATAAGGTTTTCCAATTCATGCACAAACTATCAGACCTGCACTTTAAAGCTGTCAAACGAATTTTGCGATATTTGAAAGGGACCTTGGATTATGGCATAAAATTCACTCGGAGTCCAAAATTTATACTTGAAGGATTTTGATATGCTAGTTGGGGGTCCGATAGTGATGATCGTCGATCAACGTCCGGTTACTGTGTTTTTCTTGGAGGAAATCTCGTCTCCTAGAGTTCTAGAAAGCAGTAGGTGGTCTCGCGTTCTATAGCTGAGACAGAGTATAGAAGCCTTGCTCATGTCACTACTGAGATGGTTTGGATTCAGTCATTGTTGTCTAAATTAGGAGCTTCTACTAAGTGCAAGCGTTGGTATGGTGTGATAGCTCAGCTGCTGTGGTAGTCGTAGGAAATCCTGTAATGCATTCGAAGTTTAAGCACGTTGAATTGGCTTTGTTGTTCGTGCGAGAGAAAGTTTCCCAAGGATTGTTCCAAGTTGGGCATGTTCCAAGTCATGAACAAATTGCAGATGTGTTAACAAAACCATTATCTGCAGGGCCGTTTCACAAGTTTAGGAATCGGCTCAAGATTATCACTCGTAATGATGAAGATACAGAAAGGAAGTCGAGTAGCACGGGGAATGTTAGGAATAACAATTAGATAAACAGAAGTTAGTTAAAAAGGGTTAGTTGTGTAATAGTTAATAGTTAGTTAATCAGTTGGTTAGTTATAGTTAGCCAGCTGACTATTACTTTCTAAATTGTATTAAATACTCATCTCTCTTCATTAATGAAGTAAGTCAGTAATGTACTTACCATGATATTGATACTTCGAATAACCAAGAATTCTCAAAACAAAATTGTGTTCTTCGACGATTAGAATAGACACGTCAGCTGTCAACCGTATTGGATTATGATCAGAAGTGGAAGCAATAAGTTTAAGAACCTTGTAATGAGGGAAGATATCAAACCAAACATTATTTGCAAAAGCTCGGTCCAATCACTCCATAACAAACAAATTCGTTCCTCTACCTCGTTCCCATTGGTAAGCGAAACCCGTCAACGAAATTTCTTAGAGGTGACAACTTGAGATACATTCACGAAAGCCATCAAGCCACTGATTAGGATACTCTGCACCCCCAAACTTGTCGTTTATCGATAAAAAATTATAAAAATATCCAAGGAAAACCCAAGGGACAGTACTAGCTTGAAACAAAGAGCGTAGAAGACAGCAACTAACACTTTTTCCGAGATGATTTAGGAAAACCATAGAATCCAGCCAATTGCCAAACAACATATGATTTTCAATCACCATATCAATATGGTTACTAGAACAACCAGTACCTCGAATATTTTCACTTAAAACCTCATAAAAGTTAGACCACTACTTCGCTCGATACATGTTGGAAAAAATTCAATTCAAAAACAATTTTATTGAACAGCAATAAATTAAATTTTGAAAATCAAATTGATTTGTAATATTTATAGCAATAAACTTTACCCAAAATTGCATTTATGTTTTCGACTAAACGGATCCTTGTCATTAACCGAACAACATTCTCATACCATGAACTGCCTCGGGTGTGGGCTTGAACGAATTTGAATCAAATACAAAACCAAAAATTATTTACTTTACTTTCAGTGGGAATGCAAATCTATTCAATAAAAACTGGTAGAATTGTTATTCTGGAAAATAAAATTTATAATTAGAAAATAAATTCTCATTATTTTCTGGCAGAATAACAATATATAAAAGTTGTATATTTAGCCTACCAATGCTATCTATTTATAGGAGAAGAAATAAAACTCTTATTGAATTAGTAGAAGTTTATTTTAACAGAAACAACTACTTAAAGAATATAGAATTACCACTAAAACCTATTTACTTACAAATTGCTAACATCTCAACCATACACAACCTCTATGCAAGGCATTGTTTTCATAACTTATTGTTTATATGTTTCTAAATAGCTTTATTCTTTCAAAAACTTAGCATGCAAAATTATTATACTTACCAGGAAGTGGAGTAACACCGGTTAAATTAAGAACCTTAGCTACCAGCTTAATGAGAAAGAGATAATATTTAAATTTAAGAAAAAGAATAAGTGCGTAATATTAAAGGAAGAAGAAAGCTTCCTCATGAACTCTTCTCGCATTTCTATATAACCAATTTCCTCTTAATGGAACTTAACAAGTGTCACTTGAATCCATAATTTGTCCTCTTAAATGGCCTACAAAGTTCGAGAGAAACATAAATGAGAATCTTGTACAATAGATATTTGACAAGTCAATCCAGTTAGCTTCTAACTAGATCACTTTACAAAATTCATTCAGCATAGTGTTCAAGTAACCGAGCGAATCATACTTTTGGTGATAACTCTTATCAAACTTACTCTTTACTTGACACATTCTTTTCTTAAAAAGTAGAATAACCTGAGATAGAATCTTTAATTACTTATATGGTAGTTACCATATGCCAAAATCTTATTCGTCAAAAATTGAAAATGGGCGAACTACACTATACCAAACAGGTATCTTCACATCTACACACTTTCAAATCGAGTCCGCCAGATTTGAGGTGTGATGGATTCTATGTGAATGAGATTAAATTGAGATAAGATGTTAAATGTTGATTTTCTATATGACTCAACTATGCAATGAACTCACCTTATTGTTGCGAATTGATATGTTAGGCAAATTGTGTCAAATTAGTTAAATTGATATGTTAATTGTAAATCAAGGAAAGTTTACCGTTGTAATACCTATGAATTTACTAAGTATCCGAAATGTTTACAAGTCATTTTTCCTTTTTCTATAGATTGTCAGTTTGTGGAACTCATCGATCGGATCATCTCAAAGCTCACACTATCCTACTACCAACTCGATAAACTTTTTCTCATTTTAAGCTCGATTATGTGGCATGTACATAGGTGTTATATTTATATGAGTTTACATTGGCCAGATAGTTGCTTTAAATTTGGTTAATGTTTGAATCATGAAGTGTATGTTTTGGTAACTTGTGTAACTTTGTGTTTGACATTTAAAATGGTAAGATGAGTATGAAATGAGGTGGTAAATGTGATGGTAAGAAATGGTAAAATGCATTGATGATTATATTGAATTGATTAAGAAATTTTGTTATGTTTTGTTGTTCAAATGAAGGCATGTTGGATAGATTGAATTGAAATGATGTTGTGAGGTCTTTGGTATGTACTATGGCATGTTTTGTGCAGATGGAATGTTGTGCTAAGTGCACCAAATGTACAAATGGTATGGTTGGTTGAAGTAGGCACCAAAAGGCCTATTTTGTGCAAAGAACAAAATTCACGTAGCGACATCAAGCAATGATCGTCGTGACGAGATATAGGATTTGCGCCGCGGTGTGACGAGGAATCCCTTCGTCACAATGAGGCAAGTCAGATGCCACATCTCAAAGAGGAACCCCTCAGGTTGCGACATCGTTTTGAAATTTTGAAAATGTTGTAAATTAGTCCTAATGCGATTCTGGGTTAATTTTAGAACATACTTAGGATCGTATAAGACCTAAGAAAGGTTGTATATGATGATTTATGATCAGTATTTGTTGTGTTTGTATGATTTATGTTTACATTGCATGTTATTATATGATTATTTATAACTGTAGTTGCTTCAACAACAATTGTAACATTCCGTAACTCGAACCTAGCAATCGAGTCGGGTGAGGAGCGTTACAACATTAATACTCTTTGTATATTTTCCTCACGTGGTTTTTGCATGTAACGCAAAATAGAAGCAAATATTAGCTCACTTGTTGTCTAATGTTTAACTAATACTAAGCGGTAATTACATGGTTGGATCGTAATACGAAAAGACAGCTTATATTAGTAGACAAATCTAAACATGTCTTTAGTCTAATCGGAAATGAGCAAACCGATTGAAAGACTAATATGTTGTCTATCAAGTCCACTTAGGAAGATGCTTTGTCTTAGACATCAGAGCGTATGACTTCTAGAAGATAGAGACATAAATGTGACTGACTGGACTAACAGTACATCGAACTGGACCCAAGCAAAATAGATCATGGATCTGTTTATGGATTTATTTAATTGTGACGTTCATAGTGTGACATACCTTAATCCTAAATGGATGATGGACTATGTATGCGTAACTCGTATACTTTGATGAAAGTAAAAGTCTGAGTTCAAATAAATAAGGAACTGAAAGTTGGTGCTTTGGGTATACGACTTCTACAGTATGTAACATCATTCACAATAGTGGAATTCATTGCCCAAGATATGGATAAATGATATTCTTTCATTGGCATTACATGATAGATGAAAATTAAATGTGATCACAAGTCGCTTGCCTTTATAATGAATGAATTAATTATTATTTGATAGCAATTGACTTTTCATGAAGGAATATGTAATGATTATCATGAGATAAAATAGGATCATATTGGAAGAGTGAATTTATCCCAAAGAGATCAAGGATATCCTATGAGGGTAAAACACTTATGACAAGGTCATTGGATGAGCATTGATCGAGTTGCTTTCGTAATGGTATGTCATTAGGGAGAGCTTACTCACATACTATAGTAGAATAACTTCATGACTAAATGAGTTTATAATTAATAGGCGAAAAGATGGAACTTAATTATAAATCATTTGAGCCTTAATCACATAGGTCCAATCGACCCCTCCACTAGCTCATTAAAATCGGAAATGAATTGCATGTTGAATCAAATGAACAAAAATGGATAGAAATGGTAAAGTTAGAGAAATGAGAAACATTCGAAAATAAATTTGGTTTTGTCACTAAGTATGAAAATAACCTGAGAATTAATTTATGGTTTTTGGAATTATTAATTAATTAATTAATTGAAGTTCGAAAATAGAATTAAATTAATTGGTCATTGTGAATCCGTTGAATGTAGAAATATTAAATATATTTTCTCATAGATTCTTTTAGGTAAAATTTCCATGATTTTAACGGAATTAGAATTAGGTTGAAAAAATTATTTAATTGATAAATTTATTTATGCATTTAAATTAATTTATGATGTTTATTTTGGAAAATAGAAAAACATGTATTGGGTTAGATTGAATTATAAAATATTGGGTTAAAAGTCCAAGAAGTACTTATAATTGGACTCAATACGGGAGAGGCTTAAAAGTCTCTCATGTTAATATGTAGGATGGAAAATACCAGTATATTTAACTAATATTTTCGCCCCTCCCTTTCCTAGTTGAACTAGGATTTTATTTTTTACTTCTACTTATTCAACAAGGGTTCCACTTCTTCTCCCTATAAATAGATGGCACCAATAGGGCTAAATATATAACTTTGAGATATTATTATTTTGCATAATGTAGTGGAAATCTATTTTCTAAAATAAATATTATTTTCTGGGAATTACAATTTTACCGGTTTCTATTAAAGAGAGATTTTTTCTTTCCCACTGGAAGTGAAAAAAAATAATTTTTGGTTATGTGTTTGGTTTGAATTCGTTTGAACTCACACTCCAATCATTTCATGGTACGAGAATAGAGGTGAAGGTTATTAGGTCAAAAGTCGGGAACGCCAAGGATCTGTCTAACCCAAAACATAGGTGCGATTTTTGGAAAAAGTTTATTGCTCTAAATATTACAAATCGGCTCGATTTTCAACATTTTATTTTTCTGTTGTGCAAGAAAACTATTTTTGAATCGAATTTTTTCCAGCATTTATACCCCTACCTCGGTTGGGACACGTGGTAGCACGAGAAACGGCCTTAAAGACATCTGCAGATGACTCCCTATCTAATACCATCTAGTTGGTCACCTAATGACCAACCACCCACATGCCTCACACTGTCTATAGGAAAGCCACCCTCCATCAGGCCACCCGCTTTTAGTGGTATGCTTTTATCTCCAATAGTGGACCACTAAGGGACTACTAAGGCTTAACAACCTCGTACTATCTCAGCAAAGGGAATGTTAAAGCAAGCTCACATAGTACAATGCTTGACAACAATAGATATATAATGGACCTACCACCTGGCTAATCACATCGAATGGGCCACCATCCATACTCAGGGGAGAAGCTAAGGGGGGGCTAGCATGGGCCCCGACCCCCCTAAAATGTAAAATTACTATTTAGGCCTTTAAAATTTTTTAAAAATTTTAAATTAGTAAAGGTAAAATTGCACTTTGGCCCCCCTAAAATTATAAAAATTCAATTTAATCCTTTACAAATTATAAAGATATAAACTATAAAAGATTAAAATTTTATCCGGCCCCCTTAAAAAATTGTTCTGGCTTCGCCCCTGTCCATACTGTCGGTGATGTGTCACTATCAAGAAAGGGAACCTCCACCCACGAAGGATCTTTTGGCCCTTAAAACCCTAAGCACTCCCCAATTCATCTCCTTCCTCCTCCCCTAAATACTCCAGCTCTTTGCCTATAACAAGTGAACCAACCTCCGTATCATTTCCATCATCTCCTCCTTAGCTCTCCTTGTTAAATACTAATATCAACCCTCCTTTAGAAAAAAGAAGTTTGATAGGATTTAAACGTCTAACCTTGAATTTAACTTTGACCATATTCTTTATCGTATTAAATTGGAAAGTTAAACAATCCTAAATCAGTTTTTAAAGCAATCTATCTTTGTCCGAAACAAGCAGCTTTTGATTAAATCATGGACCACGACAAGTTCTCATTTATTAGGGCTTTGCTAACTCGTAACCAATATATCCTCACTGCTCAACTGTTTTTCCTCATTCAGATTAAAATGGACGGTCTACATTAACCCACTTCATCTGCCTCATCAATGAACCAGATTCTTACAAAAAATTATTAGTAAGCTATAGCTACCCTATTAAATTCCCCCAACTCAATCCATCCACCAAAGCTGCTCTTCTCAATATATAATAGCTTTCATCCCATTATCATAATTACCAAAGTTATATTATATTATTCACATTTAGAAGGGTACATATCAATATGTTTTTATGTTTTTTTTTTAAAAAAAAAATTATATGCACATAAAATCTTAAACACAAACCCTTCGAGGAAGGACATGCAATAGGGAAATAAAAATCTCAAATATATTAATTACTGAAACAAAACAAGTCCCCACTTCATTAAAGTATTTGGTATAGATTCTTTTCTTTAATGATAATAAATTTGAAAATTTTTTATATACATTTAGAAAATGATTTAGTGCATTCAAAGATTTTTTATCTTCCTTTTGATACGATCTCTCTATGAGGCCAAACTTAAATATAATTATATATATAAAAAAAATGACTTGAGCCTTAATTATATTATATACCACTAGACTAGACTAAAAGAAGTCATTCGGCCTTGAAATATTCTATTCTGAGCATTTACCAGGCTTCAACTTCGGATCTTGAGCCTTCTTTAGAAATTAGAGATCTACTAAGTTTAGCTGACAACGCACACACCCACCCATCAGTTCCCCAAATCAAAATGTTGAGTGACAGTAAGGGCGAGGAGCTTCAGCATCAGAAAGGCCTCCAGATCAAGCAAGATGACAAGTTCTTCAGCAGGCTCATGTCTAAAGAAACTTCAATGGCTAACTCTTCTTGCAGGGTCTACTATGGCGGAGCTTCGGGTGCTGTACCATTCATGTGGGAATCACACCCTGGAACCCCAAAACATCCTTCATGTGACACTGCTATTCCTCCTCTTACTCCACCTCCTTCATATTATTCCTCATTCAACTCCAAATCCAAGCAGACAAAGGGCTTGAAATCCACCCTTTTGAACTCTATCTTTCCCAGGCTTATCACTGCTAGGAAATCCCAGGCTTCCCCTTCTTCTTCTTCTTCACGCTCTTCTACATCATCTTCATCGTCTTTATCACCATGCTCGTCGTTGCATGATGCTGGTTCTTCACCATTGCCTAAATCTTCAATTAATCGAAAGCTATTTCATAGGCAGATGAGCTATTTTTCATGTTCGAGGTCGCCAGTTCATAGCTGCATGGATGATGATGATCATCATCATGAAAATGAAGGGCTTGGATCACCAACTTCGACATTGTGTTTTGGGGTTAAACCAAGAAATCTGAATGTGTTTAAAGGATGTCAGTCAATGATAAACATGAAGAAAGCATTGCTCTCAATGGTTAGCCATGGTTCAGGTCAAGGTACTAGTAATTAATTTAATCATTGCCTTTGACTTTGAATTATGTTCTTAATTTGTGGATTTTCCCTTCTATTCTTCTTCTTTTAGTTTTGGTTTTGGTGTATTTGTAGAGAGATGCTATTTATTTCTACTCTTTGCCTCCACTGTTTCAGATGTATGATTGTTGTATTTGGGCTATCAAATTTTCATCATTGAACAGTTTGTTCAAACTCATCATTGTCCAATGCTTGCCATTGTGATATATATAATAAGTAAACATTTATCATGTTTATGTAATTATGTACCAATTAATGCATGGCTACCGACAATTTTTATTTATTCAAGGTTCCTTGATGAATATATAATTAACAATATGCAATTATATCATCACAACTTCAATCTTTTTTCTTTCCGAGAACATTTGTGTTAGCTTAGCTTATGCCTATAGGCCCCCATTTAAGGACTATTTAATAATTTAAAAAAAGATAACTTCAAAGTAAATATGTTAATACACTGATTAAAATTTACATATTTATTTTTGGAAATTTTATTTAAAATATTTATTTTTGGAAATTTTATTTAAAAATATATTTCCCCCACACTCTCCTAACTTTCATGGCTGTTCACGTGGTAGTTAGGTTTTTAATGAAAGTGAACTTTTTTTTTTTTTTTTGCAAGTTAATGGCATTAAATACACATGTGGATTGCATTAATTTACTGTACAGCCTTCCACCGTCTGTCTACTTTTCACATAGCATGAAGTTAATACGCATGAAATAAATGAAAATTACGAATTTTGATTTAATTAACTTGAGAAAGCTGGCCTGTAAAAAATTGTTGAAAAAACTCGGGAACCTTTTTCTCCTATATGAATCAATATTATTACATTTCAATTTCTTATTGATATTTTTAAGGAAAATCTCGAATTGGATTCTATTGACGGGTTAGTATGAGCTTATTCATGTAGTTATGTACTTTTCGAATAGGAATCTATTTTTTGAAAGATTTTGGCTTTCGTATTTTGATGAGTCTCTGAGATCCTTTCGATGACCTTTGTTGTGTTGAAGGAATATCTATATGATCGGATCAATTGCATAAAGCCTGCGGTAACAACGAAACCGAGGAAAGTATACAGAAAACACAATTCTTTTCTTTCTATATATTAGTATTTTCTATTCTATTAGTATTAGATTAGTTAAGAAAATAATATTTGGAGTTTCGCTTAGTGAATTCTTTCATTTCATAATTGTTCAAATTATTTATTCGTTAAAGTCTAATCTACTATTATACAAAAAAATAATTACAGTTTCAATTCTAATAATTAATCACAACGTATTACAACTACTCACTCAAAACCTCACTTACAAAGATTCAATCTCTCACAAGAAAGACCTACCAATTGACTATGAAATTACAAGTAAAAAATAACAGAGAAATAATCAAGTAATTCAATGCAACACTCTCTCCAAAAGATGCATCTTCACATGCGAACTAACTGCTTAATTATAAGCTTAGTATGGTAGCCTAGTTAATCAGCATAATCTGTAACACTTCAAACCCAATCTAGATGTTATGATCGGATCTTAAAGGTTATACCGACCACCCAATAAGTTACTTGTTTTCTTTATAAAATATTATTTTTCATGTATGAATAATTCTGCAAAATCCATTTTATTATCTTATTTTCAAAAAACTTACTGTTGTTAATCGAGAGTCCTCTAAGACATTCATTATTTACTAACCAGTTGATTTAAAAATCATATTGTTAATTTATTTATCATTCAAAAAACTCAATTTGCTTATTTTGATTTGCAGCGGAACAAATCATGATTTTTTTAAAAAAAAAAATCTTACATCCAATTGAGTTGACAGAAAAGTCTTGCAGTTTGTTTAACCTAACATAAAGACAAACTCCAAAACCAATATTTAAGTCCATAAAGTTACCAGACAGTCAAAAAATTCATATTTTAAATAAAGAAAGAAAAACCTTTAAAACCATTTTGTTTACGAGAATTTGAATTAGAGTTTTCGAATGTCGCGCAACCCTAATGTTAATGATTATCTGAGAAGATAAAATAGTAGGGTGAACCAAAAGCTCAGTGTATGCCAAGGCTCACCAACATAACAGATAGTCAATTAATACGCATAGTTACCATATCAGAGCAGAAAATCGAATACAAGGCAAGCATAGCAATGCAATGTCATACAGAATAAATACTACCCCACCCACTACACATCATTTACGTCCAACCCACACACAAATTAGTGGTTATGCACCACTGAAATATTATGCAGACAAACGGTCAGATATAATGCGGGAAAACCGCCAAAAACGAGTAATGCAGTTTAACTGCCAAAATAAGATTTTACTGGTATCCTGCCAAAATCACAGAACATAATTTACCAGAACTTTCTTCATATCATATTCAGAACCCACCCCAATGCACTTGCGAACAACTTAACACATGATCGGATATGCTCAGACTAATCATGCTTATTTATGAAGATAACAGATCGGAAACATGCTAAGGAGCATACAAATTAACAGATTGGAGGCATGCATATAATTTATTCGAAGTTACTTATTAAAGACATGCTCGTACACACAAACATACAATCAAGTACACAACTTTACATGATTTCGCATGCTTTCAAAAAATTTACATATGGTAGTTTACATAATAGATTTTAGCATACTACTAAACTCACTTATTCGACCCAAAATACGACCCAAAATTCAATTGATAATTATATTAATGGTTTTTTTTAAACTTAAATTTTTTGCATTTTAATATTCAAAAGTTTTCTTTAAAATCTAAAATTTTATTGATAACACCTTCAAATTTAACAGAAATCAATTCATAATTTATCAATCAGATCTTTAATTTTTAAATTAGATGTGTAAGGTGACTAAAATTTTAGAAGCGACTAAATTTTAAAAATCTAAAGAGTACAAGGACTAGCGAAAAATTAAACCATTCATATATTTGTATTATATATTTATTATTTTTTAACTATTTTCATGACATGATTATATTTAAAGTGTAACGTATTAATATAAATTTTAAGTCATAATAATTCATATAGTAGACTTTACATTTTCTTTTCACATGTTCATTCTAAATTTTTTTTAAAAAAAATTCATATTATATTTGCTTCGAAACCAAAGAAATTAAAAATCTCTAAAATATTATTGTAAAAAATCACTAAATTATATAAGGAACATAAATTTGACATAATAGTTCTAACGTATAATCTTCAATTGATCATGCTTGAAATATAATATTTTGCAATTCAATCCAAAAAGATAAAAGGGGTAATTATATTTATTATAAATTAAGTAAACGCTCATTTAATTAGCAAATATATATTTTAAAAATTATAAATCAAATATAAATTATGACATAGGAACTAGTATATTATAAAATATTAAACTTGTTTTTATATTAATATTAATATTAATATGATTTTATAATTAAACTTAAATGAAATTTTTATTATTTTTTAATTTGAATTTAAATTTGGTATTTTAGTTAAGCTTAAATATTTAAACTGGTATTTAAAATTTTTATTTTAAAGCTTGAGGTTATTTTTTTGTCTCAATTAAGAACCTGAATTTGATTTTAATATTCAATTTAGTACTTGAATTTTTTTATCCAATTAAGTGATTTTATTTTTTACTAAAACACATATATTAAATATTTAAAAATATTGAAACCAAACTTAAATATTAAAATATAAAAAAAAAACTCGTATTAAAATAAACATTAAAATTATTTAATGATATATTAACCGAAAAAAACACAAACACACAACTGAAAACGTGAGCCTCGTGGTCTCATCATTAATATCCCCATGCTTGGTTATTGTCATCTTTTAATGCCGTTCATTTAATGGGCTAACTTATATGTATATAAAAAATATATATAAAAAAAATTGTGGATGTTTGGCCATCAGGAAAGTTTATGAAAATTGAAAAGTTATTTCATCATTTTAGTTTTCTGAATTACCAAATTTGTAATGATGTCAATTTATGTTGCCTAATAGCATTTTTAATTAGGTACAAAACTCTTTAAGATATCAGGGGCTCCTTGACATAATCAATTTATTAGGCTTTTAATCATAAATTTCTTATAGGAATTTGATGCTGAACCATGCCGGAAAGAAGAAGAACCTATAGAATGGGAGAAAGAGGAGAAGAAGAGTTTTGATTAATGTCATAACATAATTGGAATAAAATGAAATACAATACTCGAATTGGATCATCAGCCTAAGTTTCTTTAGCGTGGGCATGTATCAACTACAACCCCTGCAAACCATCGATTGTTCTCAAGGATGAAGATCAGGGGCGAAGCCAAGGGGCTGGCATGGGCCCCAACCCCCCTTAAAATGTAAAATTGCTATTTAAGCCCTTAGAATTTTTTAAAAAATTTAAATTAGTAAAGGTAAAATTACACTTTGGCCCCCCTAAAATTATAAAAATTCATTTTAATCCTTTACAAATTATAAAGATATAAACTATAAAAAATTAAAATTTTATCCGGCCCTCCCTAAAAAATTGTTCTGGCTTCGCCCCTGATGAAAATGCGAGTACTTCTACTGCAGATCAAACCAAGTTTACTAGGTTGCATTTTTTGGAAAATTGTTACTCCAATGCACTAGCACTTTTCATGCAAGAGCATTTATCAACTTGCTAGCTACTTTGGTCTAAATTGAAGAGGATGAAGCTAGGCATATTTTGGGCTTTGAAAGCCTAATGAGTTGTAACATGAAAAGCCTAATTTGGTTAGAAGATTCTTAATAGACTTTTGAGCTCATTTAGTAAATGAATTAATGCATGAACGAATGTACGTGCATTAGATACATGTATTTAGTTAATTAAAATGTGAATTTTGAAATTTTACATGAATTTAGGATTAGATTTAGATGCATGTATTTGGTCATTAATGTAAGTATTAATACAAATACATAGCTTTTAAGTTTCTTATGCTTGAGGGATATAGCAAATATCCTAAATAAAGGTTGACAATGTAAATGAAAGATATTTGAGAATTTGAATCAAAATTTGCTCTTTCAGCAAAGTTTCTATAGAAACGATAGGGTACTTGATTTGCAAACAAGCTTACCTGTGTTGTGAAATGCTTAAGTGTATGATGTGATTATAAATGTTGAATATATGTGTGGATATGCCTTGTGGGCAACTGGTTTTATACACATACCTTTTTATATGAAAGTGTAATTGGCTCAATGAGTAAAGTGTTAGCACTTGAAGTGCATTATGAGAACATGTGATAAGTGTTTGATCATGGTAAAGCATGATATGTGAAAGTGTGCATAAACCAGAAAATGAATATGTGAGATGGCTATATTGGCCTTGTAAACCTTTGAAAGCATTGGATATAGTTGGCATGTTATAGGATTTGAGTACTCATTTATATGATTTGTTATTGGACATGTTTGGAGGGATAAAGGAATGTAGAGCATTGCTCCATTCATTGGGATATGTTGGTGTGTTGGAGTGTTTTAGCTTCATGCTACACTTACTTGGGACATGTAGGCTCTTTTGAGTCATGGTGTGATGGAGATCCGAGTATCCAATGAAAGCTATTTTTTCTATATTTTCATCTTCACAAGTTCTCAATGTATCAATATGATTGATAACATGATTATTTTGCATGATTTCTTGTATGTAATTCGGTTTATTTCTGAATTAATCCCGACTAAATTAGTGTTTTTATGATTTAATTCTTGTAAGGGATGCAATTGATCAAAAGCATGCTAAAAAGGGCCAAATTGAAAGAATATCATGGAAATGGGGCCAGATCAAAAAGATGGAGGAAGCCAAGGACTCGTCAAGCAATTTGACTTTGTAAAAAGCCAAGAATAGAAAATTCTATTTTTAGTTTATTTTTATTTATTTATTTTTATTTATTTTTATTTTTAATTATTTAAGATTTTATATTAAATTAGTTAAGTCTATTTTTAGTAAATCCATTAGTATAAATAGGGGCTATTTGTAATTGGATAGTCATCAATCAATTCTCTCTTTTCCTATTCCTATTTGGAGTTGTTTTTCTCTCTTTTCCTATTTCAATTTTGAATAGGATTTCTTTTATTCTATTTTTTTAGCCAACGTCTAACATTCTGCTTATTTCAATTCTTTTTGTTTGTTTTCCCAAAATTGGTTTAATTGCCTTCAAAGCCCCTTCCCTTTCCAATTTCCATCATCCTCCACAAAAACACTTTCCACCACCTTCAAGCATGAGTAAAATCATGTCACACTAAACCCCTTTCAACTTTAAGCCGGTATTAACCCCGTCAAAAACCCGTGAGTTACGAATCCGAGCTATTCAACTCCCGATTTCCGATACTTATTACTTCTCCGGATTAAGAGTATGACTCCGTCTACTCACAAAGTCAAGTCATGCTAAGTCAAAAAAGACGTCGTTTGAGTTAGTGCGGCTAGACATACAGTTGGAATTCCGAAAGGATCGATTGTCTAATTGGTCTTCCGTGAACACATTGGCATGCCAAGTGGGGATTGATGTTTGGTTCCGTCAAGGGAAGTAGTAACTAGATTTAAATGTCCCAACGTTTGAAGGCATTGGTTCGAGCTAGGCTCTTCTAGAACGCAAAGCTGCCGGAGTTCTAAACCACGAACGTTTCGTAGGTTGTTCGATCGGTAAGGGTTAGTTATAGGACGTTCCATAACTAATTTACACAAGGAAGAGTTGGTGTTCGAGGCGTCCTTGGTAGCTATAACTAGCTTATCAGAAAAGACGAGTTCATCTAATTTCGAGGATCGGGTCAAAGACGGAAAAAACCGCGCTTAAGGCTGAGCTAAGTTTTATCGATTTCTTTTCAGATTATTTCAATTTTATTTTCCTATTTAGTCTATTACTTTTTACGTTTTTATTTTCTGTGTTTGTTTCAGGTTTAATATTTTACTCCCCCAAACGTCGCGGGCACGACAATTGCCTAGACATTAATCTGGTCAAGAGATAGACAATTTTTCAATAAAACCAGTCTCTGTGGGATCGGCCCTACTCCCTATACTGCTAAAATTTGCAACTAGGTGTAGGTTTATATTGGTGGAATCGACAGCCATTAATGATATGATATTTGATGATTCTATATGATAAATGTGTTTAGCATGCTTGTTTTTAACTCTTGTTTTCTTCGGTTTGTTGTAGCATCCTGAACACTCACTAAGCTTGGTTAAGCTCACACTCCTTTGTGTGTGTGTGTGTGTGTGTTTTTTTTTTTTTTTTTTTTTTTTGCAGAGAAATAGCTTGTGTGGAGGGGGGAAGTGGACAAGCTTGAGATAAGGCAAAGGCATCTTGGTTGTGCATGTGAGGTGGTCTTGGTTAATAAGGGATGACAATGTGGGTTTATTTTGAGGGTTTAGACTTTGGACTTATTTGGTTTGTTAGTGGACTTTCCAAGGACTATTTAAGGACTTTTAAAACTATTTTGTGGATGTTTTTATTGCTTGGATGATTGCATGAAGTATGTTTGATGATTGCTTAGACTATATGTTGAATAGCATGCTTGTGCCATAGTGATTTGTAGTTAGAATTGTTTAAATGGTGTGTTGAATGCTTGGCCAAATGCAAAATGACCAAACGGCAAGGTATGTACATTTTTTGCACTTTAAATTGCCTTATATGCAAATTTGTTATGTTGAGTAAATTAAATTGAGACTTTAGAAAAGCATCCTAGCATGGGTGATTGATTTGGATGCCAAAGAATGTTAATGTATGATCTTGTGTGTTTGAGCATGATTTATATGATTTATGTAACATCCCGAAATTGGGCCTAGTAGGAATGGGCCCAATGGGCCTTGGGCATAGGAGTGTTTAAAATTTTTGAGAACAAGAGAATGACATTATTTCAAGTTGGACTTATTAAGAAGATGATTTTAGAAAGTTACCGGATTCTATGAAGTTTCGAGTTCAAGTTGGGCCTTAGTAAAGTTTTGTGTTTAAGCCTATTAAGGAAAGATAGTAAGTGGCATCAAGGCTTATGGAAATAAAAGAGTAAATTGCTAGCATAAATGAGCATATGGCAAGGAGGTTATGGCATCAAGTGAAGTACCTTGAGGGAAGAGGTTCAAATCCCATTGTATGCAAATTTTGACTATTATTTTTGTACTATTTCCCTAAATTTCGGCCAAGCTTGTAAATATGGAAAAATTGGATTTTTAAATTATGGTAAGGTGGAGTTATTAAATTGTGGAAAGGTATGGTAAGGAGGAAAACAAGGAAAAAGAAAGAAAAAAAAAAGGAAATAAAAGAAATAAAAAGAATTTGGAGAGTGGAGTAGGTGGATGAAAAAGAAATAAAAGAATTTGGGGAGTGGAGTAGGTGGATGAAAAAGGAATAAAAGAATTTGTGGAGTGGAGTAGGTGAATAAAAAAAAAAGAGATAAAAAAAAAAGAAAGAAAGAAGAGATAAAAAAAAAAGGGGGTTATGAAAATAAAGAAAAGAGAAGTATCATCTTTTCTTCTCTTCATCACCACCTAGAATTGGTAGCAAACAAGGGTTGGAAAGCTCAAAAATTTCAGCAAACAAATCCTTTAGCAAGTAAGTGATTTTGATGACTTTAGTTGATAATTTTTTGTATTTTTGGAGCCCCAAAGCTTAAGCTAGCTAATGAGGAGACTAATTTGTAATATGGTTGAGAGTCTAGGGACTTACCATGAGAGAGTTTATGCTGGTTGCAAGGTCTCGAAGTACTTTATCAAAGGTTCAATCGAAAACCTATCCCTCGTTATAAGTGACTCGGATTTTTGGTGCCGCGGAGAGCATCGCGTTACGGATTCCGAATAAGTTGTATAATCTCATACTCTTCCGAATATATGTTTGAAATGGTGAGAAAATCTCACATCTCTCTGAAAGTTTACATGAAATATTCTGTGATTCGGTAGAAATATCGAAGAAAATTGATAACCGGTATCCGTGATCACTCGGACGTGCGTTTGATGGTAGTGATAATCATGTTTTGTAATAAAACAGTTTCGGCTAGAAGCAGTGACGTGTTTTTGAAAAATCACTAAAAATAGGAGAAAAGGAATTAGAAAGTGAATAAGATATCAAATTAAATCTTACTGTGTCTATTTTAATATGGAAGAAACGGAGAAGGAAAAGGAATTTTATATTCTGAGATATCTTGATTTTAGTGAGACTGGTTCTGATTAACTTCGGGGTTCACTGATCTGTTTTGGAAAAATCATATAAAATTGTACAAAATGAATTATGGGTTATAATTTATATGTATGGATTCCTTAGTGAGTCTATTTTCAAGAGAAACAAGTTGGAACAGTATATGAAAACCGTACAGTGAGATATTTGAAATTAAGTTAAGAGAGGTCAGAATCATTGGACATTGAAACAAGGGAAACTTTAAGGAATAAACTGTACTAAATGGCTAGGCCAAAAATTCTGGAAAAATTTCAGTAAGACGATACATGAGTCTAGTTTCAAGGAAATTTTACGGATCTAGATTTCGAGTTTTCTAACTCGAGTTATATGCAATTTAGTCAGTATGACGCAAATGGACAGTTTAAATTTGTATGCCCCAAATTACTAGTTAAGTTTTAGTTGCGAAATTACCCCGTTTGGGCTTAAAATGGATTTTTGACCCAATAATTCCGTAGAGACCCAAATAGAGTTCTGTATCACTCGAGGCGATAGTGAATCTTCGAAAACACCGTTAAATATGAAATTATCGAATTACCCTTGTAGGGTAAATTACCGAATTACCCTTAGAGAGTAAATTATCGAATTACCCTCAGTGGGTACGATTACTGAATTACGAAAATGCCCTAATGGGCCGAATTACGAAATGTCCCTATGGGCCAAACTATGAAAATACCCTTTATGGGCCAAAATGTTATAATTGCTATATGGGCCAAATGTTATATTTGCTACATAGGCCATATTTGGTATAAGTGGTGACCGATTGTGTATTTTGGTTTTTAAGGGTAAATCGACAGGCATAAGGAAGTTCCGGGATCGTGTTAAATTCAAGTAGCTAAGGATTTCGCTAAATAGTAAGGTGTGTGATTAACCCACTGTTTTCCGGGTTTATGTTATATTGTATGTGTGGTGTAAATGCTAATGTGTGCAGTGACAATTATGAATGGATACCCTTAAGGGGTATATCGAAAATCAGGTCAGTGTTAAGTATTAAGAATGTGAATATGCCAATGAGAATATGTTTGTATGCCGAATAGCATGTGCATGCATTATTTTATTATGTTATGACATTATCATATGTTGCATGTGCATGGGATGGGATATGAATGTGAAAGAAGAAAGGGTGTACATTATGTACGTGGTCTAATGTTAGCCTTGTGCTACATTAGCGCTTGATGTTAGCTATGTGCTTCATCAAGGGAGGTGTTGGCTAGGTGCCACATCTCGGCGGTTGATAGCTGTGTGCATCACAGTAGATTGATTGATATGTGGGATCACTTATGTGATCGGTGGCCTAGCCACGGCCTTGAGCAGCAAGTCTGCCAAGGTAAGATATGTGGATCACTATGTGATCGGTGGATTAGCCACGGCCTTGAGCAGCAAGTCTGCCAAGGTAAGATATATGGATCACTATGTGATCGGTGGCCTAGCCACGGCCTTGAGCAGCAAGTCTGCCAAGGTAAGATATGTGGATCACTATGTGATTGGTGGATTAGCCACGGCCTTGGGCAGGGGGTCTGCCAAGGTAGGTGTAAAGGATAGACCCTAGGCTGGGTTGGGTGCATTTTGCATAAATCTGTCTGTTATGTGAATTAATGTGGAAATGGGCCAAGCCCAGTATGTGGAAATATGTGGTTGATTACACTATTATAAGAATGTGATGTGGTTGTGGGCCAAGCCCAATAAGTGAAAGCATGTGATTAAATTATCTTAATATCTGTTATATGGGTTATTATATGGTTTGACATGTGGATGGAATTCAGTGGTCTAATTACACACTGAGTCTGTATGACTCACCCAATTTTTATCAAACATCGCAGATGATTTTAGGTGATCGGACCGGGTTGGAGTGAATACGAGGTGGCCCATGCAGAAGTTAATTTTATTTGTTTTCATATTTTATAATTTCAGTATTCGATAAGTATTATTGTAATAAGGCCACTTAAGCATTTGAAGTTTATTATTATGTTTTATTATGGATTGACGATGAATTGTTATTTGCAAATGATATTATTTTCTTAAATTTATATATATATATTAAAGTTTTCAAATTTGGTTAATTTATAACATCTAATTTTTACTTAGCATTTTAAATAAACAATGTTTTATAAATAAACATAAATTTCCATGTTTTATTTTAAGGTTTAAATATTTTAAATGTTTTTCCGCAGTGACAAACCAGATCTGGTCAAGACTCGTGGGCTGGGTTTGGGGTGTTACAATTTAAGTATGCTATATGACATGTTAGAGTAGGGAAAATGACATGAAATAATGAAATGGTATGTGTGTTTGAGTGTCAAAGTGTCATGTGCAAATGCTGCAATTTTTATGCAATATTGAAGTATGTCATCATGACGAGCCCTCATTGACATTGTGACGAGCACCCGACATCGAGACGTGAAAAATCATGTTGTCTCGACGTGGTTGGTGAGTGAACTGGGCATGTTTTGGAACCTTTGCAATTAAGTACCGATGTTTATACACTAAAATTGGAGGCCTTAACCACCTTGAAATGCTTTAAAAATTTACGTGAAATGGTTTTAAATGATGAATTTCAATATGCGGTCTTTAATTTCACAAAATGGTTTATCTAGATATCTTGTAAAATTTACGTTTTAGTCCTTAAACTTCATTTTGAAATTGAGTGAGTTTTAAATGTCTTTTTGAGCTAAATGTTTCACAAATGATTTAAAATAAGATTCCCAAGACACTAGTTGGACTAAATTTACAAGTTACGTGTTTTTCGCTTACACTGTGCAAATTGACAAATTTACCCTCATTCATGTTTTGTTATAATGTGTTAGACAAAGCATGTTCTAGGCTTGTATGTTTAAAATTTCTTGTTTAAGAATATTTTTGATTGGTGTGATGGTTGGATTGTGGTGTTTTGGTGGTTGGTAAGGAGACTCACGTAAATGGCTAATGTGACGTTCCGGATTCGAGTCGGTCCGTCCCAGCCGAGTTTGGGGCACCACAATACAAGTTTTCAATATTGTTATTCTGCCAAAAAATAGTGAGAACTTATTTTCTAAGTATAAACTCTATTTTCTATGAATAACAATTTTCTGGGTCTCTACTAAGAGAGAATTACTTTCTTACTAAAAATAATATATCATTTCTGGTTTTGTGTTTGGTTCGTAATTCAAGCCCACACTTGAAGCAATTCGTGGTACGAGAATAGCAGAGAAAGTCGTTTAGTTGAAAGCCAGGATCTGTCTCACACAAAGCACAGGCATATTTTTTAGAAAAGTTTATTACTATAAATATTACAAATTGACTCGGTTTTCAAGACCTTTTAATTGGTATCGTTGAAGTCCTCCTTTTGAATTCAAGTCCTTTTTTGTCCATTTCCAAATTTTTTTTCACTAACAAAGTTGACATTTAACTTTGGTTTCTAATTCACTTAACTTAGATTCTAGAATTTGCAACTCATTCACTTGGTCGATGATAGGTTTTGTGTCAATAATACTAAATTGAAAATATCTTAAAGCAAGAAACTTATATGCGCCTTTCTTCTCATTTCTATATGAGTTCTTAAGAGCGGTCCAAATTTCTCTTCGTGAAGTTATATTTATGTGGAGGTTATATAATTGATCTGTGAGGGAATTTAAAATGTATCCATGACGATGCACTCACCCTCTTAGAATTTGCATCTTTCTTTTACTATAGCATTAGAGTCTATAGATGTTGCTCCTATATTGATTGAAGATCTAGATCAAGAATATAAAAGATGTTCAATGTAGTTAACAGGAATGCCATCTTGTCTTTTTTCATCTTGTGTAATTGGTCCCATTGAACCTATCCAACTTGATCATATCTTAATGAACTTTGAGACTTGAATTTAATTCAGTCTCCATTATTATTGCAGAAAATGAAGATAAAAAGCCTTAAGGTTGTTATAAAAAAATTATAAATATGTATGAAAAATCATCAAAATAGAGTTTGAGGCTGACACACTTTCCTTAAGGACTTTTATGTCTCCAAGATACAACAAAATTTTAAAACATTCAAACAAAATTGTAAAATGATTAATAATGAAGAGTTCTTAAATAGGCAATGTGTAGCTACTTCTAACAGGCACTTAATTATTGTCATGAGTCATGCTCTTTATTAAATGTCATTTCTTTCAGAACAAAATTATTGGCATAAATTGTGTTGTTACGTAACATTATTTTTCACTAAATGTTGTACCTTTAAATGACACAACCAACCATTTAAAGTGTTGTGCCATTTCAACACAGCTATTCTAATGCCAAAATACATTCTTAAAAATATTAGTCAAAATAAAATAGTTGCACTCTAAATATCAAACATACATATTTTGACATATAATATGTATAAAAGCTCACTAAATAAGCTTAACCCAATGGGCTTAGTATTTAGCTTATTTGTTCATTCATAAAAAATAACTTATTATATAGGCTTAATGCACACTTTAGTCCCTAAAGTATATTGTTTTTCTCATTTTGGTCTTTAAAATTTTTTTGGCCCACTTCAATCCCTAGCACTATTAGAACTTTCCAATTTAGTCCTTTGGACATTAAAAACTAATAGGTGAGATATTCAACCAATCATACACTACCACATGCCATTTGATGATGCTATTGTGACACCATCATTCGAAAAACCTTAAAAAATAATTAAAAATAAAAAATTACAAAGAATTATTAAAAATATATATAATATAAAATTACAAATATAATATAACATATAATAAATTTACGAAACATTTTAAATATATATCTTAGAAATTTTAACATATTTAAAATTTTATATATCACATTTACTAGAGCTTAAACATGCATACTACTATCTATTGGAAGGATACCAACTATGATAATTGTTTTATAATTCAATTAATTGCAATTTGTAATCGGTAGATCTTTTTAGGTGATAAATTTGGATAAGTTATTTTTTATATTATTTAATTAATAAAATAATGTTATTTATTATTTAAGTTATTATTTAATTGAAATAACATTATTTTTTATTATTTAAATAATCTGATTAATAAAGAACTTATCCAAATTTATCACTCAAAAAGATCTACAAATTATAAATAATGATTGATTGAATTATAAAACAATTATTATAGGTGGTATCCTCCAAGAGACAACGATTTTATTCTAGTAAATGTGATATATAAAATTTTAAAAATGTCAAAATTTCTATGGTAAATATTTATTTTTTTAGTAATTTTAGTATTTTTATATTGTTTTTTGTAATTCTATAATTTTATAATTTTATTTTTTATATTTTAAATAATTTTTAAATACTTTTTTTTAAAAAAATTCATTTTTAAAGACTTTTTAAGGTTTTTTTTTTGGATGATTATATCATGGTGATGTCATCGTATGACATGTGGCAATGTATGATTGGTTGGATATCCCAGTCAGTTTTTTAACGTCCAAAGGACTGAATCAGAGACGTTTGATAATGTTAGGGACTTAAGTGGGCCAAAAAAAACTTGAAGGACCAAACGAGAAAAATGATACATTTCAGGGACTAAAGTGTGCATTAAGCTTCTTATATATTATTTATTTTGAACTTTTCTAAATAATGTGATAACTAAATAAATCAATATGTTGCAGACTAGTAACATAAACATAAAATTAGATGACAATATAAAAATTGAAAGAAATAGGTTGTATAACATATAAGATACAATCTTTTAAACAAAGCATAATTTCCATTACTCTTTTCTTTTTTAGTAATGTACCAAAGGATTTTGACCTATTTGAAATGAATGTTTGTTATATTAAGTTGACAGCTGATATAGGCTTGGGTATATCCTATGATTAGACTACGTTTCTGGAACCTCTTTCTAGGGTTTATTAAAGAGGGTTTAGAGAAGGTCAAGTCCTTTACTTGACTGCATAAATATGTAGCGGAAGTGGGTGAATTAATTCAGTTCAAACTTCAATGGCAGAGAGAAGAGAGGGAGACACAGAGTTAGGTTGGGGATGAGAGGACAACGGGGCGATTTGTATGGCTTAAAATAAGGGTCAAACAACTATCCATACAAGTGATATATTTATATAGTATATGTATGGATCCATGGTGCCGTTTTTCCTTGTAATCTAAGCAAATTTATCTCTTGTTTGATATCCCCTCTCTAAAATATACCCTTTCACCACCCACTTTGATATAACATTTCTCACAAATTACACCCAACCAAAACCCTCCTCTCTCTATCACTTGAAATAGTAGCTCGCATTGCTTGCATTTTAGTAGAAACATAATGAGGTAATTAGATAGGGCTTTAGGTTATGGGTTTATTAGCTAGGAGGAAAAGAAATTAGTTAATAAGAAATTCCTTCTAGAATTTACAATTTTTTCATAGGTCCAATAATTTCTATTTTTTAGTAGCTTGAATATTTTTTTAACACGTACCAAGATTCTAATTTTACCAACAATTCTATTTGACTTGTCATATAAAACTCACGCGTGATATATCGTGCATAAATTTAATTATCAATTGTTACAAATTGAATGTGCAAGTAAATAAATGTTACAAATTACATTAGCACTTGATATATATATATGGTATTGAGGTTAAAAGAGGGGTTATAATTCTTGAATTGTAATACTAACCATTTGTGAAAATATTGGTAAGTTGTCTAATCTTTCCATATATGAGCATGTGATGAATATCCTCATAGAACCTTGTTTTTGCTATAAAAAGATGTATAAATCTTGAGGTTGTGCAATCTTTTTCTGTGAACATTGTAGTGTAATTTTGAGTAGTAAGCTCCATAAGATTAAGTGATTTATTTCATTTTGTCATGTTGGGCAATAAATGAACCCTTATAACTTTGATTTATGATTCATTTGTTTAAATTGTTTATGTCAATAATTGTATCATTTAAAGAACTTTCACTAAGAGGTGTATGTTTTAGGTTGAATTCCTGAAAAATATTGTAGCTATCAACATACTACCATACTATAAATTTTTTTCAGGAGGAGTCGCAATTAAATTGTAATTTTTATAATAATGAAAATGCAATTTCACCATTTTAATAATCTATATCTTTATAATTTTTAAAAGATTAAATCAAATTTGTATATTTTTAAGGGGGTAAAAGTGTAATTTTTTCTTTAATAATTTAAAATTTTAAAGGGCCTAAAAGGGATATCAAACGCATAAAAATATATTGAGTTTTAAATTTGAACTATGAAGTTGTAATTATTTTTTATCTAATAACAATTTTCCATTTAAATTCAAATATGAAAATTTTTAATAATCTTATTCAAGAATCGAGTTTAGACATAAAAATTGATCACGACTCAACTTGGCTCAACCCAAAATATTAATTAAGATTTAAGATGCTCTAAGTCAACAAATTAAAGCTTCCATGTTGGAATTAATTAAGGGAATGTAAACAAGAAAAAAGAATGCTTCATGTGCATATTTGATAATTTAATTATCTAAGCTTTAGCTTATACTATAAAAAGAAAGTTTGATGGGTGTATTCGTTTAACAACATACAATATTACGGGTGTATTTGATTTTGTTTTTTTCTTTTATTATTATTATTATTATTATTATTATTATTATTATTATTTAAATGTAAATCTAAATTTAAATTTAAATTTTTATCCAAATATTTACATATATATAGAATGTTATTGTATTCCAATTTATCTCATTTTTATATAATTTATAAAAAAAATAGTTTAATTTTAATTTTACTTTCCCTCAAAAAATTTCAAATTTACATACTTAAAATATTAAAATAGTTATTATTTAATATATATATATATATATATATTGATGTATACTATATATTTTAAAATATTAATTAATTACGGTATCACCAGGTCTTGCTTATATGGAAAATCCTTGGCCTTCTTTAAACAACAAATTGCGGGCAGTACACGGCAATTCTGATTATTAAAATTTCATTTTCGAAACTATTTCCCAGATATTAAATTTATAGTCACTAATTTTGGGAGTTAATTAAGATTAACTCTATATCTTTCAATTAACATATTTTATTGTCTTTACGAAAGTAAACCACTAAAATATAATAAAACTAAATTAATTAAATTTTATAGTAATTAAAATCATTAAATGTAATGAAAAAGTGTCGATTGAGTCAGGGGTGAAGTTAGAAATTAAATTATAATTTTTACGATAATAAAAATATAATTTAACCATTTTAATAACCTATATCTTTATAATTTTTAAAAGATTAAATTGAAAATTTACCATTTTAGGAGATCAAAGTGTAATTTTATCTTTATTAATTTAAAATTTTAAAAATTTTAAAGGGCCTAAATGAAAAATTTTCCATTTTAGGGAGACCGAGGCCCCTGCCAGTCCCCTAACTACGCCTCTAGATTGAATCTTAGCTCAATTGGCATGGGCGTTGTTGCCAATACAGGAGGACATAAGTTTGAGTGTGCTGAAGCGCATTATCCTCATATTTTTGAGTTGAAGAGAGGCTATGAATAGTTCTAAGCATTGTGTCAAAAATAACATATAGATATAATAAAAAATGAGATTGTTCAAAAAAAATTATAACGATAAAAGCAATATTATTGAAAGATTTGTTTTTATAATCGAGAAACCAAATTCACTTATTACACAACATATCTTTTCATAGCTTGTGTTTATTTGTATTTATATTGTTAACAAAACATTTGAAAAAGTTTTTAAGTTTGCAATTAAATCCACTTGCTTTTTTTTTTAAATGAAAATTATTATTTTTTGAGCAATGAGGATTATATTTAATATACAGCTAATATTGTATAAATATATACAACACTAATAATTTCTTAATTAAATGTTTTTTAAAATAATTTATTTTTATTATTTTTTTGGTTTACAGAATTTGAAATTGAACCCTAAAAATTTTAATATTTTTAAATTATGAGTTAATTCATAAAATAAATTCAACTATCCAAAGACCACATGAGCAAAGCTAATTTAAAATACTGAAATAGTTTTAATATACCAACAGTCAACTCACTTCCATTAAATCTCGTAATTGATGTATTTATATTCAATTATATATCATATTTATTATATTTTTTTAATTTAATAAACATATCAAATTAATTAATTTGTTTACAAGGTGCGTTGTATTTTGTATCAGTCTGACTCGTATTACTTTTAATGGTATTGCTAATTATATGACTAAATGTGTTGATACAAGTAGTTCTTTGATACGTTTATTTAGATCCCCGCCAACTTTGATCATAAACTTGTTGGGAAGAGATCGCAACATGTCTATTTCCTCTTGATTACGATTTTTTATCTAATGTAATCACTTAATAATGTACTTTTATTAAAAAAATTTAAACTATAAATTTCCATAAAAGTAGCATTTTCTAGTTTTTGTGGATCAACAAATTAAATTAAATGAATCCTCGTACATCATGTTAAAAATAAAATAAAATGAAGGCAAGAAAATTGAGTTCATTGATTTAGATTCTCAAACTTTAGATTGTAACATAAATCTTATTTTATATTCCATTCTATAGATAAACAATGGACAACGTGTATATCTTGCCTTTTAAGCACTCTTTGCCCCCTTTCTCTCATTTTCGTTTTCTTGCTTCTTTTCTCTTCGCCTTCATCTTTGTTTCTCTCAGAAAATATTTTCCTCCATACTTGAGAGCATGCTTGAATGTCCAGAGAAAGGTAAGAAGTAGAAATCTTATTTCTATTTCTCTGTTTAATCATTAGAGCTTAGACATATACACATACCTATAACTTACGTCTTCGTTTTCTTCCTTTTACTTTTTCAACTTATTTTTCCCTAATATCAACAGTGGCGAAAGATAAATCATAAGAAATAATCATGATGTTGAAGTCACAATTTAAACCCTATTTTAATCTCTTATGATTAATATTTAAGTATATACATTTATTGGTATGTATAGATATAAAGAAATTAATTTTTTTTTTTTATTCCATATATATTTTAGAGAGAGATTTGATGAAATAGGCAAGAAGATCAAGAGAGAGGGAGGTGTGTCATGTCATCAGCAAATGGGAAGAAGACATATATTGAGTCCTCCAGGAACTCTAAATACCATAACACCATGTGCAGCCTGCAAACTGTTGAGGCGTAGGTGTGCTCAAGAATGCCCTTTTTCACCATATTTCTCTCCCCATGAACCCCAAAAGTTTGCTTCCGTTCACAAAGTCTTTGGCGCTAGCAATGTCTCCAAGATGCTAATGGTAACCAAAACTCTAATCCCTTCAAAGCAAAGCTATTATTGAATCAATTCCAGTTTTGATTTAATTGTTTGTGATGCCTTTCATGGGGGTAATATTTCAGGAGGTACCGGAGAGCCAAAGAGCTGACGCAGCAAACAGTCTTGTTTATGAGGCTAACGTGAGGCTTAGAGATCCTGTTTATGGCTGCATGGGTGCAATTTCAGCTTTGCAACACCAAGTTCAATCTTTACAAGCTGAAGTACATGCAGTAAGGGCTGAGATATTGAAATATAAATATAGGGAAGCTAACTTTATACCCTCTTCCCTTGTAGCCTTGCTCTCTTCTGGGGCTGTTTCAGTTGCAGCACCACCACCACCACCGCAACCTCCTCCTCCTCCTCCTCTTCCTACTACTTCTACCTCCACATCTTCCATGTATACCCAACTTACCACTGCTGCAGACTATACCACCATTTCTAATGAAAATGTTTCCTACTTTGGATAATTATTATATTTATAGTTTATTTTTCTATATTATAAAACAATTAAAATGGAATAAAACGAAAGAAAGAAAGAGACGAAAAATCCTGTTTAAATTGCTTCTTCTTCTTCTTCTTTTTTTAAAAAATAAAAAATAAAAACCAAAAGAAAAAATTAGTCACTCAAATATTACTCACTCTAGCTTGCTCCACAATTGTAGTCCATTTATATACGCCTTTACCTATAATGGTTGGTTGATGTGTTTCTTTCTTGTACATATTGTTTTCTTATCATGTATCATTAAATTTCTTATTTTTCACTTCACTTTACTGTTTTCCTCAATGAATAATGTGGTTACAACCATATTGGAAATGGAGAATTAATGACCTTTTCCTTATTGACATGCACATAGTTTTAAATTGGCCATCACAGATTTTATTGCTGTGTCGTAGTTGGGGGTGTCAAGAGCGTATTGTTGCGGTAGTGTTTCAAGGAATTCACTAATGTCGGAGCCGTAACAATATGAAAATTACTAGCATTTTTGTTTGTCAAACCCTTACATATGTTTCGCATTCTTAAAGTTGGGTATGTAAGCTCCCATATTTGAGAATTGTAGGTGTTTAACCGGTTAAAATGAGATTTAACCTGACTCGATTCTAAATTTAATTAACTTGAGAATTTGGATTTAGAATTTTGGATATAAATGGTAAGAATTAAATGCATATATTACAGTAAAATTAGTTGAGATTATCCTACCTTAACCATAGTCGAGGATATGATTCTAGCCTTGGGTATGGAGCAGTTTTAAAACTTGTTGTCAACATCTACCTCTTAATGGGCTTAAAGAACGCAAATAATTAGTCATTAGGTTTACTCCAGTAGATACATTAGAAAAAAAAAGATATAATAGACATTAGAAAAGTATAAAAACATGGATTGTCAAATTCAAAAATATTTTAAGGATTTCAAATTCATTACTAAATAGTACATTTCTAAATAGTTTACTACTCATACTTACATTATTTTTAAAATTTAAATTTAAATTTTAAAATTTTAGTTCCTAAACATTACCTTATGATTTCGGGATACTAAAGAGACAAAAGACATATATGTATAGGCTTCTCCTTTTTTTCTTTATTTTATTTAGACTCATAGAATGCATTATATATGTTCACTTTAAAATAAAATGCTTAATGTTAGATAAGCTTTTACTTTAGTTTTCTTTCTTTGATGAGGAGAAAACACTAGGAAAAAGAGAATTTTTACCCTAGAAATAAATCAAGTAGCACTCACAATTAAAAAGAAGTGAGAATTATTTGGTTTTGTGAAGTAAAGATGGTAGATGATATAGTTGAATATTTGATTGTGTATTGGGGGAATTTTAGAGCAAAATATGAAGCGATTGCACGTGGAAAGGCAGAGTGTGAGCACATGCTATTCTGTGCCATTGAAGGATTTATAGTTACCTCATGCTGGAAAGGGAGACAAAAGGTACATGTGACCATCCCCGTATAGGTTAATTAATAGAGATTTCTAAGAGTTAAAAGCATGAATATATAGTTTAGTTTATGTTAGAGTTGTTTGAATTGAATGTCATCATTTGTTAAAAGAAATAAAATATTGTGGTAAAATAAAGAGATCTGTGGGGGCAAAAGGTCGAGGGCCAAAGGTTTAAATAAGGGGACTATGTCGCACAAGTAGAATTTGTATAGAACTACATTTATTCTATTTGACATTGATTAGAATAGGGTTTTTCAACCTTTAAATAGATGTAGTCGAAACTCCTCTGATATCATTCGTTTTTTAACATTAGTGAATTTCTTCTCCTTTGCTCGTAATTTTTACCTAAAGAGATTTTACGTAAAATCTGTGTATTCTTATTTTTCTTATTTTACGATCATTCTGTTGTCATTATCGACGTCTATTATAACACTTTACTTACCACTCTTTCTTTGCCCTCTAATGGATGATTAATTGTTCTTATGTTTTTCCAAATATGAAATATTTTAAGGGTGTCATTCACATTATTAAATCTTGAATTTTTTTTGGGACATTTTTTTTTTGAAATTACTGACTGATGTTATTATTAAAAAGATAATAGCCACCAGATTACATTCTTGGAAATGAACTTTGAAAATAGATTCCTAATCCTATTGGCCACCACATACAGTGCCATTATAACTGAAAAATAAAGCAGACAGTAAATTAAGAATTAATTAATTAAACATTAACTTTAAAGAAAACAACTATCTAAAAGAAAACAAAACAACACTATTGTATATCGGGGCTATCATTTCTTTCCTTTTTTCAATCTGTAGCAAATCCCTATCAGTCAATCACGAGACCCATTTTTCTGTTGTTTCTTCTTTTTATCTCCGTCTCTTGAAAACAGGGAGTTCTTCGGACCTAGTTCTTCCCTTCTCATCCGGACTCCCAAATCCTTACCTCCTTCTCATCTTATGTCTTGGATTACCAGTCTTTCCACCGGCACCGGAACTTCCTCAACCCAATATCTGGGTTCATCGTATTTGTTCCCTTCTCTAGCCATTTCATGCGATACTCTGTTTGCTTCTCTATGTATGTGTTTGAAACTCGTTGCTCGAAATTTGGGTAATTTTCCCCTTATTTCCTTGATTAAATTGCTGATGTTTGATCTATCATCCTCCAGCGAGTTAACTTTTTTTATTATGGTTAGTGAGTCCCCCTCCACACAGATTTCCTGAAACCCCATTTCCTCGGCCATGATGATCGCTTGAAGACAGGCTCTTGCTTCTGCTGTTACCGGATCTGGAGTATTATTCCACGGGTAAGTACATGCAGCCATCACTAGGCCTTCATTATTTCTTGCTAGCACTCCTGAGACTGATTGTTGCATATTTTGGTTGAAAAAAGCATCGAAGTTTAATTTTATAATGTTTTCCTCTGGCGGTTTCTATCTCCTTTCTTGAGTACCACTTGTTTGTTGCGATGACTTTCCCAACTCTGTAATTTCAGCATAATATGCTTTGATGAATGTTATCAGTTCATTAACTTGACCCCTTGATCCTTCATGGTATATCTTATTACGATTGTACCATATGGCCCAGTAACTAATGGCTTTAATCTCGCATTTTGTTTTAGTTTGACTATTGAACTCCTTTATTAACCAAGCTTTCCATGTTGTTTCCCTGTTGCATGTTGAGTCTGGCGCCTCCATACCTTACAATACCTGCTATGTGAACTTACAACCTCGAAAAAGGTGTTCGGCTGTTTCCTCCTCTTTTTGGCAGACTGGACATATTGTGTTCCCTATTAGCTTGCGCATGCTGAGATTGTGTAGCGTAGGCAGATAGTTATTCACTATTTTCTATATGAGAATACAAATTTTACTAGGAATTTTAAGGCCCCATAATTTTGTAAAGAAGGTAGTACTTTCATCAGTCTGTAATCTATCATTCCCATTTGTAATGATCCGTTTGTAATCGTTCTTGACTGTATAATTCCCTGAGTTGTCGCCCCTCTAAATGAGAACGTCTTGTGGTCTACTGTGCACCAGCGGGATTGCTAGTATACGCTTCAGTTGATCTTCACCAAATAGGGATCTAATGGTATCCTGTTTCCAAGTACTTGTATCTTTGTCTATTTTAAAAAGTGCAAGATGGTTTTAAGTCTAACTACAATTACCCGCTTCCTCTAGGGGTTTTCATTTTTTATAATTTTTATTTAATTAATAAACTTAATTTGAAATAAAAATTATTAAAAATGTTTCAACTATAATATTTGTTTAAATTTTTAGTTGTGTTTAAAGTTTCAAAAAAAAATTATTATTTATAAATTTAAAGTTATGACTTCAAAGAAATTAAAGTTGTGTAATTTTATTTTTAATTTATTTTATTACACTTTAAAAATTTATTACTACTTAAAAAGAAAATTGTTTAAAACAATTCATGGTAATTGAAATAAATACAACTTAATTCGAAATTTTGTGGATGATAATAATGATTATGTATGATAGTAAAATTTATTTACGTACTTAGTGTAACACCCCAAATCCGGCCTGAATCCGGCCTGGACGTTATGGCCGAATCTGGCGATGTCACATGGTAGTGTGTTTGAAAACCGTAGCTTGTGTTGGAAAACCATAACTTTGCTTAAAACATTTTCTGTTTAAAACTCGTCATTATCTTTTATTAATTCTAAAATCGTGATTTTTATTCAGTCGTTAGTTTTCAAAACATTATACGTTGTGGAAGCTTTTAAAACAGTTTGTGTATTTGTTAAAACGTTTGATTCTTTTTAAAAACTCGATCGTTCCTACTTCTAGCAGTTGTAAATCGAAATAATAGAAATCCCAAATTAACCATGAAAAACCAAAGAGGCTGTTATTACAGTAAACTGCCCAAAAATAAAATCAAAATTATAATTAAGTACTAAAATAGAACGAAATGGGTCGTGTGGCCACCGATGAGTCCTCCACCGCACCGATCCGCCTATGTTTGGGGATTACCTGTACAGTTAAAACAGAAGGGTGAGTTTACAAAAACTCAGTGTCTAATCCCAAACAGAACAAACAGACAGACAGAAGGCAATCACAGTCTAGGCCTAAGCCCTTTTCAGAATCAGTGACAATATCAGTTTGGGCTTTAGCCCATCTCAGTACAGAGGCAACCATGCATTTGGGCCTTGGCCCATTACAGTATCAATAATCAGTACAGTACCAAAATATGCAGTATACAAGTCTTACCCAGCCAGCCTCTACACTCCATCCCCATCCAACCCTACACTCCATGTGGGGATATAATCAACCCACCCATCCCTACACTCCAAAAAGTACCGAATGCGGCACTAAACATTAGTTTGCAGCTGAGCTGCCAGTAAGTTAGGCTCGAAGCCTTTCAATACACTTCCTCTGATCCATATAAACTCATCCCATTGCAATGCGTCATACAATCATGTCATGCCAGATCATGGTATCATATATATATTCAGTACAGTTTTAACAGCATGCTCAAAATACAGTCGTACATGTATAAATATAAAGTACATGGATATAACAATCATTCAGTCAATTAGGGATCTAGGTAATCTTACCGACCCTACAGGAGGTCCACAGTCAATTCAAGCGACCCGTGCAACCTTAGCAGTCAAAACAGTGAAAATCGGCGCACAAGCCCATGTAATTTGCCCATGTGAGCCCACACGCCAGTGTAGCCCACAAGGCCCAAAATAGCCTTAGCCGTGTGGATCACACGGCCTAGCCCAATAATCCCACATGCCCGTGTGGTTCACCCATGTGTGGCCCACACACCCGTGGGGCCCATACAACCCAATTCGGCCCGGCCCATGAATCGCACATGGCCTTCCTCGTCGATCACATGCTCGTGTCTGATCACACGGCCTAACACACGAGTGGCCGCACACCCGTGTGGCATTGACTTTCACGTTTTCCAGCTTTTCGCCGATTTCCATTTCTAGAGTCGTGTTTACACACCTGATTTGTTTTTAACGTAAAAGTGCACCCGAGATTATCCGCACCTATAGTCGACAAACAACCCCACAATCAATCCTAAATCATAGTTAATTCGAAACCAAAACGTTGACAATGATTCGTTCAATCCATTCGTTACTTACCTTCAAAACCGAGCAACCCCCAACTACGGATCCGAATGAGATAGGTCACCACCCTCACAATTCGCTGCTGACAATTCTAAAAGACCCAATATCACTGATACTTAACAGAACTAAACGAGGTTATAACGCTAATCAACTTCAATCATCAAAACCTTACCTTCGATCGAACAACAGTGGATTTGCAATTCAATGGCACCGAGCAGAATTTCGCAGCCACTTAACGGCCTCCTAATCATGAATTAGAACCCCCATTAGACAAAGAACAATAACTAGAAGATAAATAAACTAGTAAAGCTTACTGTCAATGCTCAAAGATTCAAAAGAACAAGTCGTGGCCACTAGACAAAGGATAGAAAACAAAAGAAATCAGCAACAGAAAAAAAAGAGAGAAACTAGCAAAAGTTTCGGCAGAGGGGGAAGGGAATAAACGGCAACGTTAGAATTTAGAGAAAATAAGAGAAACGGCAAGGGTGAGGGAGGAGAAGCAGGATTCGACAGTGAACTTTTAGAAAACCAAAGAAAATTTGATAATGGGGAAACAAAACATCAGAGGACAAATTGTCAGAAAATGAAAAAGTGAGGGGGAGAGCCGAACTTGCAACCACAATTTGGATGTTCTCACTCTTTAATTTTTTCACCATATCCCTTAATCTACTCCCCAAAACCGTCCACCCCTCCCTCAACCACCTAATTCAAATTCCACTCAAACTCTTTAGTATTTCGGCTAAACTAGAACACCCACACGGCACAAGTAGCAAAATAAAACACTCCCTTGCACACACCAGGACTCGAACTCAAGACCACCAGCACTTTGCCACTCTACTTAACCACCAGACCAGCAGGCCTATTCTGTCATGTTTAACCCACTTTTACTTAAAAGCCTACTGTTTAGAGTTAGGGCTTTATTCATATAAAAACAAAAATTTTGCCCAAGTTAAGGCTTGAACCCAAGACCTCTCAAACATTCCCAGAACCTTTAACCACTGAAGCAAACAGATGTTTGTGTCATAAATACACAGAAGCAAATATACAAATTTTGGGGCGTTACTCTTAGAGATTTAATTAGAAAATTTTAATAGTAGCTCCCCTTTTGACTATGCTTTTGTATTCAACTTTGTCATTGGTTCGGGTAATAAGGAGTTTACAGATCCTGCTTTTGGTGGAGATAGAGAAAAAAAAATAAGTTGGTTATACTGGAAAGCCCCTAAGTTTTTCCCTACGGTTATTATTTCAAACTTCTATATTAGGTTTACAAACCATTCTCTTCCAGTGAGGTGGAACTTGAACCTGTGACTGCATAACCACTGTCAAGTGGGCTTTCAAGTTATACTCCAAACCGTGACCCCTATTAACATCCGTCAACTAGGAGCCCCTTGTTATACTACAACCTGTAATCGTATAAGCACCGCGAACTCGAAGCCTGATTTGCAATGCAATGGACTTCTAAGGCAATGGTTCTATCTCAACACAACAAAAGAAATGCATAGTTTTCCCAGCGTTATCACATCACCGTCAACTGAAATATACCTTTGAGCTTTCACAATGTCTACCTCATACACAAACACAAAAAAATTGGCCTCCCATTATTTCCAACCTTAAAACCTACAACCCAAAAATAAACCCTAAACCCTTAAAAACCTTAACAAAATCCTAAAATCCATTTACTATAAAAATCCTAAAGCCAATAAAACTCTAACAAAACCCTAAAAACTTTAAACCCGATCGAGGAGAGAATGTAATAGCCCAAAATAGGGCCTATTCGGAATAGTGGTTTCAAGACCACAAACTCTAAGTAAAAATATTTAATTTATGATTGCTTTAGAGTCTATGATATGTTGGGTGATGGTGTGTAAATCTTGTTAAGTAATTTTTATCGATAAAGTGCCCAATTTTATTATTGGGGTTAAATTGCAATAAGTTGCAAAATATGAGGTCTATAATGTGATTGAATTGTTGTGTGGAAATTTCGTTAAGAAATTTTATCGAAGAAGTGTTTAATTTGGTTAGAAGGATTAAATGGTTATAGGTGCGAAGTGTATGTTCCAGATGATAAAGGGTGTAATTGTGATGGGTTTTTAAAGTGAAGGTCCTTATGAAGAAATTAATCCACTTATAAGTTAAATGGATAATAAGACAAAAATAGTAAAAAGAATATATAAAAAAAAAATAAAACACCATTATTTTCTTCTTCTCCAGAATGTGAGAAGAAAAAAATGGCAGCCATGGATGAGCATTCGGCCAAGCTTCTATGGCTTATATAGGTATGGTTTTTGTCCCGTTTTTAATGATTTTCATATTTTTGAGATCCTCAAAGCTTAATTTGTCTATTTCTACATTAATTTGAAGTGTAATCAAAGTTTAAAAAAATATACCCATGCTAGATAAGCATGTATTTTGATATCTAATGGTAGAGTATGGATGTTTGAGGTTAGGAGAGCGATGTTTGCTAAATGATTTTCGGTGAAAATGAGTAAAACGAGTTAATCGGTAAAAGTTGTTATTGTTCATAAGTATGTGTTATAGTAAGAAATTGAAGTTGCTATAGAAGGGAAAAATGTTCAGCATGTCATAAAACATAAGAAAAAGGAATAAAGTTTAATTTTCGAGCTTAGGGGCAAAATCGTAATTATGCAAAAGTTTAGAGGCAAAATTGTAATTTTGCCAAAGTTTGAGTTAGGAACTGTTTTGAGTAGTATATTAATTAAATAAGTGAAATGTGATGTTTTAGATCCTGAAAAATGAGATTTGGACCTAGAACTGGAGGAAAATCGAAAATCGAGAAAGTTGGTAAAATGGTCGTTTCGGCATTCGAGGTAAGTTCGTGTGTTAATAATAATGCAACATCGTGCTTGAATTGTAATTTTATATTAATATGGCAAAATTAATGTTAAATGAACTGAATTTTAAATTAATATTTCATGGGTTGTATGAGTTGCTACACAGCTGTACCTGACGAGATTTCGGCAAGTAAGTTCATATGGTTGAGTTTACATGTTTATTGGTGAATGATTGAATGATATAATGCATTGTTAAATATGAATTTGCTGTGGGATTGTGAAAATTATGATAAAATGGAAGAATAAATGCGGTAATTCAAATTAGGAAAAACGCAGAATTGAGTACGTTCGTATCGTGACATGTGATGAATTGACGGATAAGACCATGGTTAATCCATGGCAAAGTGTGAAATGTAGGTATGGTATCATCCATACTGAGTTATGAAATGTAGGTATGGTATCATCCATACTGAGTTGTGAAATGTAGGTATGGTATTAACCATACTGAGTTAAGAAATGTAGGTATGGTGTTTCCATACCGAGTTATGAAATGTAAGTATGGTATTTCAATGAGGAAAACCATATTGAGTTGTGAAACGTGGCACTGAGCAACGACGTACTTAAATTCGTAAGACGTTTCCTAATTTGATAATAAGTAATACAAAAAGGAGTGAATCAAATGAAAGAGATTGAGTGATTGTTAATGTTGAGCTCAATTATGTGTACAAGAGAGTTATGAAATAGTTTTGGTCACATGTATAGTACTAAGTGCAGGCTACTATATGTACCAGATAGCTTCGGCTACAAGGGTGGTACCATGTGTAGGCCACCATGTATCTGTTATCATTACGATGAGTTCAACGGAAAATTGACTAAGTATAATTGAAAATGATCATGTTATGAATAAGTGCAAGTGTGAATGTGACCAATTGGGAAATGTGGCAAATGTATGTATGAACAATATGTTCAATATGTAATCGGAAATTGGAAAGATTGGTATAAGCAAGTGAAGAACACAACTAAAGTGAAAAAGAGCAAACATTTACAATAGAACTGCTTTGGGCAGTAGCAGTGACGTAAATTTGAAAAATCACCAAAAATAGTAGAAATTGAATTATAAGTTGGATGAGATATTTATTTAAAGCTTATTGAGTCTATTTTCATATAAAAGAAAAATATAAAACAAATTATTTGTATATTTTGAGATATTTGAATTTCGGTGATACTGGTTCAGAATGATTACGTGATCCCCTGCTTTGCATTTGAAAAATTATTAAAATTTTTACATAAATAATTATGAGATATAATTTATATGCCTGAAATCCTGAATGAGTCTAGTTTCAAATGAACAAAACAAGGAGGCCATATAAATTCTGTACAAAGAGAAAATTGATTTATAGTGAAGAGAGGTCAGAGTAGTTGAATGGTGAAACAGGGGAAACTTTAATGAATAAACTGTACCAATTGGCTAAGCCAAAAATTCTGAAAATTTTATGGTAAGAAGATAAATGAGTTAAGTTTCAGGGAAAATTAACGGATCTTAATTTGGAGTTCTGTAGCTCCAGATATAAATTATTTAATGACTATGACTCAAGGAAACATCTTAACTGGAATTTGAATGAATGGAAAGAATATGAAATAGCATGTTATCGTATTGCTTATTATTTTCAAGCGAGCTTACTAAGCGTAAAGCTTACTCCCTCCTTTCCATTCTTTTAGTTTTGTTAGGTCAGCTCAGGGTTGGAGATCGTCGGAGGCAGCATCACACTATCGAGCCATTATCCTAAGAGTATTGGCATGTATAAGGATTTAGTTTTTCTATGACAGATGTTGTTGTGATTAGCCAAATGTATTAGCTTATATTGATTTGTTAATTACAGCCATGAGATGTGGCTTATAATGATTTTGGCTCGTAAGCCTATTTGTCCATAGTATAAGTGATTAAATAGATGACAATGTCAAATGCATGTGTTTGAAAAGTTTTAAATTTTGGGCGAAATTTGGTAACCCGGTTTTGTATGATTGTGAATTTTAAGTCCGATAATGCCTCAAACCCTATTTTGGTGTTGGATACGGGTGAGAGGTGTTACAGAGAAGGTAAAAACGCGTTGGGCGTGTTTTCCTATAAAGTCAAATAAAATCTCTTCCAATTAGATGTGTTACATTCTCTTTCCAAAATCAACTTATTTCGATAAATATGCCAAAAATCCACTTCTTCTCTTAATATCTTTTTAAAAAATAGGCACTTTTGGCTAATTCTGCCCATGATGAGCGGTAAGAAACTAGTACTAAATATTTTAAGCGTGTTATTCACATCTATTAAATCTTGAATTTTGGGGACATTTTGAGAAATTACAAGATGGTTTTAAGCCTAACTAGACTTATCCCCTCGCTTTCGCTGGGGTTTTATTTTATAATTTTTATCTTTAGATTATAGTAATATTAATATTTGATTATTTATGAAAATAAAATGGTATAATGATTTATTTGACCCTTAAACTTTACCAAAAAAAAGTTATTTTAGCCTTCCATTTAATTTTTTTGCTTCTTTTAGTCCTTTTACTTGCATTGTCTGTCAAATTATCCTAAAAATGGATGAAAATTTAACAGTTGTTAACTTTGCTGATGTGGCATACATACAGATCGCCACGTGAATGCCACCACATTAGCAATTAAATAATTTTTTAAATACAAAAACTTCAAAAAAAAAAACATTAAAATTTTTAAAAATCATTAAATTGTATAAAAATTATAAAAAATTATTTTTTAAATTTTCTTAAAATTATTTAATCTCTAACTTGACATACACTTGGACTTCCACATGGATTCTATGTCTGTAAAGTTAATAGAGGTTAACTTTTCTATCTATTTTTAGGTGATTTGACAAACAATATAAATTTAATAACTAAAAGAGATGAAAAATTAAATAAAAGAGTAAAATAACTTTTTTATAAATTTAGAGGACGAAATAATTCATTATGCCAAATTAAATTTATGTTAACTGTTTTAGTTGAATATGAATTTTAAGTTCAAATTGCAAGTCAACATAAAGATCAATCCCTTACATATATATATATATATAATTTTAGTGTATGGGTAAATTAAGAATACTGAAACGATATGTCAGTAATTCCCTTAGATATACATCATCTTAAAATAAATTAGAAATTAGAAAAGAAAACCCTTTTAGAAATTAGAAAATTTTAGATATAAAAGTGAGATTTTAATTCGGTGAGTATTCAAATTTGTAATCATGTATTATATGAGGTGTTAAGATAGTAAATTATTTCTCTAGGTAAAATTCTGCAGACATAGAGCAACCGAACTACACAAACATATAGTGTGTTCATTGTTGTTCTTCATCAGTACCTAAAGTTATTGGAACTGATTCTGGCACTGCTCAATTTACTTAAAATTATTGTTTCAGATCTTTTATGTTATATCTTTACTCTAATACATTTAAGTTGAACTCTAGATTTTTCTTGCGATAAGTTTAAAAAGTAAATTGATAAAATAGTTTAACCACAAGTATTAGCACTCACATTCAATTCTCTAAAATCCCCCAAAAATTTACTATCTTTTCTCCCTAGTCTTTTCTTTCTCTATATTTCTTGCTATTTTTCTTTTAATTCTTAACATATACTGAAATTTGAAAAATAAGTAAGTAAAGCACTTGATAATATAGTTGCTAGGCTTGGTTCATTCTAGCTTAATCCAATTTGAGAGGGTTAATTATGGGTCGTGATTTGCATTTAGTGAGAATGGGCTTGGATTAAAAGCTGCATAAATAAGATTTGATAATTCGAGTATCCACACCACAATAGTACTGAGAGAAATAGGAATACTTCTAATGCTATTACATTCTCAGCAACATGACCTAAGCCCTTGAACAAATTGGAAGAAATTAAACATCAAAAACACACAACTCCTACTTCATAATCTTAACTGATACAAACAAACAACCATTTAAGGAAACAAAATTTCCACTGCTTTTATTTTCTTATAGTTTAGTTTCCATAGGCAAATGCACATGAAGAACCCCACAAATTAGTTCACCCTTCTGCAGTTCTTCCTGATCTCGCCACGTGATCCAGTGAGGGGACTAATGTCTCCCATCTTGATCATGGCAGAAACAAAATCCGAATTGAAGGAGCTTGGGCTGTTACCGTAACCGCGAACGATGGAATCCGTGGATCCACCATTGAACAACTGTTGATCAGAGTGGAGAAGTCCTCTTTGACTGATTAGGTTCTTGAAGTAGTTGTTGTCAAAAGATGTTGGAGTTTGGATATCAAGAGGTGCCAAATTGTTGTCCCCTGAGCCTGTTGTTCTTGGGCAGTTTCTTTGCCTTGTTTGAGCGAAGGAAGCGTCAATGTTGCTCTCATTGTATATGCGAGCCCTGAATGACGTGCATCTCGCTTGTCCAATTGTGTGTGCCCCTGCACAATTTACACTTGAGGCTGTCAGGATCGAATTCCAATTTTTAGAATTAATGTTAGTCAGATACTGGTGTGTTCATATATGTTTCTTAAAGGGTCATGTGTTTACATATGAGTCCAACACGGATATTAGATATAGATACCAAACATACAAGTGTAATGGTAGGACAGAGAACAAACCAGATAACGCAACCAAGTCCCTGGTGGAAAGTCCAAGAGCATTGAACCTGGAAGTGAGTTGGTTCAAGTTCGAAGTTGGTGGAGGAATGCCATTATTAGCCGCAGACTGGCTAGCACTTCTTGCATCTCTCCTTCCAAGTTTCACAGCCCATTTTGGACCTCCCAACTACAAATAAATAATAACTAAAAATTAAAAAAAGAAAAAGGTATTCTTTCAATTACTTGCTTATTTGAAAATCTCAGCAAGTTGCTTAAATATGCGCATATATGCATGCATGTATATATGTTTAGGACTTACAATTTCAACAGAGTCTCTAGCAGTAATGGCCAGGATATCAGCACAAGAAACCACACCAGGGCAAACATTCTCAACAGCTGACTTGATGTTATCAACAACATCGAATCCGCGAGCCGAGTTCCGATTCGGGACAGCATTTTTCTCTCCGGTGAAGGAAGATGTGTCGTCGAGTAGCACTGATCCGTCACAACCCTATCATGAAACCATGATAAATCAAGGCACATACTTAGTAGTTACCATGAAATAGAACAAAGTTAAAGTCACTAAGTTAGGCATCATAAGGCATCATAATATGGTCAACTTTGTCGGTTTCTTTTCTTTTTGTTTTTGGTTGATGTCCTTTTCGACAGAAGTCAAATAAAGAGGCCATTTTCCTAAAACATTATTACTAGTAAAATGCAGAGGATGAGTTTGAAATTCATTAGAAAATTCTAACTTTACCATCCTACGCATGATTTAGAGGAAGAAGAATTACATTGACAAAGCAGTCGTGGAAGAACAATCGAAGCAGAGAAGCACCCATTCGGGCCTCTTTGTTAATAGCAGAGCTGACAGTGGATCTCACAGTTGATAACAAGTTGGGGCATGATTTTGAGTAAAAATTGGTTGAAAGTTGAGCATTGGTGCTCCCCAATACAACCACAAGGAGAAGCAATGTCAAACAAAACTTGGAAAAACTAGAAGCTGAACCCATTTTAGTATTACCCAACATATACATGCAACAACTGAAAATGTCTTTGGCTTGGAAACTAACTGTGCCAAACTCATGCCTTTATATACACATATTTCTCCACCCTAATCAAAGCCACCACTCTCGACAGGTTACCTAACACGTAGACTCTTCAAATCTGCATGGCATTTTTGCTTTTACGTTCTCAAGTAGGATATTCTGTTAAATTTGTGTTCATATTAATCTGATAAGAAAAAGTAAAGATGAAGACGCGTATTTGTTTGACACTCACTAACGAATTAGTTATGTGTTTTACATCTATTCGTTAATAAGGGGACAGTGTTATTGGTAGCTAAATTCCTTGGCTTCCCATTTCAAATCACTTTAATTACAGTAAATCTTTTATGATTTCGTCCACACTTGTGATTAATGACCGCAACTTCTCTTCAACAACAAGCAAACTAAATCCAAAGTTTGAAAAAATTTCACCAAAATATGTCAGCCCATTTTATGATTTACCTGAAATAGAAATTGTGAAGATGATTATGTCTTAAGTTTAAATGTTTCATATTAATAGATTCAAGTCCATAATCTAAGAAATCTTATGTATTATTCTTGATTCACAAAAAAATGCAAATATACTCAAAATAATATTTGTTGTTTTTGTAAAATGAACAAGTTTTCGGTAATTTTGTATCTGTGTTAGGACCCTCTATTAATATATAACTAGATTATGGCACAAAATTTTATGTAAAAATATTGATATAAAAATCAAATGTATTTGGGTTGAAATGGTAAAATTGAGATAATGAAAATTACGATGATTTTGGTTCAAATCTCATTATTCTGGTTGTGTATGTACTTTTTTTTTTAGATTTATCAAAATAAAAAATATAGAAATACCCTCAAAATAATATTGATTGGTTTATCAAAATATAAAAAAGTATAAATATCCCCAAAATAAATCTTTTCTTTGTACAAGTAGTGAATTTCTTTTACAGTTTTACAATTGGGTTATGACCAGTCTAATGAGTGACACCAATCAATCACATTATAATAACATACAATAGATAATGAAATATATGATTTGAAACTAATTAATAATAACACATGAAGTATGTACAATATTAAAATAAAAAATAAATTAAATTGTAAGTAAAACGAAATTTAAACACATGAATGCATCAGATTAAGAATATTTAATAAATACACTCGTTTATCATGATGTTGTCAGGAGTTTTCACTAATTTTAAGTTGGTGTCGAGTTAATTTGTGACCCCATCTCAATCAACAACATTATTAATATATACAATTGATGGAGGTAATAAAGTGTGCATAATAAAATTAAAATGTATAAAAAATTAAAATAAATATTTGGTTAAGTGATAAATTTAAAATTTTATTAATGCAATTGGTGCGGGTTCAAATTTCTACAAATGCACATTTTTTATTATTTTTAAATAAAAAGATTAAATTACCCTCGAATAATATAACTTATTTTAATTATAAAAGAATATTTTCATAATTTTTTTCTCACTGAATCAGTTCTAGATTGATTTGTGATACTTAATCAATCAAGTGCTTAAATAATAATATATATAATAAAATAATAAGAAAAAATACTTTTATATTAGTTTTATAATTAAAATTGAATAAAAAAATATTTTTGTTCTAGTCCAATTCAAAAAAACAAAATTTGTCCCAGATTCTACCTGTACAGGTTGGACCTACAGAGCCATTGAACCTTCAGACAAGTTTAAACAAACAAATACAATTTGACAAATTTTTAATGTATTGTTTTAGTTTCTATTGTTTTTTCACTTTAATTCTTAATTTTTTATCTAGATCAAGATTTACAAAATTAATTTTTTCAGTGACTAAAATAAAAGCACCCTAAACATTAAATGACAAAACTGCAAAATTTATTTTTTGACCAAAATAAAAACACTCAAAATTTATTTATTTTATTTAGAATATTAGCATATTAGCCCAATATTTCTTCTTCTTTTTTTCATGAATTACAAGCGCCAATAAAAATAACAATTATAATAAATAAGCATAATAACAATGATTATACGAATTAATTAAGTTAAGCATGTGTTTTTTTAACAACTACGTTATAGACTCTGATCATATTTATTTTTTTGACACAATGCCTATAATTATTCATAGTCTCTCTTCAACCCATAAATAGGAAAATAATACGCTTCAACGCACTTGAACCAATACATATTTCTACATTAACAATAATATCCGTACTAATCAAATTAATACTCAATCAATTTTTAATTTTGTTTATCTGGATTAAGGCTAAGTAAAAGGCTGGTTACATTAAAGCCTTGAGTTGTTATCTTTTTTCTCTTTAATTTGTGTCGGTGCCAATTGTCAAAGATGTCAAAAGTTTTGGTTTACACTTTTATCAAAAAGGAAAAGTTGGTTTACCAGAATGTCTGCCAATTCATGGGTAATGTGGAATTTCATCTTCATGATTATTACTTGGAAGAAAATCTACATTTGCATGGCTTAGCACTTAAGTTCTTGATTATAACCAATGGATCACTTTCGTTATATACACCAAAATTACATCATATACAATGAATTATGTAAATCAATATAATCATTGGGCCATCTTAAAGTCTACCATTGACTAAATTATACACATCTCTCTAAAGTTTATCCAATAATAATATAAAATTCAAAAAAATTGAAATTTATAGAGTTACATATATGAACTAATTTGAGAGTTTAGATTCAATTATTAAAAATGATAATTATCATTGATTGGTCCCAAATCGGAATTAAATAATGTATTTAAACTTAAAAATTCTAATCGCTTTACTACCTTCTATATTTTGTCAAAAGAAATCATTTTTATATTTACGGTGGAACTTGAAATTTGAAATCATTTGCTAATTAGAATATACGAGTAAGCCCATAGCAATAAAGGAGTGGAATTCATAATTTTTCAATTTTGTTTAAATCGGATTAGATTAAGTGTTCAAATCAATTGGATCCGAAATTGATTCAAGCATCATTTCGATTAGAGGGATTAGATGAATTGATATGGATTAGTTGAATAGATTTTCTTTTATTTTGAAACCTTGAATTTTTGTCCCTAAATAGTAGTAATACTTAATACTATTCATAAGCGTTTATTGTAGTTTAAGTAACTAAATTGGAAACCAAATCGAACCTCACGCTTAATTTAGGGAAACAATATAACCACTTTAATTAGTTGTAGCATTTTATCAAGTTTAATATGCAAATTTTACTGTTTAATAAAATTTAATATTTAGGAAAGAAGGATAGCATTAATTATGTTGTTGATAATTTTCATAGTTTGCTACCCTAGCACGTCTCTGTCTGCTCTTTTAGCAAGCTTTTAGGTTTTGTTCCAAGGTCAATTTGTTTGGTTCAGCTGCCTCTTTTTGCAAAATTTTTCCATAAGTTTCATAATTGTATTCCTTGCAAACACTTTTTTCTTCTAGTATCTATGGAAGCCGAATTTGCATATCTTACTCTAGATGAAGAAGAAGAAGCAGTCCTACAGATACAAACAGATTCAAATTCGGTAAGGGAGGATGAAGGTTTTAATTTGGTAGGTTGTTTTCTTACAGCAAGTATTATTCATTTTCCAGCAATGAAAAATACCATGGCTAATTTATGGCATCCACTTAAAGGGGTGTAAGTTTGTGATCTGGGGGAGAAAAGATTCTTGTTTCAATTTTTTCATGTTATAGATATGGAAAGAGTTTTAAAGGGGTCACCCTGGACTTTTAATAATCATTTGTTGTTACTGCATAGACTACAAAGGGGAGAGGATCCATTAAAAATTCCTTTACTGTTTTCACCTTTTTGGGTACAAATCCATGACGTTCCCATTGGTTATTTTTCTGAAAGTTTGGCAATGCAATTGGGAAATTTCATAGGAAGGTTTCTGGAGTATGATGGCTTAATTTTAGGTAAAGGAATCAGAGATTTTATACGAGTACGAGTTCAATTGGATATTCGACGCCCTCTCAAAAGGAAGAAACAAGTTATGTTCAATAATGCATGCTCTTACGTCAGCTTTAAATATGAAAGATTGACTCGCTTTTGCTTCTTTTGTGGCCGTCTAGGTCATAGTGATTCCTTTTGTGAATCAAAAATGGAGTTAGGGGTAGAAATCAGTGAGATAGGTTGGGATTTGTCATTGCGTGCGCAATCAAGAAGAGCCCAGGTGATGAATAGCGTTTGGCTAAGAGAAGATGGTGAAGCTGTAGGGGTTACCAATGCAACTAATTTTTCTAAAGGGCATGGAAGATGGGATAGAGTCAAAAGATTTGGGAATATTGATTTCATCTTAGGTTTCAATCTAGAAGGTAAAAATGCTTGCCCAAGGATAAAGACAGAAAGCATGATAAAGGGACAAATTCAAACGGCGATGGATCATGATTTGGAGGATGGGGTGGTTGTAGGGGAAGAGGGAAAGAAAAGAGCTAGAGGAGACATTGAAGAGAGTAATAACTTGGAAGGTAGAAACAGGAAATTGTTAGTCAAAAATCATCAAATATCAGCGGCTGCCAGGAGGCAAGCCGACCGGTCGCAATGAAAATACTAAGTTGGAACGTCAGAGGTCTGGAGAATCCTCGGGCAGTTCGAAGACTTCGGCATTCGCTGAAGTTACATAACCCCCAAGTAGTCTTCTTTATGGAGACAAAAATTAACATGTTCAAGATGGAGAAAGTTAGACAAAGATGTGGATATCAATCTGGTATCGATGTTGATTCTATGGGCTCGAGAGGCGGACTTAGCTTAGCATGGCGTGGGGATGTTAACATAGTTTTACAAAGCTTTTCACATCGTCATATCGATGTAATTATTGAAGAAGATGGAGGACAGGAGTGGAGATTAACAGGTTTTTATGGATCTCCATACATAAATGATAGAGAGGAAGCCTGGAATCTGTTAAGAAGACTACGTAACCAGGGTGAGTATCCATGGCTGGTTTGTGGCGATTTTAATGAAATATTATATGGTTTTGAGAAGAAATGAGGCATGCCTAGATAAGAAAGAAGAATGGAAGAATTTCGACAAGTGTTAGATGATTGTCAGTTGGCAGATTTGGGTTATTCAGGGAACTGGTATACTTGGGAGAGAGGTAATCTATCGGAAATAAACATTCAAGAAAGACTTGATAGATGAGTTGATACAGAGGAGTGGAGAGCATTATTTCCAGATTTTATAATTCAACATCTTCCACATTCTTTCTCAGATTACTGCCCACTTCTTATAAATACAGATTATAAAGTTAGAAGGCAACGGGTAAAAAGTTTTATGTTCGAAACTTGATGGGTCCTAGAAGATACTTTTTTTGAGGAAGTTAGAATGAGCTGGTGTGTTTCTACAGGAGATCTTCTGAACAAGATGGAAATTCTAAAAGGAGATTTAACGAGATGTGCAAACCAGATTCGACGAAATAGAAAACTGAAAAGGAGGTTCTAACTGCTAAATCGGCAATGCTACTTGAATCGGACAGAGATGATGAGAATCTGGCAGAAACTATTGATACTAATCCATCTGAATATGGAGATTGATAAGGATGAAAGCTACTGGGAGTAGAGGGCTAGAATAAATTGGCTGAAACTTGGTGATAGGAACACATCTCTTTTTCACAAGTAAGCAACACAAAGAAAGAAGCGTAATTTAATTTAGAAACTGCAATTTGATGATGGAAGGGAGACAAAGGAGAGTAAGAAAATGGAGGAGATTGCACGGTCATATTTTGTGAAGCTATTTTCTGTTGGAAGTCAATTTAATACTGATAGAATATTATCAGGAATTGAAGAATGCGTCTTGGAAGAAGATAATTTTAAATTGAAGGCCAAATTCACAAAAGATGAGATATGGACAGCATTATCAAAAATGGGTCCTACAAAAGCCCCAGGGGAGGATGGATTACCAGCCATATTTTACCAAAAATATTGGCCGATCATTGGGGAGGATGTCTCAAACTACTGCCTTCAACAGTTGAACAACGGTATGGACTTACACTCTATTAATAAGACAAATATTGTGTTGTTACCGAAAGTTCTGAATCCTTCTAATATTTCTCAATTCAGGCCTATTAGTTTATGCAATGTGATTTACAAATTAATAGCTAAAGTTATAGCTAATCGGCTTCGGGTAGTGATTCATAAATGCATAGGTTCAGCACAGAGTGCCTTTGTTCCAGGGAGGTTGATTACTGATAATGTGTTACTTGCTTATGAAATTCTGCACACTTTAAAAAATAAGAAGGCTGGGAGAAAAGGGCTCATGGCAGTGAAGCTAGATATGAGTAAGGCTTATGATAGGGTTGATTGGAATTTTGTGGAGAGAGTAATGAAAAAGATGGGATTTGATATAGGATGGGTTGACATGGTATTAAAATGTGTATCTTCAGTTTCTTATTCTGTGATTTTCAATGTGATTGCAAGTGAAAGTTTCCTTCCATTTAGAGGTCTTAGACAAGGGGATCCTTTAAGCCCGTTTTTATTCTTATTTTGTGGGGAAGGACTCTCGAGTTTGATGAGGTTGGCGAAAGCAGGAAATATTCTTAATGGGGTTAAAGCTAGTCGCAGTGTGCCAGTTATTTCTCACTTACTGTTCGTAGATGACTGTATTCTGTTTGCAGAAGCTACAGAAAAAGGTGTGATTTCTTTGAAATAGATTTTAATGGAGTATGAGACGAATTCAAGTCAATGTGTCAATTATGATAAATCGACTGTTTTCTTTAGCACCAACACTCAAGAAAGGGAAAGAATGGCAGTTTCACAGGTCCTTGCTGTTAGGAGATCAAATGACATTGAAAGGTATCTGGGGCTCCCTAGTATGGTGGGAAGGAAGAAGCGATCGTCCTTTCAAAACTTAAAAGATCGATTTAAGCAAAGAATTGACAACTGGAGTATTCGTTTTTTTATCATAAGGGGGAAAAGAAGTCTTCATTAAAGCTGATCTTCAAGCTATTCCTACTTTCTCGATGGCATGTTTTTTACTTCCTAAAACTCTTTGTACAGATTTGGAAGGAATAACAGCTAAGTTCTGGTGGCAAAAAAGTCGAAATAGAAAAGGTATCCATTGGTGCGCTTGGAAAGATTTATGTCTTTTAAAGGAAGATGGTGGCATTGGCTTTCGAAATCTTGCGAATTTTAATGTTGCGTTATTAGCAAAACAGGGTTGGCGTCTTATTAATTATCCAGATTCATTATTAGCGCGAGTGTTAAAAGCAAAGTACTACCCTAACTCGAATTTTTTTGAAGCTCGGTTAGGAAATTTACCTTCACTTACCTGGAGGAGTGTCTGGGCTGCGAAAGGGCTTTTTGATAAAGGAATGTGCTGGAGAGTTGGGAAGGGGGATAAAATTTCCATTTGGGATGATTTGTGGATTTCGGGAAAGGAGGCAGATAGAATTTCGAATCAAAAAGCAATGAAGATATTAAGTTAGTGTCGGATTTAATCGATGCCACTAGTAGAAGATGGAAAATAGAGATGATAAGAAATACCTTTTGCAGGAGATATAGCGGAGAAAATTTTGCAGGTCCCTCTTGCTGAGTTTGCTCATGAAGATTTGCAAGTATGGCGTGGGGAATTGACAGGGGAATTCTCCGTTAGGAGTGCCTATAAACTATTACAAGATTCTAGCCAAGATCCTAATAATATTAATTTATAAACTGTGACAAAGAACTTCTACAGGAAACTTTGGAAACTGGATATCCCAAAAAAAATTCAGATTACAATATGGAGAATATCTTGGAATCTTTTCCCGTCATTGGTGAACCTCAAGCTCAAGAGGGTTGTCACATATGTTCAATGCCCCAGATGTCGCCAAGCGGAGGAAGATGGATGCCACATTTTTCAATAATGTCCTGCAACAATCGAGGTTTGGAAGCAGTTACAGTTACACTAGGTGCTAAATCACAATGATCTAAGTATGTGGGACTGGCTTACATGGATTTTTTGAGAAAGGGTGCAACGAATATATTCAGTTATTCTGTTGCGGACTTTGGTTCATCTGGTTCAACAGAAATTCGTTACTATATGAAAAGAGTCCATTAACAGGTGCAGAAATAGTAAGAAAGATTAATACCTACGTTTTGGAACTGGACGCACTAAGAGGAGGAAGTAGTATACCTCGGTTTGCTGGAAGATCTCTTCAAATACACAGTAGGGGTAGAGCAATGGTTCAGTTTGACGCGGCCTTTGATGGACATTGCCAAATGCATTAAGAAGAGATGAGTTATACCTGGTGGGGGGTCTCCACGATCGCCTTCGTCAAATGGTGGATCTTAATCGGCAAAATATTTAGAAAAGTTGGAAGAAGGACATGGAAGGGGACGAGAAGATGCGATGGAACTTAATCGGCACAAACGAAAGAAGGCTGAAAGAGAGAGCTGGAAGGGGATGAGAATGAAATCGGAAAGGGCAGGAGAAGAAATGAAAAAGGAGATTGAACGAAATGGGTGTTGTTCAAATCGGTAGCAGATATTAATTATTGCCTTGGGAAATTGCTATATTTAATGCTGGGTCGGCGGATTTGAAAGGTCGCTGAGCTGAGGGGTCCAGCTGTTTCTGATTTGACTGGGTTTAAAATTGAATTTCAATTTCTGCTTTAGTGATTTAGTCCCAGACGAATTTTTTTCTTTGTTTTGTTCTGTTAGGATTTTATTGGTTTTGTTAAATTTTGTTTCTTTCTCTGTTTTACATTTGGGCTAAAGCCCACATGAGGTTGTTTCATTGTTTCTCTTTTTATTAATAAAAATACCAGTCAGATTTTATTTTAAAAAAAAGATGCAAATTTTACTAATCGAGTTTTACCTTGACTGTTATGAGCATTGTTATCAATACAGGAAGACATGGGTTCAAGCGCACTGAAGCGCATTATCCTCCAATTTATGGGTTAAAGAGGAGCTATAAATAGTTCTAAGCATAACTCAAAAAAAATATATACAAATCTTAATAGAAATAAATTATTTTTCTACTACCAGCCTTGATTTTGTCAAAAGAAAAAAGAAATGGAGAAAGGATCAGAGCTGGTGTATGCTATTGAATCATTCAAATATTCTTTAATGCTAGGCTGAAACAGCTTTCCTAAATCTATATATTTACGATAGACAGTGAGGTTAATTTAGATTGTAGACAGAGAGATTAAGATAATGAAATCTTTCTAATATTTCAAAACAGTACTGATTCCTTTTACATTGATGGCTTTGATTAATTTAGATTGGCAATAAACTTTTGCTAAGTTTTCTAACTACACGTTGCTTGATGCCTGTGAATATATGCACTTTTCCTTGGTCAAAGCACTTATGGGAATCTTGGACATCAATTTCTTTTCATTGAAGAAAATGATAAATCGATTTTATTTTGGTCACTCATTGTTAATTCAATATTATTGTACAAATAATTTTCAGGATATGTAACAGGAACGTCTTAATAAGGTGCATCTAACTCCATACCCTCACTCGCTCTAGCAAATCCACCAAAGGGCTCTACTATGATAGTAGCAAGAGACTTCACCCTATGCTTCTTCGAAAAAAAATTGAGCTCAACTAATCTACCCATTATTATTTGGGCTAGTTGATCCATAGGTCTCAAAGGCCACCAGTCATTGTTCACACCACTTAGAGTTCAATGATATGATGGGTTCCTTAGTGAACAGAAAATTGAACGCCCCTCAAATGTAGAACACAAAGCATCTCCTCCTCAGATGTGGTACATTCAAACTTTATTACTCGATATAGGCGAAAAAATGAGCTCAACTAATCTACCCATTATTATTTGGGCTAGTTGATCCATAGGTCTCAAAGGCCACCAGTCATTGTTCACACCACTTAGAGTTCAATGATATGATGGGTTCCTTAGTGAACAGAAAATTGAACGCCCCTCAAATGTAGAACACAAAGCATCTCCTCCTCAGATGTGGTACATTCAAACTTTATTACTCGATATAGGCGAATCAATCAAGAAAATTTTGTGGTTATAAATACAAAGATAACCCACAATCTCAGCAAACAACTCGATCATGGACAAACAACACTTGGACTAGTATACAAAAATCAAACAAAAGAAAGAGAAAGATGCTTAGAATTAAAGTTTCTATGAAAAATGATAAAAAAAGCACGCAAACAAGTCAAAAATGGAGCAGCAACGATTGTGAAATATGAATTGGCAAAAACATAAACTTCTCAAGCCGCAAAAACAACTCTAAAACAAGTTAATCAGACATGTCACTTAACTAAAGATATATCGTAGAAGATATCATGGCAAAGTTAGTAAAATTCTAATTAATTAAATTTCACGAGAATATTTTTTAGTATTTATGGGAAAAAAATTTACACACGTAAATTTTAAATTTTAAATCTACCCAAAAATTATCATTTAACTAGTGATTGGCAATTTCCACACATATGTCTATTTCTTTTTAGTAAAATCTAAGAAGCCTATAGACAAAATAAAAAATTAATAATTTATAGAAAGGTACCTTCCACTAGAAGGAAACTGATAGAGCTGACCTGCTGCTTTACAATTTACATGTTTATCAACAACCACAAGAAAATAGTTAAATCTTGACACAAAATTCCAAAATTTTCACGTGCCATGCCTGGAATTATACATACTTGTCTGAAATCTTGACACAAAATTCCAAAATTTTCACGTGCCATGCCTGGAATTATACATACTTGTCTGAGGACTTTCATTCCAAAATTATTCTCCATATTTTTATTTTAAAATTTAACTTCAAAGGTTAAAACTGTTAAATTTATTTTTATTAAGTTTGTTAGTGTAACAATTTGAAATAAAAAATATACTTATTTAGTAATTATGTAACTAAAAAGATGACATTATAATAACCTAAATTTAACAATATTAACAGTTGAGCCTAAATTTTAAAATATAAAAAAATAAAGAGATTAAATTTCTAAATAAAAAATACAAGAGCTAAATTCTAAGTCTTCAAAGAATACATAAACTTTTGATATATTAACCAATTATAAAATCTAAGATAATTTTTTTTTAATAATCTCATTATATATTTTGGTTATATATATATATATTTTTTTTTTTGAGATAATGCCTAAAATTAGATATAGCCCCCTCCTCAACCCATAAATAGGAGGATAATGCACTTCAGTGCAGTCAAACTCATATCCTCCTGCATTGGTAATAATATTCATATAAGACTCAATTGTCAATCGAGTTAAGACTCAATTGTTAATCGAGTTAAAACTCAACCGACTGAATTAAAATGAATTTTAAAATAATTAAAAAGACCCATTAAAATGGGTTGGGTTTTGAATATTAGGTAACCCACTACTCTTTACAATATTGAACTTGACTTTTTCAATCCTTCTACTAGGCCATGACTCATGAGGATGACAAATTTATATAACCTATGTTAATTTGGATGCCTTCCCAGTAGATTTATTTAAGGATTCATTCGTTTGGGTCAACTTAAGATTAATTATTTTGTACTTCTAAGTTAATCAGATTGGAATAATTATTTATTAATTAAAATTTATTTAAATTTAATCATAAAAAAATTTAATTATTTAATATTAATTGAATAGTGAATTCAGATTTTCAAATCGAGCAAAGCTAGCCTAAAATTGAGTCTAGAAAGGAAAAGAAAACATAATGATTTATTTGTCTTTCCAATTTTATAAAAAAAATATTTTTAGTTCTTCATTTAATTTTTTGTTTCTTTTAACTTTTAAATTTGCGTTATTTGTCAAATCATCTCAAAATAAATGGAAAAGTTAACATCTATTAACTTTGTTGACGTGACCATTCGTGTGGATTATCACGTGAAAATCACATTAGCAATTAATTAGTTTTAAAATTTTAAAATTAAAAATATAAATTATTAAAAATAAAAAATTATTAAATTTATTTTGTTAAAAAGTCTAAAATTGTAAAAAATTAATTTAAATAATTTTATTTTTTAAAATTAATTAATTACTAACGTGACATACATGTGGATCGCCACATCAAAAAAATTAACCGATGTTAACTTTTTCATCAATTTTAGGGTGATTTGACAAACAATGTAATTTTAAAGGGTAAAAGAGGAAAAAAATTAAATGGGTTAAATTCTGAGAATAGTCCCTATACTTATCAATTTGTGTAGATTTAGTTCTTCTACTTTTATTTGCTCAAAATTGGTCCTTCTATTTTTCGATTTGCTCATTTTCATTTTCAGTCCCTCTATTAACTTTTTCCATTAAATCTATTAAAAATTAGTTACAATCACAAATTTAGCCCCTCAACCTTTACAACTTTTGAGAGGTTGAAAGGCTAAATTTGTTATTGTACCTAAATTTTTAATAAAATAAATGAAAAAAGCTAACGGAGGGACTAAAAATGATCAAGTCGAAAAGTAGAGAGACCAATTTTGAGAAAATAAAAATAGAGAGACTAAATTCACACAATTTAATAAATATAAGGACTATCCTCAAATTCTAACCAATTAAATGAATCACTAAAGTATTTTTTTTTAAAGTTAGAGACTAATATAAGTCATTATGCCAATAAAAATGTGCTTACACTTGATTTTTAATTTTTTTTGTAATAAGTTCTATTTATATATATATATATATATATATATATATATATATATAAAAAGAGAAAGGTCAAAAGCGTAAGAGACTGGTTAAACCAGAGTTCAAATTTATTAATGTAAATCTATGTTAACTATCTATAAAAAAATTTATTCAACATTGAATTGAGCTGATTTTTAGCTATATCAGCTATTCTTTATAGATTATAAAAATAAATTAACATATTTTGAGATGCAATTTTCATGCTTGTGTTATTTTTTTTATTTCAAATATCATAAATTTATAAAGTTTTGTAACCTTTTCAACTCAATCTAGATGTTAGATTTAGATTCAAATTTGTGAGATTATATCAGCCACCAAGATGATCTAGTACGATTGGAATTTATGAAATAATCATTTAAAAAATTTCTTTATTTTAAAAGAAAACTTAACATGTTTTCATAAAAAAAACACTTGAGTTAACAAAAAACCCAATTTATTTATTTATTTATTTATTCTTCCAAAATTTATTTATAAACTTAGTTGCGGAAAAGTGATTTTTAACTTAGTTTTGATGAAAACTATATTTCATGCATAGATAATTAAATTGCATATCTTAAGTTAAATGTCATGCATGCTAAATAAACCCTAAATGTGAGTCACATGCCACAAAATAAGTAAAACAATATGGTTCCGAAATAACATAAATTATAAAATAAGCCTAATAATACTTTCAAAAAAATAAAATGTATCTGAGCCCTTTGTATGCTGCGACCACATCCTAACCTGGCAGGTTATCTATAAAGATGGAAATAAAAAGGGGAGTGAGCTATGAAGCTCAATGTGAGTTTCGTCACAAGGGAACCAGTGCAAACAGTAAACAAGTCATGCAGAATATCAACTCATAGAGTAAACTACAATTAATAGCAATACAAAATACCACTAATTTAGAACAATTGATCAACATAATATTTCAATGTTTGTAGCCATGTAATTGCTTATGAATGCAATGCAAGTTCAGTTTAACAGTAGAAAGGTCCTACCACCGCTACACACCATAGTTAAAAGTTCCCCAGAACTCCTCTACCTTCACACCATATTGTGGATAAACCACATATCATTGTAGATGAACTGCTAATGATAAATATATTGGTGGATAAACCATTCTTCTCTGTAGATAAAAGCTACTAATACATTGTAGATAAACCATTGGTCGAGCAGATGGCTGCCAACTAGAATATTTGTGGATGAACCATCCATATTTGCATATAAAAGATGCAAATACATTGTGAATAAACCACTGGTCGAGTAGATGACTACCGACTAGAATACGTTGTGGATAAACCACTACTCAAGTAGATGAATTGCCAACTACTTCCTCCATTCAAATCGTCCCACCCCATGTAATGCAATATGGCAAGCTCAAACATATCACTATGGTAGCATTTAATTATGCTTTTAATAGAAAATTACGGTAGAAAATAATATGCTTATAACAGATCAATTCAATAGAAAAAGTCATGCTTATTAAGTGTTCAGTTTAATAGTAACATAAAGCATGCTTAAAAAGGAAACGGATAACATACTTATAACAGATAAAATATGGCAGCAATAATTATGCTTTCAACTAATCGATACAGTAGCCCAACACATATGTTTTCCAAGGATCCAATTTAGCGGTATCATAAAGTATGTTATACGAACAATCACAAATACGATACATTAAACATATTTATTCACAATTCATACAAATATATATAAATATAATATTATTTCAGTCATTTAGATAATGGATTAATTGAATAAATTAAACACTAAAAACAGGTCAGGAAACAATCATGGACTAATTTAAACAATTCATAAAATTCTAAGTAAAACTGTAAAATTTGTAAAGTATGGGATAAAACCGTAAAATCTTAAAAATAGGGAAAAACTGTAAAATTTGATAAATAGGGGACACACGGCCGTTTAGAAAGCTCTAGACTGTTTGGAGGGGTACACGACCATATGGCTAGGCCGTGTAATTGACTGAAGTCGTGTGAGAATAAAAAAACCTAGGGTTTTAAGGGAACATGGTCGTGTAAGGGGTCGTGTGGTCCACACGAGTGGCCTACACACCCATGTAGCTTGTCATGTGGCCCTATTCTAGGCTCGATTTTCCTTGATTCACTTGTAAAAGAACATACACTTGACTCCGGGATCTCAAACATTGTTCCTTGTTCTTAGATGTAGTTCGGGCTACCTAAATCGAGTCCTTCAAACATCATTTATACAAGAATTAATAATTATTTTCAAGATTCGTCAAGAGTATCAAAAGATCCGATGAAAAATCTATAAATATCATTTAATCGATCACAAGATTATTGTTAGATAAAAAATCTATAAAAATTCAAGATCAAACTCCGAGATTGGAGGCGTACTTACCACTTCTTGGCAAGAATTAAGAATGTTTCTAGTATATGATATGTAACTAATTTTTTACACCTACAATAATTTCTTAACTTGGAGTAGAGCCAAGGGGTACATCTAAAGATTTAAAGTGTAACTTTACAGTAAACTTACTTACTAAGCTTTAACAATTGGGATGCTTTTGGCTTTCTTTTCTCAAGGTGACCTTTAAGTTTAGCATTGGAGACCTCTTTTAACCTAATGCATGGTTGAACTAAGATTGGGGAACTTTTATTTTCACCCTTTTTTACAACATTGGCTGATATTTCTTCAATATTGACCTCCTTACATTTTCTAAATTAAACAAGAAAAATAATTACCATTTATATAATAAAAGAAAAATAATTACCATTTATATAATAAAAACATATAGCAGTAAGCTCTTGATTATGTTGATGACTTACTAGATCAAATGACTGCTCTTGCATTTGTCTCATTCTCCTTGAGCTCATGATTCTTGGAGACATATAACTTTCTCAATTATTTATCAACTTCTATGTCTCTTTCATATAAAATCTTCTAAAAAAGTTGTCTTGTTTTTTCATTTTCTTGACTTTTTTATAATCAAGTCATAAGCAAATTGAATCATACAATTATGGAATACAACTTCACCCTCTACATTATACTATTGTGAAAACTCAACAACATTACCTTCATGCATGTTTTTCTTAGCATCTCTAGTCCATCTCAGAGAGATATACTACTAAAAATTTTTCTTACCATTTTTAACACTAAGAATATGTAAAGCATGAAAGCAAAGAGAGCCACAAAAATCGAACTTCTTGCAAGTACAATGAATCTCCATAGTAGTTGTTTTAAATTAGAATGTTCAAACTCTTGAACTATTTTCTTCTATCATCACTTCAAAAGTATAAGTTGTACCATTTTGTGCAACTTTTCTTCATATTAATGGAATACCAGCAAGGAATTATTTCTAAAAGCATTTGCATATTTCATGAGTATAAACATTCGATGCATGAGTCAAATTACCACAATTTTAATTTCATATGTGATTGAGCCATTTTTCATTGAAAATCCTTTTCAACTTCGAAAGGACGATATCTTGCCATTAAATTATCAAATTCAAAAATAAATTTGGTAGAAGTAGTGGATTTATAAATACCATGCAAAACATTATTTGTAACCTCAACCTTTGAGAAGAAAATATATTAATGGTAAAAGTAGTTATCCATTTGTAGAAACCTTTCAACCATGTATGATCTTGAATAATACTATCATTTATCACTTTCCGCAAGTTTTCTAAAATTTTGGTTCTAATTCACAACCTTGCATGCACGTATGAAACAAAGCATGAAAATCAAAATTTTCATCGAGACTATGAAGATGTAAAGGAGCATTCCTAGAAATATGCCATAAACATAAAATGTGGCATGAACCAAGAAAGACTTATAATTGGTTTCTTTGTTAATTGCGTGATCCTAATCAATCATTATAGTTTTTGGTGGCTGATTACCCTTTAATTACAAGAAATAATTGAACAACCATGCAAAGGAAGCAATAGTCTCATCTAACAAAAAACGCACACCCAAGCATTACATTTTGTCGATGATGATTAATCCCCACAAAAACCGTAACATATCTCATCTATTGGTACGATAAGTTGTGTCAAAAACCACAACATATATGACTCAACCATAATTCTTGATCTTCCGTATCTCTAAAAGAACTTTATCATTCGATTTTCTTGATCCACTTGAACTGTTTAAAAAAACATTAGATCTTTACTTGTTTCAACCTTGAATGTTAAGTAAACTTTGACCATCTTGTTGGGTACATCCCTACTTAATTGGAAATTAAAGAGATGAACATTATTGCAAGGGAGGTGTATCACATGTTTGGGGGATGAATCATCTACATTTATGTATGCTATTAACTCAAATTTACATTTCCAAATTTTATCCATTTGTGGTGGATTTTTCTAGAAGCTATGAATTTCAGTTTTTGGAAACCCCATTGCTCTACTATAAATATGAAGCTTTGGGAAGGCTTAGGTTGGAAAAAGTATCAAGAACAATCACAAGTGAGTTACACCAAGAGAGAAAAAGAAAGAGAGAGACACCATTATGTGAGAGTTGTAAACCATCCTATTTTGTGTGCGAGCTAGTCTTAAAATTTTTTTATAAGAGTACTTATATGATATTCCACTGCACTTTGATAATTTAAGCAACTTTTATGTATAAACTGTTGGTGTGTTGGAGGATAGGTTGGGTGTTAATGAAGAGTCACTTTGGTGGCTAATGTGGTGTTCCATAGCTCGGGTTCGACGACCGAGCCGAGTATAGGGTGTTACAAGATTGTTAAAAGCCAAGATGTTGTGTTTTTCGAAGACCAAACCATTGAAGACGCTATGAACCAAGGAGCCTTGTGTTTAAGGTCAGTACTCTTATTATTCATGATCTACTAACAATGGTAAGACATGAAACTACTGAAGACAGAGATACTGAAAACCAGAATGAAAATGATTAGTCATCAGTAGAGTAAAAATAAATGAAGATTAGTCTATTGAGACAAGTGGATCAGAAGTTACACCTCAACTAGAATGAGGAGATCGATGTGCGAAAGGAGACCATTGGATAAATATCCTTCAAGTGAGTATGTGACATTCGTCAATGAGGGAGAGCCTCAAAGTTTTGATGAAGTAATGTATGATGATCACAAAGAAGAATTGTTAAAAGCCATGCAAGAAGAAATACAATCTTTGCATGATAACCAAACTTATGATCTTGTGAAGTTACCCATAGGAAGACGTGTTTTGAAAAACAATTGGGTATACAAACTCAAAATTGAAGAGAACAACAAGAATACCAAGTACAAGGCTAGAATTATCGTCAAAGGCTGCAATAAAAAAATGGAATTGGTTTCGAAGAAATTTTTTCACTTGTGGTCAAGTTGTTATCTATTCAAGTTATACTTGGTCTAGCTACTAGTTTAGACTTAGACGTTGAACAAATTGATGTGAAAATGACATTTCTCCATGGTGATTTAGAATAGTAGATTTATATGGAGTAGCCTGAGAGGTTTATAGTGTCAGGAAAAGAAAACTTAGTGTGCCAACTCAAAAAGAGCCTTTATGGTCTTAAACAAGCACTACGAAAATGGTACAATAAGTTTGATTCTTTTATGACTCGGCATTAGTTTAAGAAGACTCATACTGGTCATTGTGTTTTTGTGAGAAGTTATGATAGTGGAAATTTTATCATAGTATTTGATAGTAGAAATTTTATCATAGTGTTGCTTTATGTTGATGATATGTTAATTGTTGGGCAAGATAAGAAGAAAATCGCAGCTCTTAAAAAGGTCTTAAGAAATTCATTTGCCATGAAGGATTTGGGCCCAACAAAACAAATCATTGGAATTAATATAATTAGAAATCATTCCATGAAGTTATTATGGCTATTTCAAGAACAATACATTAATAAAGTTCTTCAGAGATTCAACATGTACAAGTCCAAGCCAGTTAGTGTTCCACTTGTTGGACATTTCAAGTTGAGCAGAAGGAAAAGTCCCATAAGTAAGAAAGAGAAAGAAGAAAAGGAAAAAGTCTCATATTCATCCACGGTTGAGAGCCTTATGTATGTCATGATCTGTACTAGACCCGACATTACCCATGTTGTTGGAATGGTGAGTCAATCCCTGTCTAATATAGGTAAAGTCCACTAGGAGGTTGTGAAATGGATTTTCTGGTATCTCCGTGCCACATCAAAGAGATGTTTTTGCTTTGGAAAAGGGGGAAGCCAGAGCTTAGAGGGTACATGGATGCAGATATGGCTGGAGATGTTTACTCAAGATAATCAACATCAGGGTATGTGACTATTTTTCAGTGGGAGTTGTCTCTTGGCAATCAAAGCTCCAGAAATGCATGGCATTATCAACCACTGAAGCAAAATACATTGCAGCAACTAAAGAGTGTAGGAGATGTTATGGATGAAAAATTTTCTACTAGAATTGGGCTACAAGTAGGAATAGTATGTTAATGAGATAATCAAAGTGCTATTCATTTAGCTACAAATTCAGAATATCACTCTCAGACAAAACACATTGATGTTCATTATATTAGATATGAGATGTATTAGAAGAAAAATTGCTTGAACTAAATAAAGTTCACATTAGTCATAACTGGTCTGATATAATGACAAAGGTGATTCCGACCAAAAAGTTCGAAGAATGTTGTCAAGGATCCGGTTTGCTTGTTCCCCCTAATTAAGTTAGGAAGGGGGAGATTTGTTGGGTGCATCCCTCATTAACTGGGAATTATGGAGATGAACCTTATTACGAAGGAGGTGTATCACATGTTTAGGGGATGAATCATCCACATTCATTTATGTTATTAACTCAAATTTACATTTCTAAAGTTCATCCATTTATGGTGGATTTGTCTAAAAGTTATGAATTACGTTTTTGGGGAACCTCATTTCTCTACTGTAAACATGAGGCTTTGGGAAGGCTTAGGTTGGGAAAAGCATCAAGCACAATCACAAGTGAGTTACACCAATAGAGAAAAATAGAGAGAGAGCCACCATTATGTGAGAATTGTAAACCATCCTAACTAGATGAGATATTAAATGTAATCCTACTCATATAATAGTAGAAGGCAAGTTTGCACAGGACTAGAGTCTCACGGTTTTTCCCATTTGGGTTTTTCGCGTCAACAAAATTTTGTGTGTCTTGTTGTCTTTAATTTTTACTTATTATTGCCCATTTCAATTACATAAAGAGGGAAAGAAGTATTCTCTTACATATTTGGTTTTCCCAACACATCTTTGGCTTCAATCATCATCATATTTTGTTTATTATTGCAATAATAATAGTCTCATTTTCTAAACCCAACATTTCTAATTCCACCTACTTCACTTGACATGAGTAAACATCCGTAGGACATATGCTAGCATTAATCATAAAATTAATAACTTTAGCTACTGGAACTAGCCGAGTTGACCTGAATAGATGTCTATATTATAGTTGGTCGAAGATATATTTGTAATTCTATTGTATTATCAATGTACTAGTGATACTTTCAGAAAAAATATCTTTCACTACCATTATATACTATTTCTTAAATTATTAAATCTCTAAACATAAAATATTCATCATTTCCCTTTTATATTTACATTATAGTATGATATATTTAATTTTCATATGATATAAATAAAAATAATATATACTGTAACACCCTAACCCGAAACAGTCGCCGGAATAGGGTTAAGAGGCATTACCGGACAACAGGATTATTTACGGCCCAATTACGACACAAAATCAATCATCATCATAATACATCAAACATAAACAAATAGTCCCTTTTAAGGCGTATAAGACCTTAAACACATGCTAGGGAGAGATCGGGACTAAACCGAACACACATAGAAATTTTTGAACATTTAAAATTTTTTCTATGATTCAGGGGATACACACTCGTGGGAGGAGACCGTGTGCCCTCCACGGCTTCTATACACCCCCGTGTGTCCTCTCGTGTCCATATACTGACTATACCAACACGGTCACTAGGCACGCCCGTGTGCCATGGCCGTCTGCTACTAGGCCATATACTGACTTCCCTACCACGGCCACCAAGCACGCCCGTGTCGAGGCCGTGTGCTACTAAGCTACATTCTGCCAATTCACCCACGGTCTTTAGGCACACCCGTGTGCCACAACCGTGTGACATTATAGGCCATTTACAAGGCCAAAATGCCACCCATAAGGGTCAAACCTACAAGCCATATTAACCAAGACATCTCATGCACATGTTACCATAAAAAACATACCAAAATAATCATTCAACCCATGCATTCAATACCAATTCCAACCATGACAATTTCATAGACTAAAACTCATATCATCACAAGCACAATTCATTCATTACCAAATATCATTCCTTTCAATTTCACTAATTCATACTAGCATTTTACCAACACAAAGTTACCATTCATCAGTCAATTTCTCAACTCACAATTCATACCAAAAGATGCATCATATATATATACCAAAGTCATTCATGCTAAAACTAGCACATATCTAGCCATATCTCATGGCTACTACAAATCTCAAACATGATTTAAAAGACCAACCAGTACATGCCATATCTTAACTATGTACATCTTTCCAAATACCCCAAAATAGATTGCCGATAGTGTGACTGAGAAGCTGACGATCTCCTGATCCGAGCTAGCTTTACTGACACTGCAAAGCAAAGAAACAAATCACACAGTAAGCTTTCTAAAGCTTAGTAAGTTCGACATACAATACAATTATCATATCAATTCAACCAATGTATATAATAAACAATCACATAAATCTATTATCTCGTATTCATGCCCTTTCATCCATAGCTAAAATACTCATTCCCTCAATCAAAGTTCGTTTATACTCATCAACCACAAAAGCTTAATACGTGCCTTAGCTACACATAGTTATTAAACCTCCAAGCTACTCAATGCTCGGTAATACTTGTCGATCATCCTTAATTTTCATTCGATTTGACCGCACACTCAATGCTATATACATAATCGTAGCATATTTTCTATCGCACACTTAGTGCCTATTCTTTTAACCGACCTGTCTCAGCGTCGCGCATACATTACCAAATCAATAAGCCGTAGCTTTATATCATCGCACACCCAGTGCCATTCATTTCTGTTTCGATTTACATTTTCGCACACTTAGTGCCATCAACTAAATCTTGCACATAGCATCTCAATTTCATACATATATACATATTCAATGCATAATACTAAAACGTATCTTAATAACATGTATTATTTCCGAACTTACCTCAGATGTCGAACTATCGATACAATCGATTAATCGAGCATTTTATCTTTGCCTCGATCTCGATTCAAACTTCTCCTCTCTTGGTCTATATACATTCAAATTTAATCCATTCAATCATCAAATCATTCATTTTAGTCCAAACACACATATTTAGGGCATTTTACACAATAGACCTCACATTTTCACATTTCGACACTTTAGTCCTTATTTCACAAAATCATCAAATACACAAAATTTCAATACACATGTGCTTAGCCGAATTCTTCCCATGCTAATACAAGCCCAGACATTTCATTTATTTCACATTCTAGTCCTTCAAAAATGCTATTTTCACAATTTAACCCTAATTAACTAAATTCATCAAAAATTCAAGAACAACACATGTTCATTAAACACATATCTTTCATTTAACACCAACACTCATCACCAAGATCACATACTCATCAATGGCACATCACAAAAACATCATCAATTCATGAAATTACAACATGGGTTAGTTAGAGCACGGAGCAACGATTACAAAAACGTAGAAATTATCGAAAACCGACTCAAAACATACCTTAATTTTGGCTTGATAGTATCCGAATGTATGAGAGCTTTTAACCTTTCTTTTTCTTTTGAATTTCAGTGGAAGAATGCATGAAATAATGTCCATTTTCATATTATTATCATATTATAATTCTTTAATAAACAATTTCCCATTTTGACCTTATAATATAAGCTTATGAAACACATTTTCAAAGGTTAATATGGGCTAATGCCGTCCACTATCTAAAGTAATGGCTAATTTGCCATATAAAACCTCCATCTTTTCAAAGCCACAACATATAAATACTCATAAATCAACACACAGCATTTTTCACTTATGCGATTAAGTTCTTTCTCTTAATTCAACATATAAACGATTAAATTATCACACATAATTTTCACACAGGCTATGTCACATACTATTCACATAGAAAATATCATTAAAATATTTTTACGACCTCGGATTTGTGGTCTCGAACCACTGTTCCGACTAGGGTTTAAACCGGGATGTTACATATACAATAAAAAACAACATATTGTACACTTAAAAATGAGTAGGGTCGGGCCGGACTCGAGCTCCAATATTCAAAGCTCGAGCCCGTCTCATATTTTAAATGAATCTATTTTTTTTTATTCAAACCCATTTTTTATACCTAATATCTTTGTCTAAACTTTGCCAAATTTTAAACAAACTTTTAAGCTTGGGTGGGTAGCTTGACCATTAAACAGATCTAGATTCAATTTTTTCTTAAAAGGAAAATTAGTCATTTTATTAATTAGTCAAATGAGATTTGGAATCTTGATCTCGAAATCTTATGGGAGTCTATTTCATATTTTGTTTATATGTGTTAGAGGAATAATATGGGTTATAAAACCATGAGATATGGTGGTTGCTCACCTCATCTCTTAACCATGTGGTTGGATCCTCCCTTATGAGAATCGAACACATTTACTGGTCAGCCATTTACTTCTTTAGAAAGCATCTGTGGCAAAAAGATTAATCACTGTTATCGATGGTTTGATTTGATATCACCCAATTTGATAGTTGACAAGGCAAAAAAGTCCTTATCTATATTCGATTAAGCTGTAATTGTTTTACTATGATTTTTGAGTAAAAATAAAATTTGAATTTGAATTTTTTTTCCAATTCAATTTATGTATTTTATAATTTGAATATTTTGTGTCTTTCTTTTAGTTTTTTTTTGTAACCTTTTAATATTAAATTAAATCTGTATAAACAATTTCCAAATTCAAACTTATTTGGATAAGTTTTTGTTAGAAATTGTATGACCCAAATCTCGTCACTTATTGAAGAAATAAATATAGTGGTAAAATAAGTGGATTTGTGGAGGCGAAAGGCCGAATCTATTAAGCACAAAACAGGATTGGGGTTGCGACCACGGGTAGAGCCCCGCGGTACGGGCCATACAACACAAGTTGAGTCCGTATAGAACTGTTCTTCTTCTATTTGACTTTGACTAGAATAAGGGTTTTTAACCCTTAAATAGATATAATCAGAACTCCTCTTGTATCATTTGTTTTTTAACATTAGTGAATTTCTCTTCATTTACCCGTGACTTTTTCTCATAATATTTTTTCATGTGAAGTTTATATATATATTTTTATTTTATGATCATTCTATTGTCATTATCAATTTTTATTGTAACAATTTTTATTTGTGGAAAGACATGAAATGACATATTTTTAAAGTTGACTACTTATCACTTTATTAGTGGGGTTCCACACATGTATATATAATAAAATAAAAAAAATTCTAATAACTAGTAGATAAGTTGCAATTACAACCTTTTTGGCCACCAGTTCATATGAAATTTAATCATTGCCATTGCCCTTTTGAAGAACAGAAGACATGAATGTAATAGCAGTCGGCCAGGTTGTCCTACAAACAAAAAAAAACAAAACCAAAACCCAATAATATATATTGGTTAAGATTGATAGCCTAACACTTCCTTGCTGTTGTGAAGTTGGAAAGTCATTTTCTTCTTCCTAACACTCTTTTTATTTTTATTTTTAAAAAACAACCCAAATGTTTATGCCATTTGAAGGGCTTTCTTTGGAACTCACTCCAAACACATTTCGAACCAGCTTCACATCCATTCTTTGATTGACAACAACAACTCACTTCAACTTTCTTCCCTTTCTTTCTTGCATTATAATATCAATCACCCCCTTTGACTCTTCTACCCCTAACTTCCATCATTTTCTTTTTCTATATTCTAATACAATCTTTAGAATTTTAACCTGCATTTGGAACTGACTTAGTAGCTTTGAATATGAGATTGAGTGTCTAACCCATAACTTGATGTCACCTAATATTTTTTATACTAATTATTGATTTCATCTGTTATTATTTAAACTTCTAATTGTGTTGATCTCGTATTGAGATTTGACCTTAAATATAATATGATATATAGAATTATTGAAACATAGCTAACCAGTTTTGCATTTGGTTGTAATCATTAACCCTCTTTCTAGACACCCTTTTTAGATAACCTTTTGGAAGGGTGGATTTGTCATTTGACTTAAAATAAGATAAAATAGAAAAAAAATATGGTAAGCCCCCATCATATGTTAGTTGCTTTATCTTATTAATCGACATCAATAAAATATGGTATAACAAACTTCTATCATTATCATTCAACAATTTTTTTTTTTAAATTTAAAGTTTAAGTTAAGGAATTTCATCATCATCATCATCATCTTCGTCTTCAAAATCTCTTCAATCGTTGCCGCTTTCTATCTTCTTCTGCAGCTTTGTTGTTCTTCAGAAAAGAAAAAAAAAATGGATTGTTCAATTTGTAGTTCAATGCCGTTTATCTTAAGACCTCCGAGGAATACAATATGTGGGACTTGCTATGAAGGTGCAAGAAATGTAATCACTTTGATGAACAAGCTTGAAATTGATCATCATTGTAAATCTACTGATAAAACCACTCATAACATTCCTGCTCCATCTTCTTCACCCAATTCTTGTAAGGCAAGCAACCTCTTCTTTCATTTTCTTTTTCCTTTATTGTTCTTCAATTTCGTTCTTGATTAATAAGCTAAATTAGATAACAATTCAATGGCCATATATTATTATCTGATATATATATATATATATATATGTGTGTGTGTGTGTGTGTGTGTTCTTTTATTTGGATGATAGCAACAGCCACTTGGAAATCTGAGCAAATGGATGACAAGCATGAAGGAGATAGAAGAAGATCTGAACAAGAAAATAAGCTTCTTGAGTGGACTTATTGTGGCTTTTAGAGATCAAATTCACACTGATATTCAGCTCAAACCGGGCAACGATGGTCCTTCCATACCAGCTCACAGGGCTCTACTTGTATGTAATTCCCTCTCCATTATTATCATTTATTATTGCTTTTTATTTTATATTACGTTAAAATACACTGTTAGTCTCTATACTCTTTTTAACATTTTATTTATAATCACACATGTATGTATTATATATATATATATATATATATATATATAGTTAGGGTTGTTTAAGTTTTGTGTAAACTATAAATTAACAAATAGTATGATGTGAAAAATAGGCAGCAAGATCAGAGATATTCAGGAACATGCTAGACTCAGATGGGTGCAAAGCTCCACCAAGTGATAGTGATACAATTACACTACCTGAGTTGAACACAGAAGAACTGGAATCACTGCTGGAGTTCCTTTACAGTGGAAACCTGGGTTGGGACAAGCTGGAGAAACATGTGTATTCGTTGTTCCTGGCAGCCGACAAGTACGAGATCCCCTACTTGCAAGATTTCTGCGAAAGATACATGTTAAGTTCATTGAATGCCTCGAATGTTCTTGAGATATTAGAGATCTCGGATGTTTGTTCCAACAAAGCATTAAAGGAAATTGCCTTGAACTTCATCATTAGGAACATGGAGGATATTGTTTTCTCCCCTAAGTATGAAGTTTTTGCTCCCAAGAATCCCCATCTTGGTCTGCAGATTACCAGGGCTTTTTTAATGGATGCCAAAACCAAAAGAATTAATGGAGTTTGAAGAAAATTAAATATATATGGTGGAATTAATGTATAGAATACATGTTTACATGCAATTATGCACAGATGGAAAGCAATAAAATCCCTTTTCCATTTTCAATTTCTCTTTTATGCATATAATTTTTTTTTTTAATTATAAAACGAGACAACCCCAATCAACAATACGACTAATATGATTTGAATTTAGATTATGTATCGTACCAACATATTTATCACAATTCTTTTCTTTTTTTTCTTTAAAGTTTAAAGATAAGTGCATTTTGAGTTGGCAAAATGTTAATTATTAGATCTAGCCAAATAAAAAAATTGGATTATTCTTTCAAATTAAGACTCCATTCTTAAGGATACCTTCTTTTTGAGAAAATATTATCATTAATAATAAGAATATAAAGATTGTACAAATAATAAATGAGAAACAATAAATTGTATTGAATACTTTTAAAAGAGAAGAAGATAAAAACTAAATCTACTACTACTTTTAAAAAAATAGAGTGAACAAAAAAATTACGAAAATATAATAAAAATCATAATAACTTAGACTTAAATTAAAAATAAAAGAAAGATTAAAAATCAATGTGACCACAACAAAACAAAGATCAAGTTTGGCACCTCTGTTTAGTTTAACGGTTAATTAAGTAATTATATTTATTTAAAAAAAGGTTAACCAATAAAGAATTTACGTGTGGCAAAAAAATAAAAATATTATTTTCTCTTACATATATTTTCTTTTTTTTTCTTTAGAACTGGACAAATGGTTGAACCAATTATGCCACCAATTTTTGTTTTAATCAGTTCGTCCGGTTTGATCAAATAAATTATTAAAAATTTATAAAATAGAAAAAATTGGTTCTATCAATTTATATCGCTTCAACTCCAATCTCTAAACTAGTCACCAAATTGGCTCCCGATTCAACTGGTCGATTTGGTCTAATGCTGAAAATATTGGTTTTGAACGATGCAATAACTTTTTCAATCTTGTTAGCTCGGGCAAGTAGATAGTGGAGTCCGAAAGCAAAATTAATAACTAGCGTCTTAGATCTCGGGAGGGCAAATTTCGAATAAAGGAAGAAGAAAGAAAAAAAAATAAAGAGAAAATAATATAAATGAAAAAAAATGAAAACAAAAGAATTAAAATATATTACGTGACAAAATATTATTAATTGAAATTTTTTAACGGATATAACATTTTAGTGTAAAATATTAGCAGTTTGGTTAATGGAAATACCAACTTGAGGAAAAAAATATAATTTGTGATAATAAAAAATAAATATCAAGATGAAAAAAATGATATATAATTTAAGTCGTAATTTATGTGTTAAGTATATAATATGGAATTCCAAAGAGCAGTAAAACTTAATTACATATTTAATTCAATGTTTAATTTACGATTGCTTGATTTACTTGTTAATTACACTAAAAATTAATAGTCAGAGTGAATGCTCTTTAATATATGTTGGTCTGGCAGGCCCAAGTCTCCTCTAAAACATTTTTTTTTGTTTAGACTCTTTAAAGTTTATAAAGTTTAAATTAATAAAGGTAAAATTGTACTTTAATCTAAGAATGATAAAAATTTAATTTAATCATTTTAAAATTATAAAAAATTAGATATTAAAATGATGAAATTGTATTTTTACTATCGTAAAAATATATAATTTAATTTTACCCCTTCAAAATGGTCTTTGAAATTGTATTTTAGAGGAATTTTTGAGTCAATTTTCCAGGTCAGATCCCGAGCCAAGTTATTATATAATAAAATATAAATATATAAAAAATAATATCATTGTATATCAATTATCAATTTGGATATTTAATTTTTAAGGTTATATTTCATCCGGTCTCTATCCTATAAGTTAGAATGATAAATATAACACTAAAAGTTAACATTTATCACTATTTCAAATAGCCGATAGATATTTATAAAAAGATAAATAAATAAATAAATATATATATGTATGTATATATATATAAAAGCATATTTACCTAAAGAAAGCAATTTTAATATATACATATATAAGCATATTTACCTAAAGAAAGCAAATTTAAGCATGGGTCGATCTCTAAAAATGCCAGTGGAAAAAACCCCACCATTTTTACGAACATTATTTAGTTCATCGGTTGTCAGCACCTGCTCTACCTTCTTTTCAGATATATTCTCAGTATGCTGTTCTTGCTTTCCCAACATTAGCTCAAGGGTCAATAACTCTGTCAATGAGATCTTTTCTTTACCATCTTATTTCTTTCTTTTTTCACTCTCAAATTTGTATTTTTTTTTTCATAAATTTCTTGATCTGTGTGCAATTATTCAAACAAATTGAAATTATATTTTGATAGGCTCAGCCACAAGCAAATCAAACAAAATGGATCGATGATTTGAAAGAGAAGAGAGTAAGTTTCTTGAGTGGACTATTTGAAGCACTCAAAGAAGAAACTCATACTGATGCACTGCTCAAGCCTAGTGATGGCAGCCCTTCCATTCCAGCACACAGAGTCGTACTTGTAATTCCTTCTTCTTCTTCTTTTTTACCATGAATATCAAATATGAGTATGTATATATATAAGCATAATGTTTCATTATGTTTGATGTAGGCAACAAGATCTGAGATCTTCAAAGATATGTTGGAAACGAACTGTTTCAAGGATGATACCATTAGAGTTCCCGAGCTAAACTCTGAAGAGCTCGAGTCCCTCTTGGAGTTTCTTTACAATGGCATTTTGCCATTGGAGAAACTGGAAAAACACGTTCACCCATTGTTCATCGCATCTAAAAAATACGAGATCCCATATTTACAAGAGTTTTGCCAATGTTTCATGTTGAATTCGTTGAATGCATCCAATGTTCTTGATGTTTTAGAGACATCACAAGCTTGTTCAAACACGGCGTTGAAAGAGATCGCCCTAGACTTCATTTTTAACAACGCGGAAGCTGTCGTTTTATCGGATAAATATGAGGCTTTGGCAGCGAAGAACCCTCAACTTTGCATGCAGATTACAAGGGAGTTCTTCATGAATGCCAAAAATGAAAAGTTTAGTCGAGCTAGAGTAATGGGTCTTCAGAAAAAAATAGGGTTTTCTGAGAAATCTATCAGTGATTTTCAGGCAAGTAATGTTGAAGAAGAAATGGGGAATAACCAGGGATCCTTTCCATCTCACATGTAATAAGGTTTGCACTAGGTTTTAGGTTTTAAAGTAGGTATATAAATTTTGTTAAGTATACATTCAAGATTTTCATTTTTAAATTCATTTATTTATGTTTAATGATGAATTTCATAGACTTATATATTTTTGCTAATGTAATGAAATTCACATTTACATGATTGAATATTATAATCATATATTTATCACAATGTACATGCCTGAGCTTAAAAGAGAATGAAAATTAATTGTTGAAGTTATTTATTAAAATTTATTTTTATTTTTAAAAATTTTAAACAGTAAGCATATACATTATATATTATTTAAATAAGTTAAGTTATTTTAAAGAATTTATCAAATTTTCTAATAAATAAAATCATTTTTATTATCCTTTATTTTATATATATTTCTTTTGTATGGCATAAATAATTTGTTATAGTTTATATGTTGTTATTACAGTAGTGATTTTCTCAAAGAGAAAGTGTGTATTGTATTTGTGAGTAATATTCCATGGGAGATTAATTTGCTTGACAAGGAAAAGTGGTTGATGGATCGATGTCTTTTTATCCTACAGGGAGAAGAACAAAGTGCATTTAGATCTGGAAAGTTGAGAGTCAACTTTGCTAAGTACAATGTGAGAGTCAAACTTTGCTAAATATCAATGATGAAACTTAATATAATGAAATGGTCGGAGAAGCTCGGCGAGCTTGCGGTTTGTGAATCCGCACTAACAAATAAATGGTTATGAAGGTATGGCAACTGTTGAAGTATGGTCAGCATGCAGCACCTAAGGCACAACAACAACAACAATCCATGCAACCCGAGCCATGCAGAAGCTGTTATTTCATGTGCAAGAAGTAATTGTTTTGTTCATTTTGTAATCTCTAGTCAATGTAATGTAGTTTAGTTTCACTTTGAACTATGTTAGGTTTATATTTTATGTGATTTTGATAGTGATTGCGCTGATTATTTCAGCTTTATTCAATGTACAAGTTAAGTTTTACTTGTATCGAAGTTTGATTAGTGGTAGTAGGTATTGGTAGGTTACCATACTGATTTTGACAAGCTGATAGCTTGGTTTATGTATTGGCATTATGTCATTTTTTTCAATTTGAATGAAATCTTATCAAGTTTCTTCCATATACTTCATTGTTCATTGCTTTTCTTTAATTTTCTGTTTGCATTTTTTGCTTTGTTTCTTCTGCAAGTCACGAGACTTGCTTCTCAAGCTTCAGCTGAGATTGTTTGCTTGCTGTTCATAACACCAACAATTGGTATCTAGAGCCTTAATCTTAGTGGACCTGTCAAACCATGGCTTCATCAGGTTTCTCACCAGCTGCACCACCAGTCTTCAATGGAGAGGGCTTCCACATTTGGGTGGTCAAAATGAGGACCTACCTGCAGGCATTTGATCTATGGGAGGTGGTCAACTCAGATGTCGAGCCAGCACCTCTTAGAGCCAACCCAACAGCGGCTCAAATCAAGCAGCATGCTGATGAAAGAACAAAGAGGCACAAGGCCATGTCTTGCATACAAAACTATGTGTCAGAAGTGATCTTCACAAGGGTCATAGCTTGTGAGACACCAAAGCAGGCCTGAGACAAATTGAAAGAGGAGTTCCAAGGGACTGAGAGAACAAGGCAACAACAGCTATTGAATTTGAGAAGGGATTTCGATAATTTGAAGATGAAAGAGGAAGAAATTGTCAAGCAGTATTCAGACAGGATCATGGCTGTGGTAAACAACATAAGGCTCCTTGGAGAGCAATTTAGTGAAGCAAGGATAGTGGAGAAAGTGTTGTTAACCTTACCAGAAAGGTATAAAGCAAAGATATCCTCTCTAGAGGGTTCAAAAGATCTTTCAACTATCTCCCTAACAGAGCTCATCAATGCTCTATATGCACAAGAGCAAAGAAGGGCCAGCAAAATGGAGGAGCACCAAGAAGGTGCTTTTCAAGCCAAGACCAAGTTTGCTTTGAGCACTTCTGCCAACAAAGGCAAGAAGACTTGGAAAAACAGGCCTAAGCCTGATGCTGCAAGAAGAGGTGATCAACTTTGCAGATATTGTAAGAAGCCTGGTCATCCAGAAGAAAGATGCTGGTTTAGACCAGATGCACAATGCTAACTTTGTAAGAAGAGGGGTCATGTTGAAAGAGTTTGCAAAAACAAAGACAAACTGAATCAGAACCATTCACAAAAGGCGCAAGCAGAGGTTCGAGTAGCTGAAGAAAGCAGTGACAATGAGGAACATGTCTTTGCAGTGTCATGCTCACCTGGTCAGTTGAAAGCCTCAAAAGGTTGGCTTTTGGACAGTGGTTGCACTAACCACATGTCCTCAAATGCAACCATCTTCAAGACTTTGGACAGAAGCTGCAAAACCAAAGTAAAAGTTGGCAATGGTCAGTTTATTAAGGCTAAAGGCAAAGGGGATGTGTTGATATGCACTTCCACAGGTAACAAGCTCATCTCAAATGTGTTGCTAGTACCTGAAATAGACAAAAACCTTCTTAGCATAGCTCAACTGCTGGAGAAAGGTTATTCAGTGGTGTTCAAGGGAAAATAGTGCCAAATTACTGATCCAAATGGATCAAGGCTCATGTTAGTCACTATGACTGATAAAAGTTTTAAAGTCAACTGGACAAATGACTCAAACTTGGCCTACACAGCCTCAACAGAAGAGTCCAAACTGTGGCACCAAAGGCTTGGTCATGCCAACTTCAGATCAATGGCTCAAATGACCAGTTAAGATCTGGTTCAGAACTTTACCAAATCAGTTGAAAAGGAGGAGGTCTGTGAAGTATGTCAATGGGGGAAGCAGCCTAGGCAACCATTTCCTTCAAACAAGGTTTGGAGAGCTTCAGAAAGGCTTCAGTTAGTGCATACAGATGTCTGTGGCCCCATGAAGACTCAGTCACTGAGTGGGAGTAGGTATTTCATTCTATTCATTGATGATCATTCGAGATTTTGCTGGATTTACTTTTTGAAGCAAAAATCAGAAGTGGCTTCTGTGTTTTGGAAGTTCAAGGCTGCTTTAGAGACTGAAACAGGCTGCAAGCTTAAGACACTAAGGTCAGACAATGGAACTGAGTACACCTCAGCTCAATTTTAAGTTTTTTGTGATGAAGCTGGTATCAAACATCAGCTTACCAACATTTATACACCTCAACAGAATGGTGTAAGTGAAAGAAAGAATAGAAGTTTGATGGATATGGCCAGGTGTCTCATGTTTGAAAAAAATTTGCCCAAAACCTTGTGGGTTGAGGCAGTGAACACTACTGTCTATCTTCAAAATAGACTTCCAACTAAAGCTTTAGCTCTAAAGACCCCATTTGAAGCTTGGTTTGGATTTAAGCCATCACTGGCTCACCTCAAAATATTTGGTTGCATATGTTATGCACAAGTCCCAACTGTGAAAAGAAGCAAGTTGGATAAAAGAGCTCAAGTAGGCATACCGATAGGCTATAGCTCAATCAAAAAGGGCTACAGAATATTGGATCCCTCAACAAACAAAGTTCTAGTGAGCAGAGATATGGTGTTCAATGAAAAAGCAAGTTGGAATTGGGAGAAGAATGAACCAGAAGCAATCTCTGAAGATCTTGCAACAGATCAAATTGAAGCTGATCAAAATGGTCCTAAAATAGGCATAGATGATGAACCAGTGAGGGGCACTCGACCATTGGTTGAGATTTATGAAAGAGCTCAAGTAGCTATAATAGAGCCAAGCTGTTTTGAAGAGGCTGAAGCTCAGCAAGGCTGGAAACAAGTCATGCTTGATGAAATCAACATGATTAAAAAGAACTGAACTTGGGAATTGGTTCAGAAACCAGTCAACAGGAAGATCATTGGGGTGAAGTAGGTCTATCGAGCCAAGCACAATGCTGATAGAAGTTTGAACAAACTCAAAGCCAGGCTAGTTGTGAAAGGGTTTAGCCAAAAGTTTGGTGTGGACTACCTAGAGACTTTTGCACCAGTGGCTAGACTTGACACCATTAGGCTGCTAGTTGCCTTAGCAGCTCAAATGAAGTGGAAAATCCGTCAGCTTGATGTGAAGTCAGCCTTTCTAAATGGTTTTCTTGAAGAAGAGATCTATGTTGAACAACCTCAAGGCTTCAAGGTGGCTGGTAAGGAAGAAATGGTGTACAAGCTGAACAAAGCCTTGTATGGCTTAAAACAAGCACCAAGGGCCTGGTACAGCAGAATTGATGGCTACTTGGTCAACTTGGTATTCGAGAGGAGCACTAGTGAGCCTACATTATATGTCGACTTCAAACACAGCTCATTGTGTCCTTGTATGTTGATGACCTGTTGGTGATAAGAGGAGACCAAGCAATGCTGGTTGATTTTAAGAACAAAATGCAACAAATGTTTGAAATGTCTGACTTGGGGCTGATGTCCTACTTCCTAGGCATGGAAGTTACACAAACTCAGAAGGGAATTTATCTAAGTCAGAAAGCTTTTGCTATGAAGATTTTAAACAAGTTCTCAATGGAGAACTGTAAAGCAACAAGCACACCAGTTGCTGTTGGAGAAAAGTTATCGAGCCAAGGTACCTTTGAGAAGGTATGTGAATCATCTTATAGAAGTCTAGTTGGTTGTTTGTTGTACTTAACTGCCACTAGGCCAGACATAATGTATGATGTTAGTCTACTCTCAAGATTCATGCATTGTTGCAATGAAAGTCATTTGAAAGCTGCCAAGAGAGTTCTCAGGTACATCAAAGGTACTTTGAGCTATGGCATGCTGTTTGCCAAGGCTAAAAATTTGAATCTGGTAGGCTATACAGACAGTGATTGGACTGGTTCAATGGATGACATGAAGAGCACATCAGGGTATGTTTTTCCCTTGGCTCAGCCATCTTTTACTGGAGTTCGAAGAAGCAAAATGTGATTGCTCAGCCGACTGCTGAGGCTGAGTATGTGACAGCTGCTGCAGCTGTAAATCAGGCCATTTGGCTTAGAAAGATTCTGGCTGATCTTAATCTTGAACAAAGGGAAGCAACAGAGATATTCTGTGATAATCAATCTGTTGTTGCAATTGCAAAGAACCCTATTTTCCATGGCAGTACCAAGCATTTCAGCATAAAGCTTCATGTTGTTAGGGAAATAGAGCAAGCTCATGAAGTAAAACTGGTTCATTGCAATTCTGAAGAGCAATTAGCTGACATTTTAACAAAAGCCCTTAATGTTTCAAGGTTTCAACACTTAAGAGAATAAATTGGAATGTGCAACATGCTAACCAAGGAGGAGTGTTGAAATATGGTCAGCATGCAACACCTAAGGTACAACAACAACAATCCATGCAACCCGAGCCATGTAGAAGCTGTTATTTCATGTGCAGCAAGTAATTGTTTTGTTCATTTTGTAATCTCTAGTCAATGTAATGTAGTTTAGTTCACTTTGAACTATGTTAGGTTGATATTTTATGTGATTTTGATAGTGATTGAGCTTATTATTTCAGCTTTATTCAATGCACAAGTTAAGTTTTACTTGTATCAAAGTTTGATTAGTGATAGTAGGTATTGGTAGGTTACCATACTGATTTTGACAAGCTGATAGCTTGGTTTATGTATTGGCATTATGTCATTTTTTCAATTTGCTTGAAATCCTATCAAGTTTCTTCCATATACTTCATTGTTCATTGCTTTTATTTCATTTTCTGTTTGCATTTTCTACTTTGTTTCTTCTGCAAGTCACGAGACTTGCTTCTCAAGCTTCAGCTGAGATTGTTTGCTTGCTGTTCATAACACTAACAGCAACCAACATGGGTGTATGGGGAGTAATGCTATTGATTCTCAATATGAGTTTCACCCATTTAGTTTGCGATTTGTTGACAGAAGATATCAACAAAGGGGAGATTTAGTGGAGTTAGAGGGTAGAGAGTCGTCACGAATTACGCTAGAGAAGATTACAAAGGAATGGGATAGATAGAGATGGACCGAATGAGAGAATTGGAGTTGGAGGGTTATATCATTTACTATTCAAGTGTGAGGGCTTATATATGATACAATAGCAGTGTCATGTGTAAGCATCTTGTTGGCAGCAGGGTCACATCTTCTCTCCTCATAAAGGTAGCGGTGTGTCCATGTAGATGGTGGCGTGACATGTGGTTTGACAATCAATGGGCGTCCTATTACAGTTGGGAAGCCCTATGCTCCTCTGGTGGAGATGGTCCATAACGAAGGTGTGCTCATTGGTGTGACACTCGTGGGTGGCACGTGGAGGTGTAGCAAAGGTGGTGTAAAAATTACCCCCAAGCGAGGAGGAGGTTATAAAATGGCCTCTGTTGAGCTTGTTAAAATTGTTGGTAACGTTAGAAGAGTTTTGAAAAAGCCTAGAAGATTTTGAGGTGTGGGAGGTTACATTTTAGATTTTTAAAATTCAAATTTTGATTTTTGAAATGTGGGTTACTATGATTTTTGATGGGTTTTGAGTTTGAGCATGAAGATGAATATGTACAGACATACATTGAATGGCAACACATCTTTTGAGTAACCAAGATAATTGATCATTAATGATAAGGATAGGAATCTTCCACTTCATTACACGTTTTTGAGAAACGCATGTGGTGGTTTAACCATTATGCAACCTAGATATGGGAAAGGTCGTATTTATCTTATAAATAGAGGAATTTTGATTTTCACTTTATCCATCAATCATTTCTTTTTATGATAATTAAGGGGTATTTCTATGCATAAGAGAACACCCACAAGGCCTGGGGATGCAACCACTGAAAGGGACTTGTTTGAGTGTACTACAATAACGGAGGAGATAGGGGCATTGCTGTAGTGCAGGGGTATAGAAATTAATACAAACTTTAAGTGTGATTTTTTAGTGCAAGAAGAGAGGCATTGTCTTAGCAAAGTTGGTTTAGAGGGTGAAGGTTTGCCTTATTCTTTTACTCTTATTATACTTGTTTGAGGCAGAATTTCACTTACCTCTTCATCTCTTCTCCGTAGATGTTTTAAACTTATATGCTAATGCACATAAGCAGTTAATAGGTACCTTTTCGGAGGATTTAATAGCATATTTTATTCAATGTTGTCAAGGGGGAGAGGCCTCTGTTGATATGCTCCCCAAGGCCTATACCGTGTCTCCATTGAGTGAGATCCACCAAAAGAGCTTTATGTTTTTTTATGGCACATAAGGGCACTACAATGATGTTTAACAACACTCAAAAACTAGTAGGCATCTTTAACACCACTTAATATATGCGGAAGCACCCCAAGAATAGGCAACTTATTTGCTTGAAATTATCGATGGAACTTTTAGGGAGCAACAAGTACTAATTTTTGCATTTGTTTCAAGGTCTTGAAAAATGATTTATGTTTGAGAGTGTTAGAAGCCCTCGAATGCAATCTATATATTGCATCAAATGCTCAAATGGATCCTTGTTTCCTTTATAAAATTCTTTAGAAAGCTTAAAATTTTGGGGCAATTCAACAATAGTTGTCTTAGGGGCTATGGGGTTGTTAGAGCAACAAAGCTAATCCATATCTTTCGCATCTAGCCTTGGGGCCTAAATGTCATTATTGGGGAATGGTTGTATGCAACTAGTATTCTAGTGACTGGTTTGATTTTATCTTTGCATGTTGAGTGATGATGCAACCTCATCATCTCACTAATACTAAGGGAATTTAATTTGCTCTTAACTCCTTGATAACCTCCACATTTTGGTAATGTTGCTATAGGGATGTCAAAACTCGAACCACTAGATGGATTTTGAATTAATCCACTCCGAATGGAGCACAATTTTTTTTTAGAAAAGGTGGATGTGGGGTTTTTCTTTTGGATAGTGGGTTTGGAACAGTTATGGTAATTGCTTGCCTTACCCCAACTCGCTTCACTATATGAAATTACCATTTTATCATTGTACATAAAAACTATTAAGAGGGTAAAAATGTAATAACCTAACGTAGAAAAAACTATATATTTATTCAGATTATGACCAATTATTCTTCATAGATGCAACGTTTGGGGTCGATTCCATCAAGTCTATTTCACCATGAATCCTAGTGATGTACAGGCGATCTTTCGGCTTCCTATATAACCCCTTGTTTAGGACAAGCTCAAAAATTGGTGGAGGTACTTCCCATGTTGACATATCACGCAAGACGGGGAAGTCATTCCCCCAAATACGCAATGTGCATTCCAGAGTGTACACCTTATCAATATATTGTTCAACATTGATCAAGACGTGAACATAAGCTGCAACGACATGTGTACAAGGTTAACAAAGTGTCTGGAACTTCTCGTGGTCGCACTGCCTATTTCGGAGATCAACTCCGTATAACCTAGGTAGGATACTAGGTCGACGGTCGATGGACTTCGTAGCTCGAAAAGTTTTTAACTGTCGAGAATATATTTCTACATTCATCAACCTCGCTCTCTTTTTGTTTACATTCATTTCCTTCCTGACCTCCTCGACAAACACATGTCCCACCTTTATATGGTTTACTTGTTTTAGCCTTACTCTTGGCATTAAGGTTGCCAACCTGTAGAACGAAGCTGAGAAAATAAATGAAATTAGAAGATGTTGTGTTCACTTCAAGATAGAGTTAACTGCCTCTGCCGGGTTGGTGGTCATATGACTAAATCAAGATTTGTCATCGAAACTTTGAGCCCATTACCATGGCTCCATGGTGTCCAACCACTCTCGAAAAGGAGTATTCGTTTCACCGTACATATCACCTTCAAGTCTGGTCAGTCTTTGTCTGAAACGGTGTTGTTCTAGCTCATACGTTGCGTATGTATTTCAAAAATACATGTTACCTTTTTGAATTAATGTGTGGAAGTATTAAGAATATTTTAAAAATATATATGTTGAAATCAAAATTTGCCCATGTTCACTACTTGTTTGTGCTAGTCCGCATTCTTGTAATCTCGGTAGAAGTTGGCAACGATGTGGTGGATGCAATAAACGGGTCTCCACGAAACACTGGAACACCAAAACACTTAATCGTAGTAATTAATCCCTTCAATCTATCGGATATGATACAAATATTGTATTCTCTAACAACATACGTCCACAAGTTCGTCAGGAAGAATTCTCATGATTCAATATTCTCCGAGTCCACAAGGGCAAACGCTACGGAGAGCAAGTTCCGGTTCCCATCTTAAGAAACTGCAGTAAGTAGGATCTGCATATATTTTTCGTATAGTCAGGCTCAATCAAACTGCACAAGCGGCTTGCAGTGGGGAAAGACCCGTACTCATGGATCGAATGTTCAAAACATTTAATGAAAAATTCTTCTTTCTGGTTGTAGTTGGTCGTCCGAGCCGTAATAAGGTCGTGTCTATAACTTAATGACAATCTATCGTATGGCGGCTATCCACATCTGTAGTTCATTGTACGACGCATCCTAATATCCATATAACTGCTCCATGGCCATTTGTTTAGCTATCCATGCTTTTTGGCATGACACTCAGTACTGGAATCATTCTTTATTTCAACAATCAGTAGCGATACAAGAATGGTCGGCATTTTCTTCATCATTGACATGATACAATTGCAAATAGTTTTCGCATCAAGTTTGCAGTGATCTTGTGTCATATGTACAGAAGTGCATGTGTGAGGCTGAACAAATTTTCCAATCTTCCACGTTTGCGACCTCTGGATAAATACAACTCATACCCGCTAATTGCACCTTCCTGCTAACCTCCAACACTCCCCAATATACAATGTTGGTTTAGACACAATGACTTTGTAGTCAATCGACACATTCATTCTATATCCCTTAATGTCAAATACGTAGTCTTCCTTGGTCACGATTTTTTGTCCCACAAACTGTTGGGAAATGTGTCCATATTTGAAACACCCCAAACCCGGCCCACGAGCCTTGACCAGGTCTGGTATGTTCCTTAAGAAAAACCGGTTCAAAATTCTTTTGTTACTTTGGAAAATTATGTGTTTTGAAAGAAAGATTGCTTTTGGGTTGGGCTCGAGTAGAAAACAAGTTTATCTTATATTATAACCCTTTATTTAAGGTGACAAAACGCTTGGAATTTATTTAAAATTAAATTTACTTAATCTTTAATTTATATAAGTTCGTAACATAATAAATAAAGGAAAGATAAAGTAGTTCAACTATGGCCTTATTACATCAAAATAATTCCCAAAATTAAAATAAATTAAAGTACTTAAATAAAATAAAAGTCCAAATAATAAATTTTTCCTTGCTGTGCATGGCCACCATTAAGCTCCTGCCGACCCGGTCCATCACTGATCATCTCCTGAAAAAAAATGTTCCTACAACGGGGTGAGTCAAACAGACTCAATGTGTACACAAACACTAAGTCTTAACAATTCAGGCATACCATATCATATCACATACTTATTCATATAACAGATATAAAATAATGATGCAACCCGAACCCAAACCTAAATGCCATCCGCTACACATCACCTGTACCAACCTGCACACCGTAGGGACTACTAAGTCAACCCTCCATCCGCTACACACCATCGAAGGCAGTCGCTACAGTCGACGTGCTCATCGCCCTTATAAAATTCGTGGTCTTAGGTCACCACATTCAGATATCGTGGTCTTAGGTCACCACATTCAGATATCGTGATCTTAGGTCACCACATTCAAATATCGTGGTCTTAGGTCACCACATTCAAATATCGTGGTCTTAGGTCACCACATTCACTTCCCCTTTCATATAACCCGAATGCCCCATATCATATATATCATGCACATCATGCCTTAATTCACATTCTTATCACTTTTTCACATATTACAAATAACATATATTCATAATCCTAGTAGGAATAGGAAACGCACCTGGGTACTCCGTACCATTGCATGGTACTCTTAACCATATTTTCACATTCTTAATAACACATTTAATTTAAAACATAGCCATGAACATATTAAAACTTAGGGTAGGGTACACACCTGATTCGCTTAAGGTTTCCAATCCAAATCCCGAAAAGCTTGATCTAATGCCTTAGATCTTAAATCTCTACATTTAATCAATCATTTAATACTTAGTAAAGAGCCATTCGGCCATAAATCCAAATCCTAGTAGGATTAGTACACTAAAACTTACCTTGTTGTCGAATTGACTATAGTCAAATCTCGAAACTTCGCAGAGTTCTCCCCTTGCAATCGGCTAGGCACTAAAATCACTTAACTAATTAGTTTCGGCTTTTAAACGAAATAAGAAATAGATCTTCATACCAAAATAAGCCTTGGCCGAATGCTATAGACACTTACCTTGTGGATTTTAAATCCCGAAACTCACTGAATAACTAGGGAACATGCAGCCTATGGTGTACCTTTGGGAAAAGAACTTCTCCTTCCTTGTAGTCGACACTTAGTAAATCCCGAAAGTATTCCTTGCCTTAGATGTCTGTCGAAATCCCTATAACTTCATGTTAGATCAATTTCTAACATTTATTCACAACAAATAACCCTTAGCCGAATGTTAAATATGACTTACCTTAGATTCTTAAATCCCGAAATAGTTGACTTGTCTTATGAAGTTGTCGACAATGGCAGAAATCCCGAAGAGCCTTCTTTCCAAGTTTTGACTAACACAATAATGGGGTTAGATTTCCTAGTTTCGGCTTTTGGAATATTGAGAGGAGAAGAATGAAGAAGAAAAGAATAGAGGTTGCAGAGAAAATTCGGCAGAGGTTATCAAGGAAGAGAAAATAATGCTGAATGGCCTCTCTTTTCCTTTTATAGCCGAATTTACTAGGCCAAGACTCCCTTACTTGGCCACCACTCTCCCTTATTTTCCTCCTTATCTCTTTATTTAAAAATTAAAGAATAGATCCTCATTTATCTCTTGAAAATAATCTAAAATAAATCCATTATTTATCCCTTATTTATCCACCCTTTATCTCTTAAAAATAAAAGAATAAAAGCTCCTAGAATTTAGCCATGTGCCGTCCAACTCCCTTGCTCCTTGCAGCAAAATAAAACTCTTTTATTTGCTTCCCCTGTGACTCGAACCTAGGCCCATTTGCATAGCTTGTGGCGTCACTTACCTGGGCCTTAAGTGGCACCTTCAAGCCACTTTAACAAGCTCATTTCCATGTCAAAACTCCTTTATTAATTCTCTTAAGACTACCCTACTTCAGTTCTCTCTTCTAATACTTAAAACTTCATATTTCTTAAGACATTTCCTCACATTTCCTTACATTTCCTTACATTTCCAAGTTTCCAAAAATGTTCGTTTTCCTCCTTTAAACTTAACATTTCTAAAGCATTTCCTTACATTTCCAGGACATTTCCTTACATTTCCAAGACATTTCCCTACATTTCCAAGACAAGACATTTCCTTACATTTCCAGGACATTTCCTTACATTTCCAAGACATTCCCTTACATTTCCAGGACATTTCCTTACATTTCCAAGACATTTCCTTACATTTCCAAGGTTTCTAAAAATGCACACATCACATCCATAACACATAAGACATACTAATGCATAGGCTATAATCTAGGATATTACAGTTCTACCCCCCTTAAAAATAATTTCGTCCTCGAAATTACTTACTATCGTTCAATCGTGCAGCCTTAACTCATCACACTACTCTACAGCTGCGCACTCTGATCTTAATAATACTATCACACCTCCTAGGCACAGTCTTTAAGTTCACATCCAAGGTTTCAAGCACTTCCCTAGCATCACAAAAATGAACTATCTCTAAAGTAATAAATAATATTCCAAAATAAGGAACTTATCCGCTATCATATCCTTGGTTGTCTCGCATTCGAACCTTTAGCTCCTCTGCCGGATGTTCCATGACCTCGGCCAGAACCATTTCCTCCATGGTTTGGACCGCGAACCTTCATTGCCTGAGGGCAATTCTTAACCAAATGAGCCTTAGACTTACATCTAAAACATTCCCGATCTCGGTTCCAGCACTCGCCAACATGATACCTTCCACACTGAGCACACGGACGGTCCGGATTTCCAGTAGTTGGCTTAAAAACACGAGCAGAATTCTCAACCTTCGGTCTTTTCTGAAGACTCTCAGACGATTCTGACGGTCCAAAACTCCTCTTATCCCGTCCATGACGACCACATACCCTAGAACTCATTTCTAACGTCGCGATTTAATCTGATTAAGAAATTTTATGAATTAGCTCTTGTTTCACTGATTATTCGCGAAGAAGTTTTATGAAAAGAATTTTAGAAGTGGTTCTTTCGTATTCATACATGCACACAGTCTTTACATTCATACATTCATCAATCAAGTATGAACTTTCGTTCATTCAGAGAAATATTGTAGTTTTCATTGTTGTTGTTTTTCCACTACCCAGGGGTATTTTCATAATTTGCCCTACAGGGGTATTTTCATAATTTTTTTTCAAAATAAGGTTCCTTGTGGATTTTGTCAATAAGGGTATTTTGGTAATTTGAGATTATAGGGGTATTTCGGTAATTAACCAGGGTAACTTTGTAAATCTGAATAAATCAAGGGTATTTCAAAATTTGCAAAACTTGAGGGTTCCTTTTGAGAATTTATTTTCCAAATCGGTGATGTTGCAAAAATTTTGAGAATTCAGGGTCATTTTGGTAATTTTGTCAACCGGGGGTATTTTCGTAAATTTTCAAGTCGAAGTAGTTTAGACTTTCGCAAAATAGAGGTTTGGGAATACTTTTACAAAGTAAGGAAATTTCATTGAAATCGAGGGTGATATGGAAATTTTAATACCAAGGGCAATTTAGTAATTTTGCAAATAGGGGTATTTTAGTAATTTCCGTAAATAAAAAATATTCCAGAAAAATTTGATGGAATAACTTTTATAAATCAAAAAGGGTAATTTAGTAATTTTAAAATTAGGGTTTCCATAAAAATACGGCTAGTCCCTTTCGGGTTTTAGTTAGGGGTTTCTCCCGTGAATAAGTCCTCATGGCTAGGGTGAACCGAAGCTACGCACCAGGTAGGATTCGAGTGGAGAGGAGGTGAGTCACACGGACTGCTTAAATACCAAGCTCTTACTGAATCCACTCCTAGACATGCGCACAACAGTTACCACACCCTAGCTCGGCGACTTAATCACAGGTTTGTTTAATTAAACAATTAAGTCTTATGTAACTTGTTGGGGTAAACTAATCCTAGGGTTCAAGTACTTATCATGCTATTCTACGTGCAATTCCAGTTCTACCCTTCTACAATTCATACTATAATTCACACAATGGTTAGGGGTACTTACCTGGTGGACTACGGGTCGGAGACTTGGGTGCCATGCCAGAAAACCTGCTTATTTCCAAAAATATTTTCATAAAAACTCATTTGGGCTCGATTTGAAAACATTTTGGGCCTTAAACCACAGGCCGAGAGTTTAAAACTGGGCTCTGATACCAAATTGAAACACCCCAAACCCGGCCCACGAGCCTTGACCAGGTCTGGTATGTTCCTTAAGAAAAACCGGTTCAAAATTCTTTTGTTACTTTGGAAAATTGTGTGTTTTGAAAGAAAGATTGCTTTTGGGTTGGGCTCGAGTAGAAAACAAGTTTATCTTATATTATAACCCTTTATTTAAGGTGACAAAACGCTTGGAATTTATTTAAAAGTAAATTTACTTAATCTTTAATTGATATAAGTTCGTAACATAATAAATAAAGGAAAGATAAAGTAGTTCAACTATGGCCTTATTACATCAAAATAATTCCCAAAATTAAAATAAATTAAAGTACTTAAATAAAATAAAAGTCCAAATAATAAATTTTTCCTTGCTGTGCATGGCCACCATTAAGCTCCTGCCGACCCGGTCCATCACTGATCATCTCCTGAAAAAAATGTTCCCACAACGGGGTGAGTCAAACAGACTCAATGTGTACACAAACACTAAGTCTTAACAATTCAGGCATACCATATCATATCACATACTTATTCATATAACAGATATAAAATAATGATGCAACCCGAACCCAAACCTAAATGCCATCCGCTACACATCACCCGTACCAACCTGCACACTGTGGGGACTACTAAGTCAACCCTCCATCCGCTACACACCATCGAAGGCAGTCGCTGCAGTCGACGTGCTCATCGCCCTTATAAAATTCGTGGTCTTAGGTCATCGCATTCAGATATCGTGGTCTTAGGTCACCACATTCAGATATCGTGGTCTTAGGTCACCACATTCAAATATCGTGGTCTTAGGTCACCACATTCAAATATCGTGGTCTTAGGTCACCACATTCACTTCCCCTTTCATATAACCCAAATGCCCCATATCATACATATCATGCACATCATGCCTTAATTCACATTCTTATCACTTTTTCACATGTTACAAATAACATATATTCATAATCCTAGTAGGAATAGGAAACGTACCTGGGTACTCCGTACCATTGCATGGTACTCTTAACCATATTTTCACATTCTTAATAACACATTTAATTTAAAACATAGCCATGAACATATTAAAACTTAGGGTAGGGTACACACCTGATTCGCTTAAGGTTTCCAATCCAAATCCCGAAAAGCTTGATCTAATGCCTTAGATCTTAAATCTCTACATTATCAATCATTTAATACTTAGTAAAGAGCCATTCGGCCATAAATCCAAATCCTAGTAGGATTAGTACACTAAAACTTACCTTGTTGTCGAATTAACTATAGTCAAATCCCGAAACTTCGCAGAGTTCTCCCCTTGCAATCGGCTAGGCACTAAAATCACTTAACTAATTAGTTTCAGCTTTTAAACGAAATAAGAAATAGATCTTCATACCAAAATAAGCCTTGGCCGAATGCTATAGACACTTACCTTGTGGATTTTAAATCCCGAAACTCACCGAATAACTAGGGAACACGCGGCCTATGGTGTACCTTCGGGAAAAGAACTTCTCCTTCCTTGTAGTCGACACTTAGTAAATCCCGAAAGTATTCCTTGCCTTAGATGTCTGTCGAAATCCCTATAACTTCATGTTAGATCAATTTCTAACATTTATTCACAACAAATAACCCTTAGCCGAATGTTAAATATGACTTACCTTAGATTCTTAAATCCCGAAATAGTTTACTTGTCTTATGAAGTTGTCGACAATGGCAGAAATCCCGAAGAGCCTTCTTTCCAAGTTTCGACTAACACAATAATGGGGTTAGATTTCCTAGTTTTGGCTTTTGGAATATTGAGAGGAGAAGAATGAAGAAGAAAAGAATAGTGTTGCAGAGAAAATTCGGCAGAGGTTATCAAGGAAGAGAAAATAATGCTGAATGGCCTCTCTTTTCCTTTTATAGCCGAATTTACTAGGCCAAGACTCCCTTACTTGGCCACCACTCTCCCTTATTTTCCTCATTATCTCTTTATTTAAAAATTAAAGAATAAATCCTCATTTATCTCTTGAAAATAATCTAAAATAAATCCATTATTTATCCCTTATTTATCCACCCTTTATCTCTTAAAAATAAAAGAATAAAAGCTCCTAGAATTTAGCCATGTGCCATCCAACTCCCTTGCTCCTTGCAGCAAAATAAAACTCTTTTATTTGCTTCCCTTGTGACTCGAACCTAGGCCCATTTGCATAGCTTGTGGCATCACTTATCTGGGCCTTAAGTGGCACCTTCGAGCCACTTTAACAAGCTCATTTCCATGTCAAAACTCCTTTATTAATTCTCTTAAGACTACCCTACTTCAGTTCTCTCTTCTAATACTTAAAACTTCATATTTCTTAAGACATTTCCTCACATTTTCTTACATTTCCTTACATTTCCAAGTTTCCAAAAATGTTCGTTTTCATCCTTTAAACTTAACATTTCTAAAGCATTTCCTTACATTTCCAGGACATTTCCTTACATTTCCAAGACATTTCCCTACATTTCCAAGACAAGACATTTCCTTACATTTCCAAGACATTTCCTTACATTTCCAAGACAAGACATTTCCTTACATTTCCAAGACAAGACATTTCCTTACATTTCCAAGACATTTCCTTACATTTCCAAGGTTTCTAAAAATGCACACATCACATCCATAACACATAAGACATGCTAATGCATAGGCTATAATCCAGGATATTACAATTACAGTAAACATGTAATTGTTTTCTATTTATTTGAATGATGAATAAATAAATAAAGTTAATTTCACATTTCACTATTATGTATTTTGTATTTTTTTTCTTTTATATTTTGCATGCATAGTGAAATTGTGACAAACAAATATTAGCTCATTGATTGTCTAAAATTCAAACTGAAGATAAGTGACATTGTAAAGAACGTTTACATTGTGAGAAAGACAACTTACTTCAGTAGATAATCTAAATGAGTCTGTAATCTCGTAAAAGAATCAAAGTGAGCATTTGATTCATATATTGAGAAGGAATATTATGTCGCCTACAATTCCAATTGGAGAGATGGCTAGTCTTGGCTATGGAAGCAGTTGACTCTACGAGTAAAGACATAGATGTATTTATTAGTAGAATGATACATTGGACTAGACCCAAGATGAATTAATTCTAAATCTATTCGTGAATTAATTCACTTGTGACGTTCATGGTGTGATTTACCTAAATCCTGACTTAGTTACTAACCATTCGTATGCAACTCATGTACTTTGATATAAGTGGAGGCTTATGCTCTAAAGATGATCGAACCCACAGCCGGTATGTTGGGTACATGACTTGTGTATGGCATAGCTTTACTAGCAACAGTAGAATTCATAACTCAATTAAAGAGTTAATGATATCTCTCATTGGCATTATGTGGATTGATAAATATGGAACGTGGCCACGTTTGCTAGTTCTCGAACGAACAACTTATCATAGTCATTTGTTGACAGTGGTCATATTAATCATTAAAAAGACACAATAGTGACAATGAGATAAAATAAGATTATATTGAGTGAACGGATTTAACTCAAAAGATGATATAAGTGGAGGCTTATGCTCTAAAGATGATCGAGCCCATAGCCGATATGTTGGGTAGATGACTTATGTATGGCATAGCTTTACTAGCAATAGTGGAATTCATAACTCAATTAAAGAGTTAATGATATCTCTCATTGGCATTGTGTGGCTTGATAAATATGGAACGTGGCCACGGTTTGCTAGTTCTCGAACGAGCAACTTATCATAGTCATTTGTTGATAGTGGTCATATTAATCATTAAGAAGACACAATGGTGACAATGAGATAAAATAAGATTATATTGAGTGAACGGATTTAACTCAAAGGAATCAAGGATATCATATAAGGGTAACACACACATGACGAGGTCATTAGATAAAGCAGTTCGATGAATAGCTTTCGTAAAGAGTATACACTAAGGGGTTTTCAATCATGGTACTTCTTGTAGACTAACTCCATGATTAAGTAATTGCAAATTATCCGAACGAAGCTTCTAGACATAATTGCAATCATTAGAGCCTAATTGTATATATTCGATTGGCCCCTCCGTTAGCTCAACAAAAGCTCAATCAAACTGATAAACCGTAATAGTAACATATTTTTATCCCACATTTAGCATACTTTTGGATGATTTATACCCTGAAGTGTGTAAATAGGTGCTCTTAATCCTTTGTTTTCATGTTTTATACTCAGGAAAGCACCGGAGGATGGAAAGAACGAGAACGAGCCTAAAACGGGCCAAATGGGCCAAAGCATGAAATCAACATGGCCTGGGCCCAAGACCACACGACCGTGCCTCCTTAATAGACTCGAACACGGCCTGGCCACGATTCACACGAGCATGTGCCATAGGGCGTGTCCCTGCCGTGGCAAAGAGAAATTTCACTCAGATTTGGATACTTAGGGGTAAAGAAACACATTTTGAAGCCTATATAAACACCCTAGGTATAACCTAAAAGGGGACTCTTCCAGACTTTAGGTTGGGGGCGTTTAGCTGAGCCAAAGAGTTCAGATTTGTGAGGATCACTCGAAGAAGCCAGTTGATTCATCTCAAGAAGCCAAAATCATACTCAAGACGGAGGATTTCTCCTTCAATTCCTTCAGGGGGTTTTAGGGTTTTCTTATGTTCTGTTTTATCTTTTCTTCTGAGATGTATTCTTTTATTATTATGAACTAAACCCTTCAGATACCTCAGGGGGATGAAACCTAAGACGGATCTTGTTATTGTTTTCTAAACTATATGATAAATACTTGATTTGTTCTTAATTATGTGTGCTTAATTCTTGTTTTGGTATTTTCGAGATATTAATTCAAGTTTGATGTGCTTAGGTAGAGAAGGAATAGACCCCACCTAAGAGTAGATCTAGCATAGTTAAGCGGAGTTGCTCGCGCGCCTAGAGATAGGGTGACGAAAATCTGCCGGATTAGGGTCAAACCTAATATGGGAGTCCATAGATCGAGTTAATGCAATCCTAGGGGTTTTAATTAGAAAAAGATTTCAATTAATCAACTTAGGGTTAGACGTTAGTCACCTTGAATAGAGGGATTAATATAAATTAGGGAATCTTACGGACCAAGTCAAGTGAATAAATCGTCTGGTTCAATGTTAGATAACAAGTGAAGTCTAGGTGGATTCTTCCTAGGGTATCGTCTTAATCAACTGAGTTTTCCCAAAAGTATTTCCCCAAATTCATTCTTTTTGTCTTTGCGTCTTTAGCTTAGTAGTTAGTTAATTTTAGATTAAATAACAAATTCCCTTTAATTCTTAGGCTAAATAATAAAAAGAAAGTTAGTATTAGTACTTTTGGTTCCTTTGGGTTCGACAATCCGGTCTTGCCTAAGCTATACTACTGTTCGATAGGTGCACTTGCCTTAAATTGTTGTCATAGTTAGTTTCCAGGTTAGATCATTCTCTTTATAAATTTTAAGACTCGACAGACATACGATCACAAACTACATTTAAATCAGAAGAAAATTCTACGACTTCGAGAATAACTTAATTGAGTTGATTTATTTGATGTGGAATTAAATTGGTGGTCGTAAGAATTGTTCAACTAGAGAATTTGATTAAAGAATTTTCTTGAAAAATTAATTTAGAAAATCTAAGTGATTTTTGGAAATTTTAATTTTGATCAAGTAAAATTAAATTAATCAAATCAATTAAAATTAATATGATATTTTTGGAAATTAATTTTCAAGTCAGACAATTGGCCCAATGGGTAATTGAACTTAAAAATTGGATCGGAGATAGTATATTGGGTCCAGGAGCCCAAAACCGAGACCGAGACCCGAAAACTGATCGAATTAGGTCTGGTATGTGAAATCATGCTGACGGTCCAACTGGTGGCTAGAGTGGACTGGTCGGGTCATCATTGACCTGGACCCAACCGGCAGCAGTCGAATTAGCTCAGGGTGTTGTAAGGATGTCACTTGCATCACCAGACAAGGCGGTGCCGGTGGCTGGGACGAGGGCGTCCCAATGGTTGGCGGTGGTTGCTAATCGATGGTTAAGCAGTGGAAGAGTTACACTCCTATTGGGACTCTACTAGAGAATTTGATTTCAGATTAACTATTTCAAAAATAATATTATTTTAATAGTTTAATATTAAATTTAATTTAATGTTTATCTTATAGATAAACATTCTATTATTTTAATAAGATTTAATATTAAATTTAATCTAATATTTATCTTGATAAATATTATATTAATTTAATATTAAAGTGATTAAGTTTAATCATAGTTGCAATCTCTAAACTCTCCCTATATAAAAAGAGCATTGGGTCATTATTTACACACACTTAAATTCAAGATAAAGTTGTATAGAGAAAATTCTCTGAAGAGATTATTCTAGAAAATTTCTAGAGATATTTTTTTGATTTACAACTTGACCCAAACGTTTAAACAAATTACAAAATTACCCCACTGGTAATTTTTGTGAAAAATTTTCTAATTCAAAGTGAGTCCAAACTCGATAGACGTGAGCTTGAAGATAGTATAGAAGACTACTCGGTCAAAGCTCTCATCCTAGACTAATCAAAAAGGTATAATTTTGATTAAGTGTTTATTACTTTAAATATCACAACTAAGATCTTGTTTTAGAAAAAAAATTTAAAACTCTAGTTTTTCCCTAAATTTATTTTCCGCTGTGTTTTCAAAACTCTTTTTTCCAACACAAACAACTCCTCACGTTCGGGATCTGCGGCCAATCGATGAGCAGGTAGTATATCGGGATACTTAGGAAACTCGGGTGCATACGTCGCATTGGGATCTACAATCGACATGTGGGCCCCAGGATCATTGTGTATGACAATGCCTCGACTTAGGTTTCCAGCTGAAGACGTATAAACATTTCCATCGTCATTCGTGCCTTCATCGTCGATATCATCCGGGACCTCGTTTAGATCAGGATCATTATAATCTTCAACCTCGTGATTAGAAGAACCATTATTACCATATCCATCTTCACCATCTGCATCGATCTCAATCAATACCGAATGTATTTGTAAACGGGGACCCAAGTTAAGGTTCTTAGACGCAAGTGGAGCATTAAGATCAATGTTAAACCCGCGTACAAACAATCGCCTATCAATAGACGCTCTCGGAACCTTTGTACAAAGATATTAAACTTTATATTCTTCACTTAATTGAGTGAAATCTTTACCTGGCTCCACATTAGTTAACTTAGCAAACAACTAAATCAGTTCAGTATGGCCACTTCGATTTTGGAAAGTGCAACCATTGTCTCCATGTCTTCATCGTCTATAAGTTCCATATTGGTGAATTTGATGGGATTTGACGAAATTGATAATTTATAGAATAGTTTCGAGATACTTCTCCTACAACGTCTAACAATTTTTGCACTGATCATTTCTTTCATATCATTAACTAACACATTTCTATTAAGTCTCATTGCTATTTGTTGGCGACATTCAAATATACAACCAATAGTTGTTGTTAAAATTACTCCATCGAAATAAACACATATGAAGAATTGATTATCCATCTTCAATACTAAATCTGTAAAAATTATTAAATTTCTCGATAATTATTTGAAAAACAAGATTCTACTGTAAAAAATATAATAAAATAAAATTAATGTTGTACTAACCTTATGAATTATTCTTTGTTTTCTCTTCTTCTACAAATTTTTTCTTCTCCTTTCTTCTTATCAGTTAACTGCTAAACTGTTAAGAAGACATCGTTTAAATAAGGTCTGGTGCTGGCTGAGAGCACTCTTCCACATGGGTGTTGCCTGATAAAGTGCCTCCACCTGGGTGTCGCCTGACATGTCACCTCCACCCCTCCAACCCCTATTCAAACCCGTATTTTACCTATATTTTGGAGGGTAATACTGATGCCACCATATAGGTACCCTCCACCAATAAAATAAGATTTTTTAAACCAATATGACCCAATGATGACATGATGATTGTGGAAAATTTTGAGTGGTGCTGCCACTTTATAAAGTACCACCCATGATCACTATTGCAAACATTAGATCTTGATAAATAATCAGATTGGGATACCATTTGAGTTAATATTTATTTTCTGTATTAATGGGGTAAAAAACCCAAAAAATTTATATTAATCCACTGTATTAAACCTTAAATTTATACTATATATCAAAACAATATTTGGTTAAGCATCCAAATAGCTTTTAATGTTGCTTTTTCTTTATATATATAAAATGTTGTTGTTTTTTCCTACTGAATTTTTATATATAAATTCAAAATTGAAAACAATAATTATTTATAATAAAAATTTGTCTTTGATATATACTCACGATTGAAGAAATACTAATTTTTTTTAGTTAAAAAAATTTTGTTGTTAAGAGAAGATTTAGATATAATAAATAAAAAGTTTACAAGTTTTCACACTAAAAAATCAATTTAATCCATCTAAACTCTTTTCTTTTTTAAACTCTAACATAAAGATGTTCGTAAATCAAGTTGAATGTCACCAAAATTTAAATTAGGTCCTGATAGACACAAATTAATTATTTTATAATGAAATATTAAAAATATTTAAATTGAAAAAAATATTAATTTAAATTTAAAAATACCTTCTTCAAACCCAAACCTCTAAATTACCAGATAGACAACACTAAATCCCCTTTTTAGCTTTAAAAGTATTAATTATTCACTCTTTTCTCTTTCGAAAGAAAAAGTAAGAAAAGGCAATTCCACTAACTACTTGGCAAGGAAGGAAATGTCAGAGGCACGTGACAGCGTTGCCGCGGTTCAACCCAAATGGTCCGGTTTTAAAATCAAGGTTTATGTAATTTTTAACCCTAAAAATTAAACCTAAACTCAACTTTGATATATATGGTAAATTATTAAAATAGTCACTTTTATTTATCTTAGGTTACATTTTAGTCATTTATGTTTAAAATGTTACGTTTTAGTTATTTACGTTATTATGTTTTAATGTTTTAATCACTGAGCCGTTAATTTTTGTTAACGATGTAAACAGGGACGGAGCCAAGAAGGGGCTGGCAGGATTACAACGTTTCTTTCTATTTTTGGTTATCATATTAAATTGATTAAATTATTGATTCTATAAAGAGAATGAAACCATTTTAAACATTAGCATGCAAATTAGTTCTTTAACATAATTAAAATTAGCAAAATAATATAAATCACTCAAAATATATTTATGAAACTAAAAATTATGATAAATATATGTATTCTAATTTAAATATCAAACTAAAGCTATTAAAAGATGGTGTTGAGTATCATTTTGGGTAGAATGTATAATTGAAATTGATCCAATCCAAATATATATAACGTGACTAGATTTCAAATTCATAAAGAGTACATTATTGTTGAGCATCAGTATTAATGTGCTTTAGCGCATTCGAACTCACGTTCTCCTATACAGAGGCGAAGCCAGGGGGTGGCATGGGCCCCGGCCCCCTAAAATGTAATATTTCTGTTTAGGCTTTTAAAATTTTTTAAAAATTTTAAATTAGTAAAGGTAAAATTGCACTTTGGCCCCCCTAAATTATAAAAATTCAATTTAATCCTTTACAAATTATAAATATATAAACTATAAAAAATTAAAATTTCATCCGGCCCCCTAAAAATTATCCTGGCTTCACCCCTGCTCCTATACTGACAATAATAATGATGTCAATTACGCTCAACACCAATTAAGGTGACTCAATTGATATCAACATTATTGTTAGTATAGGAGGATGTGAGTTTGAATGCGTTGAAACACATTATGCTTATTTTTATATAAGGTGAGTATATTCTTAATTTGTGAAGATTACATGCACTTTAAGACATAAGACATATTTTTAGTTTCAATATAAAATCAAACAAAAGATGTTAATAGTTTAACTTAAATTTTAAAATCTGAAAAGTAAAGAGAATAATTTTTTTAAATTAAAAAGTATAATGACTAAATTCTAAATTTATATAAAATACAAACACTTATTTCATATTTTAACATTTAGGAGTTTCACCTATAAAAGCCCCCCACCACCGCAGTAGCCACTGCAAAGAGTTATTGTTTTTTAATCTAAAACGATCAGAAGGAAGTAGGAAATAAAAAAGAGAAAGAAATGTTTGCTTCATCACCATTTGCTTCATCAACACCCTCCTATGGATTTACTTCATCAACACCCTCCTATGGATTTGCTTCATCAACACCCTCCTATGGATTTGCTTCATCAACTTCAAGCTTTTCTGGTTTTGCCTTACAACCTCACAACATGTCTTGCAAAAATTTTCATCAACTTCTATTTTAGCTAATGTTGTCTATGTCTGTAGGAACAGCTGGTTCTTTTTGGTCTAGTCCGGCTCCAAGTTCTTCCCAATCATCACCCAGTAGAAGGTATTTATACCCTTCTTCTTTCTAACTTTCTGCTGCTACATTTTGTAACCCTTCGCTGCTGCTTTAATCACCCTCTTCTTGTTGCCATTTTTTTTTTGAAAGAAATAGAGAATTACATGCATATAAGGGGTTAATAAGCTTATGTTTGTTGAATTATCCATGTCTGTTGTCTGTTTTCTTTGTTGTTGCTATATTTGATAGTCCCCCTGCGTTGCTTGTTAGCTAACACAAATGTTAACTAATTGCTTCATGGCGTCCAAAAGAGTGTGTTTAAGGGATTTCCCTCCGCGATTTACTGTTTTCTTTCTTTGCTTATCTCAGCGCAAAGTCAACTGTCACTACAGCCGTGAACGAGGTAATAATGTCTTCTTCTCTTTTCCAAATTTTGCGACATTAGTAATATACTTGTCAATCTTGTTTTACTCTGTTTCTGTCTATATTTCAAGAAACCATTGACGGATACTGAAGATGATTTGAGAAAGAGAATAAGTTTCTTAAGTGGATTTATGGTGGCTTTCAAGGACCAAATTCACACTGATATAAAGCTTAAGCCTAACAATGGCCCCTGCAATTCAGCGCACAAATCTTTACTGGTAAACACTAAACAGTCCCTAATCCCTAACTATTTCTTTCTCAGATTATGTCACTTTGACTTCTCGGACTGAACATTGATCATGGATTGACCGATGTGTAGGCAGCAAGATCAGAAATCTTTATGAACATACTAAGCTCAGACAACTGCAAGGCTCCACCGACCGATACTGATACGATCACTCTATCAGAGTTAAGCACCGAAGAGCTCAAGTCCTTCCTAGAGTTTCTTTACACTGGGGATTTGCCTGCCGATAAGTTTAAGAAGCATGTTTATGCGTTATGTGTTGCAGCTGATAAGTATGAGATTCCGTACTTACAAGAGTCGTGCGAGCGATACATGCTGAATTCCTTGAATGCATCGAACGCTCTCGATATTTTAGACATATCGAATTTGCATTCGAAGAAGAAACTGAAGGAAACAACTTTGAACTTCATCGTCCAGAACATGAAGAGCATAGTTTCGTCGCAGAAGTATGAAGAATTTGCATCCAGCAACCCTCATCTTTCTGTTGAGGTTACAAGGGCGTTTGCTGAGGCCAAATTTTGATGGAAGAGATGGGAACGGTAATAACATGCAGCCAATGGTATGAAAACAATGTCTAAACATCTATGTAACTATGACTTTTAGAACAAAATTATCCTTTTCGATGAATCGCAGTATTAGTATGTATGTCATATTGACCAAATACTTTCATAAGCTTGGTATATATACAAAAAGGAATGTTGTTGGAACTCTACTATAAACAACTAAGGTAGGGATTATACTAATAGTTACATAAATGGCTGGATTTGGATGGGAGAGGAAATGATTACATCTTTTACTTGGTAATTAAAAGAACAAGTAGATGTCTTCTCCTTTAAATTTAAATATAAAGCAAGTGCGGGGATGATTGATAGAGAGCATGAAGAGAAGAGAAGAGCAGTTTAAGACGGCATGCATGCATCAAAACGAGAGCACCGTAAATCCTTTGGTAGCAGAGGCTGTGGCCTATCTACAACCTTAAGTGTGATTAAGCACTAGCAGAGCAATCATTATTGCTTCATTAGTCAGTTACTCCCCCCTCTTCAGTTCTCGAACGAGCATTTATCATAGTCATTTGTTGACAGTGGTCATATTAATCGTTAAGAAAACACAATAGTGACAATGAGATAAAAGCCTACTTTATGCCTGCTAATATGTTACGCCATTTTCCCATGGCTTTATAAACAAACATCATAATCCAACATACTCAAACTCAACTAAACAAAACCAAATTCCAACTAATATGTTACGCCATTTTCGCATGGCTTTATATACAAACACTTACAAAACAATCTAATTCCAAGGCCAGCCTATACATGCCATAAGTCCGATTTCAATTTATAAAAGTACCAAAACAGTCGATAGTGTGGTGAACTTTGCTGACGATCCCCGAGCCTGTAACTTGAGTCCTAAAATCTATAAAACAGAATAAACATAACTCACAAAGTAAACTACTTTAGCTTAGTAAGCCTTAAGCAAATTAAACAATTAATGCTAAATATCATTTCAAAACTAAATCATTTAAATCAAATAATTCAACTTGTACATTTGTAATCACATTTACTTTCAAGCTTTCAATTCCATACCTATATAACATATAAATTCATAGAACAATTTCTCTTTAACCGAATGCTTATATAATCAAAATATTTACACATAATCCAACCTTCCAAAATCAAAATGTCATTATATAACCAAATGTATAAACATTCATATACTTAAGCTCAATTCTTATAATATAGCATCACATACACAAACTATCCATGTGGCCGAATATACCTGGTCTTGTATACACATATTAAAATACCAAAACCACAATATTCATATCATTCACTTATAAAACCGAGAACACATATTATAATCATATATATATATATATATAAACTTCATTTGTAACACATACAATTTTTAATAAATAACTGAGTTACTTGCTTACCTTATTTTAAATAGATAAGAAGTTAATTCATACCTGGCCATTTAGATTGATTAACATACTCAAATACCACGTCAGCATGAAATCTTTTAGGCATAAGCTTATACGTAATCACCGGCATAAAGCCTGCTAGGCCTAAGCCTGTATCACACACCGGCACAAAGCCTGCTAGGCATAAAGCCCGATTTAATTCACCAGCACAAGGCTTGCTAGGCCCAAAGCCCGAATATCAATATTATAGAACTGTCTCATACACATTTCATATATCAAATATTACAAATATTCCACATAATTCATACAGACTTTCAAATGTTATAACTCGATTGAGTTAAGCTCAAATACTCTATTACGATGCTTTATCGCATTCGGCTATCTCTATTATAAATCCATGAATTCTAATTCAGCATATTAAACTAAGTTACATTCAATATTAACGATGTTTAATTGCTTAAAGACTTACCTCGGATATCGACGAACGATGTAAATCGGCTATTCGACTATTTTTGTTTTTCCCCGACCCAAGTTCGATTTCTTTAGTTCTTGATATAAACATATTGAAATTAAGCTCATTCAAACATATTTTCATTCAATTTAGTTCAAAAACACGTAAATGGGAAAATTACATTTTTACCCCTAATATTTCACATTTCACAATTTAGTCCCTATTGCACAAAACACAAAATACTCAAAATTTAGCCACGCTTCTTTAGGGCCGAATCTTCATCATCCTATTACAAGCTCATACAATCCATTTATTTCACATTTTAGCCCCTCAAAAATTTATTTTTGCAATTTAATCCTAACTACTCAGTTTCATCAAAAATTCAAAGACAAAACTTGTTAATCTAACGCATATAATCAATATTTCATCATCAACTCACAAAAACAACAAGCCTTCTTCAATGGCAATTCATAAAATACACAACCAATTCAAAAATTTGAGCATGGGTTAGTTAAATCACATAGTAACAATCTCAAAAACGTATAAATCATAAAAAACCGAACAAAATCACTTACCCAATTAAGCCTCCCAAGTGCCGAACCTCATGAAGCTTTTCTTCTCTTATTTTTCTCTTAGTTTCCGTCAATAGAGAAAGATGAACACTTTCTCTTTCCTTTCTTTTCTTTTATTCAATTATTCATATGATCATATAATAAATTATTACCTAATGACATAAAATATATAATAAACAATTTCATTACCATTACATGCAGTTTGGCCGGCCACTAAGGTGAACATGCAACCTTTTTATGTTTTATTTATTATAACATTATGGTGTTATTTTATTATTATTAACTTAACTAATATAATAAGCATATAAAAGCATAATGCATGCAAGTTGCGGTCCACTACACTTGCAAAAAAGATAATTTACAACTTAAGGTCTCATTTTTATAAAAACACATCAATTTGATCATTCAATTAAATAAAAGACTACTTTTACCACGTATGCAATTTAGTTCTTTTTCTTAAATTAAACACACAAATGAGCAAATTAACCCACGAAACTTTAACACATGTTTAATCATATATCATAGGTACCGAATATAATATTAAAATATTTTATTGACTCGGATTTGTGGTCCTGAAACTACTGCTCCGATTAGAGTCAAAAATCGGGCTGATACAAATTATGCTCAACACCAATTAAGCTGACTCAATTGGTATCAATATTATTGTTAATATAGGAGGATGTGAGTTTGAATGCGTTGAAACACATTATGCTTCTTTTTATATAAGGTGAGTAAATTCTAAATTTGTGAAGATCACATGCACTTTAAGTTATATTTTTAGTTTCAATATAAAATCAAACAAATGATGTTAATAGTTTAACCTAAATTTTAAAATCTGAAAATTAAATAGAATAATTTTTTTCAAATTAAAAAGTATAATGACTAAATTATAAATTTATGAAAAATACACTCACTTATTTCATATTTTAACAATTAGAGTTTCACTTATAAAAGCCCCCACCGCCGCTGTAGCCACTGCAAAGAGAAGAGTTATTGTTTTTTAACCTAAAACGATCAGAAGGAAGTAGGAAAGAAAAAGAGAAAGAAATGTCCGGTATTACGATTTCAGTTCCAGATTACACCTCTGGACGCCCTTCATCAACTTCAAGCTTTTCTGGTTTTGCCTTACAATCTCATAGCATGTCTTGCAAAAATTTTCATCAACTTCTATTTTAGCTAATGTTGTCTGTGTCTGTAGGAACAACTGGTCCTGTTTTGGTTATTCGGGCTCCAAGTTCTTCCCAAACATCACCCAGTAGAAGGTATTTATACCCTTCTTCTTTCTAACTTTCTGTTGCTACATTTTGTAACCCTTCGCTGCTGCTTTAATCACCCTCTTCTTGTTGCCTTTTTTTTATTTTTTTGAAATAAATAGGGAATTACATGCATATAAGGGGGTTAATAGCTTATGTTTGTTGAATTATCCATGTCTGTTGTCTGTTTTCTTTGTTGTTGCTATATTTGATAGTCCCCCTGCGTTGCTTGTTAGCTAACACAAATGTTAACTAATTGCCTCATGGCGTCCAAAAAAGTGTGTTTAAGGTATTTCCCTCCGCGATTTACTGTTTTCATTCTTTGCTTATCTCAGCGTGAAGCCAATTATCACTATACCCGTGAACAAGGTAATAATGTCTTCTTCTCTTTTCCAAATTTTGCGACATTATTAATATCCTTGTCAATCTTGTTTTACTCTGTTTCTGTCTATATTTCAAGAAACCATTGACGGATACTGAAGATGATTTGAGAAAGAGGATAAGTTTCTTAAGTGGATTTGTGGTGGCTTTCAAGGACCAAATTCACACTGATATAAAGCTTAAGCCTAACAATGGCCCCTGCATTTCAGCGCACAAATCTTTACTGGTAAACACTAAACAGGCCTTAACTATTTCTTTCTCACATTATGGTACTTTGACTCCTCGGACTGAACATTTATCATGGATTGACCGATGTTTAGGCAGCAAGATCAGAAATCTTTATGAACATACTAAGCTCAGACAACTGCAAGGCTCCACCGACCGATACTGATACGATCAGTCTATCAGAGTTAAGCACCGAAGAGCTCAAGTCCTTCCTAGAGTTTCTTTACACTGGGGATTTGCCTGCCGATAAGTTTAAGAAGCATGTTTATGCGTTATGTGTTGCAGCTGATAAGTATGAGATTCCGTACTTACAAGAGTCGTGCGGGCGATACATGCTGAATTCCTTGAATGCATCGAACGCACTCGATATTTTAGGCGTATCGAATTTGCATTCGCAGAAGAAACTGAAGGAAACAACGTTGAACTTCATCGTCCGGAACATGAAGAGCATAGTTTCGTCGCAGAAGTATGAAGAATTTGCATCCAGCAACCCCCATCTTTCTGTTGAGGTTACAAGGGCGTTTATTGAGGCCAATTTTTGATGGAAGAGATGGGAATGGTAATAACATGCAGCCAATGGTATGGGAACAATGTCTAAACATCTATGTATCTATGACTTTTAGAACAAATTATCCTTTTCGAGGAATCGCAGTATTAGTATGTATGTCGATATTGACCAAATACTTTCATAAATTTATTTTTCGCTGTTTTCAAAACTCGTTTTTCCAACACAAGCAACTCCTCACGTTTGGGATCTGCGGCCAATCGATGAGCAGGTAGTATCTCACGTTTGGGATCTGCGGCCAATCGATGAGCAGGTAGTATGTCGGGATACTTAGGGAACTCAGATGCATGTATCGCATTGGGATCTACAATCGACATGTGGGCCCTAGGATTATTGTTTATGACAATGCCTCGACTTAGGTTCCCAACTGAAGACGCATAAACATTTCTATCATTATTCATGCCTTCATTGTCGATATCATCCGGAACCTTGTTTAGATCAAGATCATTATAATCTTCAACCTCGTGATTAGAAGAACCATTATTATCATATCCATCTTCACCATCTGCATCGGTTTCAATCAACACTGGATGTATTTGTAAACGGTGACCTAGGTTAAGGTTCTTAGACGCAAGTGGAGCATTTAGATCAATGTTAAACTCGCGTACAAACTGTAATACCCTTAATTTGCCCAGCCTAATTTTATAACCCATAAAACCCTAAACAAATTAAACTCAAGCCCACTAAAATACAAACCAAGCCCGGGGCCCAATTAACCAAACCCAAAACCCAATTAACCTTAACCCACTAGCCCAATACCAATTAAATAGAAAAAATAAGAAAAAACAAACAAAAAAAAACCCTAGCCCTTAAACCCAGTGGCGCCGCACCCTAGTTCCAACCACCACCGACATTATCATTGGTCTCCACTAGCTCCATTGCCCAAGACCTGCAAAACCGGAAGAAAACACGCAGCAATAACAGCACCAAAGCAGCAAGAAGACAAAAATAGCAAACAAAAATACAATGATTTTGTATTTTCTTTTTCGGCTATATAAGCCCAAAAATGATGTACAAGAAAGGAAGAGGAGAAATAAAAAAAAAAGAGAGATTTCAGATCCAAAAAAAAAAATGAAACAAATCGAAAATAGTAAGTCCAGATAAGATACTAAATTTACTAAAAAAATCGGAAACAAAGGATAAAAAGATGATTTTTTTTCGGATTTTTTTATTTCGGCATAAATAAATAAATAAATAAATATATATATATATATACATAGCATAAGTACATAATAAAAAATAATATATATAAAGGTTTTACCTTTTCCGGCCACAGCGCGGCGACGGAGCCCACGGCGGAGCCTGACCGGAGCGGTGCCAGAATCTGCAGACCCTGTAGAGAAAAAAAAAGGGGGTTAAGAAGTTTTTTTTTTAAATGAATGAAGAATGATTTTTTTAGAGAATTTGGCCCTTAAATAGCTGCCCAAAACGACGTCGTTTTGGGGCTGGCTATTAATGCCCAAAACGACGTCGTTTAGCTTACGACCCGACCGCGCGAACCGACCCGACCAGAGGATCCGCGCGTTTTCTTTGATAGGGCTAATTTCCCTTTCAGTCCTTCCGCATTTTCAGTTTTTAAAACTAGATTTTCTGGTATTTTTAATTTGGGCCAACAATTTACTTTGGTTCAGAATCTGGTCCTCCCAACTGCTGCGCGTTTTGGCGTAAGGGGTTTATTACCTCTTTGGTCCCCCAAGTCCTTTCGCGCGTGTAAATAGGTCCCCTAATCTTTCTTTTATTTTAAATTCGCCCCGAAATTTTGCTTTTTAATTTAATTTAGTCCTTTTTTTATTATTTTCACTATTTTTAACTTAGCTAAAACTCCCTATTATTATTACCTTATTATTATTATTTAATATCTTTATTATTAGTATTGTTACATTATTTATATATTTATTATTATCACCATTCTTTATGTTATTATTACTATCATTATATTTTCTTTATAATGTATATATTTTATTATTATTTTGTTTGTTAATTGATATTTTTATTTTCATCATCGTTATTTTATATTACTACCATTATTATTTTTGTTATTATCACTTCTCACTCTATCATTTTTATTTCTATTTTATTGTGATTATTATTGTCGAAACCATCCTTTTTTGGAAAGGCGGGAATCGAACTTGGGTTTTAAAAATGAAAACAGGAGTCGCCACCGATCTTTATTTGGTATGATCGGTTCACCTTTGTTTTAATAAAACGTTTTGGTTTACTAAAACGATGTTTTTAGTCCGCGAAGTTTTGAGAAATCGAGTTCGGGAGTCGATTACGTGCGAGGAAGGGTTAGCACCCTCGTCACGCCCAAAATTGGTACCGATTTGATTAATCAATGTCCTCGATGTAGAAGGTTAAAACTGTTAAAAAGAATTTAAATACGATCCCTCTTTTATGTTGCTGCTAAAAAATAGTTTTTAAAGGAAATCGAAGACGTATGCCAAGGGCTATCTCGTCTCGAGGCAAAATGCTATATCCGATACTTTAGGTCAAGAGGCTAGACTTGACTTTTATTGGAAATTTATGAATTTTATTTTAAGGACATTCTTTCATTTAAAATGGATGAGAAAATCGCGAACCTAATACTTTATGGCACGTTTTCTTGAGCTTTTAATACGGAATATTGCCTCGGTTTAGAAAACCTTATCCCGGAATAACGCGACATCACATCCAATGCTTTAGGACATGACATTTTTGAATTCTCGAGAATAAGCTTTTTGTTTAAAAGTATGTTTGTTTTAAAGGATATTCGGTTATTTAGATTAAACGAAGAAAATCGCAACCCAATGCTTTAGGGCACGATCTCTCGAATTTCTAAATAAGGAATATCACCTTTGAGAAGAAACAGTTTCATATCGAACAAAATCAATATAGCACGAGTTCAGAATAAAATATACAAGTGAATTACAATACAGATATGCGTAGCAACATGGAAGTAAATACGTTAACGCGAATAACAATAATGAAGGCGAAAATAAAACAAAACAAATCTAAAACGAATGAGGAAGAAATAAAACAGAAACAACAATAAAACTAAGATAATAGTGATAAGTAGATATATACAAGTCACAATGCAATAGTAGTGATATAGGAAGCATAATAACATAATAATAATAGTACAATAATAATAATAATAAAATAATGATAATAATGATGCAAAACATGTACAATATAATAATAATACCGGCGTAGTAACAATAATAATAATAGTATAGTAATGAAAATGAAATAACAATGATAGTGATACGAAATATATACCCTATATTAACATAGTAATGATAGTAATAATAGTAATAATAGTACTAATAGTAATAATTAATAATAAGAAGAACAGTGAAATTAGTTAAATTAACAGTACACATAAAAAATTTAGTGAAAACATTAAAACAGATAATTTAATAGTAACATAGCCAAGTCAAACGAAAAAAGGACTAAAATGGATTAACAACGGAAGTGTGGGGGCCAAATTTTAAAACGTTAAAAGGTGAAAGGACCAAATCGCGATGCGCACACGACCTAGGGGGCCCAATGGGGGAATAAACCCTCTCACTAAAGTGGTGCACTAGATGGAGGGCCCCAATTGAAACCAGGGAACATCATTGGGCCAAAATCGAGAAAGGAAAAAAGTTAATTGTGAAAACATGAGAAACAGAAGGACTTGGGGCGTAAATACCCCAAACATTATAAAAACACGCGGATCCCATTCACGCGGGTCGGGTCACAGGCGGGTCAACTCGATACGACGTCGTTTCGAGAGCCATTGATACAGGCTCTGAACGACGCCGTTTGGACCCTTTATAAATACAAATTTTCCTTCCCTTTTTCATTGCTGCTGCGGTTTTTTTTAAAAAACGGAAGGGGAATCCCCTTTTCCTCTGCTAGGGTTTTTCAACCCTAGCTTGCGCCGACGCCAGGATGCCTCCGACCGCCATGAGATTCGCAGGTATGTATTCCTCTCTTTGTTTTGTTTTTTTACTTTTGACGTTATACTAACACATATAAGCCCCTTTCGAAGAAAATGGAGAAAATAAATTTATAAGTTTAGTTTTCGAAAGAATATCAACCGCAATAATGTCTTTCCTTCGATTCTGGTATCTGCTCGTATGAGTCTCCGATTACAAAGGCTTGTCTTTTGATTGAAAGTTCTTCTTCTTCTATTTTGTTGATTGAAAAAAGCGGAGAAAAAAGCCCCAATTACATTCTTTGTGCTTGGCTTTATAGCCGAGAGATATACTCTCCATTTCGATTAATCTATTATTTACTCCGTACTCTTCTGTTTCTTTGTTTCTCTGTCTTCTTTGCAGGGTACGGGCGAGGCGCACAGGCGATGAGGGCCGAGGCACATGGGCGCTGAAGAGTCAAAGGGCGTGGGAGACCGCGAAGTGGGGAAGAGCGCTGGAGGGACGCGCGTAGGCTCGAGGAACGACGCGCGTGTGAAGTCGACGCGCGTGTAGGGGCGCGCGGATCTGAAAAGGCGCACGTGGTGTCTGCAGGGGGCGCTAAAGGTTGGCGGCGCATTAGGGCACTAGGGTTTCTGGCTTGTTTTTCTGTTAACGGGCTTGGGTTTGGGCTTTTAATTGGGTTTAAATTTGGGCTTCGTTGTTGGGTTAGTTAATTTGTCTGTACATGGACTGCTATTAGTGGACTCTTAGTTTTTGTTGGTTTTCTTAATGGGCCTCAGGTTTTGTAACTGGGCCGGGCAAAATTTGGGTCTTACAGCTGCCCCTCTTTGCTCGTTGTCGTGAAACGAGAATAGAGCAAAGAAACTAAAAGAACCAATTTCGCCCGGGCTTAGCCAAGCCTTGACTTCTTGATCCGCGTGTTCTTCAAACAGCTTCAAACTTCATTATAACTCTTTGCTTTGATCCATTCTACTGGAGGTTTGGGGTGATAAGAATTCAGGAAGAAGAGATCCGTAACTTTGATCTTCTCACTGAGACTTCTTGGAAATAAGAGGTGATAAGAATTCAGAAAGAAGAGATCCGTAACTTTGAGATCTTCTCACTGAAACTTCTCGGAAATAAGAGGTGATAAGAATTCAGAAAGAAGAGATCCGTAACTTTGATCTTCTCGTTGAAACTTCTTGGAAATAGGGGGTGATAAGAATTCAGAAAGAAGAGATCCGCAACTTTGATCTTCTTATTGAAACTTCTCGAAAATGTTGATCCTCAATACACTCAGGGAGGAGAGATTAGTAGCTTTATCCTGCCCCACTGGGATGTCGAGGAAATAAATCTGAACTTTTCAATTTGCTTCCTTACTATCTTCAGGAAGGCTTCAATCTTCAACCTGCTTCGCACCGTTCTTCGAGGAACCTGTCCTTTAGATGTGCTTAAGCTTATGTAAATGATGAGGATGTTATGATCGGGATGACTCAAATGCTCCTAGCTACATATGCCATGGATGACATTTATATGAATGCCGAATGTTACGAGAATGATGATTTTTCTCAATGTGCAGATGACTAGGGTGTAATGATCGTGATAGATCAAATGCTCCTAACTGGATGTGTATGAATGCATGAGAAGGACCCTTTTTATTATTTGGGTCGTCATTGCTCATAGTTCAAGCAAGGTTCTATCACTGATGCATTACGATGCTTTCTTGTTCAGCAAATATCTTTGACAGGAGACCCAAAGGAACGATCATATTCTATCAACAAGCTTGCCCCGCTGTAATTTTATTGCCCCTTCCTCTGTACCTTATGGGACGTAAAGTTTGTACCTCTTACTGCAACTTCAGGAGGATAACGTTGGGTTTCTTCCGACCTTCTTGCTGCGACTCTGAGGTATAGGATTAATCGCCGTTCATTGAGTATATTGGTATCATGATTCCATTGTAGACCTGGATCGACATTACTCGTTATTTGTCAAGGTCGTATCACCGACGAGATGTCTGGTCTTTGTTCAAAGAAATAATCATTTTTCTCCAATATTTCTAAACCTTAGGCAGAATGAATTTTGAACAATAATCATGTTTCGGGTCCTTGTATTATTAAGAGGCTTTCAGAGTAATATATAGAGCCCCTTTTATGAAAGTATTATTAGTTCCGTAATCATTATTTCAATGTAAAATGCCCAGAAAGGATTGTAAGGAGGAAATTGATCGGGAGTATAGCTCGAAACAAAACAGGTTAATCCAAACCGGCAAATGCAAACAAAAAAGAAATTCATTGAATAAGATAATCACAAACTACAAATTTAAAATGGGTAAAATGGAAGTTAGGTGCCCTAGATATCGCAGCCTAAGCTTCTCTGCCTGAGCATTTGGAAGACCATTTCGAGTTCAACATGTGCTTAGGAGATCTTGAGTATTTTGCTGATGCACCTAGACGCAACACACCCCTTCATTATCCTTTCGAGTGCAGCGGGGTTTTTCCCTCACAGTTCAAGCCGCCTTTTTCAGGCTTTCGACTCAAATCCCTTTTGGTCTCAAAGCGCCCTTTGTGGGTTTTCACCTTGGCCTCTCCCCCCCTTTTTTTTTATTTAGGGAATCAAGGTGTCCTTGGTGGGTTTTCGTCTTAGCTTATTCAAGCAAAGTATCTTTTGACTGAATCTGAATTCACGGGGTTAGGCAAGCTTTTCCCATCCATTTCCGTTAGAATCAGTGCACCTCCGGAGAAAGCCTTCTTCACCACGTACGGTCCTTCCCAATTCGGCATCCATTTTCCTCTGAAATCCTTCTGTATGGGGAGGATCTTTTTCAGTACCAAGTCTCCCTCGTGAAATTCTCTTGGGCAAACTTTTCTGTCATAGGCTCGCATCATACGATTTTGATACATCTGACCGTGACGAATAGCCCTTAGCCTCTTTTCTTCGATTAGGTTCAATTGATCGTATCGAGCCTGAATCCATTCGGCTTCATCCAGCTTTACTTCTGTCAAAACCCGAAGAGAAGGTATTTCCACTTCAATGGGTAGGACTGCCTCCATTCCGTAGACCAGTGAGAAAGGTGTTGCCCCGGTAGAGGTTCTGACAGACGTTCGATAAGCATAAAGTGCAAATGGCAATTTCTAATGCCAGTCCTTGTAAGTCTCTGCCATCTTCCCCACTATCTTCTTGATGTTCTTATTCGCTGCTTCCACTGCCCCATTCATTTTTGGACGATACGGAGATGAATTATGATGTTTAATATTGAATTGACGACAAACATCTGCTATCGTGCTGTTGTTCAAATTCAATGAATTGTCTGATATGATCCTTTCAGGCATCCCATATCGGCAAATGATCTCCTTCTTTAAAAACCGACTAACCGCTGATTTAGTGACGTTAGCATATGAAGCAGCTTCTACCCATTTCATGAAGTAGTCAATGACCACGAAGATAAATCGATGACCGTTCGAAGCTTTTGGCGAGATTGGTCCGATGACATCCATGCCCCACATAGAGAATGGCCACGGGGAAGTCATAATATGTAACGGTTAAGGGGGAACGTGAGTCTTGTCCCCGTATATCTGGCATTTGTGACATGTCTTGGCATACTTGATACAATCCCCTTCCATAGTAGACCAATAATATCCAAATCTCATGATTTGTCTAGCCATTGTGAAACCATTGGCATGTGTTCCACAAACACCCTCGTGGACTTCTTCCAAAATTTTCCTAGCTTCCACTGCGTCGACACATCTCAACAGTACTTGATCCTTCTTTCTTTTGTACAGGACCTCCCCGTCCAGGACATAATCACAGGCTAACCTTCTCAATGTCCTCTTTTCATTCTCGGTTGCCTGTTTGGGGTATTCGCGACTTCTCACATATCGCAATATATCTCGGTACCAGGGGTGATGATCCCTTTCTTCTTCTTCTATATTGCAACAATAAGCTGGGGCCTCGTAAATACTCATTTGAATGGGCTTTACATCTTCTTGCTTACTCGCCTTGATCATGGAAGCTAATGTAGCCAAAGCATCTGCCATCTGGTTTTCTTCCCGTGGGAGATAACTAAAAGTGATATCATCAAACTCCTCAATTAACCTCATGACTACCCTTCGATAATTGATCAATTTGGGGTCTCTTGTCTCCCATTCGCCTTTTAGTTGGTAGATCACTAATGCAGAATCTCCATATGCTTCCAGCGCTTTAACTCTACGTTCTATAGCGGCGCGGAGTCCCATGATACATGCTTCGTATTCTGCCATATTGTTTGTACAATCAAAATCCAACTTGCATGTGAACGTGTAGTGATCTCCATTTGGGGATACCAAGACTGCCCCAATCCCATTTCCAATAGCATTTGATGCTCCATCGAAATTCAATTTCCAAAGGCCATCTTTTGCAGTGTCCTTTTCCATAGCTGTCACATACATTAGATCTTCATTGGGAAAATCAAAGTTTAATGGCTCATAATCTTCTAAAGCTCTGCTAGCTAGGAAGTCGGCTATTGCGCTCCCTTTTACAACTTTCTGACTTACATATACAATATCAAATTCAGACAGTAGAATTTGCCATCTAGCCATCCTTCCATTCAAAGCGGTTGCCTCCATCATATACTTTAGAGGGTCTAATTTCAAGATTAACCAAGTCGTGTGATACAGCATGTATTGTCTCAATCTCTGAGTTGTCCAAATTAATGCACAACACAGTTTCTCAATCGGCGAATATCTCATTTCGCACTCAGTGAATTTCTTACTGAGGTAGTATATCGCCTTTTCTTTTCTTCCTGAATCATCATGTTGACCTAGCACACATCCCATAGAGTGATTAAGCACCGTCAGATATAGAATTAATGGCTTGTCTGGGTGTGGAGGTGACAGTACTGGAGGATTTGACAAGTACTGTTTGACCCTATTGAAAGCTTCTTGACATTCCTCATTCCATGCGCCTGGGTTATGTTTCTTCAAAAGACGAAATATGGGATCATATTTCTCGGTTAACTGTGAAATAAACCGAGCAATGTAATTTAGTCTTCCAAGGAAACCTCGAACTTCTTTTTGAGTGCGCGGTGGAGGCAATTCTTGTATAGCTCGGACCTTGTCTGAGTCAATCTCGATCTCCTTTTTACTGACTATGAAGCCCAACAGTTTGCCGGATCTAGCTCCAAAGGTATATTTCGTAGGGTTGAGTCTCAATTGGAATTTCCTCAACCTCAGAAATAGTTTCTGCAAAACTTGGATATGTTCTTCTTCCGTTCTGGACTTTGCGATCATGTCATCCACATAGACCTCGATCTCTTTATGCATCATATCTTGGAATAAGGTCACCATGGCCCTTTGGTATGTAGCTCCTGCGTTTTTCAACCCAAATGGCATTACTTTGTAACAGAATGTGCCCCACAATGTTATGAAGGTAGTCTTTCCCATATCTTCAGGGTGCATTTTTATCTGATTGTATCCGGAGAAGCCATCCATGACGGAAAATAGTGAAAAGCCTGCTGTTTTGGCTACTAGAGTATCAATATGAGGCAGAGGAAAGTTATCCTTTGGGCTGGCCTTATTTAGGTCTCTATAATCCACACACATTCGTACCTTCCAGTCTTTTTTAGGGACAGGCACGATATTGGCTACCCATTCCATATATTTGATCTCTTGCAAGAATCTGGCGTCGAACTGATTTTGGACCTCTTCCTTTATTTTCAGCACAATATCTGGTCTCATCCTTCAGAGCTTCTGCTGAACTGGCTTGTAATCCCTCCTTATGGGTAGGCGGTGTACTTCTATATCAGTACTTAAACCAGGCATGTCTTCATAAGACCATGCGAAGACATCCTTGAATTCCTGCAATAATTTGATAAGATTCTGCTTTGTTTCCCCAGCTATACATGTTCCAATGTTTACCGCTTTCCCTTCCTCCAACATTACAGTCTCTACTGCTTCCTTATGGGGCCGAATTTGCCTCTCCTCCTGCTCCACCATCCTTAACAAATCAGGAGACAGGTCACCGTCCGTGTCATCTTTAAAACCTTGTAATTTTCCTAAGCATATGTCTTGCTCAAAAGGATATTTTGAATCCAAGACGGCATTGCTCAAGTCATTGATATTCAGAGACCTGTTGCAGTTTAAGGAAATACGAGCGGAATGAATGAATTTGTAAATGGACAATTGTATGTATGATAGTGACGAAAGAATGATTGGAAAACAAAGAAAGGAAATGTTTGCTTCAAATGATGGTGAAAATGCACTTCACTGATATAATAATACTTGAACATACGCCTATTTCACAAAAGAAATCTTGTTGCTCTTAGGCTTAAAGCAACAAGTGTGTCCTAGAATTACTCTGAATAAGCCCTAAACACTACAGGGATTTCCTCTGCAGTCCAATTGTTCAAGATGCTTCCCGATTCGTAAGGCTGAATATTTGACAAGATCTCTCCTTCAGCTGCCTCCTCAGATATGGCACTAATGTAGACCTCACCCATCATTACTGCGATGTCCTCTTCCTTCCGTATTTTCGGCTCAAAGTGAATTACCCCTCCTGTCACAAAGGTTTCGGATATGTGCGGGATTATCATGGGTTCCCACTTGGTTTCCTTTCCACTCAAACGAGCACGTCTTCTTTCCTCCTTCCTTTCTAGCTCCTTCTTCTTTTGTCTTGCATCTGGTCTGAATCCCAGGCCAAAGCGGTCTTGTTTTTCTCTCAACATCAGGGCTGTCATTCTCCCCTGAAGGTACTTTCCAAGTCCTCTCCCGGGTAAAACGCCTTTTCCCACAGTCATTTTTAATCCCATCCTTGTAGTCTTGGAGATTCTCGGTTTCAAGATTTTGTTTCCTTCCATAATAAAAGTTGCGTTCACAAACTCGAGAGATCGGAAGGAACATTCAGCTGCCTCGTCATTTGTCTCCAAGTAGGGCATATCACCGGTCACGGTTGCAATAATGTCCTCCTCAGCTTTTATTGTCACCAGCCGGCCATCCGCTATTAACTTCACCTTCTGATGTAACGATGAAGGTACTGCCCCTGACGAGTGTATCCATGGTCTCCCTAATAGGCAGTTATAAGAAGGCTCGATCTCCATCACCAGAAAGTCTACTTCGTAAGTGGTTGGGCTAATTAGTAAGGGTACTTCGATCCTCCCCATGACAAGGGCAATACATTTAATGCAGACCCATTGTCTATCAAGACCCCTGGTAATATGTGCCCTTTGCATCTAGCGGTAACGTGCAAAGCCTTGGTGAATCCTCTACCACCTGGTGGTATTTCATCATCATTAAAATGAATGAAGTTGTCCGCACTTATGTGGCCGATCAATCGATCCAACTTATTAACCGAGATGTCACTAGCGACGTAGGTTTCGTTTAAAGCTTTCATTAGTGCGTTCCTGTGCACTTCTGAGCATTGAAGCAAAGCTAACACGGATATGCGCGCCGGTTGTTTGTGCAGCTGTTCTACCACAGAATATTCACTGTGTTTCAGAAATTTCAGGAACTCTTTAGCCTCTTCCTCAGTCATTGGTTCCTTGGTCCTCGACTCGGGCTCAGCTGGCTTTCCTTTCTCCTGTTCCACCATTGGAGCTTTCCCCTTTATTAAGTCGTAGCGTCTCCCGCTTCGAGTATGGAAGCCTTCATCTGAATCCTCCTTTGTCACGTTAGTCGAGCTCTTTGTGACTGCTACATTACACTCATAGTTCCAGGGGACTTCTTTGCTATCTTTGTAAGCGAAGGCAGTGGGCCTCCGTATTATTACTTTCGGTGTTACCCGTGTTTCCGCGTCATTGTTAGCCGAATTCTCCTTTTCGCAGACTGCTACATTACACCCATGATTCCGAGGAGCCTCCCTATTACCTTCAACGATAGTGGACCTCCGTATTACCACTTTCAGCGCTACCTGTATCCCCGATTTATCGCTTTTGGGACGAGAAATAATGATCATCGGAAGGCTAACCTTTGAACTTTTTACTGTTGACTCTGAAGCGCATATGCTCCTATCTTCTGTGCCCTCATCATAAAATTCGACTTCTTTATTGTTCATTAAATTTTGCACTAGGGTTCTGAATTCCCCACAAATCTGAATCTCATGCCCCGACTCTTGATGGTGCTCACAATAATTTGTCCGCTCTCCTTGATTTTTTTTTGCTGTAATTAATCCATACTTAACCATTTCTTTCCAGACCCATCTTAAAGGAGTCCTGACCTCCGCAACATTTGTTTTGATTCTTTTTTCAGAACTTTCACTAATTGCGTTGACTCTGCCTTTAGCGTGATTGGGTAAAGGGTTAGTTACGTTTGGCATGTCATCCAACTCGACCACACCCATGTTGATAAATTTCTCCACCAATTTCTTGAAAGCCAAGCAGTTCTCGATTGAGTGTCCCGTGATTCCTGCATGGTATTCACACTGTGCATTCAAATCGTACCACTAGGGATATGGAGGTTGCATTGGTTTTAGATGATAGAGGGACACAATATGCGCGTTGAACAGGGTTTGATACATCTCCTTGTATGTCATCGAAATCGGAGTGAATTGAAGTTTCTCATTATTTGGTCTTGAGGTGCCAGGTTCTTTCTTGGGTAACCCCTGCTGCCCCGTGGCCATCGCTTTCGGCTGATTAATGGTGATTGACTTCGGGTGGCCTATGCTCGTGTTATTCACCTCGCTTTCTTTCCTCCTTGGGGGTATTCTTTTGGCACTTTCCCCCGTCTCGATCCCTCCACTTTTTATAATGTTCTCGATCATTTCTCCAGTTGTCACGATGTCTGAAAAGCTCCTGGTCGCACTTTCTATCATATGCATGAGGAATGGGGCTTTCAGTGTACGGATGAAGAGCATTGTGGTCTCTTTCTCCAGAAGCGACGGATGGACCTGGATGGCAACCTCCCTCCACCTCTGTGCATATTGCCTAAAGCTTTCGTTCCCCTTCTTTTCCATGTTTTGAAGAGTGATCCTATCGGGGGTCATGTCTGTCACATGACTGTACTGCTCCAAGAATGCTTGAGCCAGATCATTCCATGAACCAATTTTGGCACGGCTCAACTGATTGTACCATCTGGCTCCAGCTCCCACCAGGCTATCTTGGAAATAGTGGATCAGTAGTGGGTCATTATTAGTGTAGCCCGTCATCCTTCTACAAAACATTGTAATATGGGCCTCTGGGCAGCTTGTCCTATTGTACTTTTCGAACTCAGGCATCTTAAAATTGTACGGGAGCACCAAGTCGGGGACCAAGCTTAAGTCATTGGCATCTATTCCCCGACATTTACCGGCATTTTCTATAGCTTTGAATTTCTCCTCCAACCACTTATATTTATCCTCTAGCTACTTTGGCAGTTCTAATTTTGCCCTTTCAGCCATCTCATCCAAATCGGGGACGTTGGGATTGATCGGACTTTCTCCTGGGTTGGTACCCGAACCCGTCGGGAGGTGTGTCGATATTGCGGCATCAGCTTGATATTGTGACCTGATAGTGACAGATGCCCTTCGGGGATACGTATCTAGTGGCGCTTGGGTGTTCAGCGGGGTAAAAGAGGGGTTATCACTATCGTTCCCTGAGCTAGTGGCAATGCCCTTCTCCTTCTCTCGTTCTTTAGATATCAATTGCGCCAGCTGGTTCATCATGTTATTCTGGGATCCGCTCCATCATATCCTGCTGGGTTTTGGCCAGCTGCTCTTGTAATTGTGCTTGTCCTTTCATTTGATCTTGGATTTCTTTTTGCATCTGTTCTAGTCTTTCCATTCTTTGATCCATTATTTTTGTTTTGCCTCTTGTACCGTAGTGATGTTCCAGGATCACTGCCATAATTTTAGGGTCCTTTTGTGAGATTCGATGTGTATGATGCAATGTAATGCTGATGTATGAGATGTATGCAAGAATGTTGATTCCAATTCAATTTCCATTAGAATAGCTTTCTCTAGTTTCTTCATATAAAATGAATTACATATAAGGCCTATCCCTAATACTTAACGCCCTGACTTCCTCAAGAAGCCAAGCTAACTCTCGACCCCTCTCTGACTCTGACTCGTACATCAAACCTAATACGTCAGCTTGAACTGACATAGTTTGCAAGTGATCCGCCACCCCTCGTATTTGAGCCACGGCTTCTCCCATAATATAATCCCGGCTTCTGACTTGGCTCTGAGAATGATGCAATTGTTGCTTCTATCGCTCCTCATTGGCTTCAAAAAGTTCTTCCCGAAGCTCATAGCCATGTAAGGCAGATTCTAGCTCTTCAATTCTCATTTTCATTTCTTCAATTTTGCTCAGACTAGCCCTTAATTCGGCTATGGAATTACGGCCACGATACTGATGCAGTGACCTTTCCAATTCTGACACCCGCATTTTTAATTTCTCTTTCTCATTTTGACTTTCCATCAAATTCTGTTTTAGGGCATCTTCTCGCTCATAGGTATCTCGGAGTTCCTTTTCCCGCTGACTCGCTCTGTTCTTTTCTTCTTTAATTTCTTGACGCCATTGCTCTGACGTTTTTCCAAGTCTCGCAGTTCTCATCGACCTTCGTAGCTTCTTGTAGTCAGTCTTCAAATCATTCAAATCTTCTTCAGCTTTAGTCTTCCCTTTCCTCCACTTCTCGGCTTCTAGTTTTTGAATATCAACATCCAATCCTAGCTACATTTTCTCTTCCTCGAGTTGTTCTATCCTTTTCCTTAATTCCCGGTTCCTTTCTTCGAAGTCCTGTTTGATGATTTCAAGCTCGGAAGGAATCACCCGTAAGTGCTCTTCTAGTGATCGGGTATCCTCTTGGTCTGATGTGGGGATGTTATCATTGATTCTTTGACTTCGCCATCGGTCATACTCAGGGGTCGTCATTTGGATTGGCAGCGAACCTTTTCATCCTATGAAGTCGGCTCCAGGCATTTGATATCTCTCGAACTCTCCTCTTGTAATTTTCTCCTTTATATTCAAACTCGCACTGGGCTAACCCTTGTATTGGCGGTGTAAATTGTCTCGACCTGTACTGTCTTAATACGAGGAGAGGAGTGTACCCGGTAGCTCCCCATATTCCGAGCATGGGGACATAATCAATGTCTCCACACTTATATAAGATTTCGTCAGGAATCGCCTAAGGAGCTCTCCACTCTACATCTCCTTCTTGTAGGCTTTGTAAAATCATCATCCAGCTTTCCTCCGTGATATCGTCTCGTCTAGGCGTTGCTGCCATATTTTTTAGCGGAGAGTAGTCCTCAGTGAAGATTAGACACGATATCTTTTTCGTTTTCCAAAAATGACCGTGAAACCATGCTAGTAAGAGTTGGGCGCAACCGATGAATCTCCCTTCGCCCGCTCTTCGGCACGCGCTTAGGGACCTAAAAGTTTCGGCAAGAATCGCAGGAATAGGAGTGATCCCTCTGTCTAATTTGTCAAATAGATCAGACACTACCTCATCCACATATCCTAGAGCTTTGGGGAAGATGACCAATCCATAAATGCTCAAAGCCAAAACATCGACCCTCTTCTTTTCCTCAGCATGTGCTATGATCAAATCCCTCAGATTTCTCCAAGGTATGCACTTGCAATCTCCCTTTTGTTTTATCCGGGCCGCAACCCACTGCTCGCTCATCCCCGTTATGTTCATTAGCTTTTTTGTGAATGTAGGGACATTAACGGCTCTCAAATAGGCCTTATCAGTTTGAATTTTTGGGCAGCGGATCAGGGCTGTGTACTCCTCTATGGTGGGAACCAAATCCACTTTCCCGAAAGTGAAGCAACCGTATGCAGGATTCCAAAACTGGGCTATTGCTCGAAACAAGTGCTGGTCTATCTTGATGTCAAGTAGATAAGGCAAATCGCCATAATGATAGTAGAATAGTTGCTTGATCCTGTCGTCCCACTGACTCCAAATTTCCCTCATTTCTTGAAGGTTATTTTGGGTTACGCTGATGCATGTGTAATCCCACAATTCGAGAGATCGTGCCCTAAAGTATTAGGTTGCAATTTTCTTCGTTTGATCTAAATAACCGAATATCCTTTTAAACAAATACATTTTTATACTAAAAGCTTATTCTCGAGAATTTGAAAGGTCGTATCCTAAAGCATTGGATGTGATGTTTTGTTATTCCGAGATAAGATTTTCTAAATCAAGGCATTGTTCTGTATTTAGAAATTCGAGAGATCGTGCCCTAAAGTATTGGGTTGCATTTTTTTCTCGTTTAATCTAAATAACCGAATATTCTTTTAAACAAATATATTTTTAACAAAAAGCTTATTCTCGGGAACTCGAAATATCGTGTCCTAAAAGCATTGGATGTGATGTTTTGTTATTCCGAGACAATGTCTTCTAAACCAAGGCAATGTTTTGTATTTAGAAGCTTGAGAAAACGTGCCCTAAAGTATTGGGTTTGCGATTTTCTCGTCCATTTTAGATAAAAGAATACCCTTTTAATAAATTTCAAATAAAAGGCAAGTTTAGCCTCGAAAGTCAAGGTGTGGTGTCCTAATGTATTGGATATAACATTTTACCTTGAGACGAGACAGCCTTTGGCACACTCCTTCGATTTCTTTTAAAACCATTTTCTAGCATCACCATAAAAAAGGTATCGTTTTAATTATTTCAAGTTTTCAAATCTTCGGCACTAAAACATGGATTAATCAATTTGGTACCAATTTTGGGCGTGACGAGGGTGTTAACCCTTCCTCGCACGTAACCGACTCCCGAACCTGATTTTCAAAACTTCGCAGACCAATAACACTGTTTTAGTAATCCAAAACATTTTATTAAAATAAAAGTGATCCGATCACACCAAATAAAGATCGGTGGCGACTCCCGTTTTATTATTTTCAAAACCTCAAGCCGATTCCCGCCTTTCAAAAAAAGGATGGTTTGAACACAAACAATCACCTATCAATAGACGCTCTCGGAACCTTTGTACACGGATATTAAACATTATATTCTTCACTTAATTGAGTGAAATCTTCACCTAGCTCCACATTAGCAACTTAGCAAACAAATAAATCAGTTCAATATGGCCACTCCGATTCTGGCAATAAAGTACAACCATTGTCTCCTATATCTTCATCATCTATAAGTTCCATATGGGTGAATTTGATGAGATTTGACGAAATTGAAAATTTGTAGAATATCTTGGAAATACTTCTCCCACAACGTCTAATAATTTTTACACTAATTATTTCTTTCATATCATCAACCAACACATTTCTATTAAGTCTCATTGCTATTTGTTGGCGACATTCAAATATACAACCAATTGTTGTTGTTAAAATCACTCCATCAAAATAAACATATATGCAATACTAAATCTGTAAAAATTATTAAATTTCTCGATAATTATTTGAAAAACAATATTCTACTGTAAAAAATATAATAAAATAAAATTAATGTTGTACTAACCTTATGAATTCTTCTTTGTACTAACCTTATGAATTCTTCTTTGTTTTCTCTTCTTCTACAATTTTTTTATCCTTTCTTCTTATTAGTTAACTGCTAAACTGTTAAGAACACATTGTTTAAATAAGGCCTGGTGCCAGCTGAGAGCACCCTTCCACCTGTGTGTCGCCTGACATGTCACCTCCACCCCTCCAACCCCTATTCAAACCCGTATTTTACCTGTATTTTGGAGGGTAATAACATGCAGCAAATGGTATGGGAATAATGTCTAAACATCTACGTAACTATGACTTTTAGAACAAATTATCCTTTTCGATGAATCACAGTGTCGTAACCACTTTTTTTTTAAAACGGGAATCGACTTGAGTTTTGAAAATGAAAACGAAAAATGGGAGTCGCCACCAATCTTTTTTGATGAGGTGTGATCGGGTCACCTCGAAAAGTGATTATTTTAAATAAACAGTTTGATTCATCAAAACAACGATTTTGGTCTGCAAAAAGTCAGAAAATAGGTTCGGGAGTCGATTACGCACGAGGAAGTGTTAGCACCCTTGGTACGCCAAAAATTGATACCTAATTATTTTTATCTAATGTCCTACTGTCGAAAATTTGAAAAGATTTGAAAATACGATCCTCTTTTATTTTAAAAAAACTTGAACAAATCGAAAATGGATGATAAGACCCTCTTATTTCAACGAGATAAAATGTCATACTCAGTAAGTTAGGGCATGACATTTTGGACTCCCGAAACTGAGCCTGTCTCTTGACTTTAAAATTCAGATTCAAGTTTGAGGACGATATTCCGATATCTGTCAAATGAGAAACCGAAACTCAGTAAGTTAGGGCTCGATTTCTCGAAATTTCAAACACGGGACATTACTTTTATTTTAAGAAATCTTTTCCCGAGATAACAAAATGTCACATCCAATATGTTAGGACACATCTCAAATTTTCGAGAAATAGCTTTCTTTTTATTCAAAACCTTTTTATTTTAAAAGGATATTTAGCTATTTAGATTAAACGAGAAAAATTGAAACCCAGTAAGTTGGGGCACGATTCTCCCAAATTTCTAAACACAGAATATTGCCTTAAGAAATTAATTTTTGTATTGGGTAAAAATTAATAAACACGAATTTGTGAAAACAAGAAAAACATAAATTACGATATTTGCACACATAATGGAATAATAATAATTGCATAATGCGAGTGACAATAATAAAAATGAGAATAAAATAAACAAATAGAAGGTAAGAGGAAATAATAATAAATAACAAATATGCACAACATTATTACTGAAAAATGATATCAATGATGATAAAAATATTAACAACGAAACAAATTATAATGGAAGTGATGATAATAATATAAAAAGAAATAAGTAAATCTATATATAAAAATATTCAATATATTAAAAGTGTCGATTTAGTAGTATATTAATGATAATAATGATAGCGGTAATGTTAAAATAATAATAGTAATATAAAACAATATAATAAAAAATAATAATAAAGATAATAATGGCAATAAAACATTGAAAGGGAGAGTGATAAAATAATAATAATATTTAAAACCTTATAAACATGATATATAAAAAAGATGTGGATGATAAGTATACGAATAAATAGAGAAAATACGGATCTTACATGCGTAAAAATGTAGTTAAGGAGAACAAAATAATATATTAATATTAATATCAAAACTCGAAAATAGTATTAATTATAATAATATTATTAACGAAAACAGTAGGTAAACATATATATTTATACTATTTTAGATTTGTTGAAAAATATAAAAGAGTGATAAATGAACAAATTGATATATAATAATAAAAGAACAATGAAGTGTGTAGTACCCAAATTTTTGCCCGGCCCAAATATAAACCAAACCCAAAAAAAAATAAATAAATAGGCCCAATAAGCAGTGGCCCAAATGGCCCAAAATTAAAAAAATTTTTGGCTAGGGTTTCTGGAAACCCTTCCCCTAGCGCCGCAAGTCTCCACTGGCCTCCACCGACGCCAGCACCACGCCCACTCGCACCTGTCGGCCACCACCTCCTGCAAAAGAAGACAAAGCAACAGACAACAATGGCAGAAAAATGGGAAATATTGTATTTTATTTTTTTTTCTTTTTCGGTTATAAAAACCGAATGAAACTATGTACAAAGAGGGGATGCTCCGAATTCAAAAAAAAAGAGAGCAAAACCATGAATCATCAGAAATCGAAAAGCGAAATTTGAAGGTTGATTTTCGGTTTTCGTTTATTATCTTCTGTCAGTTTATTATTTTTATTTCTATTTTTTTTCTTTAAAAACGAAAATCAAAGAAAGAGAGGGAGGACTTACCGAATCCTTACGGTCCCGTCGTCGGAGTGCTCCCTCCTTCGTCGGAGCTTGGCTGAAAAAGGGGTGCCGAAGGCCCTCTCCCCCCTTGTTTTCAAAGGCCGGACGTCGACGTCTCCTAGGGGACTCGAAAAAGGGATCTAAAAGACCCGGCCATGAGCATCGTCGGCCATTGACGCGGTGGCGGCGCGGAGGGGCGACGAACGGTCTGAAGGGCCCGATCGTCGGGCATGAACGAGGAAGAGAGGACTCTCTCTGCCTCTGTTTTCTTTGAAACGAAAATGGGGGGGGGGAGGGGTTCTTTGTTTATTTTGAATAAAGGAAATGAAATAAAAAAAAATGAAAGGGGTTTGTGGTTTTATTTTTGAGGCATTAAAAAATGAATTCATAATAAAAAAAAAAGCTTAACTTTAATGATGACAATGAAACGGCGCCTTTTACTAAAAAGAATATGCGCATGTTCCTTAATAGGTATAATTGCGCGGCTAGTCCCTATCCTTTTGCAGCAGCATTCAATCAGTCTTTTTGTTACTTTTTCTTTTTACGAATCTCCCCTTTAATCCCTCTAGGTTTCCAATCAGGTCCTGGGCTCATTGATGAGCGCCTAGGCCTGGGATTTTTACCCGTTCGGTCCTTTCCGTTTAACGCGTGTTTTATTTTAGTCCTTTCAGTTTTTTTTTATTACCATTTGACCCCCTGTTTTCTTTGTTTATTTTATTTTTATCGTGTTATTTTATTTTATTTTATCATTCTGTAGTCTGTTAAAATTGACCCTTCTATTTCCGTTTTAAATTCAATTTGGCCCATTTATTAGTTTGCAACTTTATTTATTATTGCTATTGCCTTACATTTTCATTATTATTATTATTATTGTTATTATTATTATATTTACTATTATTATATTACTAACTTTATTATTATTATCATTACTATTTTTATTATTTGTTTACTTTATTTTTCTCTTATGATATTACTTCTGTTATTATTATTATTATTATTATACTATTATTTGTATATATATATACTTACTATATTATTATTATGTTTATATTATTACGTTGTACATATATTTTGTATCACTATTATCTTTTTTTATTATTAATACTATATTATTATTATTATTATTATTATTATTATTATTATTATTATTATTGTACATATTTTGATATTATTGTTACTGTTTTCTTCTCTTTATTATTATTTTTATATACTACTAACTAATATTACATTGTATATATATTTATTATTATCATCACTTATATATTAACATCATCATTATTATCATTATTAGCTTTATTATTATTATTATAATATTATATCTACCATTACTATTATTATATTATTGCACATACATAGTATTGTATTTTTATTACTATATTATTATATCATACATATTTTGTATTATTATTTTTATTATTATTGTTATTATTATTATTGTTGTTATATTTTCTATATTATTATTATTTTAATATTACTACTATTACTGTATTATCACTTGTATATACTAACTTTATTATTATTATTAAGAAATTATACTAGTACATTGTACATATTTTGTGTCGTTACTATTATTATCACTAACTCTATTATTATTGCTATTCTTATTAGTATTATTATTACCATTATTATTATTATTATTATTATTATTACTACTACATTTATATTATTTATCTTGTACATATTTTGTATTATTATTATTAGTATTATTATTATTAGTAATAGTATTCACATTATAACGTTTATTATCCCGATTGTTACTAATTCCACCATTATTGACATTGTTTTGTTTTTTTTTAAATTTCTCATTTTATTTTTAATATTTTTGTTTTGTTTCGACATTTTTATGATTATTTTTGTTTGCGTCATTTTATGTAAACCGATAGTTTTGAGATGATCTTGGACTCAAGGGTTTAAATTATCGTGTTCTAAAGTATTGGATGTGATATTTTAGTCCCTTTGGAACAAGAAGATCTTGATTTTTAATTCGAAAAAAAAAACTATGGGATAATCTTCGATTCGAAGATTTAAATTATCGTGTCCTAAAGTATTGGATGTGATATTTTAATCCCTCGGAAACGAGAAAATCTTGATTTGCAAATCCGAAAAACTATGAGATGATCTTAGGATCGAAGATTTAAACTATCATGTCCTAAAGTATTGGATGTGACACTTTATTTCTTCGAAACGAGAAAATCTCGATTTAGTTCAAGGAAAACACGAATATTTCTAAAAGGGGTCAGATCCCCTTCAAAATCTTCAAACTTTCGACATTAGGACATTAACTAATCAATTTGGTACCAATTTTGGGCGTGACGAGGGTGCTAACCCTTCCTCGCACGTAACCGACTCCCGAACCCATTTTCTCAAATTTTCGTAGACCAAAGCATTGTTTTAGTAAATCAAAATGTTTTATTAAAACAAAGGTGATCCGATCACACCTAATAAAAGATCGGTGGCGACTCCCGTTTTCCATTTTCAAACCCAATAGTCCGATTCCCGCCTTTTCAAAGAGGACGGTTACGACAGCATGGCGACTCCACTGGGGACCCAAAAGAGAGTCAGGCCGTAAATTGATTGATTTTTGTCCATTTGATCGAAAATTTGGAAAATTGTTGTGAAAACTCGTGTTTCTCTTTGATGCATTTGCTTATGTTATAGTGTCGAGTCTCGTGAAATACTTTGGCATTGCATTGCATGGCCATTGCGGTCATACCCTTAAGTGGGAGTGTGAAGCTACTCTTTCGTGAGGTTTTCACCTCCGTGCAAGATAGTGGATCGCTTTCGGAACACATCCGTACCTATGTCTTCGTGAGATTTTCATCTCCGTGCAGCCATAGGGAAATGTGTTCCCCTGAACTGAACTCGGTCCATATGAGCCTATAATGGGTGAGGATCGAGGAATCTGCTGGTTCAGGTACCCTTGCCTTAGAACCAAACCGCATATAGAGAAACCTAAGAGCCCACCCTAAGTAGAGTCACGTCAAACCCTAGTGGTTACCCGGATAGGTACTTTGTTTATTACTCTTGCGCTAACGTGTTTTCCTCTGTCTTGATTGCATTGCATTGCATCATCATAGATTGATTGAAATAGATTTTTCATAAGGAAATGAATTTCTTGATAAAGTGGATTGTAATACGGTTGCCCAAATATAGTCCAAGTAAACAACGAGAGAAGATTGACAGTCTACAGAAGAGTACAAGACCTCACTCGATGATTCAAGCCAACAAGGATTATTCAAGAAGTTCTCACCCCCAGACTTTAAAGGAGCTTATGAACGATCACAGAGGATAAACAAGTGAAGAGATACGGTCCGAACCAAGCCCCAAAGAGCTAGAAGGGGCACCCACGAAGAAAGCGCACAAGATATGGCCATGATACTCGGTCGCGAAGGAAGAGATTGGTGTTTTGCTTGGGCTACGAGGACAAAACCGTATATGTAATCTGTTTTATGTAAAGAGCTTTATTTTCTAGAAAAGTTCTTTTAATGGAATCGAATTCATAATCAGCGTTTCTCTTTCTCTGTGCATTCATTCCATGCATTGGCATTGCATCGCATCATCTTAGAAAGACGTTGTTGATTCGCGTTTGATTCCTAAATGGGAGAATTCGTCATAAGAAAATACGTCACTTGATAAAGTGGATCTGAACACGGCCTAGGGAAACAACAAGGCAAGACATTGTAGGAAGATGCAAGCCGACAAGGATTGTTCGGGGGCCATCCGAAGATTATGAGCACCACGGAGGACACGTGAGTGATAAAATACGGCCTAGATCGCGCAAAAAGAGTTAGAAAAGACATCTACTAAGAAAGTCCACGGGACATGACCATAACTTTTGGATAAGAAGAAGAAGACTTGTATGAAGATGCAAACCGACAAGGATGGTTCAAAAGTCATCAGAAGATTACGAGCATCGCGGAAGGTACGGTACGGCCTAGATCGAGCAAAAAGAGTTAGAAAAGACATCTACTAAGGAAGTTTACGGGACATGACCATAACATTCGAACACGAAGAAGGGGATTTGCCTGAAGTCATCAGAAGATTATCAGCGTCGCCAAAGGTAAGTAAGCAATGAAGAACAACATGGATCAAGCAAACAAAAAGCTAGAGGAGGCGGGACACGACCATAATATTCGGGTACGAAGAAGAGGATTGGTGTTCTCACCTGGGCTACGAGGAAGAGGCCGTATATGTGTTCTATTTTTTAAAGGAACGTATTTTCTAGACCAAGTTCTTCCAATAGGAATTGATTTCATAATCAACGCCTCTCTTTCTTTTGTATTCATGCATTTTGCATTGCATTTCATGCATCTGCATTACATCATATTGCATGGATCAAACTCGTAGAAAAAAATCCTAATTAGGTGAAATTATTCCAGTTAACCTAGAAGATATGGAACAAAGGTTGGAAAGATTAGAGCAAAGACAAATACTGATGCAAGAACAGTTGGCCGAAATTTGACAGAATATGCAAGATCAAATGAATATGATGCGCCAGTTAACCCAATTACTTGCCGAAAGTTTTGAAAAGAGGAGTGGCCCAGTGGGCGGCAGTGCAGATAACAATGAACAAATTGTTTATAACCCGAGGAATATCCCGACTCAACCAAATCTGCAGTCGCAAGGGGCACCCATCATTATCGGACCCCAACGTCAGACCAATACCTCAACCCTGTCAAACTTCCCAATGGGCTCGTGTTTTAACCCTAAGGATGATCGAGCCAAACCGGTTGTTCGGGCCGAGGCAAAAGAAAGGAGGGAGCGGACATTGAAGATCCCAAGGAAGAAGGAAAAGGAAGTGGGTAGTACAAGTAAGCATGATGAGAGCCCTGCAGATCTAATGGCAATAAGACAATCAAGGACGATGAATACTAGTTATCAAGGTCCCCCTAGACAAGATTCCAACCCAAGGCCTAACATGGGAAAGCACCAATTCACGCCCATCTTGATGACATACAAGGAGCTCTATCAAGATTTATTTGATGCACATGTAGTGGCTCCTCACTACTTGAAGCCGATGCAACCTCCTTACCCAAAATGGTATGACCCAAAGGCCCAGTGCGAGTACCACGCTGGAATTACAGGGCATTCGATAGAAAATTGCCTGGCTTTCAAGAAATTAGTGGAAAAATTCATTGGCATAGGTGTTGTAAAACTGGATGACACGCCGAATACAGAAACATGAGCCTGGGAGTGTTTTGAACAGTAGGGCTGTAGAAAGGACGTGTATTTTTAGAGCTAACTCGGAGTGATGTCCAAACACGCAAATTGCTCTAAAAGCCTAAGAGCAATAAGAGTCTTTTGTGAAATAGACTTGTGTCCAGCATTGTTATTTTAATGAAATGCATCTTTCTAAGTAAATATTTTCATGTTTTACACTTTTTTCATTCATGCCCACATCATATAAGTAATCGTCTTTAGAATATTTTATTCTTTAGATTTTCTGCCCTTACACCCGCAATAGGTACCCAGATATCAATGACGCGAGCTACGCTGTTACTGGCTCTCTTTTTAGCGAAATATGGGTCTAAGGGATCTCAAGACCTTGAAGATGACAAGATTGTAACCTATCTCTTGATTTGTTAAGGATGGTAGGATAAGCGAATAGACTTTACCTTGTAAAAAGGGGTCAGTGGACGTTGCAAACTTAGGAAAAACCTAGTCCACCACAGAAATAAGGCGAGACATCAAGAAGTCCAAGATATTTTTATACGATCATATCAAGACGCGCCAGACTACTAAAACGTCAGGATGTTGCCAAACTTGGAACCCATGTTGATAGTTCTACAATGGCCAAAGCTAATCAAGAAGTTTGAATTACTAGTCTACTTAGAAAAGAAACGCCAAATCAAGGAAGTCAAGACTTATGCGCCTCCTCCATATAATGGGGCATAGATGTTACGGCACCGATCTCGCCAAAGGCGTCCAGCCGATACTAGCACTTCTTCGTGGTTATCAAATACTTCACTAAGAGGGTGCAGGTTGCTTCCTATGCCAAAGTTACAAAGGCGACAGTCGTCAAATACAAATTCAAATCCAAGCTCAGGGGCTAAAAAAAACGAAAAAACAAAAAAAAAAACAAAAAAAACAAAAGTGGCAATGAAGAACGCCAGGAAAAACATCAGAATCAGACACCTTACTAGTGTAGCAAAAATAACCAGAAATCGTGTGAAAACTGACTGAGGCTTGTAAAGGTTGGCATAGGGAAGCTACCATTTACCCCCTATGTTTTAGAGCGTTGGTTGGAACCTTGATTGGGGCAACAGAAACTTCACCGGGGCAACACATTTCTTATCGATTTTGCCAATTGGAGTTAGAACTAGATAGGGCAAAAGAGATCAAATCTAATACGATCAGGCGAATTTGAAGAGAAGGCTATCCATAACGATCAAATGGTGCGAGATAGTAGCAAAGATAATTTGTCCTAAAATTTCACGATAGGGCATGGGAGAAGATTTCTTCCGTGAGGGACTTCGAAAGAAAGCGAGTGCCGAACTGGGAAGGACTTTATGAAGCGAGGAAGGCCTGTTTTGGGGAAGCATAAATATTGACCAAAATGGATGGTCGGGACTTGCCCAATTTGGAGAATTCAAGTTCAAAAAAAAAAAAGAAGAAGAAGAAGAAGAAGAAGAAGAGAAAATCAGCGAAAAAAGAAGAAAGAAAAAGGAGAGGTCAAAGTGAAAACCCGCAAAGGGTACTTTGAGACCAAAGGGGTCTGGAGTTGAAAACCCGAAAAGGACAGCTCAAATTTCGATAAAAATGGGGCACACGGTAGTCTTGCCGCGCTTGAAATAACGACAAAGATATATGTTACATCTTGGGGCATCGACAAAGTACTCCTGATCCTCTAAACACATGTTGAGCTTAAAATGGTCCTCAAGAAGTCGGAATAGAGGAGCTTGAGCTGCGATATCTGGGGCACCTAGCTTCCGTTTTACCCGTTTTAATTCCTTATTTGTGATTATCTACCAATAAATTTCTTTCTTGATAGTATTTGCTAGCTTTGATCAAGCTTGTCTGTTTCAAACTATTCCCCCTAACCAATTTCCTTCTTTTTGGGCATTTTGCATCGAAATAACGATTTGAGGACTCATAGTACTTTTCATAAAAGAAGTTTCACACATTACTCAGAAAGCATCTGAATAATACAAGGACCTGAAACATGACTATTGTTCAGAACTCATTCAGTCTAAGGTTTGGAAATGTTGGAAAAAAAATGATTACCCTTTTGAACATTTTATTGGTTGGACAAAGACGAGAAAATTCGTCGGTAATGCGACCTCGACAAACGACAAGCAATGTCGACCCAGGTACACAATGAAATCATGGTACCATATCGCAGAGTCAAAGCAGGATGGTTGGAAGAAACCAAATGTTATTCTCCTGAAGTTGCAGTAGGAGGTATAAGCTTCATGTCCCAGAAGGGGACTCCAAAATTTCAGCGGGACAAGCTTTCGGAATAGAATACGGTCGCTTATTTGGGGTTCTTTTGTCAAAATATACTGGCTGAACGAGAAAGCATCGTAATGCATCAGTGGTAGAACCTTGTTAAACTATGAGCAATGACCACCCAAACCATAAAAAGGGCCTTTCTTATACATTCATGCGCATCCAGCTAGGAACGTGTGATTGCGATCATTACATCCTAGCCATTTTTACATTGTGAAAAATCATCATTCGCATAACACTCAGCATTCATGTAAACGACACATATAGCATTTGAGTCATCTCGATCACGACATCCTCATTATTTGCATAAAGGCAAGCATATTCTACGTGAAAGGTCCTTCAAAAAGGGGGCACCACCACGTCGAAATTCGGATTTCACTCCAGCGGAGCAGTCTGAAGATTGAAGTCCTCCTGAGGGTAGCGAGGAAGCAAGTTGAAAGCTCAGAATTTTCACCATTCATTTTCGAGAAGTTTCAGCAAGAAGACCCGAGTTGTAGGTCTCTTCTGGATCACTGTTCGTTTTCAAGAAATTTTCAGCAAGAAGACCCGAGTTGTAGGTCTCTTCTGAATTCCTATCACTGTTCGTTTTCGAGAAGTTTCAGTATGAAGATCCAAGTTACGGGTCTCTTCTGGATTCCTATCACCGTTCGTTTTCGAGAAGTTTCAGTATGAAGATCTAAGTTACGGGTCTCTTCTGGATTCCTATCACCGTTCGTTTTCGAGAAGTTTCAGTATGAAGATCCAAGTTACGGGTCTCTTCTGGATTCCTATCACCATTCGTTTTCGAGAAGTTTCAGTAAGAAGATCCAAGTTACAGGTCTCTTCTGGATTCCTATCACCATTAGTTTTCGAGAAGTTTCAGTATGAAGATCCAAGTTACGGGTCTCTTCTGGATTCCTATCACCATTCGTTTTCAAGAAATTTTCAGCAAGAAGACCCGAGTTGTAGGTCTCTTCTAAATTCCTATCACCATTCGTTTTCGAGAAGTTTCAGTAAGAAGATCCAAGTTACAGGTCTCTTCTGGATTCCTATCACCATTAGTTTTCGAGAAGTTTCAGTATGAAGATCCAAGTTACGGGTCTCTTCTGGATTCCTATCACCATTCGTTTTCGAGAAGTTTCAGTATGAAGATCCAAGTTACGGGTCTCTTCTGGATTCCTATCACCGTTTGTTTTCGAGAAGTTTCAATATGAAGATCCAAGTTACGGGTCTCTTCTGAATTCCTATCATTATTCGTTTTCGAGAAGTTTCAGTATGAAGATCCAAGTTACGGGTCTCTTCTGGATTCCTATCACCGTTCGTTTTCGAGAAGTTTCAGTAAGAAGATCCAAGTTGCGGGTCTCTTCTGGATTCCTATCACCAACTATATTTTCGAGAAGTTTCAGCAAGAAGATCCAAGTTGCGGGTCTCTTCTGGATTCCTATCACCAACTATATTTTCGAGAAGTTTCAGCGAGAAAGATCAAAGTTACAGATCTCTTCTTTCTGAATTCTTATCACCCCAAGCCTCCAGTAGAATGAATCAAAGCAAAGAGTTACAGTGATGTTTGAAGCTGTTTGAAGAAGACGCGGATCAAGAGGTCAAGGCTTGGCCCGGGCAAAATTGGTTCCTTTATTGTCTTTGCTCTATTCTCGTTTCACGACAATGAGCAAAGAGGGGCAGCTGTAGTACCCAAATTTTTGCCCGGCCCAAATATAAACCAAACCCAAAAAAAAATAAATAAATAGGCCCAATAAGCAGTGGCCCAAATGGCCCAAAATTAAAAAAATTTTTGGCTAGGGTTTCTGGAAACCCTTCCCCCGGCGCCGCAAGTCTCCACTGGCCTCCACCGACGCCAGCACCACGCCCACTCGCACCTGTCGGCCACCACCTCCTGCAAAAGAAGACAAAGCAACAGACAACAATGGCAGAAAAATGGGAAATATTGTATTTTATTTTTTTTTCTTTTTCGGTTATAAAAACCGAATGAAACTATGTACAAAGAGGGGATGCTCCGAATTCAAAAAAAAAGAGAGCAAAACCATGAATCATCAGAAATCGAAAAGCGAAATTTGAAGGTTGATTTTCGGTTTTCGTTTATTATCTTCTGTCAGTTTATTATTTTTATTTCTATTTTTTTCTTTAAAAACGAAAATCAAAGAAAGAGAGGGAGGACTTACCGAATCCTTACGGTCCCGTCGTCGGAGTGCTCCCTCCTTCGTCGGAGCTTGGCTGAAAAAGGGGTGCCGAAGGCCCTCTCCCCCCTTGTTTTCAAAGGCCGGACGTCGACGTCTCCTAGGGGACTCGAAAAAGGGATCTAAAAGACCCGGCCATGAGCATCGTCGGCCATTGACGCGGTGGCGGCACGGAGGGGCGACGAACGGTCTGAAGGGCCCGATCGTCGGGCATGAACGAGGAAGAGAGGACTCTCTCTGCCTCTGTTTTCTTTGAAACGAAAATGGGGGGGGAGGGGTTCTTTGTTTATTTGAATAAAGGAAATGAAATAAAAAAAATGAAAGGGGTTTGTGGTTTGTTTTTGAGGCATTAAAAAATGAATTCATAATAAAAAAAAAAGCTTAACTTTAATGATGACAATGAAACGGCGCCTTTTACTAAAAAGAATATGCGCATGTTCCTTAATAGGTATAATTGCGCGGCTAGTCCCTATCCTTTTGCAGCAGCATTCAATCAGTCTTTTTGTTACTTTTTCTTTTTACGAATCTCCCTTTAATCCCTCTAGGTTTCCCTCTAGGTTTCCAATCAGGTCCTGGGATTGATGAGCGCCTAGGCCTGGGATTTTTACCCGTTCGGTCCTTTCCGTTTAACGCGTGTTTTATTTTAGTCCTTTCAGTTTTTTTTTATTACCATTTGACCCCCTGTTTTCTTTGTTTATTTATTTTTATCGTGTTATTATATTTTATTTTATCATTCTGTAGTCTGTTAAAATTGACCCTTCTATTTCCGTTTTAAATTCAATTTGGCCCATTTATTAGTTTGCAACTTTATTTATTATTGCTATTGCCTTACATTTTCATTATTATTATTATTATTGTTATTATTATTATTATATTTACTATTATTATTACTAACTTTATTATTATTATCATTACTATTTTTATTATTTGTTTACTTTATTTTTCTCTTATGATATTACTTCTGTTATTATTATTATTATTATTATACTATTATTTGTATATATATATACTTACTATATTATTATATTTATTATGTTTATATTATTACGTTGTACATATATTTTGTATCACTATTATCTTTTTTTTATTATTAATACTATATTATTATTATTATTATTATTATTATTATTATTATTATTATTATTATTATTATTATTATTATTTATTGTACATATTTTGATATTATTGTTACTGTTTTCTTCTCTTTATTATTATTATTTTTATATACTACTAACTAATATTACATTGTATATATATTTATTATCATCACTTATATATTAACATCATCATTATTATCATTATTAGCTTTATTATTATTATAATATTATATCTACCATTACTATTATTATATTATTGCACATACATAGTATTGTATTTTTATTACTATATTATTATATCATACATATTTTGTATTATTATTTTTATTATTATTGTTATTATTATTATTGTTGTTATATTTTCTATATTATTATTATTTTAATATTACTACTATTACTGTATTATCACTTGTATATACTAACTTTATTATTATTATTAAGAAATTATACTAGTACATTGTACATATTTTGTGTCGTTACTATTATTATCACTAACTCTATTATTATTGCTATTCTTATTAGTATTATTATTACCATTATTATTATTATTATTATTATTATTACTACTACATTTATATTATTTATCTTGTACATATTTTGTATTATTATTATTATTAGTATTATTATTATTAGTAATAGTATTCACATTATAACGTTTATTATCCCGATTGTTACTAATTCCACCATTATTGACATTGTTTTGTTTTTTTTTAAATTTCTCATTTTATTTTTAATATTTTTGTTTTGTTTCGACATTTTTATGATTATTTTTGTTTGCGTCATTTTATGTAAACCGATAGTTTTGAGATGATCTTGGACTCAAGGGTTTAAATTATCGTGTTCTAAAGTATTGGATGTGATATTTTAGTCCCTTTGGAACAAGAAGATCTTGATTTTTAATTCGAAAAAAAAACTATGGGATAATCTCCGATTCGAAGATTTAAATTATCGTGTCCTAAAGTATTGGATGTGATATTTTAATCCCTCGGAAACGAGAAAATCTTGATTTGCAAATCCGAAAAACTATGAGATGATCTTAGGATCGAAGATTTAAACTATCATGTCCTAAAGTATTGGATGTGACACTTTATTTCTTCGAAACGAGAAAATCTCGATTTAGTTCAAGGAAAACACGAATATTTCTAAAAGGGGTCAGATCCCCTTCAAAATCTTCAAACTTTCGACATTAGGACATTAACTAATCAATTTGGTACCAATTTTGGGCGTGACGAGGGTGCTAACCCTTCCTCGCACGTAACCGACTCCCGAACCCATTTTCTCAAATTTTCGTAGACCAAAAGCATTATTTTAGTAAATCAAAATGTTTTATTAAAACAAAGGTGATCCGATCACACCTAATAAAAGATCGGTGGCGACTCCCGTTTTCCATTTTCAAACCCAATAGTCCGATTCCAGCCTTTTCAAAGAGGACGGTTACGACAAAGTGTAAATTAAACAAGTGAAAGAAAAGAAAAGAAAATATAAAAAGCAACATAATGAGCAACAGAATATAAGAAAAAATTTTAAATAAATGGATAATACAATAAAAACAATAAATAATAGAAGTAAAATGTAATATACGAAATGTTTTTAGAAATAATCAATATATGTAAAAATAAATAAGTAATATATAAGATAAACTAAAACAAATAATATGTAAAAATAAAATAAAAATATATATATATAAAGAAGTTTGAAATAAACAACCTAAAAAAAATTCAAAATATATAACGTATAACATTTTAAAAATAAGCAATATATATATATAAAAAGAATTTTAAATAACTAATGTATATATAATCAGTTTAAAATCAAAAGTCAGAGACTAAATTAAAGTCGAAGTTAAATTGAAAGGCCAAATCTAAAAATAACACACCGGGGCCCAAATGAAGCGTGCACAAAATGGATGAGGGCCAAATGTGAAATAAACCCAATCCCTATGCACTGCGCTACAGTGGACCAAGTTAAAACAATGGCGAAATTATGGAGGGACCAGAAGCGTAAGTCTCCCTTTTTAAGGTAGGTACACGCAGATTCATACCCCACCAAACAGCTTTTAATGTTTTAAAACCCATTTTTATTTCTTATTTTGCAACCCTTTTTTTAGAAAATAAAAAATAAAAAGGTTTGAAAATCTTTCATCTCTCAACTCCTTCAGCTCCTCCCTTGGCCGGCCTTGGGTCTGTCATCGGACCACCGTGGTCAGTGATCGAAAGATGAAATGAACCCCCTTTAAGCCCCTTTTGAAAAGGAAACCGAAGGCAAAGCCTTCTTAGACTTAAAAGCCGAAACGAAGGAGGCCTCTTAACCATCCCTTAAGTTGATTTCGACGACAAAGGGGACGGTTCCGGCGACGGAGGCGCGGTGCGAGTCCGGTAAGTTTTCCACTTTTCGTTTTTTATTATGATTATTTGTAAAAAATTTCAAAAAAAAAAGAAAATAAATAAAAAATAAAAAAAAGGTAAAAGAAAAAAACAATGTTGTATGAAAACGGAGAGATTAATATCAACCTTTTATTGCTTTTTTGCTTTCTATTTGTGATAGTTCGTTTTTTTTTCAAATCCGAAAAATCCCTTCCCCTTTTACATTCTTTCCTTTGGTTTTTAGAACCGAAATCAAGAAAAAAAAAAGAAATAAAATATGCAATATATTTGTCTTTTTGCTGCCATTGTTGCTTGATGTTTTTCTGCCATGCTTTGTGCTTTGTCTCTCCCTTTTTCTTTTTGCAGATGCAACTTGGGCAAGTGGAGGGCGGTGCTAGTAGAGCAGTAGCACGTGGGGAGGACCCTAGGTACGGCGCACCTAGGGTTTGTTGGCTGATTTTGTGTTTTTTTTTTTTTTCATTTTGGTATTGGGCTGGTTGGTTTTGGTAATTGGGTCTATTAATTTTGGGCTTTCGGGTTTGTTTTGTAAAATGGGCTCTGGGCAAATTATGGATCCTACACGCAGTATTAGTATGTATGTCGATATTGACCAAATACTTTCATAAGCTTGGTATATATACAAAAAGGAATGTTATTGGAACTCTACTATAAACAACTAAGGTAGGGATTATACTAATAGTTACATATATGGTTGGATTTGGATGGGAGAGGAAATGATTACATCTTTTACTTGGTAATTAAAAGAACAAGTAGATGTCTTCTCCTTTAAATTTAAATATAAAGCAAGTGCGGGGATGATTGACAGAGAGCATGAAGAGAAGAGAAGAGCAGAGCAGTTTAAGGCGGCATGCATGCATCAAAATGAGAGCACCGCAAATCCTTTGGTAGCAGAGGCTATGGCCTATCTACAACCTTAAGTGTGATTAAGCACTAGTAGAGCAATCATTCTTGCTTCATTAGTCAGTTACTCATCCCTCTTCAGTTCTCGAATGAGCAACTTATCATAGTCATTTGTTGACAGTGGTCATATAATCATTAAGAAGACACAATAGTGACAATGAGATAAAATAAGATTAAATTGAGTGAACAGATTTAACTCAAAAGAATCCTCATATGAGGGTAACACACACAAGACAAGGTCATTAGATAAAGCAGTTGGATGAATAGCTTTCGTGAAGAGTACACACTAAAGAGTTTTCAATCATAGTACTTCTTGTGGACTAACTCCATGATTAAGTAATTGTAAATTATCAAAACGATACTTTTGGACATAATTGCAATCACTACAGCCTAATTGTATATGCTCGATTGGTCCATCTGCTAGCTCAACAAAAGCTCAATCAAACTGCATTTGAATCAGAAGAAAATTCTACGACTACGGGAATAATTTAATTGAGTTTATTTATTCGATGTGGAATTAAATTAGGTAGTCGTATAATTGTTCAACTAGAGAATTTGATTAAAGAATTTTCTTGAAAATTTAATTTAGAAAATCTAAATGATTTTTGGAAAAATTAATTTTGATTAAGTAAAATTAAATTAATCAAATCAATTAAAATTAATATGATATTTTTGGAAGTTAATTTTCAAGTCAGACAATTGGTTCAATGGGTAATTGAACTTGAAAATTGGACCTGAGATCATAAATTGGGTCCAGGAGCCCAAAACCTAGACTGAGACCCGAAAACTGGTCGAATTAGTCCAGTATGTGAAATCATGCTGACGGTCCAACTGGTAGCTAGAGTGGACTGGTCGGGCCGTCATTGACCTGGACCGAACCGGCAGTAGCCGAATTAGCTTAGGGTGTTGTAAGGATGTCACTTGCATCACCGGACAAGGCGGTGCCGATGGCTGCGACGAGGGCGTCCCGATGGTTGGCGGCAGTTGCTAATCGGTGGTTAAGCAGTGGAAGAGTTACACTCCTATTGGGACTCTACTAGAGAATTTGATTCAGATTCTATTTCAAAAATAATATTATTTTAATAATTTAATATTAAATTTAATTTAATACTTATCTTAATAGTATTTTATTAATTAATATTAAATTTAATTTAATATTTATCTATAAACATTCTATTATTTTAATTAGATTTAATATTAAATTTAATCTAATATTTATCTTGATAAATATTATATTAATTTAATATTAAAGTGATTAAGTTTAATCATAGTTGCAAGCTCTAAACTTTCCCTATATAAAAAGAGTATTGGGTCATTATTTACACACACTTAAATTCAAGATAAAGTTGTATAAAGAAAATTCTCTGAAGAGATTATTCTAGAAAATTTCTATAGATATTTTTTTATTTACAACTTGACCCAAAAGTTTAAAGAAATTACAAAATTACCCCACAGGTAATTTTTTTGAAAAATTTTCTAATTCAAAGCGAGTCCAAACTAGGTAGACGTGAGCTTGAAGATAGTAAAGAAGACTACTCGGTCAAAGCTCTCATCCTAGATGAATCAAAAAGGTATAATTTTGATTAAGTGTTTATTACTTTAAATATCACAACTAAGATATTGTTTTAGAAAAAAAAATTAAAACTCTGGTTTTTCCCTAAATTTATTTTCCGCCGTGTTTTCAAAACTCGTTTTTCCAACACAAACAACTCCTCACGTTCGGGATCTGCGGCCAATTGATGAGCAGGTAGTATATTGGGATACTTAGGGAACTTGGATGCATACGTCGCATTGGGATCTAACATCGACATGCGGGCCCTAGGATCATTGTCTATGACAATGCCTTGACTTAGGTTCCCAACTAAAAACGCATAAACATTTCCATCGTCATTCGTGCCTTCATCTTCGATATCATCTGGGACCTCGTTTAGATCAGGATCATTATAATTTTCGACCTCGTGATTAGAAGAACCATTATTATCATATCCATCTTCACCATCTGCATCGGTCTCAATCAACACCGAATGTATATGTAAACAGGGACCCAAGTTAAGTTTCTTATAGACGCAAGTTAAACCCGCGTACAAACAATCGCCTATCAATAGACGCTCTCGGAACCTTTGTACACGAATATTAAACTTTATATTCTTCACTTAATTGAGTGAAATCTTCACCAGGCTCCACATTAGTTAACTTAGCAAACAACTAAATAAGTTCAGTATGGCCACTCCGATTCTGGCAATAAAGTGCAACCATTATCTCCATGTCTTCATCGTCTATAAGTTCCATATTGGTGAATTTGATGGGATTTGACGAAATTGAGAATTTGTAGAATAGTTTCGAGGTACTTCTCCCACAACGTCTAATAATTTTTACACTAATCATTTCTTTCATATCATCAACCAACACATTTCTATTAAGTCTCATTGTTATTTGTTGGCGATATTCAAATATACAACCAATTGTTGTTGTTAAAATTACTCCATCAAAATAAACACATATACAATACTAAATCTGTAAAAATTATTAAATTTCTCGATAATTATTTGAAAAACAAGATTCTACTGTAAAAAATATAATAAAATAAAATTAATGTTGTACTAACCTTATGAATTCTTCTTTGTTTTCTGTTCTTCTACAATTTTTTTTTCTCCTTTCTTCTTATCAGTTAACTGCTAAACTGTTAAGAACACATCGTTTAAATAAGGTCTAGTGTCAGCTGAGAGCACTCTTCCACATGGGTGTTGCCTAACAAAGTGTCTCCACCCGTGTGTCGCCTGACATGTCACCTCCACCCCTCCAACCCCTATTCACACCAGTATTTTACCTGTATTTTGGAGGGTAATACTGATGTCGCCATATAGGTACCCTCCACCAATAAAATATGATTTTTTTAACACAATTATGACCTAATGATGACATGATGATTGTGGAAATTTTTGAATGGTGCTGCCACCTTATAAAGCACCACCCATTATCACTATTCTTGATAAATAATTGAATTGGGATACCATTTGAATTAATATTTTTTTCTGTATTAATGAGGTAAAAAACCAAAAAAAAATACATTAACCCACTGTATTAAACCTTAAATTTAGACTATATATCAAAACAATATTGCTTTTAATATTGCTTTTTCTTTATATATACAAAATGTTGTTGTTTTTTCGTACTGAATTTTTATATATAAATTCAAAATTGAAAACAATAATTATTTATATTAAAACTTTGTCTTTAATCTCACGATTGAAGAAATACTAAATTTTTTAGTAAAAAAAATTGTTGTTAAGAGAAGATTTAGATATAATAAATAAAAAGTTCACAAGTTTTCACACCAAAAAATCAATTTAATTCATCTAAACACTTTTCTTTTTGAACTCTAATATAAAGATGTTCGTAAATCGAGTTGAATGTCACTAAAATTTATATTAGGTCTGATAGACACAAATAAATTATTTTATAATGAAATATTAAAAATATTTAAATTGAAACAAAAAAAATATTAATTTAAATTTAAAAATACCCTCTTCAAAACCAAACCTCTAAATTACCATATAGACAACACTAAATACCCTTTCTTTCGAAAGAAAAAAGTAAGAAAAGGCAATTCCACTGACGTTCTTAGCAAGGAAGGAAATGTCAGATGCCTTTCCACTAACTTTCTTAGTAAGGGATCATTTACGTTATTATGTTATAATGTTTTAATCACTGAGCCGTTAATTTTTGTTAACAATATAAATAGGGACAGAGCCAAGAGGAGACTGGCAGGATTACAACGTTTGTTTCTATTTTTGGTTATTTGGTACATATTAAATTGATTAAATTATTGATTCTATAAAGAGAATAAAACAATTTTAAACATTAGCATGCAAATTAGTTCTTTAACATAATTAAAATTAGCAAAATAATATAAATCACTCAAAATATATTTAATTAAAAAATTAATTGTATTTATGAAACTAAAAATTATGATAAATATATGTATTCTAATTTAAATATGAAACTAAAGCTATTAAAAGATAGTGTTGAGTATCAATTTGGGTAGAATGTATAATTGAAATTAATCCAATCCAAAAATACATAACGTGACTAAATTTCAAATTCATAAGGAGTACATTATTGTTGAGCATCAATATTAATGTGTTTTAGCATATTCGAACTCACATTCTCCTATACTGACAATAATGATGATGTCAATTACGCTCAACACCAATTAAGGTGACTCAATTGACATCAACATTATTGTTAGTATAGGAGGATGTGAGTTTGAATGCATTGAAGCACATTATACTTCTTTTTATATAAGGTGAGTAAATTTTAAATTTGTGAAGATTACATGCACTTTAAGACATATTTTTAGTTTCAATATAAAATCAAACACAAGATGTTAATAGTTTAACCTAAATTTTAAAATATAAAAAGTAAAGAGAATAAATTTTTTAAATTAAAAAGAATAATGACTAAATTTTAAATTTATAAAAAATACAAACACTCATTTCATATTTTAACATTTAGGAGTTTCACCTATAAAAGCCCCCCACCACCACAGTAGCCACTGCAAAGAGTTATTGTTTTTTAATCTAAAACGATCAGAAGTAGAGGTGTTCATGGACCAGGCGGTCCGGCCCGGTCTGAAGGCCCGACCGAAATTTGGAAGGGTTTGGGCAAAAATATAAGTCCGAAAAATGGGCTTGGACAAAAAATAATGCCCGTTTAAAAAATGGGCCTAGCCTCGGGTAAGGTATTTTCGACCCGGGCCCAGCCCGGCCCGAATTCACTAAATGACAAAAAAAATCTGCTATTTTTTTATTTTTGAATGTTATTTTCTTATTGTTTTCTCTCTATTTTGCTACCTATTACTATTATGTTACTACTATTTTGTTGTTATTGATTGAATATTGTATAAAACTTATTTTGTTATTAATTTTGTTATTATTTTAAAGACATTCATTAATTTTATTATTATTTTAGAGGTATTTACTTGTTAACTTACATCTATCTTAGTGTTATTTGAGGGGTAAATATCCCATATATACCAAAAAATAAGTAAAATTATGGAAATGTGCCAGTTTGAAGAATATTTACGGGAATGTACCATTTCCCCCAAAAATACGTCCACGTCAGCTCGTTTTTGGGGGATGCAGGCCTAAAGCACGTCCTCAGGGGCGCGCTTTAGGCCTGCAACGGTCAAATCCCCAACGGCCAAATTTTTTTTGACCGTTGGGGGCCCAACGATCAAAAAAAAGTATAAAAACCCCCCAACCCTTTATTTTTTTCACACTTCAATCCTTTCTCAATTTTTTCTCAATTTTCTCTCGATTTTCTCTCAAAGTCCTTGAAATTTACGCTTAAATTTCAAAATAGTCCTTTACTATTTACGAAAAAGCCCTTTATAATTTTTTTAATATATTTTTTTGGAAAATTTTAAAATTTTTTATCGGATTACAATGGCCGGGGAATTACGTCGCCTAGACGATAAGCACATTTCTGTCGAGCAAATGAAAATGGTAAGTTTTAATTTTAATTTTTCAATATTATTTAATTTTTTTTCAATTATGCAATTTTAATTAATTTTTAATTTTATAATTTTTTAAACAGTCTGTAGATCGGGTGTTGGAATGTTATATTCGCAACATGCATGGTCCCCCATCGCCGTTGATCGAGAATTACCTGCGGGAAGCGGTTTTTGGCACGTGGCCACGATAGGCCGGGGGTTCAAGTTGGAGCCGCCATTGATCAGCGCGTTGATAGAGAGGTGGAGACCCGAGATGCACACTTTCCATCTGCCATGCGAAGAGTGTACCATCACTTTAGAAGATGTGCAGTTGCAGTTGGGATTACCGGTGGACGGGTCGGTAGTCACCGGGTCCGCAACATCTATCGATTGGATGGCCGTATGCTACGAGCTTCTGGGTGCCATTCCGGATAGAATTCAAGGAGCTCGAATCGATATGGCCTGGTTACGAGATGCATTCCCGGAGCCGAACGAGGGTTCGACCGAAGAAGAAAGAATACGGTATGCTCGGGCATACATTCTTCAGATAATTGGAGGCTATCTGATGCCGGACCTCTCTAGAAACCTTGTCCACTTGAGATGGCTCCTGAAACTTGTTGATTTCAGAGCAACCGGTGAATTGAGTTTGGGGGTCTGCCGTGCTATCGAGGTTGTACCGGGATATGTGCGGGGCGACGCGGCCGAGTAAAGCAAAAATCGGCGGTTGCCTATCACTACTGCAGTCATGGACATGGTTTCGATTTCAATTTTTACGTCCTCGACTCGACCAGCCATATTCATTCCCACTGATAACGAGGTAAATTTAATATTATATTTTACAATTATTTCGTAGATTTATAGTATAATTGCATGCTAAAAGTTTATTTAATTAGGTGGAACCATTCGGCGAGTCATGTTGGAATACCTAACTCGCTTGAGGATATACGGCTCCTATTGGACCAATGGTCGGAATCACAAGTAAGTTTCGAATTTCGTTATTATAATTTAGTATTTCGTATGTAGTGTCTAGTATTATGTATATAACTAATATTTTGGTAATGTTAATATAGTTTCAATGGACACCGTACGAGGATCCGGAAATTCGGGCAGTAATTCCGGAGGAGTTCTTCCAAAATCCGAACAGTTGGCACGTTAAGGTCCCAATGATCACCTACGCGACCGTGGAGATGCACCAGTCAGATCAGGTTCTACGGCAATTTGGATTCCGGCAACCGATTCCCGTGCCACCTGAGGTGCTCGATGATGAGCACAAAGTGGACTTACGGCAGCCGCACACGGATTGGTCAAGATTTTGGTCAGGTCATATCGAGACGTAGGAGAACCGGTATGACTTTTTCCTATCCGGGAACCGATCATCGTTCCTGAGTTAGCGTGCGTGCCGAAGTACATGCCATGGTTTAGGATCCATGGCAAGCCGTATCTGTTGTCGGAAGAAGAGAGGCAATGGCAAATTCGTGAGCGAAGGGAACGCCAGACCCCTTTAAATCCAAGGAGAAGGGGTGATGAGACGGGGCCATCAACAGCGCCTACACAGTCACCAGGCCCAACAACAGCACCTACACAGTCACCGGGCCCATCAATTCAACCGACAACACCGACATCACAGCGTCCACCGTTTATGCCAGGTGCGTACCCTACCCCTTATATGTATCCTCCTAACCCATATATGTTTCCTTTTCCCAGTCCCACCCCAGGTTGGAATGCATGGCCGGGTTCGAGTCTGTTCCCGACTACTCCCGCTAGCCAGCCGATCGTGAGGCCGACGTCGCATGTGGGATTAGAGGAGGCGCCGTCGGGGAGCAGTTCTTTCTACCAGGCTCATTCGCCGTACGGGATGCAGTCACCCCCGCAGTGGTTTATGCAAACACCTCCAGGGTCATTATTTTATCAATGTGGGTCATCATCGCAACACCCAGAACCAGACCCACTGCCGGAGGAACCCGATTCCCCTCCCGAGGTTCCACGACCCCCCGCCGGAAGCTAGAAGAATGAGGAATCCAACGCATAACCGCCGACCGCCCCCGTGTGGCACTGGTTCCCACCGGCATCAGCCCTAAACCCTAATCTAGTTTTGTAATTTTTTTTGTAATTTAATTTTTTTATATTTAATAAAATTTGAGTTTAATTTTATTTCTTTTGTAATTTAATTTTTTTATATTTAATAAATTTTGAGTTTAATTTTATTTCTTTTGTAATTTAATTTTTTTAATTTAATTTTAATATCTTTGATAAAATAGAAATGTTTAATTTGTTTTGTAATTTAATTTTTTATATTTAATAAAATTTGAGTTTAATTTTATTTCTTTTGTAATTTTATTTTTTAATTTAATAAAATTTGAGTTTAATTTTATTTATTTTGTAATTTAATTTTTTTATATTTAATAAAATTTGAGTTTAATTTTATTTCTTTTGTAATTTAATTTTTTTGTATTTAATTTTAATATCTTTGATAAAATAGAAATGTTTAATTTTTTTTTGTAATGTAATTCTTTTATATTTAATAAATTTGAGTTTAATTTTATTTCTTTTGTAATTTAATTTTTTAATTTAACTTTAATATCTTTGATAAAATAGAAATGATTTAATTTTTTTTGTAATTTGGTTTTAATATATTTAATAAAATTTGAGTTTAATTTTTTTATTTTTTTTAATTTAATTTTTTTAATTTAATTTTAATATCTTTGATAAAATAGAAATGGTTTAATTTTTTTAATTTAATTTTTTTAATTTAATTTTAATATCTTTGATAAATAGAAATGATTTAATTTTTTTGTAATTTAGTTTTAATATATTTATAAAATTTGAGTTTAATTTTTTTATTTTTTGTAATTTAATTTTTTAATTTAATTTTAATATCTTTGATAAAATAGAAATGGTTTAATTTTTTTTGTAATTTTTTTTTTTTTTAATAAAATTTGAGTTTAATTTTATTTCTTTTGTAATTTAATTTTTTAATTTAATTTTCATAACTTGAATAAAATAAAAGTTCTTGTACAAAAGTTCACCGTTTTCCTCCAAAAAAAATAGAAATTACATAGCCACCAAGAGACAAAAAAGCTAAGAACACGGCCAGCTATTCCGATTTGGACACGAGCGAGATGTATGGCCTGGGTTCCTACACCATCCGCACAGCCGACTTTGGTTGCTCGTTTCTCGGATATCCATATTGTTGCGTATTCTAGTCGAGCAAGGTCGACCTTTTGGTTTGCGCCTCAATTGTCTATTCGGCAACAGCTTATACGGTGCAAGCGATACCGACGGCCACTTACGTTCATCTGGGACTGGTGGGAATACGTGTCTCCACACGTTGTACATGTTTTCTAATTTGTACACTTCATCGACATAGCTCATGGGATCAAGACGGAGATTCTAACAAGCCGCAAGTACATGAGCACATGGGTAACGAAGTGCATCAAATATCCCACAGTCGCAGGTCCTATTTGTCAAGTGTACACGATAATGCCCGCCAACAATACCTTGGTTCGGTTTGTCAAACTCCGTGACACGAAACCATAGGCTGTCGCGGTCGTGACACACTGTGTGCATGGTGTTCGCCCATGCCTTCCCACGGTTTATTTCTTGCAATACCTTTGGGCTCCATACATGGCCTCCTTGCATCTGCCCTCTATAACTCACTGCTCTCTTCGGAAACAGTGCCGCTAAACGAAAATATGTCTCCCGTACAACCGATGTAATCAGCAGATGACGGGTTCCTTTTAGCACAGAATTTATGCATTCGGCCAGGTTTGTGGTCATATGACCATATCGTAAGCCGCCGTCATATGCTTGTGTCCACTGTTCAAAAGGAATATTGCCCAGGTAGTTTGCGCCTTCGGTGTTATCTGGGCGCAAACTAGCCAACATCTCGTAAAAACGGTTTTTATTGATCTCGTACCCTGCCAATATACGTTGATAGCGAATATTATATACCACTCTTCAATTGAGAATAAATTGAATATTACAAAAGAAATTATATTAATAGATATTTCATACCCATATCGATCACTTGTTGTTTCTGTCTTTTAGATCGATGTTGCCCATAGTAGTTGGATGAAACATGCCTCAGGCAATATCGATGGTGTATGCGATGCCACATGCTTCCCTGGCGTTCTATTGCCGCAAGTATTCCAGGGCCCCGATCCGATATAACGCATATGTCAGGTTGGGGGCAGACATGCCTCCTTAACCTAGATAGGAAGAAGTCCCAGTCATCAGCTGACTCCCTCGGTGTTATTGCTAACGCAATCGAAAGGATTCTCCCACAGCCGTCTTGTGCCACAAGTAGCAATAGCCGATGCGTATATCTACCATACATAAAGGTACTATCAATTTGTACCAATGGCTTGCAGTATGTAAAAGCATCTCAGCATTGCTTAAATGTCCAAAACAGACGCTTGAACACTGCGCATCCACGGAGCAGACGATCGTTGTAGTACGCCGGTTCCGTTTCAAGGTCTGTTGTGCTGCCTGGGACATATCTCTACAGCACCTGACACCACTGCCACACTTCATTATATGAAGTGTCCCAACGACTGTGCAACTTTTCTAACATCTTTTGCTTGGCTATCCAAGCCTTTCTATAAGAGGGCGTGTACCCCAATTGGCTACGAATATTACCAATTAAGGCCGGCACCGTAGTCTTGGGATCGGCCTTCACCGTCAGGATTGTTAAGTCAGCCAACATGTCTGAATCCATCCTCGGATGATCTTGTGTTACACCTGTCAACGAAGTACGTTAGATAATGCAATATTACATAATATTAGTGTTATTTGAAATTATTGAACACATAGTGGTACTGTACCGGCAAGACATGTATGTGGACCTTTGTACTTTTTGACCTCCCACAACCCTGTCCTTTTCCTCAACGACACCATGATTTTCCATGAACATGTGCCGTCTTGCACTGTACACTTCGCCTCGTACTTATCGAGCCTGGATTTAACCACATTGTAGTTAACCCCGTTCCTGATGCTGTATTGTTTCAATGCAGTAAGAAAAGTATTCTTGTTGGAAAACTAGTTACCGACTTCTAATTGGTCCGAATCCAACGAAGAATTTGTACGGTCACATGTCCGGTGTGGTAGTTCAGCAAACTTCAATGCATCATCTTGAGATAGATCGACATTATGCATGTGGGCTGGAGGTGAGTACGCCCTGAATAGCTGATCTTCTTCTTCTTCGTCTAAACCGCCCTCAACGTCTTCAGGTACAATTGGAACGGGCTCCAGTTCAGAAAATAATCCAACTTCTGCACCGTCGGGCCCTGGCTCCCAAGGTGTATCCACATCAGATTCATCGTCCAACCCTCCATAACCTACAACAAACGAGGACCCCTCGCTGGTGGATGTCGTCGGGAGTACATCATCCCTCCTTAAACATCTTTCGTAAAGATCCTAATCATATGTCGATTGCCAACCACTAGAAGTCGAATGACGGATATGCATGTCTCATCCACCAACCGAGTGTCGTGCAGGGGTTATGTTTTCCATACTACCACCGCACACGGGCACTTCTGGGTTTTGCCTCCCACTTACAGAGTGTCGGCTTGGGGTCGTGTATTCCCCTTGAACGGTAGTAGATGTTGAGGTCGCAGAAAGATCACTTGGAGATGAAAATTCTACATATACCTCGATATAGGGCGACCCACTGGCAAGATGAGTCTCCACCATTGCCTCAAGGCTTCGAGGACCTTTGATGTCGAATGAGTCATATCTCACCAGATCAACCGAAGCGCAAAATCTATACTTAATATACTGAACTTTCATTGGCGTTGTTCCAAATATTTTACGCCTAATTCTTTTGCGAAGTTCTACCAAATCGACGTTCCGATTAAAACTCAGTCGTGCTGTATTCTCCGATAAGAAAACAACACCATTTTCGGTGTCACGAACTTCACCATCGTAGTAAATAACAGCATTAATACGTTCACTCATTTTCAGTTTTTTTTCTTTTGCCTGAATTTGCCTTCTGCAACCTGAGAATGAAATTTGGCTGATTTATAGCCTAAGTTTGCCGGAGACCACTGTAGCAAAAGAGCGTCCACGTGGGAGCTCTTTTTGGTACTCCTGCTGACAGTGCACCCTGCTGGAAGCGTTTTTGGCCATTGTTTGTTCAGAAACGTCTCCTCAAATTAATTTTACTGAAGACCACTGTAGCAAAAGAGCGTCCACGTGGGAGCTCTTTTCAGTACTCATGCTGACAGTGCACCCTGTTGGAAGCGTTTTAGCCACTGTTTGTTCAGAAATGTCTCCTCAAAATTATTTTGCCGGAGACTACTGGCCCAAAAATTCAATTAATTTTTCATACTGCAAGTGGACGGGGAGGGAGGGCAAAAACGTGTCCACGTCAGTGCGTTTTCTTGGTTATTCAGGGCTAAAGCACGTCCCTGAGGGCGCGCTTTTGTCCACCTCAGCAAAAGCGCGCTTACGTGGGCGCGTTTTTGCTGTGGACAAAAGCGCGCCCTCAGGGACGCGCTTTAGCCCTGCATCCCCCAAAAACGCACTGACGTGGACGCGTTTTTGGGGGAAACGGTACATTCCGATAAATATTCTTCAAACTGGCACATTTCCGTAATTTTTTTTTTTGGTATATATGGGATATTTACCCGTTATTTGAGTCTACATATTTTTTTAAAATTTATTTTTAATTTGTTGGAAAATATTTATTTTGATTTTTTTAGTATTTTTGATGTATTATATATATTTAAAAATTATATAAAATAATATAAAAATTTAATACGGGCGGGTCGGGCTGGACCCGAGTTTTAGCATTTTTATATGGGCTGGGCTTGGGAAAAAATTATGCCCATTTTTTGGGCCCGACCCGGCCCGAGCCGGATGAATGGGCCTAAATTTTTAGTTAAGCCCGGCCCAAACCCGGCCAGGCCCTTGAACACCTCTAATCATAAGGAAGTGGGAAATAAAAAAGAGAAAGGAATGTTTTCTTCCTTTGGAGCCACTTCACCCTCCAATGGGTTTTGTTCATAAGTTCAAGCTTTTCTGGTTTTGCCTTACAACCTCACAACATGTCTTGCAAAAATTTTCATCAACTTCTATTTTAGCTAATGTTGTCTATGTCTGTAGGAACAACTGATTCTTTTTTGGTTATTCCGGCTCCAAGTTCTTCCCAATCATCACCTAGTAGAAGATATTTATACCCTTCTTCTTTCTGACTTTCTGCTGCTACATTTTGTAACCCTTTGCTGCTGTTTTAATCACCCTCTTCTTGTTGCTTTTTTTTTTAAAGAAATAGGGAATTACATGCATATAAGGTATAAGGGATTAATAAGCTTATGTTTGTTGAATTATCCATGTCTGTTGTCTGTTTTCTTTGTTGTTGCTATATTTGATAGTCCCCCTACGTTGCTTGTTAGCTAACACAAATGTTAACTAATTGCCTCATGGCGTCCAAAAAAGCGTGTTTAAGGGATTTCCCTCCGCGATTTACTGTTTTCTTTCTTTGCTTATCTCAGAGCGATGTCAGTTTTTGGTACACCCGTGAACGAGGTAATAATGTCTTCTTCTCTTTTCCAAAACATTATTAATATCCTTGTCAATCTTGTTTTACTCTGTTTCTGTCTATATTTCAAGAAACCATTGACGGATACTGAAGATGATTTGACGGATACTGAAGATGATTTGATAAAGAGAATAAGTTTCTTAAGTGGATTTATGGTGGCTTTCAAGGACCAAATTCACACTGATATAAAGCTTAAGCCTAACAATAGCCCCTGCATTTCAGCGCACAAATCTTTACTGGTAAACACTAAACAGGCCCTAACTATTTCTTTCTCAAATTATGTTACTTTGACTCCTCGGACTGAACATTGATCTTGGATTGACCGATGTGTAGGCAGCAAGATCAGAAATCTTTATGAACATACTAAGCTCAAACAACTGCAAGGCTCCACCGATCGATACTGATACGATCACTCTATCAGAGTTAAGCACCGAAGAGCTCACGTCCTTCCTAGAGTTTCTTTACACTGGGGATTTGCCTGCCGATAAGTTTAAGCAGCATGTTTATGCGTTATGTGTTGCAGCTGATAAGTATGAGATTCCGTACTTACAAGAGTCGTGCGAGCGATACATGCTAAATTCCTTGAATGCATCGAACGCTCTCGATATTTTAGACATATCAAATTTGCATTCGAAGAAGAAACTAAGAAAAAAACTTTGATATTCATCGTCCAGAACATGAAGAGCATAGTTTCATCGCAGAAGTATGAAGAATTTGCATCCAGCAACCCCCATCTTTCTGTTGAGGTTACAAGGGCACTTGTTGCCTATGAAGCATGGACACGGACATGCAATACGGGTATGACATGATACTAGTTATTGTAATAAAAAATATTTTTATTATTTATATATATATATTTTTATGTTAAAATACTCAATGTAAATTAAAATATTGATATTTTTCATTAATATATAATCAATTCTTTCCATTAAGTTCAATCTATATCCTTAAGAAGGCTTGTACAAAAAGAAGCAAAAAAAGAACAATTTTCTAGTTCAATTCATAGCATTAGCATTTTCTATATCTTCTTCTTCATTGGCAAAAATTACCATCTCCATATTCGATTCATCAAGAGATAAGCTAGCAACTCCAAGAATTCCATTTAAATGAGTCAAATACATCACCTCCAATATCCCACATCTTGTTCTCTCCTTCTTTATAATGAGGAGTTTTTCTTGAAAGTAATCGAAGATTAGTATGCACAAAACTAAATCTTCGGCACGTTGAGGATTAATCTTATTTCTCCTCATGGAATGGATAAATGAATATGTACTCCAATTCCTCTCACAACAAGATGATGAAGAAGGTTGTCCAAGAACTTTTAAAGCTAAGTTTTGGAGCAAAGGTATTGAAGCCCCGTGAACTAACCACGAAGACTTGGGATCCAAAAGCCATCTATCTTGTAGTGAATCAAATGAATCAAAAATATCTAGTGCTCTCGAAAATCTCGCAAACTCTTGGAAAACCATCTTCCTTTCTTCGGTATAAGGAAAATATCTTCTTAAGCACTTATTCCTTTCCTCTGAGATTTCTACATCTTTATGTGGAGGAAGGCGATTTGGAACCTCATTAAGCCAATCACTACAATAATACCTACGTAAACAAATAAATTTAAAATTTTATAATTGATAATAAATAAAACAAGTATAAAAGAATAAAAACAAGCATAAATGTAATATATGTTATCTAAGTTTACCTTGGATTTAAAGAATGATCCATACAATGAAGTGGTGTACTACTCTTAGTCCATCGATCAATAAGAATATCATATACGACTTCATAAAAGATTGATTTCTCATCTCCTTTCTTCCCTTCATGCCTATAAATGCTTGTCTTCACTTTTTCGATCATTTCATCCCATATCTCATAAACCAAGTGAAGAGTAGGTTTATTTGTATCCATAATTCGAAGCATATCATATATAGGTTCCGTAAAAGTTAAGGATATAATCAACTTTATCCCACTAAAGGTCATCCAAAATTTTTTCCTTCACCAAATAGGCTTTGGAAACGTCATCTTCTTTATAAGTAGATCATTCATCACTAATAACCATATTTTGGAGACATCGTTTAATGAGCTTGAATCTTTTTAACATCACAATCATAGAAGCAAATCGAGTATCCGCAACAGCAAGCAATTTAAAATGCGCAAAAGAATTAAATATTGCCAACCTCATAGAGTGATTCATTATGAAGTTTCTTATAAAGATAGCATCATCCCCAACATTATTTATCCAACACAAAACATCATATGTAACCTCATTCTTTTTGATTTTTTTGCAGCACATATATTTTTAAGAGCAAGATTAAGAGTATGTACCACACAAGGTGTCCAAAAGATATGAGGATGTTGTGTCTCCACTAATGATCCCGCGGCTTTACAAACTGGTGCATTGTCGGTTACCACTTGAACAACATTTTGTGCCCCAACCTCACTTATGGCATCTTTAATTAAAATTGCCACGTAAAAGTTATCCTTGTACTCCTTTTCACAATTGATAGCTTTTAAGAAAACAGCTCCACCTTCAGAAACGGCCATAAAGTTAATCAATGGTCGTCTTTGTGCATCCGTCCATCCATCACATATAAGACTAATACCTTTTTCCTTCCACATTCCCTTTATGGGTTGTAACAACCTCTCTATGTTTGCTCGTTCTTTTTGCAACAATGTAGTCCTTAAAGCATTATACCCCGGAGGTTTGTAACCTATAAATTAAAAACAACTATGTTGAAAACAATTCACTTTTGGAACAAGTCATAATAACCATTATTTAAGAACAACTCTCATCCACGACAATAATCATTTTGTGTTTCAAGAGATGTTCCACGAAAGATGTTTCATATGGAATGTTTCACCAAAGTGGTTTCAGGGAAGACTGAAGTTCGAATTTATAGATTTTTTTAATGCTCATTCATAAATAAACCATTTTGGGTTTAGAAACCATGAATAATAGCATCTAGCCATTTGCATAGTGTTAGATACTCCTCATCATGGTCATTCTTCCCCAAAACTTTGCATTTATGATAGTTATTCTAGAAAGAATGTAACACTTCTTCATCTTCTCCAGTGGGGCAAACCTTCTCCCATCATCAAAATTTAGACCATGTCTCGCAGAAAGACACTTTATAACCTCATGTTCGACTTGAGAGGGGGCTATTGTTATACCCCTCTATCACTGGGACATGTGTCAGCACCAGAGACATTGTTGACCTCCTCGTTGACTCCATCTAAAGTAATCCTCGGTAGGCCACTTGCCCTTAACACATTTGGGTAAGATCACTCGTTCTTCTCAAAGGGAGCCATCCACCTGCTTTTATGTATGAACACTCTCCAAGTGTAAAGGAACTCCTGATATGATAATGAGTCTATTTAGGCGCAACAACCTCATACTGATAAGGTCCCGTGAATATCCTTTATGCATTTGGTAGGATTAATGCTTATCCTGCCACGTCATATCAGTGAATAAGAGGACCTGTCCTATAAATATTTTGAGAAACAATGAAGAAAGGATTGATCTTGCAACACCCTAAAATTACTTTGAGCAATTTTCTTAATCATTCTATCCTATTGTCCTTATTCCAACTCTCGACCTCTTTAGATAAATCTACCTCCATGATCTTCTCCTTATCTACCTCCCTTATTTTACATTATATCTACACTTAGCATTTAATCAACGTCACTCTCAATATATAGCAACCTAGCCCTTTAGAGGCTGGGATAGAATTAAAAGCTTAGCATGTCAAGATTGAAATTTAAGAAACCAATACTCCTACAATGTTTTATAAATTCCCAACTTTTTAAGTAGGTGGTAGCTGACCAATAGATAAGTTTTATGGAATTTTCTTTCTATAAAGTCAAACAATAAAAAGAGCAAGGTCGTTCGATGAAAGAAAAGATGTCTACATTAAGACCTTGTTCAAGTGTTGAATTTGGGATTTTGATGGTCAACCTTGGCATTAACTCCTATTTTTCTTTTTAATTTTTAATACCCTGTAAAAATAAATACACCGTCCATGGGTAAGTAGGAAACTGAAAGCACCGAAGACCAGTCTACTTGAATTAAATAATGTGGAAGTGAGAAAAGTAGGCCAACCAAATGGGGGTGTAGTCAAAATACGAGTTCCAGTGGAGGCGTCGGCTACAACTCAAACATGCCCGCCTTCCAATCTTTTTCCTCCCTATCTATATACTATAAATCCACCCTTCCTTTCCATTTGATCTTCACATTTTCCAACTCTAAACACCTTGTAAAACATCCCAATTCTTCATCACCACAAATCCTATTAAGTTGTTGAAGAAACCATGGAAGTAGAGATGTCAATGGCAGATTCATCATCACTCAAGGTTCTCATGTTCCTCATTGTTCAAGCGCTGGTCTATCTCATCCTTTCTAAATCCTCCAATGTTTTCTCCGATGGCAAGATGACGATGACATCATTGAGCTTCAAGCCCCCTCGTTCCTTGTCCATTCGTCGTCTTCTCGCCTCCATTTCCGATTTACCTCAAGGTGTTGAGCCATCCCCATCTTCGTCTTCATCGCCATCCTCAAGGGGTTTGTAATCACCCATTCTACAACAACTCGCTCAACACTATCGAACTTAGATCTATTTGCTTAGTTTGTTTAAATTAACTATTCTTTTATTCTTTGGGTATTTGTAATCCCGATGAAACATCTTTGTAATTCCTTATCATGTGACAAATTTATAAATGATATTAGATTTTTCTGAACACATTCCTGTATGATGGTAAGAAAGTAAGGCACCCACCTTAATGACGCATGTTCATGGATGCTTAGCAGCAATGTCTATGGTTGTACGTGGCATAGGGTATGCTATCACAAACAAAGGACAATTCTTTTTTTTTTTTTTTTTTACATAAGAACATCTCCATTAATAGGTTAGAAACAAGAGCATCTCTTTCCAGCAAACTAGAAAGAAAAGAAGGTAAAGAAGAAACTCAGTCTAGAGGGCAAATTCCTTTTCTAGTACATTGAGCAATCCAATCCACTGCTTTATTAGCAGTCCATGGAATGAAAGACAAGCAAGAAGAAACAGAATTTAACAAAGAGACAATATCTTGTTCAATGGCGAGTGATCCCCAACAGTTAAAAGTTTTGTTCTTCACAGAGTGAATCAGCTCCTTGTTGTCAGATTCAAAGATAATGGATCCCCATTGCCATCTTTTTTCAAGAACCGAACCAAGCCTTAAAGCCAAGGCCTCAGCTAATTGTACAGATTTAGTTCGAACAAGTGTGTTGATTTCGTGAAGAATTTTTCCATTAGAATCTCTTGCAATTGCTGCAATAACAGTCATTTGAGAACCCGAATCCCATTCCAAGTCACAACCGGACAGCAAGCACAGTTGTCAAAGATCAACTCATTCCATGCCTCACAAAGGGACCAACAAGTTTTAGCAATCAAACCAACTTCAGACCACAACCCATTTTCTGAACCAATTAAAATCTCCAACCACCAATGTGTGAATCCTTTAAACCCCTCTTTACTTGGACTGTAACCCAGCGTTGGAAAACTTTCCAAACAGCTTCTTGTTGAGTTTTTAATTACAAAACAAAAACAAAAGAACTAAAATTTGTGTTAAAAGAAGAAAAACAGATGTTGAAGGAGAGAAGAAATTGACTTTTTCCCATATTATATTCAGCAAAAAAATGTACATATATGGTTCAATTACATTGGAAGAACAATAAATTTTGCTTGAGCAAGTGAACAAGCTGTAAAATCAGCTTAATGATAACCTAGGACCTGTCTAAAATTGCTTAGTTTTTGACTAACTTTATCCAGTCAAAAAAGTTGTTGTCAAATCAAATACAGGTCACCTGTTACAAAAAAATATATATTTCATCCGGATAACATCATAGACATTTGCATGCTGCTGCATTTCATCCTAATTTCTTACATACTGTTGTTTGTGGCCACCTTTTAACACTCCTCCTTGGCTACAAGATAGCAAACTCCAACTTCCTTCTTCAAATACTCGAACCTTATGGCAACTAATTGCTTGGTCAAAATGTCTGCCAATTGAACCTCTGAGCAACAATGGACCAAGTTGATTTTCTTTGACAACTCTGCCTCCCTCACAAAATGGTATTTGATCTTGAAGTGTTTAGTCTTACCATGAAACACAGGATTCTTGGCAATTGCAACAGCTGGCTGATTGTCAACTTTGATCTTTGTTGCTTCCACTTGATCAACATTCAAATCACTTAAAATTTTCCTAAGCCAAATGGCTTGATTAATAGCAGTAGCAGCTGCAATATACTCTGCCTCTGTAGTGGATTGAGCTATTGCCTGTTGCTTCTTAAAACTCCAGCTAAAAACTCCTGAACCTAGAGTGAAGAAGTAGCCTGATGTGCTCTTCATATCATCAACTAAACCAGCCCAATCACTATCTGAATAGCTAACCAACTTCAGTTCTTCAGCTCTCTCAAAATTCACACCATAGCTTAAGGTTCCTTTGACATACCTTAAAACTCTTTTAGCAACCTTAAAATGAGCTACATTGCAGAAATGCATGAACCTCGATAGAAGGCTGACTGCATACATGATGTCTAGCCTTGTTGCTGGCAAGTAGAGAAGGCAACCAATCAGACTTCTATAGCTTTTTTCATCCACTCGATCATGATCACTATTGCTAGAGAGTTTTTCTCCTAGTGCTATAGGAGTGCTAGCAGGTTTGTAGTTTGCCATGCAAATTTGCTTAGAACCTTCAATGCAAAAGCTTGATGGCTTATGAAAATACCATGCTCATTCTGATTCACTTCCATACCAAGGAAGTAGGTCATCAAACCTAAATCAGTTATCTCGAAAACATCTTGCATTTACTTCTTCAATTCTTTAATCAGCACACTTCTACAATCAGTAACCAATAAGTCATCCACATAAAGTGAGACAATCAACAAAGTTTTATTTTTTGATCTCTTCACGTAAAGTGTAGACTCACTGATGCTCTTCTCGAACCCCAACCTTGACAAGTATGCATCAATCTTGTCATAATAGGCCCTTGGAGCTTATTTTAGGCCATACAATGCCTTCTTGAGCTTATAGACCTTGTATTCTTCACCAGGGACCTTAAATCCATCAGGTTGTTCAACAAAGATTTCTTCCTTGAGAAATCCATTCAAAGAAGCTGATTTAACATCATGTTAATGGACTTTCCATTGCTTCTGAACAGCTAAGGCAAACAGCAGCCTTATAGTGTCCAACCTTGCAACTGGTGCAAAAGTTTCAAAGAAATTGATGCCATGCTACTGATTGTACCCTTTTACAACCAGCCTAGCCTTGTGTTTGTTCAGTGACCCATCAGCATTATGTTTAGTCTTGAACACCCATTTTACACCAATAACATTTCTGTTTGCTGGTTTATCAACTAGCTCCCATGTGTCATTCTTGTGGATCATCCTCAATTCAGCCTCCATTACTTCTTTCCAACAGCCCTCCCTTGCAGCTTCATCAAAGCAAGAAGGCCCAACAATGGTCATATCACACCTCTCATAGATGTCCACTAAGGTTCTACTGCCTCTGGCAGGTGCATCATCGAAATCATCTTTAATTTCAACCTGCTATAGATCAGGATCATTTTGGTATTACTCAGACAAGCTTGCATATGTCCCATCCCATTTCCAATAGCTCCCTTCATTGAACTTCACATCCCTGTTCACAACAATCTTCTTGGTAGATGGATCGAAGACCCTATACCCCTTTTTTTTCATTGTTGTAGCCAACAAAGACTCCAAGCATAGACTTCTTTTCTAGCTTGGTCCTCTTTTTAGCTGTACCAATGCATAGCACAAACAACAAACACTTTCATATGTGAGACTGTTGGTTTTAGTCCAAACTAGGCTTCAAAAGGTGTTTTGCCTTTAACTGCATTAGTTGGCAACATGTTTAGCAAATACATAGAGGTATTTGTTACCTCAACCCAAAAGTTGTTAGGCATCTTGGCTTCAAATAGTAGACACATGGCCATATCAAGAACAGTCTTGTTCTTCCTCTCACAAACACCATTTTGTTGTGGTGTGTAGATGGTGGTCAATTGATGCTGAATTCTAGCTTCATCACAAATCTTCTGAAACCTTTGAGACACATACTCAGTCCCATTATCAGACCTCAATATCTTCAGCTTACAGCTGGCTTGATTTTCGGCTAATGCCTTGAACTTGCAAAAGAAGTCAGCAACATCTGACTTTTGTTTCAAGAAATTCACCCAGCAAAATTTGATGCAATCATCAGTAAACAACACAAAATACCTGCTGCCATTTAAAGAGGAGGTCTTCATAGGCCCACAAATGTCTGTATGGACCAGTTGGAGCCTCTCTTGAGCTCTCCAAGCTTTGTTGACAGGAAAAGGCAATCTGGTCTGCTTGCCAAACTGACAAACCTTACACACATCATTCTTAGGCTCGATCTTGGACATATCTTCAACTAAATTCATCTTGTACAGCAAACCAAATGATTTATAATTCACATACTTGAGTCTTTTGTGCCACAAACATGATTCATTAGTCAAACTTGTATGTGTCATTGCTTCTAACTGATTCACATCCAAAATGAATGATCTGTCATGCATATCTACTGTCACTAGCACTTGATCAAAACATCCTTAATCACACAAGTCTTTCATTCAAAAATAAGGGAGTAACCCTTCTCCAACAACTGACCAACACTAAGTAGATTCTGGTCAATATCAGGTACAAAAAGAACTTCTGAGATAGTTTTGTTACCTGACTGAGTGCAAATCACAGCCTTGACATTGCCTTTGGCCTTTATGAGCTCACAATTGCTGATTCTGACTTTGAACACAAAACTGGTATCTAGCTCTCTGAACATGCTTTATTTTGAAGCCATGTGATAAGTGCAGCCACTGTCAATTAGCCAATTCTTCCTAACTTTGCTTGAGCTTGTAAAGCAAGAGGCAGTAAAGACTTGCTCCTCCTGAGCTTGGATATCCTCAGCAGCCTGAGCCTGATTCTGCTGCTGTGATTGTGCTTTAGCCTTGTTCTTGTAAACTTTCTCAATATGGCCAAATTGTTTGCAGCTTTTACATTGAATGTCAGGCCTGTACCAGCAATATTTTTTCCAAGTGAGTGGACTTCTTGCAGTGAGTGCATGGTGGAAACTTCTTTTTGATAGCTTCCTTCTTCCCTTTCTCTTTCTTTTCTAACCAACGCTTCTTGCCCTTGTAACTTGAGCTTGAGCTTGAGCTTTCTCTGCTCCTGGCCTGAAAGGCTCCCTCAAAATGCTCCTCTTTTCTGTTTGCTCTTCTTTGCTCCTGTGCATAGAGAGCATTTATCAGCTCTGTCAAGGGTATAGCTAATAGGTCTTTCGAGTCTTCCGAAGAAAAAAATTTGATTCATACTTCTCTGGTAGAGTAGTAATGACTTGTTCAACTATCTTCTTATCACTAAACTCATCTCCAAGCAGTGTTATGTTGTTGACTGTAGCCATAATCCTGTCAGCATACTGCTTGATGGTTTCAGAATCCTTCATCCTTCGATTCTCGAAGTTCCTTCTCAAATTTATCAACCGTTGCTGCCTAGTCCTGTTAGACCCTTGAAACTTTTTCTTGAGTTTGTATCAGGCTTGCTTTGGAGGGTCACAAGCCATTATCCTTGTGAAACTAACATCTGAAACTCCATTTTGAAGGCATGACATAGCCTTATACTTTTTTGTAGTGTCCTCATTATGCTGTCGATTTGAGCTACGGTCGGATTAGCTCTCAAAGGTGGTGGCTCTGTGTTAGCAAGAACAACATTCCACAGATCATGAGCCTGCAGATATGTCTTCATTTTCACAGCCCAAATGTTGTAGTTTTCACCAGCAAAGAGAGGTGGTGGTGGTGGTGAAAAACTCATCTTTTTGCAGTAATTGAACAAGCCAACAAAGATAGTTTTTGTTTCTTTTCTTTCAAGCACGATTCACTCAAAGAATCAACACAAATCAACACACAACAAAGGCCCTCAAATACAAGCCTTAATACCATTTGTTTAATTTTTAATCACAAAACAAAAACAAAAGAACTAAAATTTGTGTTGAAAGATGAAAAACAGAAGCAAAAAAAAAAGATGTTGAAGGAGAGAAAAAAATTGACTTTTTTTCCCATATTATATTCAGCAAAAAAATGTACATATATGGTTCTATTACATTGGAAAAATAATAAATTTTGCTTGTGCAAGTGAACAAGCTGTAAAATCAGCTTAATGATAACCTAAGACCTATCTAAAACTGCTTAATACTTTACTAACTTTATCCAGTCAAAAAAGTTGATGTCAAATCAAATATAGGTCACCAGTTACAAAAAAAAAAGTATTTCATCCGGATAACATCATAGACATTTGCATGCTGCTACATTTCATCCGGATTTCTTACATACTGCTGTTTGTGGCCACCTTTTAACACTTCTGAATAAGGGGAAAAAAACATAACATCTTCTAGTATCTCATTCTCCGATGGACAGACCATTCAGTCGACTCCATGTACCTTTCTTAAGTTCTCTGGAAAATTTCCCAACCAATGATGTAACAACAGGATCAACTAATATGGCCTTAACCTGATTCTCAAAAATTTGTAGCTAGTATCAAATGCATGCAAAAATATAATTAATTATTATTAAAAGATCAAAATTAGCATTTATTTAAACATGCAAATACCATCCTTTTGTTAAAAGAAAAAATCAAAAGAGAACTTCTTTCTCTATAGTTTCAAATTGGATAGCTACAAAAGGAATTGATGTTTCAAATTTAGAGAGTGAAGGAACAACATATAAAAGAAGTCAAATGTTTAGAGGAGCAAAATAAAAGTAGTTTTAAATCATGAGATATTTTGATAGATTTACATGTTTTGGGAGACCTTTAAAAAATTGGAAATATGAAAATAGAAGATAGAAAGGAAGCTTCAAGAGGTGTTTTCTGAGTTTGGGAGGGAAGACAGACAACGGATCACAACGAGGTCACGGCGGCTGGCGGCAAATAACTGTTTTAATGGCTACTTTTGGTTTTTTTTTTTTTTAATGAAGCTATTTCTAGGCTTGTTCTTCAATTTGATGGAGAACAAAGGAAGAAGATGAAAAGATAGGGAGACGTGAGGTAAGTAGAGAGAAGTAACGGATTAATGAGAACAGAGAATTTTGTAGGTGTAGATGTAAGTGTTATACCTCATCTACGTCAAGACACGTGGTAAGCCATAAAGGCGCCTAAATAATAAGTTTGTCACCAATAAACCGGGAGGTCACCTACAAGTTTTCTCTCCTAAGATGATCATGCGAACAAGTGTAGGCTATTCCAAGATTCAAAGTTTTCATCGGGAATATGAAGTTGTTGGTCATCGAACATCATGTAGGCTCAACTATATTATTCCTTCAAGTCAAAATGAATGACAGGATTTGTCCCGTCATATACATCCTTGTCCTATCAAAGACATCCCCACGTGTTTCGTAATGATGACTAAATGACAAGTTTGACACATTAACATCATATTACATGAAACCCTCGTCTATAAATACTTCCAAGAATGATGAAGAAGAGATTGACTCTCCAAGAAACCAGGCCTATACTCTTGCAACTTACCTTTAGTTCTCAGCTTTCATACTCTCTCAGACTTTGTTGCAGAAGCCCAGTCAAACTTTGTTGATGTTGTTTTTTGGCTCTTCCTCGCCTCTCTCTGCAGAACACGGCCAATACGATCACCATCCCTACCTTAGGTTTTGCCAGACCATTCATCTCCCCTAATCATTTCTTTCCTACAAAAAAAAGTAAAAAGTAACTCTAACAACGGCAAAGAAGAAGCACCACAAGGTGAATTGAAGCAAACAAACCCTTGAAATGCAAAAATCATTGTAGAAAACCAACAGAAAAAAAACTCATAGTAGTTGTAGAAATTTCAAAATAAAAGGAGAAAAAATAAGCTTGAAGAAGAAAACCCAAAGAATATATAGACCTATCTCCTAAAATGCATCGTTTCGAAGAATAAACAAAGTTCAATGGCAACTCATCACCTGTTCTAAAAGGTTGTTGTTTATCATTATCACAACTCCTTAAAAACACAATCTTCAAAATACATTTATTGCAAAATCTAAAAGGTTTTGATATACGTTTCACTGTAATGCAAGGTCATTATCCGGAGCAACTTGTAAAAGAGAAAGTTAATGGATTAGAGCATCTTAAGGAAGGCCACTTTATAACCCTCATGTTGACTTAAAAGGGGGGAATATTGTTATATCTTCATCCGTGTTAAGACACGTGGCAAGCCAAAAAGGCCCCAAACAGTAAGCCTACCACTAATGAACTAGGAGGTCACATGCAAATTCTCCCCCCTAGGATGACCATCTGGACAAGTGCAAGTCATGTGTTGTCTAAGTCTTAGAGTCTTCATCAAGAAAGTGAAGTCTTTGGTCACCAAACACCACGTGGGATCGACTGCACTATATCATCTAGTCAGAATGAATGACAAGATTTGTCTCATCATAGACATCCTCATCAAAAACACCCCCTATGTGTTCCATAATGATGACTAAATAGCAAGCTTGACATATGAACACTATCTTACACGAAACCCTCACCTATAAATACTTCTAAGAACCATGAAGAATGGATCTACTCTCTAACATACCAAGCCTATACTCGGCCAACTTACATTTATTTAAGGGTAATAATGTTATTTCTATACTTATTATTTACTTATTCCTTTAACTTTACATTATCTGACCATTCTATCCAATCAACCAAACCATGTGATCCATATTACCTCTCTATTCCATTTTTACCTAATAATTATTCAATTCAAAGTTTTTATTTACCCCTATTTAGGGATATTTTTATTCTATTACTTTTTATTTAAATTATTTTATAAAAATAATAATTAAAAATCAACATAATCAATCATTTCTTTTAATCAAATAGAAATCGTATTAATTTTATCTATTCAAACAAAATAAATATACATAATCAATCATTTCTTTTAATCAAATAGAAATCGTATTAATTTTATCTATTCAAACAAAATAAATATACACATTTTTAAACCTTCATTAGTTTTTCTTTGATCTTGCTTTATATAATTATTTACCCAAGCATAGAAAAGCACAGGTTACCTTTGCATAAGCATTGGAGCAATGTTTCGTTCTGTATGTATTGGATGTCACATGTTAAGAGTCACTACATAAACCATTTTTCTCCACAGAAAGAAAGAATTTCACTTTTATGCTCGGGGAACTCCCAAATGTCATCTTGGATGAAGATTTTGTCTTTTCTTTTTACTAAACAATACATATCCGAATCAATAATCAAAATAAATTCGTTTATCCATACTTGAGAGCATGGTTTGATCCGCAAGTTCACCTGTATAGTAGTGTAGTGTATGTATGATTGTGTATTATATAAAAAAAATTTAATCATTACAAAGCATATTACAGAGAACAATCATATTAGTAAAGCAAGAACATAGCTGATATATGTGAAGTCTAACATTAGACATCAAAAACCCAATATTAGATAATTCCAAAAAAGATTATCAGGCAGATTAAGCAAAAAAAAGTATTATGACCCCAATATCGTAATGATAAAAAACAAAAAAGGGTAGTCTCCAAATATTTCAATAAAGCAAGGCAAAATTGTTAAATAAGATATCACTAAGAGAAATTACAACAGAGATCAGAAAAAAACTAGAACAACCAAAAAGTTCACACTAAGAACATGTTTGAAGCTACTGTATCCAAAACTTAAGCTCTTTGATCATTCCTTATAAGTAAAGGCAAAACCCAAAAGATCGAATTAAAGAAAAGAAAGGTTGTTCACCAACCAGAGAGGACGATTGAAACTATAATGCAGCTGAATGAACTCACCTTACATGACTACATGATGCTTCAAACAAGTTAAAGAGGGGTAAAGATCCACTCTATGCATGATTGTAGTGATGCAACTTGTATAGTAGCACTTTGCCGGCGGCGTTTCCAACAGCCATGAAACCACCACCAGGACTGAAATCCAGACAGCGGGGATACTGTAAGTTCTTATTCAGTGGAGGCCAATTAGAGTAGACTGTAAATGATGGGACATGTATCAGCTTTAAACTGTTTTTCTTCATGGTAGAACAGATTGCTAGTATTTGAGCATCACTATTAAACTTCATAAAATCGACTTTGGTGGTTAGATTCTCGACTGTCTTGATTGGTTTCCTTTTACCTCCCAAAAATTCATCCCTATTGTAAACGTTCACTATCCCGCTATCAGAACCAGCGGCAAACATTCTACCATTCGGTGATGTACAAAGAGCCGTACCATTAATGCAGCCTTCATCAACGGCCTTATGGATGCATGTTCTAGTTCTCAAGTCCCAATGGTAGACTTCTCCATCCCCGCCAGAGCTCAATAATTGGTTCCCATTATCAGCAAAAGCTAGAGAGCGGACTGTTCCGTTCATCTTAAGTGTTCCAATCAGCTCCTTTGTTTTGGATGAAACCAACAAGATATAGCCTTCATTTCCCAAAAACGCAATCGTGCTAGAATCGGGGGAAATCTCAAAAACTTCCAAGCTTTTTTCCTCCCTACCAACCAGTGGCCCTATTTTATCGACTTTTGCTTTCACTAAATCAAAACAGTAGAAGAACTTTCTCCTCCCTGCTATAATGACCTGGGAACCATCAGGCAAGAAAGATGCCTTACGAATCGGACAATCTTCAAGAAAAACACTTTGTATTTTGGTATTCCGTTTACCATCGATCTGGAAAAACCTGATCCTTCGATCCAATCCAGCAGCAAGTAGTAACTGAGCATTCCTGTGGAACTGAACTGAATTTATCGGGCCATTGGAAGGTTCCTCAGCATTTGCATCCACGAGTCTCGAATACTCTAGAAGCCCTGGCAACAATTTAACCCTACTCTTCACCACAAGATCTTCATTTGTTCTAAGAATATCATCAACAACTTCACCGTTTCCATAACCAGAAGCTGCCACTACACCCTTTTCTTCATCAGATGATTCATCATCATAACCATGATCGTTCCTTAACCCTGAATCTAGCTTGGCCCATTCTGTCCCGGGGTTCAGCTTAGCATGTTGAGCCCTCAATCTCGAAACATACTCCAAACCAGAAATCACACTCTCATCCTCTTCTTTCCTCAACTTCCTCAACCTATTGACCTTAGCTATGTTTATCACGGTTCTTTCCTCCTCCTCATCCACCCAAACAGCTTTCCTTTCCTTACAAGTCTTCTGTTCATAATCACTTTCCTCGGACAATTCCACATCGTTCGTGGAACTGTCCAAAAAGAACAAAGCAGAACCGTCTTGAGCAACAACATCGTGAGCTTTTTCCTCCACTTGTTTGCCAAATTCAAGGGGGGAATAAATCGACCCAAAAAGAAAACTTTCAAGCTTTTTAATTTCTTTCTCCTGCTCAACCTCAATCTGATTTTCTTTTTCTTTCTTTCTCTTTTTCAACTTAGAGATTTCAGAATAAGATTCCAACCCATTCTCAGTATCATCGATATTTCCATTAATCGAAACCACTTCATCATCCCTTTTAAACTTCACCTTGTTTCTAGACACTGGGTTTTGAGATATCAAACCCATGTTTTCCCTCTTTCAAAGGTTCAGAATAAAAAAACAAACAACAACCTGATGAATAAAGGTCGACAAACCAAATTCCTGAGCAGCATATAAATAATTATTAAATCAAAATACGAAAAACAACACAAACACCATATCGTAGATACACCACCATGTCAAACTCAAAATTAGATGAAAACAATAACAAACATATATAAAATTTAAAACCAAATTAAACCCAAGTTGAGAAACGTGATACGGAACAAGAAGAAGGGAAAGACAGTAAGGCTTACCTGATGTTTTTCCCTGAAACGCTTAAGGCGGGAGGGGGCGGCAGCTGAGAAAATAAGGTCAGTTCGAAGTTAAAATCCATTGGGTTACAAATTTTCTTTGTTGGCCCATTTAATAATTATTGGATTTTATTAACATATCACTCATATATATTTAAAATTAATTTTTAAATATCAGATTTTTAATAAACGGTTCAACATCTTAATTTTATAATTTTTAAAGTTTTATTAAATTTGCTTATTTAATATTTTAAAATTAAAAAAATATTTACTTGGTGGTACGTAACTGCAACAATCACGTTAAAAATAATAATATAGATTTTTTTTAAAAAAAATAACCCTCGTTAGAACTCTTCATGAAAAATATTTTTTTGTTAGAATAATATTCTTAAGAAAAATTGATGTCAGTATTAATATTAATTATTTAGAATAATTAATGATGTTACAAAAATAGAGGAACCAAATTATGTACAAAATATATAAAAAACTTAAATCACAAAATGTTATTTAAATTATACTTTTTTTTCCAAGTTGGTACCTCAATTATATTCTGATACTCAAATTACCCCAAATCATTAAAAAAAATCTATTAACCAATCATTTTATGACACGTGACACTTTTAAATTAAAATAAAAATAAAAAAATTTAATTTAATTTAATTATAAAAAATTAAATTAAATTAAATTAAAACTTTTCAATTCTTTTACACACTCACCCTCTCGAGGATTCTTTCTTTTCTTTTAATGCATTTTTTAATTGTTAGATAATTTTTCTTTACAATTCTTACCATTTTTCTTCTACTTACTTTCTTCCTAGTCTTCGGATTTCATACTTTATTTGAGTTTGTTTTTCGTTATAAAAGTTCGCTTAGCATTAATTATTTTATGCAAAGTATATAAAAAAGAATGAAAAAAATTATTTTTAGAAAAAAAATAATACATGAGTTTTGAATCGGGATGATAAATGAATCAAAATCGAAGTTTAAAAACAGAAAATAAGTTCTTCGAAATTTGAGTTTTGTTGCAAAAAAATTAGGTTTGAATGAAATTTTAAATATTTTATTATCAGAGTTGTTGGGTGAAAAGTAAGAGTGATGAATATGTATATAATTAAAAAAAATTAAAAGAAAATAATATTAAACATTATTTTTTTAGTTAAAAGCTGGGTATTGTAAGGATCCTAGTTTCTTTGGTTTGGTTTGTCTATGCATCTTGCTGACAAAAACATGTTTAATAAATATTATTATACTCCTCTCTCTTCAAACAAGGACTCCATGGCCCAATGGATAAGGCGCTGGTCTACGGAACCAGAGATTCTGGGTTCGATCCCCAGTGGAGTCGCTGATTATCTAAAATTTTTGGCAGTTCCCAATAGACGACAACAAGCGCCGGGCCTTAAGGTGTCACGTTGGCAGTTCCCTAGTCCAGCCCCTCTCCGCATACTTTTTAGGCCGACAGGCGACAGCCATCAAAACTGAAGTCTAGAACTTATTTTTTGCAAATTTCATACAAGTCTTAGGCTTAGTTTGGATGGGCGGTGTGTTTAGCTCCGGTGAGGTTAAAAACAGCGGTGGCGGTAAGATTAGACACTGTAGCAGTGAGATTAAAAACAGCGGTGGAGTGTGTATTTGGATTCAAACGCAGCTATAACGGTGAGGTGAAAATAAGAAATGACCATTATAGACATTAGTTTATAATGTATTTATAATAAAATAAATAATTAAATTTATATTAATATTAAACAATATAACATTAAATAATATTGTATTTTTATAAAATGATAATTAAAATATTAAAATCATATGCAATAAAATTTAAATATTTTAAAACTATATTCATAATAAATAATAAAAAACATTTAAATTATTTTATATTAAATAATAACTAAACTTATATATTTATGACAATATATTTTTTTAAAGAAAAATGGGCTAATTTATTGGCCTGGCTCAAATCAAAGCATGGAAAAAATAAAATAAAGTATAGTAACCGAAAAGACAAAGACAGAAAATAAGAAAAGTAGCTGGCATCAACAAAACAATAGATGAACTTGGGAAGATAAACATATCAGAAGAAAAACTTGAGCCAAAACATCATCTTCGAAAGCCAAAATATCAGCCAAGAAATCGTCCTTCCTCATCGGAGATCAAAACAAAATTGAAGAATCAGACGGAAGCTTTGAACAACGCCTGTTTACTGCTATTTTTCTTTTTAACAGTCCACAGTCCACAGTCCACACGCCTTTCTCAAAAAGAAAACAGAGCCAGAACTTGGACATGAATTTCTTCTGCTAACCGGTTACTGCCATATTTTTTACGTTAAATCCTGCGATCTATGATGGCAGTCTCATCTTCAGCTTCTTCTTCTCTTTTAAGAGCAGCGTCTTCATACTCTCAAACTTGGTTCTTTCATTCTTCGTTTCGGAATCTCAGTCCAAGCTCTCCTTCGCTTCTCAATCACCAACGATTCTTGCCTCCGCCGCCGTTCGTTCCTTCATTGCTCTCCGCGATGGAGCCACCGTCTCGATTGGAGATCTCGTTTTAGCCTTCGTTGCAAGGACCGGTGATTTGCCCAGCCGTTCGGAGCAAACAATTTGGGGTTTACATGCCACCGGCGAACGGGCCTTTCCCGAGGGCAAAATTGTATAGGTATGGGTATTTTTGAAGAAGAAGAAGAAAAAGATGTGGAAATTACAAAGATGGCTTCCACCATTAACAACTGAACGAAGAATAAAAGAAGAAGGAAGCTTACCCATATCTTGAAGGTAAGCAAAATGGGTATTTTTGTCTGTGAAAAATACCTACCGCCCCAATTGCCTTCAACTGCTGCTGAATTCTCCAGTCCCGTTTCAGCACACCAGTGAGTTTGAAACCAATTTTCACTGCACTGAAATGTTGAACCAAACAGCAATGCAGTGAGATTGGTAGCCTAATCTCACCACACTGGAGGAAAATGGGCATCCAAAGGAGCCCTTAATGTTTTGAATTAATCATCATATAAATCCTTTTAATAAGCATTTAATTAGAATTTTTACCTTTAGGTAATTGTTATTAACAATATAAGAGAAAATTTAATGGAATAATATTTTATGCACGGTAGGTGTAATAATTTTATGTACCATCAGTGAATAATAACATGACACATCATCATTAAATAAAAAAAAATAATAATGAAGAACTTATAAATAAATATTAATAACTCTCGAATCTAGGATCTTAGATTTAAGAGTTTAGGATTTACAGTCTCAATTTTAGGGTTAGGGTTTTAGCATTTATTTATAATTAATAATTATTTAAGTATGTTTAAATAAAATTATCAGTATTTAAAATTATCAGTAATTATTTAAAATTTTTTTACTATTTTTTTTGTTTTATTTAATGATGAAATGTCATGTTATTATTAATCGATGATTAATGAAATTTATACTATCAAATATTCTCCCAATTAAAATAACATAGTTAGAAATTAGCCATAGAAGCAGCAAATACAGTTGCAAAAGCTTAATGAAGATGGTAAATGTTCTCGAAGCAATGAAAATAAATATTATTTAAATGAAATATTATTAAATTTGCATAATTGAAACAGAAATAAAATTATTTTTCATGCAAAGCACATGCAATCATTTAGGTTTTCGAGTTTTTTTTTTTTAAATAAGCAAATACACGAATTTATCATTACATATATTTTTGGCAGAAAAATTATCATTTAATGGCTCGTGTTTTGATATTTAGAATATAAAAAGACTTGGACGTTGAAGATTCAGTCCTTATCTTAGCTAGTCGACCAAAGCAAACATGCAAAGTGCCCACTAACCACAAAATCCTAGACTTTTCGAGCAATTTATAGTATGAAAATACAAGTAAGGAGACAAAGGATGATGACAACACAAAGGAGAAAGGTTGAGGGCTATAACGTGGCTTTGAGTGCTTAAAGTTCAATCCTTTCTTCATCGTGCTGAAGGGTATATATATATAGTGGAGATCCTCTGGTAAATAGTGCTGATGTGGTAAATTTGATACTAATAAACTATCATTTGTGGAATGTATGGGGTAGATGAGACTCATCTTGTCATTCATTCTGATTTGTTGTATAAGATTGTTACATTCAAGTAAAGTTTGATGGTTTAAAAGGTATGTTCACATTAAGAGAAATATTCACACTAAAAAAGCGAGTGCTTTGAGGAGTGGATGGTGTATTCACAACGACAAATAATCTATTCATAGGGGTGAATGACCAAAACCCTTTAAAAATCAAAAGATTACAGGCTTTTCAAGACACTGATCATTCAATGACCACCCGAACAATAGAAAACGAACGATTGCTTGTGGGTGCTTCTCAAATGGCTTGCTATGTTGCCACTTGTCCAAAGTCGGAGGGGTATAATCAAACATTAAAAATTAAATATTTAAAATAAGAAAAAATAGAACTGTGAGAAAATGTTTCTCCCAATCTCTTATAACATTCATCTCCAACAAACTGCCATCCATTTTAACAAAATGGGTAATAAAGCCATTAGGATCATGGGCTTTTTCAACAACATGTTAGCTTGCTAAGCAGTTTTACAAAAAGTTGGGTTTAAGACCCTGAAATCTTTGTCCAAATTCCGGCCTATAAATCCCGATTGGGTTTAACTAAGCAGTTCAACTCAACTCAAAGAACCAACCGAAGTACTAACTCGTGTCTGACTGTCGTGTCGGTTTATTGTTCATTGCATACCATAGTTAATATCTTGGAAAAAGAATTTTTTTTCGTAAGGCAAAGGCCGGCCATGAAGGTGGAAGAGCTAGAGAAGAGAAAGTCCAGAAAGATTACGTCTTCTTCTCCTTCTTCAGCTCTTATAAATAACCTTGATGATGGCTGCCTAATGCATATTTTCAGCTTCTTATCTCCCATTCCAGGTTGGGTATTTTCCCCCCTATAAACCCTTTTCTTAATGAATATTTTTCATTTGATTGATCTCTGCAAATATTAGTTCATTTGGTGCTACGGTTCTTTATTTATCTTCAATTTTGTATTTGTTCATCTGGGTATGAAGCAAGTTCTGTTAATTTTCACTCAGTCATTGGTTTTGGTTTCATAGGAAGTTGGCTTACGGTTAATTGGATTTTTACATCTTCCTCAGTTCCTCTGGTTTTCTCAAGCTGAAAGATTCATTGAATGATTATTTGGTGTGCTTCTATTGTTCAACCTATTTGTTCAAGATGCTATAATTTAAGCAATGGCTGCCGGCTTGGTTATGTTTAGTATTTTCTCGGGTTAAATTAGATTTTATGAAGTCACTGATACTCAAGTGAGCAAAGGACAAGGAGCTATGATGGGAACATATGGATAACAGAGTGGATGAGGCTGGATCATTGTGGAACATGGTTTTACATACACATAATCGTTCTATCTCAAAGCGGTTGTTTTCTAGGAACTATAGGTCCATGCAACTATGGACTGCTTCAGTTATCTCCTTTTTTATATTTAACTTTGTAGTGTGCCACTATTCTGGGCAGGTTTGTCTTTCTATTTTCAAGTACTTCCTTTTTTTTTCATCTGACGTCATGAAGGTTATCTCTCGAGATAAATGTAGGACAATGTGTGCTTCCAGAGTTCGGATAAAGAAAAGAGAGATATAAAGAGAAAAACTTTTAAATTATCTTTAATATTATGTATCAGGAGTTTGATGTATTCTTTTGCTTATGGTTCACTATATGCTCTTTTACTTTTAGAAAAATAGATATAAACTACATTTTGATGTGAGCACGGCCGTGAACTTTTCCAAAACGAGCAAGGACTACAAATTCGGTGAATAATTTTACTTGGTCTCAAGATCCTTATTTAGTATATCAAAAAAGTTATGCTAAAATTATAAAAGAAACAGAAAATTTGTTTAAAAAACAACAAATTCCTGAAATAAAAGATTTTTATAATCCAGGATTACCTTTAGAATATTATAATTTTATAAACAAAAAATGGAAAACTCATATTTCTGAACAAAGAGCAAACTTTAAAAGAGCTATGACACAATTTTCAAATTTCTTAGTTGAAAAAATAACTAAAGAAAATGAATCTCATGATTTATTACTCAAATCTATTTTATACAGAGATTGGGGTGAATTATTAATAGAATATATGGATATTAAGGAGATAAATAATCTTCTTGATATATTTTAATATTTTATTAATAAAGGGACAAATAGTCCTATTATTAATAAAATGTTTAGAATATTTCTATATAATAAATGTAGGCAAATTCTACCACCAGATACTTTTTCAAAAATAAATAGAGCTATTTGCAACCAATAAGCTTAATTTACAGAAACTTTTTCAAAATACTTTTTACAAGCTTATGTTTTTACTAATGATATAGGAGAACAATTTCCTACTATCAAATTTAGGCTTGATCATGAACCATTTGATATAACCAGTATTGAATGGGGATTTGTTAAAGAAATAACAGTCCAAAATCTTTCTTTTCATTTATTAAAAGATTTTCCTGCTATAGTAAAATCTAGATTAATAAATTTTACTAATACAGATGATTTTGTCTACTATTTTCATATAGAAATAAATAGTTTTATCAGTATTGTTGGAAAAAAAAAATTTTATCAGCCATATCAAATTTGGAATATTCGTACTATGCTTTGGGGAAGATCCCTCTCAGCAGTTGATGGAGATCAACAACACTTGGCAAAAACCATTGACAAGTGTTATAATAATTTTTCCAATTATCAAATCCAAGCCGGAATTGATTTAATGACCAAGGCCCAGTATCTACTTCAACAAAACACTTATGTGTTTTGGACCGATGGTAAAAGAATTTTAGCCTATGACACTGGAAAAGCCCAGGAAGAAAGAAATGAAGAAGCTTTTCAGTTATTAAAAATGATAGGTGATATGGAGATTGATGATTATCCGATAACAACGGAAATCAAAGAAACGTGGGAAAGCTGGAATACACCAGTTCCTTCACCAGAGTCATTACACCTCGATGAGATCGAGGAGATGAATCTCAAAAATATCCAAGAAGGATGAAGACAAAACACAACACGTGGAAGAATGACATCCAAGAGAGGAGCATTCAATTTTGGAGGTGACGTGAAAAGAAGTCAATCCATCACCATCCATAAATGAATAAGACAAAGATGATACAAGCATGATGGAAGCAACCATTAATGCATCTAGAAGATAATGAAAGCAATGATTGGAGCAACCATTAATGCAAGAAGAATGTGAAAACAACCACACCAATTTTGTCAAAATTAGAAGGTTACGTGGAAGCAACCATAAGTGCCTTTTCTTTTTCTTAATTTTTTTAAAATTTTTTCTTAAATTTTGTCTTTTTCTTATTTTTTTTTTGAAGTTTTATATTATTTTCTTATATTATTTTGTTTATTTAATTTATATTATTAATTTTAAAAAATTTGTAGTGTATATTTAAAATATTTTTTAAAATATTTTTAAAATTTTAAATATTATTTTTAAATTATTTTTTTAAGTTTAAAAAATATTTTTGAAATTATTTTTTATAAATTTTTAAAAAAATTACTTTTGAAATTATTAGTTTTATAAGATTTAAAATGTATGTTTAATATTATATTAATTTTACATAGAATTTTTTAAATTAAGATTTTTTTAATTTTTTTCTAATTTATTTGAAGTTTGAATTAAAAATAAATATAACTATAAAAAAATTATTACAAAAATAAAAACATAATTATGAAATTATATATTAATTATAATTATATTAAGATTCGTAGGCTCCAAGTAGAGGTGGACATGGGCTGGGCTACCCGGCCCGGCCTGACGGTCCGCCCGAAAAATGGGAGGGTTTGGGTAAAAATATAGGCCCGAAATATGGGTTTGGGCAAAAAAATGAGGCCCGTTTAGAAAATGGACCAGGCTCGGTAAAATTTTTTTGGCCCGAGCCCAGCCCGGCCCAGCCCGAATTCTATATTAAATATATATTTTTATTTTTAATTAAATATACTTTTTAAATTTACATATTTTTTATTTGTTTTTTTGTTTTAATATTTGTTTTAAAATTTTTTATTTAATGAAAAAAGCTAAAAAAAATTACATATTTTTTATTTGTTTTTTGTTTTAATATTTGCTTTAAATTTTTTTATTTAATGAAAAAAAAACTTAAAAAAAATTAATATGGGCCGGGCTGGGCCGGGCTCGGATTTATCAATTTTCTTTCGGGCCGAGCTTGGACAAAAATTTAGGCCCATATTTCGGGCCGGACTGGGCCTGGGCCTAAAAATAGATTTAAATTTTTTTCTGAGCTCGGCCCGAACCTGACCCGGTCCGGCCCATGTCCACCTCTAGCTCCAAGGCACTTACAAAGAAAGGAAAAAACGAAGGAAGCGTCGTAACTAAGAAAAAAGAGTCAAACAATGAAGAACGTGTGGACCCCACCATTCGGAATTACACATTCTTTTTATTAAGGAAATACAAGGAATATATTTTATCACATTCTCGACGTCGCTCTTATTTTTAACATCCTTCTGTTCTCTCGATGAGACAAAAGACACATCGCAGCGCTCACCAATTATACATTACAGAGATGATCAGCTCGCAGGGATTATGGAAGAACCATCGCAGCACTCGCCAATTAGACAGCAGCAACGCAAAGCCGCGAGACAGCCCTCTAGGAAACCAGGCCTTGGAGGTGGAGCAGCATGTTGTGACGGTGGTGCCATCACTGGCGGACCTTGATAATAACCTTGATTAGGGTAAGGATAAGGATACTTGGGATGACTCATATTTGGAAACTACAACTCATCAGAATCTAATCTTGTGTCAAAATAGACCAAGATGCAATATATAGACCAAGATTGCATGTTTCGGCGCGGGTAAATTAACACACAACAGGTCAAAGTCTTAAGTAGCGCTACTCTAACATGCCAAATTAGATTTGTAGAAATCGATTACATTTTAAGAGCACGATCTAAAGTGGAGAGAATCAGAAAGATTACATTTTAAATCCCATTTTACTTTTTCCACACTTTTAAACTATCCAATCCAGTCCACGGTCACCCTACAACAAAAAGTTTTCTTTACAAATGCGCAATTTGCCCATGAAACCTCAAGCACCGGTTCTCTAGAAGTTAGTTTAGCAAATAAAAACCCTACCTCTACTCTCATCTTCACATAATCTCAAAAGAATCCCCTCTTACAATTTTACTCTAAAATCTTGTTGGAAATTTCTTGACATTCTTGAAGCTTTGCAATCAAGTCCCAATCCATCTTCTTCATCAAATCATTGGATCTTGCGTCCATTTCTCATGAAATCCCTGTCAAAATCAGTAAGTATTATGTTACCCGTCAATTACGACTTTTCAATTTTAGGTGACAACCAATTTAATAAAAATTCCGGTGTTTGCTTGCCGGAGAACATTTTTCATTTGGAAAATATTTTCCATCACACGGCTAAAATGGCTTCCATTTAGTGAAAATGTCTTACTGATTTCATTTCCGTAAGACATTTTCCGACTCTTCCCCCTTCGTCCATGTAAGTCTTTCTCCTTCTTCCCTTCTTCATCCCTGTTCCTTCCGTAAGACAGAGTCGCGCACGGCGGCCATGGCGTCTGGAGGAGGAAGTAGTGGTGGAGGTGTGGAGTGGCACGTTAGTCTTCCAAATCCCAAAAATCCAATTGTCTTTCTCGATATAACCATCGGTTCCATCCCCGCCGGTCGTATCAAAATGGAACTCTTCGCTGATATCGCTCCTAAAACTGCCGAAAATTTCAGGTATTTCTACTTCTTCACCCCCCATTTTCTACGATTATTTTATACTTTTAGCATTTTCTGTTCGAAGCTTGAATTTTTCCCCATTTGCAGACAACTATGCACCGGCGAATACAGGTTTTTTTCCCCACCGAAACTTAATTATCTGTATCTGCGTGATTAATTCCTAGTTACTCATTTTTATTAATTAGATTGATATCAGTAAAGCAGGGCTGCCTGTTGGTTACAAGGGTTGCGAATTTCATAGGGTTATTAAAGATTTTATGATTCAAGCTGGAGATTTTCTTAAGGTTGGTAATTTTATTATTAGTATTAGTATTAGTATTAGAGCTTTCATTTTGCATTTATAATCTTAGCTAATCTGCTCAGTCATGTTAGTCATTGAGAACCCAGAATCAGCTTCTCGAGTTTCTTATAGACTATGAATTTTTCATTTGTTTCAGTGTATCGATTTCGAGTAGATGATTGAAGTCTTCGTCTTGCCGTTCTTATGTTCTTCATTGAATGTCCTTAGCTTAAATGTCTGAGCCAATATTCCTATGAAGGATAGCTTTTGCCCCTAAATGGAGGGCAGTGGTTGCCAAAGTACTGATATTTCAATAGCTTCGACCAGTATTTTTATTTTTTAAGTGTAAAACGATGAACAGCAGTTTAAAAATAGTTGTCGATAACATAAAACTATTGAGATCAATTTGCTCCAATGTTATGGTAGTGGATGTACTGCCATATATGGCCATAAGTTTGAAGATGAAAATTTCATTGCCAAGCTCACTGGTCCTGGGCTTCTATCAATGGTATGCTGTTTTCTATATAATGTTTGAGTAGCTACACACACATATGTGAAACATTCGCACATTTGTTGCTTCAACTCTTTGTTTTTTCTTGAAATACCCATGTTTGGCACATATTTGAACATGACTATCCAAATACTTCAAAAAACTTATAAAGCTGTATCTTACATTGACACCCAAGTCTGGGAGACGAAGTCTCACAATGGAGGGAGAAAGAGAGAAATGTACCGTTGACCAGTAGAGGTACTAGGATATGGAAAACTTCAGTGAAGTTCTACTAAAGCTGTATATTGTCTTGCCTTTTATGTTGCAAGCAAACAGTGGTCCTAATACCAATGGTTGTCAGGTAACCTACCCAATTTCTATTTCTTGCTTGGATACACACACACACATCTGCTATCTGATGCATGTAAAAAGAAATGGCGATTTCCATTAATGCACACACTAAGATTGTATCCTATCCTGCAAATGTATGGTTCAAATCCCAGCAACGGTGGGTAGAATTATTCATACGCCCTACAAATGTCAAAACCATACGCCCTCCATCCACCAGTTCCTCTGATCTACACTTCAAAAACAAGGAAAAATCCTGTTGGAATTGCTCATAGTATGCCTTAAAGCACGTTTGGTGGACTTGTGCTAGCCATGTAAATTGCTTAGGAAGACCAACTTCTATTTGGTTGTATACTTTGTGGTAGTTATAAGGATAATTTCCCATTCATGGGTTTATGAATTGCAAGTATGGTTTATGGATTTATGGATTTATGTTATTAGTATAATATTATTAATTTTTAGTATTAACTGTGGTTTGGAAGCTAATTTATAATTATTCAATTCTTATTTTTTATTTTTTTATAACACAAATACAAATAATTTATTCGACTTTGGTTGTTTTCAATTTATGACGGTTAATATTCTAGCTTAAATAATTGAGTATTATTATATACTTAATTTGATTTATTTATTTATAAATAAATCATTGCAATATATATAAAAATAATTTAAAATATAAATTTATTAATATATATATATAATTTATTAATATATGTAAAAATAGTTTTTCCAGAAAATATTTTCAGGAAATCTGTCAAATAACAGAAAATATTTTACACAGATTCATTTAAACACCAGAAAAGTAAATTATTTGTAGAAAAGTAAATCATTTTCCAGAAATTATTTTTCGGAAAACATTTTACTGACAAACAAACGGAGCGTAAGGTTAAAGTTGCATGTATTATACGATATATTAAATTAAATTTCATATATAATTTTAAGATATAAAATGTTTTATATTAATATTGACATATATTACAACTAAATTTGAATAAAAAAAAACATGCTTTTATTAATGAATTTTAAGATGTGTTTGATAAACGGAAAAACTAAGTAATGAATTTTATAAGCATTATAAATCTATTTGATATATTAGTAAAAATTAAGCATTGATTGTAATTATTTTGTTTGATAATGGTAAATTTTGATTTTTAAAAATTTATAATTTCTTAAATTTAATCGATTATTTATTTTAGGGTAAACTATTAAAATAGTCACTTTTATTTGCCTTAAGTTACATTTTAGTCACTTATGTTTAAGATGTTATATTTTAACCACTTACGTTTATGGGTTATTAGTAACAACCATACAATGGCATGTAAATGCATGCATAGGTAAGAACATAACAAACCTTAACCAATAATAAGTGCTAAAAATAATATTTTTTAACCTCATTTTTAACACGTTTTGAGTGATTATCTGATGTTAATTGTGATACTCCTAATCTTTTAAATTCATGTTTTAATACTTAATAGAGCACTTGAAAATAAAATGAGCGAAAACCAAAGCGTCATAGCAAACTGAAGGAGCCACACGAGCTGCATCTTTTCACATGCCAGTCCATTCATGCATGTGATATGCTGTGTCAATTTCACGGGATTATGCACTAAACAGCAAAAAATCACAATATTTTTTAGATTTTTTGAATATTTTAATACGTATATATGACAAAAATAATAAGATAGGAAACAACCATCAAATAATATTTAAAAATATTACTCAAAAAACACTATTGAAACTTACTTTGAAACAGATTTCAGTCACTATTGAAGATTCATAATTGATATATTAGGAAATTATCGTGAGTTTGTTTTATTCTTATGGTTATAAAGTATCTTTGACTTTTCTCTTTTCATCTCCAACAATCTGCCATCCACTTTAACAAAATGTGTAATAAAGCCATTAGGATCATGGGCTTTTTCAACAACATGTTAGCTTGCTAAGCAGTTTTACAAAAGCTTGGGTTTAAGACCCTGAAATCTTTGTCCAAATTTCGGCCTATAAATCCCGATTGGGTTTAATTAAGTAGTTCAACTCAACTCAAAGAACCAACTGAACTACTAACTCGTGTCTGACTGACGTGTCGGTTTATTGTTCATTGCATACCATAGTTAATATCTTGGAAAAAAAAAAAATTCTTTTCGTAAGGCAAAGGCCGGCCATGAAGGTGGAAGAGCTAGAGAAGAGAAAGTCCAGAAAGATTACGTCTTCTTCTCCTTCTTCAGCTCTTATAAATAACCTTGATGATGGCTGCCTTATGCATATTTTCAGCTTCTTATCTCCCATTCCAGGTTGGGTATTTTTCCCCTTATAAACCCTTTTCTTAATGAATATTTTTCATTTGATTGATCTCTGCAAATATTATTTCATTTGGTGCTACGCTCTTTATTTATCTTCAATTTTGTATTTGTTCATATAAGCAAGTTATGTTAATTTTCACTCAGTCATTGGTTTTGGTTTCATAGGTAACGATGCAATTGGATTTTTTGTAGGCATTTTATATTGGTGTTTAGAAATTTATGTTATTTTTAGATTTATAGGAAGTGAGGTAATGGTTAATTCAAGTTATTTTAGGCTAATTATATTTGTTGGGAATTTCTCTTCAAGTTTTTATGATGGAGTGAGAAAGTATATGTAAGGTATTTGGCCTAGATTGTTCTTATCTTCGTGAAATGCATGGAATGATATATCTTTACACTCTTTTTCTTCTTGTATTTGGTGGATGTCTCCCGGTTTTTAAGGCTTTGACTACTTATGCTAAGGTGGAGGCGAGCAAAACTTTACAAATGTTGGGATTTATGTAATGTCATCGAAAGATTTCTTTTATTGAATGCTTCCAAATTAGTGGGTATTCTTGTAACTTTGGTTATGTGGTGCTAATGATAGGATGTTTAGTTGTTTCCTAAGAGAACTTGATGCTAATGAGGTAAAAATGTCTGAAAAGAACCCATTCAAGTAATTTGCTTTCCAATAGCATTCGTATTTTGTCTTTTCCTTTGTTTTCTTTTTCCATTGGCGTTCGGAAGTTCCACATTTTAGCAACATTGAAAGCATTTTAGTAGGCACCGTCATTTCTGATGCTTTTTAATCCTTGTACCAAGTGCGATCTCTTTTACATATTGCTATTGAGTTGCAGATCGGTATAACACCGCCCTCGTTTGCCACAGATGGTGTTATTTGGCATGTCACCCTCGACTGTGGCTGCGAGTCGATAGATCGGTTCAGGATTTTTCTGAACCTGGTGTTTTCCCCAATATTGAAGAAGCTGTGTCTGCAGCCAGGTACATAAAACTACTTCTAATTTGTGGTTTGGGATTATATGGTATATTACTGAGACCGTATCTCCAAACTCTCCCTTTTAGACCTGGCGACACTATTTTAATTGCAGCTGGCGGCAGTCATCTTGCCTCTAATATTCAGATTAAAAAACCTCTCTGCCTGGTATGTCCTTAGGATTCTGCAAAAGTCAATTTACAGATAAATTGCTTCCTTGGTATGTATTTACTTTTTGAAATACAAATTTCTGAGAAAAAAACTTGGATCCAACACCCATGGCTGGTGCATATTCTTACATAGCATGGGAATGTAACCCTTCAAGTACCCTTTGGGTGATCCATTGTAGATATCTCAACATGGATGCCTCTTAATAATGGCCATGGGTGTTAAACCTGAAGTTGGGCATACCTGTCTCAGACACATTTCTGTATCAGACACCAACACTCAAATCGAAGTAATGTAGGGAACTTCCACAAGCATCGACTTTGAATGTGCTGTCCTATACATTCTGCCACCCTTTTTTTTAATGCGATACCATTATATTTGATAATGGAGATGATTTAAATTCTTTCTCATTTTATTGTTTTAGTTTCTCTTTAGTTATCATTTATGTTGGTACACTTTTTCGTCTTATTTTAATGCATATGAATTTTTTTTTTTTTCTGTAAAATGCATGCAAAGATGTTTCTTATTAGTATTATTTGAAATACAAGACATCTTTATGCCAAATATTTTGTTATGAGATATATATGATCATGGATCTTTCAATGGGTGATTACTTTAGAGCTTTACTTATGTTTTCAAAAGATGTATGGAGTCAATATATAGGCCTAGAACCCCTACTATTTGGCCTGAGATGATTTAAAACTGCATTTAAGTAATAGCAACTTATTCAATTCAATTATCGGGCTGTGGGCAACCTCTGCCTAGTGCTACCTACATTTGTTCCATCCCTCTTGCACTAAATTATAACCTATTCTCATTATTTGTGGTTAGGAGTTTTTGAGTTTAGGATTATGTTATAGATAACTCAACATAGATGACATGAGACCATGCTCAAAAGATGTTTGAACCACTCGTAATGAGCTGTAGGACATGATTCTCTTAAAAGTCTCTTTCCCCATCCCCTCCTCAGCTCTCTTATTTATCTCCTGATAAAGAGATCAAGGCCTTGAGTTGAGAATGAAGATAATCTTTTTGTAATAATTGTATAAAAAGTTATTGTTTTTGCCTCACTTCTATCTCAACCACTTTCTTCAGATCGGCGGAGGTGAGCTTCCTGATGAAACAACTGTCATCTGTTTGCGAGGTTCAGACAGGTTTGCAAATTTTCTGACTATGTTTTTGCTTCGTATGTTGAATGTGGTAATTTGTTGAGAGGTTTCTCCATGTTATATCTAGAAATCTTGTGTCGAGCCACCTCCATATTGTTTGAAATTGGCAGCTTCACGATTAAAGGCCCGGATGATGTTTACAGCATGCGATTTGCTTGAAATGTTCTCTTTTATTTGTTGTTGTGATTTATGATAAAACTAAAGGAGCAGATTGCATGCTACCTGCTATGAAAGAATATGGATATTCAACAGTCTGGAGATGGCTCCATAAGGTCACAATTATTATTTTTTAATAGAGAGAAACAACCTGCACGTTTGTGCTGTTCATTTTGGTGGAGCAGTGCATTGGAGTTTCTATCAACCTGCAAGCTGACAAACTTAACAGTGAAGGCGGAGCTAGGTTGCTGCTTGCTTCATAGGAGTGGAAGGCTAATTATAGATGAATGCATACTTCAGTGTGAATCAAACCCGTTGGACTATCTGTCATGCCCGATCGTGAGTACGGCCGGAAGTGGGGTGTTTCCCTCCAACCTGAAGAGTGATGGTGATAGCATTTCTGTATCGCACACTCGGATTGAAGGAGGTGCAAAGGCTGTTTTGACGAGTGGAGATCTAGCACTACAGCAAGTTCGCGTCATTTATGCTCGAACTTGCCTCTATTTCTGGTTCGACGTTGATTGTAGATAATTGGATTAGGGAATTCAATTTAATTCCTGAATGTTGTTTTGTTTTCTGTAGGATCAATATCTAATGTAGCCATAGCCAAAGGCATTGTATGTTATCAGACCATTTGCAACAAACGTTCCTTTTCTATTTTTTAGTAGATTTGTTCATGAATTTGGTCCAATGCAGATTGAGCTTTGGACATGAGATGGTTAAGGTCTAGATCTGGAATTGCGACTATCATATTATGATACATATAATGTACATAATGTTGGAAAAAAAAATTCCTAATTAATTCATTGAAACATTTACCTAATAATTACCTGACGGAAAAGGACATTAACTTGCATCAGTTTTGTTCGGACAGCAAGCATCATGTGAATTAAATTTGATAATTCGTATTTTTATTTATCGTTTTTGGTTGATATGTTAAATATTACATAATATAAAATTTTAAAATATTTATAACTTTAAACATTAATGTTTTAATCATATATATATGTGTGTGTGTGTGTGTATTGTGTTTCAAATCTCGTGCAAACTGATACAATGCTTGGAATAGTACAATTCCAGAATCCCCCCATGAGACATGGAGCATGGCACTTTTTACATGGTTTAACTACTGAAATCGAATGTATTTTTATATTTAAATATTTGACACAGAAATAACATATTACATTGATTGACAGATCAAATTTCTAGCATGTTTCAAGTTTACACTACTCTCCTCTCCAATACATATAAAATGCAATTCTGGAGTTCCAATCAAAACCATAATCGCAAAGTACGACATCCATGGAACTTAGGGCCTAACAAGTTAGTTCAGCATCTGCATATGCATCCCCTTATCTTCAAGGTTCGACATCTTTTGCGGGTGTGTGAACTGTGAATACATGTGTCTAAGATGATTCCATAACGAAAACCATGTAGCCATGGTTACTCCCCAGAGCTTCCCACTAATGCTTATTGTTTAACACAATTCCATGATATCTAGAAATTTTATCCAAGTAGAATGCCATATAGCTTCCTAAAACATCGAAAACGAAGCATTGCACATATTCGACCAAGCTCTTTCATATGCTCTTTCAGGTTCAACAATCTTCAATGCTAAGCTCAAAAGGTTTACCTTTGGTTTGTTGATTGCATCACTGCAACGGGGCTAGTCATGTGTCAAATACATGGTATACACTTAAGTATATCCATATAACCACATTGGATGACTTCGTTCCCTGATGGTTTCATGCCAAAATTTAGTGAGCACCAAGCAGTCAATCCAGTAGGCACATCTAAGCAAGTATAAGTCACCGGTTGGGCCTCCACAGTGAAACAAGAAACTATTGACAACTGCAAGCCAAGAAAAACTCAAGTTACAAAAAACATGCTATTTTTTTTCTCAACACATTCCGCTTTTGGTCAAAGAAATGTGAAATAAACATGCTTCAAAGCCGGACCATGACAATTGTACCTGCATCTATCAAATATTCATCAATCAGTCCTAGTACTTTGTAATGTCAAAAAAGCTGTATTTATCATGCATCTAGAGCAAACCAACACATATCTAGACATGGTATCAGGATATAAGCCTCAAAGGACTCTCCAAATACATAAAAATCTTGGAGACAATTGACTATACTTCTATCGGACACATACCCATGCCCAATCCTCAACCAAGTCTGAGTAATGTAAATTGATACATATATATACTTGTCAATAAGAAAATTATATTTATATAACTTTACTTGACAATGGATACCTGCATAAGTAAATTTGTAGGAAATAAGGAAAGGAAAAAACAAAATAACAGGGAAAAGTATTGAGTAATATTCTGGTAAAAGAACATGAGAACTTGATATTATATAACATTCAATTTTTTGAAAAGTCAACCTTTTGTTCATTAAGCAAAAACATAAGGCAATGCATGTTGCAGTCATCAAAACCTGAACGGTTATACAAAAGGCAATCCGGAGTTCATGTAGCAAAAGAACTAAGTTCATGGTTATCAACATTTTTATGCAGTAGAACTTTTACAAAAGCTATGAATCATGGATGTCATCCACAGGTTCCCTAACATATCTTGCTCATGCATGTTCAGTTTAAGCAAAATGTAGTATTAAGTTGCTGCCTTCAACATTTATAGAACTCGTATAATAATGAGTCTTGAGGTTATAGTGAGAATACCTGCAAAGTCCAATTGATTACATCCACCAACCAGCATAACAAGCTGAAGGCCACTTCATCTTGCTGGTAATGGTCATAGCATAAAGGCCAGAGTGCAATTGATCACTTCATAAAGATGAATACCAATTAAAGAGAGCCTTATTACTCTCTTGCTTGACTCAAAACACAGTTTCATATAGCCATTTAATCCACACCACCTGCAAGCAAAAATGACAAGAAAAATGGTTAACTAAACATCATGTTAGAGAAGACAGAAAGGTGGAGAGAGGTGGATGTAAGTTTGATATTTTCTTCTTGTTCTTTTCTTTTTGCTCCTGGAGCGAATTATGGTTTGGAGTTTGCTGGTGAAGGGAGTCTTGTTTTCCTAAGCATTCAGCTTTGAGTGAGAAGTCCCACAAAATGAAATCATTGAGAGCAAAAGCTTGCGACATAGGGGAAAGCAAGTACTAGGACTACTGCATAAGAAGCTGCATTTAAAGAGTTAATAAGAAACTTCATTCAAGCATCCTTTGAAGTACAACCAACTACCCTAAACAAATAATCTAAAAGTCATCAACCACAATGCATGAACCGCAAAAGAGCAGTTACATATGATAGATCAACATCACTGTCTTTATACATCTGTATTAGCTGTGCAGAGTCCCCTTGACACTCTCAACAGATGCAATAAGTTAAGGAGCCTTATCATACAACCAGCAAATGTTGAGGCAGAAAACTTTTTGGAATTAAAAAATGGTTTCTCTGCACACCTCATCAATGTTTCAAAAGACAGATGGTATCTACCAAATGAAACAAAATCCATATGGCTGGCTTCTTGCATTATCTTTAAAAAGGTAGCGCACAAAAGAATTTTAAGGAAAAAAATGAAAAGAAAAAGAGTAAATTTTCGTTATAACCATATCCCACAAAGTACTGCTACCCTTAGTATGCATTAAGTTAAACTATCAGTTTGCCTAGTATATCAACTATATTATCTTCAAGGTAGAGTCAGCTTGCATTGATAAAAAATGAAAGATGGTAACATACTTCCAAAACAAGGAGTTATCTTTTAAGAAAACTCACATATATTACAAATTAAAAACATCGCACATTTGGGGGTGAGGGAAGGTAACATGTCTCAAACAAAGAAGTACAGTTCACCCCCAATAGAACGGTTATGGATGTCCACGGCCCTCAAGAATTTCAAATGATCGATAATAGTTCAGTACATATCCATGAAAGAACATGGAAAGATAACCTATAAAAGATATGAAGAGTACTCCTATCTTATACAACGATCACAGCAGAAAAATAGAAATGAAATCCTAAATTAGGATATCGTTTAATCCCAACTCATTCACCCAATCACCAGTGCCTCCCTTGAGAACCACCTCCCTTGTTTTTGGCAAAGAAGGCATTCTTGGGTTTTGGTAGCTCATGAATGTCCATCACTTGTACCGTTCTTTGCTTTTTGGCTTCAAAAAGCACACAAAAATCGCAGACAGTCACATTTAGTATGAACAGGGATTCAAGATTAAGTAAACTGTGGAAGAAGAGAAGAAAGCAAACCATTTTCAGCTTCCTTGTAACTTTCTTGAAGCCTTTTCCTCGCAGAAGCCAGCCTTTCAGAGTCAAAATTGCTTTCCTTTTGTTCTCTCTGTCTCTACGAAATCCCCAGAAAGGCGATTCAACAAATAGAAATGCCAAAGTTTATACCAATTATCAACTCATCAAACTGAATCTTAGGACAACCGGCAATGCTAAAATTGCTAAGTTTAACTTTCCCTTGGCCTTTTGCTAAGATAAACTATTAGGGTGTGGCGAGTAACTATAACTTCTCATTCCTTGAGAATCGAAAGCCTCAAAATTAGAGGAATTTGTCAAAACACTGGTTTCGCATCAACAATTATTTTGAAAGCATTTCTTTCTAAATTTGGTATAAGACATCTATGTCCATCAACAAAGTAATGATGCAATTAGATGCTCCCATTTGGTATGTACTAATACCTGTACATTTTGTGGAGGAGTTGAGTGAGTATGTCTTGGTGGAGGATCTTTTCGGGAAGGAGGGATTAGTTTTGGCTTCCTTTCAGGTTCTGAATTATTCTTCTCCGAACCAAAACTCCCTTCTGTCAATTATTGTACGGTAAAGCATTAAAAAGGGGGTTCATAATTAAAAGCACAAATGAAAGATACAAAGATTATATCCAACTTTGAATCAGATTCTATACTCACTCTGGGGATTAGGAGAGTATGCAAAGTCAGGAACCTATAACAGAACAGAATCTTAGAACAACAAAAAATAAATAAAGCAGAATTTTAAAACTTTCACAGGGAAAAACAACTCCTTTCACCTGTTGGCGACCATTTTGAGGAAGTTTTTGCTGTGGTGAATCTCCATCGGCTGCTAGACAATATTCATAGTCATTTTAACTTTATTGGCATGTCAATTTCCATTCACCTTTGAAATATTTTCTGACAAAAACAAAAAATTCTTCATATTACAGTTAAGATAATAAATTTACCCATAAGTCCAGCAGGTTCTGGTTCTCCAGGTTGATTCACCCTTACCCATTCATCTACAATTTCTTTCCACTTCCTGAAGAAACAAGGAATCAAATCACATAACACTCTTTCTTTGATAATTGCTTCCTCAGTTTGTTCACACACTCACAAACATATATATATATATATATAACATATATGTAAATTTCAGCAAGTTCATTAAAACCTGACAAGTTGCTTCACTAATCTCCTAACATCATTTGATGAATGTTTCCTCAATTTGTTAACATGTCTCCCAATATCAGTCTCCTGAAGATAGTATCATAACGAGGCAATTGACATAAATCAAACTGAACAGGAAATTAAACCAAAAAAAAAATTGTTCCACATGATTATTACGTTGAGAGCTTGAAATGTTATATCCATGTCTGCCAAGCTTTGAAGTAAATCAACTAAAGAATCCTCAGACTGTAAAAACAAATTATTCAAATCAAAATCAAAATCCAAAACAAATGATCAAATCAACAATACAATAGCAAAAAGATTCAAAGACCTGATCAGGTAGTTCAAGACGCTCCTTAATCTCAAGAACCCTTTTTTGTTCATCATCAAACAAGCCTCCATAAGGGTCTATATCATCATCTTCATTATCAGAATGAGGTGTAAAAAGAGACCCTTTTCCTCCTTCTTTACCTTCATGGGGGCTATCTTCTTTGTTAACTTGATATACATTTGATCTCTCACCAAAATCACAGCTTTTACACCTGGTAACCATGGAAGTAGCATAAAGCCTCTCCACAATCCCATCTCTCCTTTGCTTAAACTCTTGGCCATAATCCAAAGAAGCTACCAGGATTGCGGTATCTATGAAAGTCCACACATCAACACCAGCTGTTTCAAGAACTGATCTGAAATCATCCAAATCCATTACAATTAAAACCAAAAGTTGATGATTATGTTGCAAATTCCAACGCCTGTTTTTTCCAGGTATCAAATCAAAGATTTGACCTTCAACATAATCAGATCTGATTGAAAACAAAAACGCCCAAAGCTTGAAATTTACAATTTTTTTCAGCTGACAAAAGAAAAACAATTCTTTCAAGTCAAAGCTGAAATGGGGTTTTTTTTTTTTTTTTCTGAACAACTTGATGATTTTGAGTTTGTTAATGGAATTGGATTTTTGTGTGGGAATTGGAATCAACCAAATGAACAGATAAAACTCTCTTCTTTTTTTTCTTTTTGAAATGAAATATGATTATGATATTTCTTTATTTGGAAGAGAATCTTAGATAAGTGTATTCTTTTCGTTATAATTACACAAACGTATGTAAATAAAAGTAATTACATAAGAGTGAAACTGAAATTATCTTTTCACCTATTTATTACAAGGGTAAACTACATTATTGGTCATCAAATTATAGATAAGTTTTCGTTTTGATAACTTAACTAAAAAAGTTACAATTTAGTCACTAAATTTTTCAAAATTATTCTTTTGTCACCCAATTGTGAAGTGACACCTTTTTAGCTGGTATAATAACAATTTTACTCCTCAATTTTTATACTTTCTGTCAGTTTGACAACGATTATATATAAAATGATAAAAATTGACTTTTTTAAAAAAAATTAGAAAATTTTAAAAAACTAAATTAAAATAAAAGTTAATAAGACAGTTTAAATAGATAAACTGAGAGAAAATGGGGGAAAACTATTTTTAAACCCTCTAATTTTTTTTCTGTATTATCTATATAAAAATATCAAATATCTATTATTTAAAACCCATAAAAAATATATAAAACATTAAGCAAAATTTTTGGTTTTTTGTCTTACCTCTTTCGTTTCTTAATATGACTTTTTCATTATAACAAAAGAAAAATTCGAAATATAATTTTTTTTATGACTTAAATTTTGAAAAATAATTTAAATGAATTGAAAATTTGCATTGAGTCTGAAAAATTTTGTGGCATATTTAGTTTTTTTTTTTTTACTTAAAAATAACATTAGAGTCAATTTTACAAACTTTTGTAAAATGTTCTTCAAGACTTCATAATATTTAAATCGATTTCTTTTTCACTCACATAATAAATATATCAAAATCTAATAAGTTATAATACAAAAATTACAACTATCTACTCTAATATTAGTTGTTCAATTCACTAAAAACACAGTAGGTCATTTTAAGAATTGATTTAGTGCTTATAAGAATTGATTATGACTATTGATATAATTAATTATTTGTAACTTCAAATTTAAAAAAAAAAATCAAATACCAAACAAATATAATTTATAGTTATGACAAATCTTAGGATTTCAAGTTCCAACACTTGTATTATCTTGCAATGATAGATTTCAGAAATACTAAAGATCTCAACTATTATAAATCCAAGAGTTTACTTAGGTGTGCTTGCTCTATAAGGAAATCTAAAACTATGAGGCATGTGAGAGGCTGAGTTATCCACAAACTTAAGGAGTGGAAGAAGATGACCTTTTCACCAGGAGGTAAGGAGATCCTGATTAAGGTAGTTGCCACGGCCATACCAACTTATACGATGTCTTGTTCTAAATTTTCAAAGAGGTTGTGTTCTCAAATGAATTCGGCTGTGGCCAACTACTGACGGAGACAAAAAGGGAACGAAAACAGAATTCTTTGGAGGCCATAGCAGAGGCTTACTAAAGGAAAGGATACTGGGGCCTTGGTTTTAAGGACTTGGAATTATTCAATTTAGCGGTCCTTGTGAAAAAGTGTTGGAGGTTATTGCAAGAACCAAATTCTTTGTGGGCAAAACTGTTTAAAAGTTTATACTTCCCAAATGACAATTTTCTTGATACTAGGAAAAGGTATCGGGCCTCATGGGTGTGGAGCAATTTGCTAGAAGGGCAAGAATTCATGAAGAATACTGTAACACCCCAAACCTGACCTAGATGTTATGACTGAATCTGGCGAAGTCACATGATAGCATATTGAAAACTAAGTTTCTACGATAAAACCATTTCCATTTACTTTACTTTTCTTATCTTTTCTTAATTCCAAAATCTTTACTTGTTTAGTCAGTTGTTTTAAACATAATTTGTTGCGGAAGCTTTTAAAACCGTTTTGAGTAAATTGTGTGCTTAGAGAAAACTTTTGTAACATCCCGAAATAGGGCCTAAACGGAATAGTGGTTGCGAAACCACAAATCCGAGTCAGTAAAATATTTTAATATTATTTTCAGTGCTTATAATATGTGAATTTACATGTGTGAAAGTTTTGTGAATTAATTTTATTGTTAGTGTGCTTAATTTAAAGAAAAGGACTAAATCGCGTAAAATGTAAAAGTTACAAATTAAAGTGTAAAGTACTTATTTGATAGTGGATTTTTAATATGAGGTCCTTAAAGGGAAATTGGCCTATTTAAGGAGATAGTGGACGGCACTAAGCTTATATTATATGGTTTTCATATTAATGATAAAGGTTATAATAATAAATAAAATATTATAATATTGTTATAATAAAGTAATTGATAAAAGATGAAAGTGCTCATCTTTTCCCATTTGTTCTTGGCCGAATGTGAGAAAGAAAAACACCATTTTTGAAGCTTTAAGTTTTAGCATCTAGGAGGCTTAATTCGGGTATGTCTTTTGTTCGGTTTTTGATAATTTTTACGTTTTTGAGATCGTTGCTATGAGATCTACAAAACCCATGCTTGAATTTTTTATTTTGGTGAATATTTTGAATTATGCCATTGTTGAGAACTTGTGATTTTTGATGATTGATGGTAGATTTTGCATGCTTATGAGTAAAGGAATGATTTTTATTAAGTGATTTTCGGTAAAAACGAGCTAATTAGTAAAAGTTGTTATTGTTCATAAGTATATGTTATAGTAAGAATTTAAAGTTGCTCTAGAAGGGAAAAATGTTCAGCATGCTAGAAAACATAAGAATAAGGGCTGAAGTTTAATTTTCGAGCCTAGGGGCAAATCGTAAATATGTAAAAGTTTAGGGGCAAAATTGTAATTTTGCCAAAGTTAGAGTTAAGGACTGTTTTGATAAATGTGAGTATTAAATAAGCTAAATTTGCTATTATAGATCAAGAAGAATGAAATCCAGAGTTAGATCGGGGAAAGAAAAAGATAGTGGACTAAATCGATATAGTTTATCGATTTTGTTTTGAGGTAAGTTTGCGGTAAATAAATGCAATATTCTGTTATTTTACATTTAATATTATGAAATTCCAGCATTTACATATTTATTCTGTAAATTTATTATTTAAAGACTCAAGTATGAATTGACGGAAAAGTTATCTCAGAAAGTTCCAGTTGAACCTTAGGAATGTGTAGGATACAAATGTCATGACATTAGGGTTTAAGGAAATCATGTAAGACCATGTCAAGACATGGCATTGATAAGTTACTATAAGACAAAGGTCCCATGTAAGACCATGCCAAGGCATGGCATTGGTGAATTTATAAGGCAAAGGTCCCATGTAAGACCATGCCAAGGCATGGCATTGGTGAGTTCACAAGGTAAGGATACCACGTAAGACCATGTCAAGACATGGCAATGGTTAAGTTTCATAAGGAAAGGTACCCGCGTATCCTTAGTATTCCAAGTGGTTCAACGGGAATATTCCAAGAGTAAACCAAAGTAAAGGTAAGACAAGTTCAAGCTAAAAAGGTAAAGGTAAGGTAAGACAAGTTCAAGCTAAAAAGTAAAAGTAAGACAAGTTCAAGCTAAAAAGGTAAGGTAAGATAAATTCATGTTAAAAAGGTAAGGTAAGATAAATTCATGTTAAAAGGCAATGTAAGAATACAAGTTTAAGTATATTGAGTTAAAAGCTTAAGTGATCTTGATAAGAAAAGAATAAGTTAATTCATTAAGAATGTTGTTATCTATTTACATGTAAACTTACTAAGCTTTATGCTTACTCCCATTCTTTATTTTTTTTATATAGTATTGCAAGCCAACTCGGGGATCGAAAGGACGTCGGAGATCGTTACACACTATCAAAGGATTATATTGGTATTTTGTGACTCGAACGTTTTAAGTAATGGCATGTATAGGGACTTAGCCATTTTATGTGTGTGACCTTATGATATGACTTAATATGGACTTGTAAATGCTTGGTAATGATTAGCCATTAAAATGGTTAATTAAGAACATGTTTTGGATGTTATGAAATGCCTAGTTGTTAGTTATTTTAAAGAAATTATGTAATTATATGCAGGGGAATAGTTGGACAGCAGCAGTGACGTGATTTTGAAAAATCACCAAAAATAGTAGAAATTGAATTAGGTTGTGCATGAGATATAGAATTAAATATTATTGAGTCTATTTTCATATAAAGAAAACGGTGTAGGAAAAAGAGTTTTATATTATGAGATAATTGATTTTTAGTGAAGAGAGGTCAGAATTGTCAAACTGTGTAATAGGGGAGACTTTAACTAATAAACTGTACTAGTTGGCCACACCAAAAATTCTGGAAAAATTATAGTAAGAAGATATATGAGTCTAGTTTCAAGGAAAATTTACGGATCTTGATTTCGAGTTTTGTAACTCGAGTTATAATTAATTTAGTGAACATGACGCAGACGGACAGTTTCAATTTTTATGCCCAGAACTAGTAAGTTAAGTCTAGTAATGCCTCGTGCTCGACTCAGGCAACGGTCTCGGGTAAGGGGTGTTACAACTTTACCTTTTTGAAAATCGAGTTTTCCTACGTCTAACAGTTATAAATTCATAAAAATAAATAAAAACCAAATTTAAGCAAAAGTCCCCAATTTACATCCAAATAAACCATAAATCGTAAAAGTTCAAAAACTGTGGTCACCATCGAGTCCTTCACCGTACCGATCTGTCTAGGTCTGGGAATTACCTGTGCACATTAAACAGAGAGGGGTGAATTTACGTAAACTCAGTGTGTAATCCTACAGAAAACAAACAATAGTAAACACAGTGTACAATAAAAAACAGTTTTGGGCTTAAGCCCCTTTCAATATCAGTAACGGTTCGGCCTTAGCCCAACTCAGTATCAGCATCAGTATACACAAGGGCCTTAGCCCACCACAATATCAGTAACATATATACAGTATTCAGCAACAAAGTCCTACCCAACCAGCTTCTACACACCATCTCCATCCAACCCTACACTCCATGTGAGGATTAAATCAACCCACCCATCCCTACACTCCAGGTAGTACCGAATGCGGCACAAAACAGTAGTTTGCAGCTGAGCTGCCAGTATATTAGGCTTAAAAGCCTTTCAATACACTTCCTCCAAATAAAATCAACCCAACCCTATGCAATGCATGACATGCTATCTCATGATATCAGTACATATAACCAGTAAATGTATACATGCATACTATCATCATGCTCAATATATATATCCATCAATCAGTCAGTTTACACAATTAGGGGTTTAAGTAATGCTTACCGACCCTACAGTAGGTTCACAGTCAGCTTGGGCGATCCGTGCAACCTTAACAATCAATTTAGTGATAATGGCTCATGAGTGTATCATTGGATGAACCAACGTACATATACTGGCACATAAGTGCATCATCGGGTAAATCGAAACAACTATACTGGCACACGCACTACATCATCGGATAAACTGAAACAACTATGTTTTAACCCAACACGAAACGCGATCGAGAACTAAACTAGACTGGAAAAAAAAAGAAAGTGACAAATAATCCAAATAAATATATAAAAATGAAATCATCTAACGAAATAAAATAGAAATGGAACCAAATGAATGAATTTAATGGCTTAGTTTGGGAAGTCGAGATTCTATCTAAATTCCCTTAATTTAAATTAAGAATGTGAAAGTAACCTAAAGTGTGATTAGTTTTAAGAGAGGGGGTGAAGGTGATATTGTTTTGGTGGAGGGAAGATTTTGGTCCCGCGTGCATCCCCGTAGGATTTTGCGCCTTATCATGTAATCTTTTTGTAAATATTTAAATCATGCAATTTCCTCTCTTTTTTTTTTTTTTCCTTTTATAAATCAATTTGTTCGGATTCGAATCCGATTTATAATTCAGTTGATTATATAAAAATAGTAAAAATAAATAAATTAATTTTTAAATATAAATACATATCTAAATAACCATAAACATCAAACTATTATAACGAAATAAAATTTAAGTATTACAGCACGATAAAACTAAAAAGTGATTCAGTCCAGGCTAAAATCAACAAATTAAATTAACTAGGCAAAACTCGTATATGGTAGAACGTCAAGATCCACACTTATAATTACACTTATTTTTTATCATGTATTCTCTATTTATTCTGATCACTTTCCTTCATTTTAATCGGACAGATTCAACTGTTTATTCTTGTACTATACATAAGTTGTGGATTAGTTTATGTACTTTAATTTGATCATTTTTAGTCCTTATATTTTTCGAATTTTTAAATTTTAATCTTGACACAAACTATAACTATTTCCAAAATCATATGCAACAAATATAGTATACATGTATAATACTATGTTATCTTGTTATTTACACATAATACTTACAAAAAATCACGTTATTTTAGTTAATAAATTTTGCAATTCCTGTTTGAATATGAACTGAGTTTAAAAAGCATAAGGACTAAAAATGATTAAATTGAAGAATATGAGCTAAATTTATAACTTAAGCATAGTACATAACTAATAGCATATTTTGAATTAATGAATTTAACTGCTACTAATTGGGTCGGAATTGAAATTTCAGAACCCAAAAAGTATAAATATTAAATTTGATCAAATTAGAATATAAATACTAAATTCTTAACTTAAGCATAGTATAGGGACTCATAGCAAAATTTGACCCTTTTAGGTACAATATAATGAAAATTTAATTGTTTTAAAATTATATTAAAGTATTGTAAAATTAAATTCTAATTAAACTATATTTCACTTCAAATAAAATTAAATATTTTATACTTATATTCAATTCAATTATATACTTATCTCAATAAGATTTCATTAAATTTTTATTTAAAATTAATTAATTAAAATTAATTATAAATTTTTAATAGAAAAATGAATTAAAATATAAAAATTTAAATTTAATTAATCTCAAATTTAATATATATAATTGAATTGAATTAAAAGTACCATAAAAATTATGAAAAATAAAACAAAAAGTAAAAGAGAGGAAAAAATGAAAATATCATTATAATTTCTGACAGTTTTTTTTTTTAAAATAAACATACATTTGATAATTGAGAAAGAAATAATTTATAGATATGCTAATATTAGAATGTAATTTATAATTTAATATTTATAAAAAAAATAATTTTATAAATAATTAAATTTTTATTGTTTTTAATTTAAAATTACTGAATAAAAATAAAAATAAAATAAATAAAATATAAGTGATTAATAGAGGATCAAGTTAGTAAATAAATTAATGTATTTTTCATTAAAACTTAAAAAAATAAGTAGATTTTTATATCATATTCAAATATAAATTATAAAACATATAAATGTCTCAAATAACACATAATATATTGACGGTAAAATTTATAGTTTTTGTTCATGAATTTAGTCTTTTTACTTTAATTTGGCCAAACCACTAACATCATTAAACATACTAAATTAGGGCACATAAGTGGAAAAAAATGTAACAAATTTATATATAAAAAATATGTAAAAAAAATGAGTTCTCAATTAAAATGATGAAGCTAAAATGTTAAAAAAAAAATATGTTGTCTTATGTTCCAATCCCATTACGTGTGAATTTTTATATAAAAATATAAAAAGACGTAAACACATTTATGGTAATATTTGTTGCTTTCGAAAAATAACGAATTTTCGGTAATTTCACAACTAAGTTGGAATTCAGTTAATGTGAAGCATCAACTCAATCGAACATTTAAATAATATATGTAATTAGTCTACTGATATTGATTTATTTCTAAAAAAAAGTAGTCTAAATCACAAGGGATTTCATCTTTTAAATAATATATGAAATTTCAAATTTTGTATTCTTTAAATTTTTTTTGAACAATCTCATTATAAGTTCTGATCATATCTGTTTTTCTTACATAATATCTAAAATTACCCATAGCCCCTTCCCAACCCATAAATAAGAGTATAATGTGCTTCAGCGCACTCAAACTCATGTCCTCCTACATTGGCAACAATGCTTATACCAATCGATTAACAAAATACGGAAAGAAAATAAACAAAAACTAAAGAAAGAGGAGAATTAACCCAAGCCAATAACCTTACCCTATACACTCGCTTTGTACTCCCCTTTGGATATTAGGGTCTGTTTGTTTGTCAGTAAAATATTTTCCGGAAAATGATTTTTGGAAAATGATTTACTTTTCTGAAAAATGATTTACTGGAATTTTTTTCACAGTATACTTGAAATTTTTTTGCTTATGGGTTTGGGATTTGAGAGAGGTTTCTTGAGTGTCTGCAATTGCAGCAAGTTGAGAAAGTGATAAAAGGCGAAATCTTTCATGGTTTGCTGTAAGAAAGGTTTAGTGAGCTTTAACATGGTTTGTTGTTTTACTGTATATGTCAATCGCCTTTAAATTTTTTAGGTTAATTTAGGGAACAATTTTATATGCAGAAACCCTTAACACATCCAGCTTCAAAAACTTGCAGAAACCCACACATTCACTACAAACCAAACTCGAGCAGAATACAAACATGCAAAAACCCCTAACAATTAAATCCTAGAGTTTGCAATCAAGAATGTGAGTAGAAATTTACCTTCGATGAATCAGCAGAGAAGACGAGGCAGAGATGATGAATCAACAGAGAAGATGAGGCAGAGATGATGAACGAGCAGAGAAGAGGAATTCTTCGTTAGGGTGAAGAGAGGAGCTGTGGAAAACGTCTTACCCCTTAGAAATAGGTAAGACGTTTTCCGGAAATGATGAAATGATTTACCCGTGTTTTGGAAAGTGTTTTCCTTACGAATTCATTTTCCAACAAAACATACACCGTAAAATGAGGAAAATATTTTCCGAAAAATATTTTCCCCTTATCAAGGGACCTTAGAAACACAAGAAACAAAACCAACATTTAACAAATCATGAAGAAAAGATGGGCCAGAATCTCAATAAATGCCAGATATATAGGATAAAGTGGCCTTAACAAAAGTATGAGTTGCTTTATTAGCACTCCCACCAACGGAAGGAAAAACGTTGGCAAAGAGATTTCAACCACAAACAATCGCCCACCAAAACACCAAATTCCTTTATGTTTATTGATGATTGATTAAGAGCCATTGTGACGTCCTAACAGTCGGATTCATGAATGACAAAATCCTGTTGCAGTGAACGGAGCCAAGAAAGGGCCTCCCTCACCGCTATTATCTTAGTCAATCAGGACTCTGACACACCCATGTAAAAAAGCCCAAAATACCTTTGAGAAAATCACCATTCGAGCCACGGAGAACAGCCCCATCGACAGTACACTTAACCCAACAACTCCATCTTTTACTTGCTTTAGAAGCAAACTTGGTGTTATGTCTCCAGCAAGGCTACAAGAGCTAGCAGAACTTCAACAAACTAGATAAATGTTACAAGGCTCCACAGAAGCCAACCAAGCTGGGTGAATGTTACAAGGGTTAGCAGAAGCTAAACCAGTTGGGTGAATGTTAGTGATTGATGAGTGATTGTAATCAAATAGTTAGCCAAAGGTTATAGTTAAGAAGTATGCTGCTGTATTTGATTCAAGAATCAGTTAGCTGTTATTTTTCAGTTCACTCTTCATCTTTGTGTATAAATATGACTCATCCCCATTGCTGAGGTTTTAGAGTCTTTTGAATAAAATACTCTTTATCTTTTCAGTTCTTCTTAGTCTCTTTAAGTTTTGGTTTTCTTCTTTGTTTGTTGCATACTCGTTCGCGAGGTGAAGGGGGACGAGGGGAGAAAAGGGAGGGAAAGAGATAAGAAAAGAAAGAAAAGGCGTGGAAAGGAAAAAACAGAGATTATTTTGTCCATTTTATATTTTTTTTGTATAGTTTGTGATAATAATTCAATTTTAATCTAAATTTTTTACTTAAAATATTAAATTTTTAAATATATATTTAAATTAATTTTACAATTATTCAATTTAAAAACTTCATTTTATTGCTTAATTATTTTATTGTTAAATGGTGTATTTAAAATAATTAATTTGTAATTTAAATTAGGGCCAATTTTAGGATTCGTATTCGATTAATTAATTTTTTTAAAAAAATTAAACATTATTTTTATATTATTTTTAAATATTTTATTTAAAGGGTTTGATTCACTTTTTTTTGTATAATTATAAAATTATAATTAATAATATAAAATATAGTAATATTATTACTATAATCTAAAATAGAAATTTAAAAAAAAACTAATATTAATTTTAATATTTTATTTTAAAAGTATATTTTAGTAGTTATTAAATAAAATATTAAAAAATTGAGAGGAGTCAAAAGTTGGAATTGAGAATAAGGATTAAAAGGCATCTTTCCACAAAAATTGAAAAAAGGAATAAAATGGAATTAGTATATAATAAGACACACAATCCAAATACTAAAAGTTATAAAGCACAAAAGAATATATAAAGATGGTTTTGGCTTTAAACTTGGAATTTCTTTTGAATATCTTTTTACAAAATGCCACATTCCTTTTCACTCACTATTTCATCTTTTAAGCTTCCATCACCTAAAAGCTTGAAAAAATTATTAACCTAACCTAAATTACACCTCATCGTGGTCCATCTGTCTGGGTTTGAAAGTTGGTTTAAAAATTGAAACAATTTAGATAAAAATACAAATTCGAAAGATGGGCTTAGACAAAACATAAAGCCCATTTTCTAAATGGGTCAGGCTTTGGACATAATTTTCTTGGCTCGGGCTTGGCCTAGCCTGAATCACATGACGATACTTTTTTTTCAATTTATTGGGAAACATCTATTTTAATATTTTTATTCTATTTGGTGTATTATATTTTTTTTAATTTTTTTATAAAAAAAATTACATCCAGGGCAGGTCGAGCTCGTGTTTAGCATTTTTAATATGGGTTAGGCTTGACAAAAATTTTAAGCTTATTTTTTGAGTCAGGCCAAGCCTAAACCTAGAAAATAGGCTTAAAATATTATATGGGTCTGACCCATGATGATGTCTAACCAAACTTTAGAGAAGCCTGTATTCAAAAGTTCATTCTTTTAGATAATTAATAGTAAAATCTTAGGTTGGGTGAATAAAATATTGACAAAAGATGATGTCTAAGCTCAATTGGTATGGGCATTATTGCCAATGCATGAAGACATGGGTTTGAGTGCACTGAAACACATTATCCTCCTATTTATGGATTAGGGGGATATGGTAGTTCTAGGCATTATGTCAAAAAGAAAAGATATGATAGGAACCTATAATGAGATTGCTATAAAAAAAAAATCGGAACCAAGATAACGATTTGGACAACTCAAACTTCCCACTCCCAAAATTGAAGAAATCGTTGCGCTAGTTGCAAAATTGAAATTAGAACTAAAAAGTAGAGAGGACTTTATCATATTAACACATTATCTAGAACAAGTAGCGTACTCCGAAATTATATCCCATATTACCATGGCCTTTGCGGATGACCCTCTGTGCAGACCAAGAAAAGATACGGGCTCAAAGGATCCCCTTAACATAGTTTACGTAAGGGTGTAATACAACTTGAAACTTGGCCATTAATCATTCTCAAATATGTTACTGTCGAAATAGTCATCATTACCAAGTCAATCTACTGCCTCAAAAAACCTAAACGAGCAACATATCATCGATAAAATGCCACTCAACCCTATTATACACATATCCAACTTAAGCGCAAACATTCCTTTCAAATCTTCATGGAGTGAAGAATCTCAAAAGCAACATTGTATTATCTAAAATCAAGCGATTAGGCACAAAAGCACTTTGAGCCTCATCAATGCAATCATTGAAGAACCATTTAAATCTATTCACTAGAATCTTAAAAACAACCTTTAGAATAACATTACAAAGACTAATAGGAAGAAAATGTGACATATTCGAAGGAGCAGAGATATTAGGAATCACAATAATAACAAATTGATTAATCTCAGAAATATCAACAACACCATTTAAAACAGAAAGACAGAAAGAAGCAACATCTGACCTAACAATGTGCCTAAATATCAATAACAGTTTGATTTTTAGCTTTTTTTAGTTAAATTTGAATTTTTTTAGGAGAAAAAATTTGATTTGTCATTCTCTTATTGAAAAGAGATAAGGATGACGTGAAATTACAATTTCATACAATCCTTTCTCTTATATAATATATAAACCTTCAAGTTTTATGTTTTATTTAATACGGTTTGAAAGTTTCCAACAAGTTTAAGAAGTTTGGGTTTTTTTTTTAAGTCCGAATGCTTTTTGTTTTTTAAATTGCTAATGCTTATGGCAATATGGATTTTATTATAGCCTTATTTATAATTTTTTATACAAAATTAAAATATTTATTTTCAAAAAAATAAAATTATACAAAAGAAACCATATAAAAAAGCTTGTAACTAAGATTGATCAAACAATTCCATAAAAGAAAAAGATTAATCAAACAAATTGAAGCAACAAAATTTATAAAAACAATTCATTTTCTTAGAGTGTTCAAAGAAATAGTTTTTTTGGAGAAAAAAACAAATCATTAACAATCAATGCAATAAATACACGATAGTACGAACATAAGGTAATTTTGTCTAAAATTTTAGATTCTGCTCGAAATCTTCGATAACTAAAAGAAGAGATCGTAATAAAATTACATCTTATATTGCGACACATTGACACTGTTCAAGAATATGATATTACTCAGGCTAAAATATTGAAAATCCAAACATTATAATCTCATTCCGAAATGTAACATTATAGACTATAATGTAAAATTCGACGAACCAAATGCCTTAAATCCATAACCTACAAAAATATAACGTTTTAGACCCTTTTACACTCCACTGAATGATCATAAACACCCTTAAATAGTTAAACCTAATTTGAAGCCAATTACATAAAAAAATTATAAGGAAAATAGTAAAAAAGAACACTTTAAAATTGTCAAATAATCATCAAAGAAATTGCAATAAAATAGATTTCTTAGTTTAAAAAAATCTCAAAAAATTAAAAAATCAATTAAGTCCTCAACAAATTAACACCCAAGTAAACCCTTAAAAGATGAAAATTAATCAATCAAGTCATCCATTAACAATGATTAAGTTTGACCATTAATTTTGTTGACGTGGTTTATCTTGATAAACCAATCGAATGACGACATGTGATGGCCACGTGTACATCATGCAGACCTGACAAAATACCACATCAGTAAATATTTTTAAAAAATAAAAATCTTAAAAAATATTAAATAATTATTTAAAAAATCACATTCAAGATAAATCTAGACAAGCAGCTGTCTTGAACAGATAGTTGTTTAGATTTATTTGAATCTGAATAACCACTTGTCCAAATTCATCATGCATGTAGTTCCTTAGACAATTACTAAAAATTACAAAAAGAAGAAAAGTTATAAATAAAAACTATGGAAGATTATTGATAATTATAATAAAAATTATTCAAATTATTAATAATTAATATTTTTTAAATTATTAAAAATTCTGCTTAGAATAAATATCGACAATTAGTTGCCTAGTTGCATTTGAACCTGGATAATTTCAATGGTTTTTAATTATTTTTAAATATTTTTTAAATATTTTATCATTTTTATAATTCTTATAGTTTTTAAAGAATTTACAATTTTTATAATTTTTCTATAATTTTATAAATAATCATTTATAAAATCACATCTAAGATGAATCTGGACAAATAGTTGTCTTTAGACAACCATTTGTCCAAGTTCATCCTAGACTTTTTTTTAAAATTATTTATTTATTAGGATTTTTTTATTTTTTAAAAATATTAGCATGATGTACATGTAGCTACCATGTATCGTCATTCGATTGATCTGTTATCAACAAAATTTAATGGTCAAAATTGGTCAACATTAACGAAGAGGCTTGATTAATTAATTTTTCATCTTTAAAATCTCAATTATAATTTTCTTTTTTTCACTTTTCCTATAGAAATATCGTCTCGAGATAAAAGAAAAACTTGTGGAGGTTAAAATTGGGATCTATTATTATTGGAAGTCACCCCTTAAGGATAATTCTATAAACCAACTAAACTAAATTCCGACCTCATCCTTTCTTAACCATAGTGGGATTTCTTCCTAGCTTAATTTACCAAGCAATTCCAAGAGTTATAAGGCGGTGAATGCTAAAGGAATTGCAAGTTAACAAGTTAGGCGGTGAAGTTGAGATGTATTCTAGGAACTGAATTTAGAGAAACAGATATATGACTAGAGGAATTCATTGGAGTCTCGAGAAAGAGGTATAATGTAAGATTAATAAGAACATCAATCCATGTAAAACAGCACATGCATGGATTGAAAATAAAAAATGCAAGTAGGTGGGTAGAAATATAGATAGATTAGAGAAGTAAAAGCATAAATGATAGTCTATTCTCATTGCAGCCCATCAGTTACAAGACCGTAAGTAAAGTAGATGACCATGACACTAAATATTTACAATACCATAGGCATAAAAGGAGAATCCCATCCCCTTAGGAATCAAGATGCTATTGCATTATAGACAATATGGGGTGGACATCGAATGATCATTTCGATACCATTATACACATCGTCAATATAGGAAGAAAAGCACCTTCAATCGCAGCAACCAGGGCATCGAATCAAGCCGTTTTCGTTGCATTCGAAGCATCGCTTAAGCGACCCTTCATCGTCATCGAACACCTTTCGACTCCCACTGCAATTCCCACAAGGCACAAACCTGACATCCCCGCAAGCATTGCAAGCAAACCCAGGCTGTCTCCTTGGAAAATCATCGAGAATCTTAGCTAATTCACCCATTTCAAACATGCTTTTGATCACATCAGCACCACCAATATACTTCCCCTTTATGAAAACCTGAGGCAATGTCACATTTTTCACTTTCAATATGTTTTGCAACTCTTTCTTATAAGCAGCATCCATGGAGATATCTCTTTCATCAACCCAAAGCCTGAACCCTCTAAATATCATCTTAACAGCATAACAATCCTCAAAAGTCCTTCGAATCCCTCGTAAACTCGTTAAATAAACAACAATTCGATCTTCAGTTCCGGGTAATCTTATGGTAGGGTTAATAAAGCCGGAACCAATTGATTTTGTCGGTCTCAAAACAGGCTTAGGACAAGATTCTTTAGGACTGGGTAAGGTGGATGAAGATGATGAAGGTTTAGATTCGAATAAACTCCGAAGCTTTTTAACTTTACCTTTGACGCTATCCATTGAATTGTGGAATTTGGAAAGCGGAGCAGCTCGATTGTGAGACATCGGAGGTGGATTCTTGAAGAAAAGATGAACTTTAGATTCCGCCATTGAGGCGTGCATTGTAAATGAACGATTTAAGAACCCAGATGAGGGTGACGATGATTTCGTCTTGTTCTTCCCTGATTCCGCCATCAACCCAAATCTCACAAAAAGAAAAAACTCAAATCAGAAACTTTTTTTGCTTCGACGATGAATAAAGATTGAAGATTTTCTAAATCTACAAATTGGGGTTTAATGGATTGTTTTGTTCCTTCTTCTGTTCTGCCTTCCAAAGACAAATGCTTGAGAAAGAAATGGAGGGAAATAACCTCAATCCAAGATTTTCGCTTTTTTAACTACTTTTATATTTTAATTTTATTTAATTACATTATTTTATACAAATTTAAAAAGTTTACAGATTTGAAATTATTTGTATAAATTATTTATTTTCATATTTTTTGTGTTGGAATAATTTTCACCCTATGATTTTTAAACCAAATTTTGTTTTTTTTTCACAATAAATAGAAAAAAAGAGTTTTAAAGAGGGGTTTATGTTTAAACCAAAATTTGTTAATCATGTTTTATTAAATACAGAAAAACTATATAAAAGATTAAAATTTTTAATAAGTTACCCTCTAAAAAGTCCGAAAAAGTTTAAGGCTTCGTAGAAAAATTTAACTCATTTAAGATATATGTTGGGTTCGGCTTTAAGCATTCAATGTCCAAGTTCGATTCATTTTTAAGTTTATAATATTGTATAAGGTAAACTGCCAAAATAGTCACTTTTATTTATCTAAAGTTTCATTTGAAATGTTACTTTTTAGTCATTTACGTTATCGCGTTGTAACATTTTAGTCATTGAGCCATTAATAGTGTAACAGTAAGCTGACGTGGCATGTTAAATCATCATATCAAACAAAAATTTTAGGTTAATTTATATAATCGGTCCCCATATTTTTTTTGTTTTGAACAATTTAATTTTTTTATTATTTTCCATTCTCTTCTGTTTCTCCATTTGTTTTCCTCTCTTCTCCCTTCCTTTTAACGTAGTTTTTTTTATGTTTTCCATTTATTAAAACTAGTCTCTATACTTTTATTTTTTTGAACAATTTAATTTTTTTGTTGCCCATCATCGTGCTTGATATAAATTGGATCCTCTTACCCACAATTGGGGTTAAGGATGACCAACCAATCCTCAAGAGGTTGATGATGAAGACGTTGAAAAAGAGCATGAAGATCTTCTTCCTACCGAGCAAGCCCCTCCATCGGCCTCTTCATCCGTTCAACCATCTGCTATGTCTCACTCTGATGACATGGTTGCTGCCATCCTTAGTGCTGTCACTTTTTTGAGTGAGGAGTTTAGATGTTTCCTTACTCGAGTAGATGATGCGTTTGACCAAGTTAATAATAATGTTAGTTGATTGATTATTTTTTATAACGAATCTTTTAATGCCAACACCTAAGTGACCAAAATTTTCACTCTCAAGTTTTTTGTTTTAAATGCATAAAATCAAGTCATTGATTCAAATTGAACTTTAACAAGGGAGAGTAACAAATTCAGAAACAAATTTATCAAAAATGTTTTCTTATATCAAAAAGGGGGAGATCGTTAAACTAATTTTATTTGATAAATTGTTTTGATATATCAAACAAAAATGTTTTTGAAAAGTTTATTTTTTAACAAAGATATTATAAAGTTCAAAGCATAAAATTCATTTCAAGACTTCCAAACATCTTAGAAAACATTTTGAACACTTAGAAATTTTTGGACAAAGTTCAAAAACGATTTGAGACTCCTTAACTCGATTAACAAATTTTTAAATCGATTGAAAAAATACTCCCCACAAGAAGCATCGATATTTTCCAAAATGTATCGATACCCATACAATTTTTATTGATACCATATTTTTTATTGATACAAAAGTTGCTTACTATCTTGAAACAAAACTTGAAAAAAAGTAAAAAGTATTGATACTTTTCAAAATATATCGACACATATTGAATTTTATCGATACAATATTTTTATATCGATACCATTTTTGCTTTTTGACTTAATGATTTTTCAAACAATCACCAAAAGTATCGATACCTATTTAAAAAATATCGATACTTTTTATCAGGTACCGATAAATCGGCTTTGGTATTGTTGTAAACTAAACGGTCACTAAATCAGACATTAAATGTTACTAGTATCGATACTCGTAGAAAAAGTATTGATATTTTTTGTTGTAGGCGAATTAAATGATCTGGTATTTTCATCCCCAACGACTCTATTTATTTTCTCAACAACCACAATGGTTGGAAATGAATTAGAGGGTATAAATACCAGCTTCCGAAAGTCCTACAACAACAAAAAAGAATATTCAAGCTAAAAGATCAATCAAACAATCTTTGCTCCCAATAGTCCCATACTTTTCTTTTATACACTTGTGAGCTTCATTGTTATTCTATTAGCTCAAGTAGAGGTGTTCATGGGCCGGGTTCGGGCTGGGCTCAACTAAAAATTTAGGCCCATTCATCGGGCTCGGACCGGGGAGGGCCCAAAAAATGGGCCTAAATTTTTCCCAAGCCCGGCCGATATAAAAAATACTAAAACCCAAGCCCGGCCTGGCCGTATTAAATTTTTATATTATTTTATATAATTTTTAAATATATATAATACATCAAAAATACTAAAAAAATCAAAATAAATATTTCCCAATAAATTGAAATAAATTTTAAAAAAATGTAGACTTAAATAACACTAAGATAGATGTAACTTAACAAGCAAATATCTCTAAAATAATAATAAAATTAACAAATGTCTTTAAAATAATAACAAAATTAACAATAAAATAAGTTCTATACAATATTCAATCAATAACAACAAAATAGTAGCAACATAATAATAATATGGTAGCAAAATAGGGAGAAAACAACATGAAAATAACATTCAAAAAAAAAAACAAATAGCAATTTTTTTTGTCATTTAGTGATTTCAGGCCGGGTCGGGCCTGGGCCAAAAATACCTTACCCGAGGCCCGACCCATTTTTTAAACGGGCCTTATTTTTTGTCCAAGCCCATTTTTCGGGCTTATATTTTTGCCCAAACCCTCTCAAATTTCGGTCGGGCCTTCGGGCCAGGCCGCCAGGCCCATGAACACCTCTAAGCTCAAGTGTTCTTCTTTTATACACTTGTGAGCAACATTTAGATATTGCAAGGGTTTATTCTTAGTTTTCTCGTTTGTATTTCTTTAATAGGGTTTGTATCTTAAGGTTTGGGAAGAAACCTTAAAGAGAGTTTGTAAGGTTAAACATTACCTATAAAAGTTATTAAATTAGTGAATTTGTGAAAAATCTTAGTAGTGAAGTAGACAATTGAGGTCGAACCACTCTAATATTCAATTTTCTATTATATCTTTCAACATCCACAAAATTTTTAAAAAGTCAATTCACTCCCCTCTTGACAATTTCGATTTGATTATTTGAGCTAACAATTCATTCTTCCATGTACTCTTCGAAGTATAAATATCCCAATTCCAACTATGAATAAAGTTATGAAGTATGCAAGATGCTAGTACAATCCAACATTTTTTATACTATACTGAGCTGATGTTAATATGTGAAATGTTTTTTTTAGAACAACAAATGTCTTCTCAACTACATTTCAAAGTCTTAAATGTCTTAAATTAAAGAGTTCACGAGCTAGCTGTGGTGCTCGTGTATGGTTTCATTCTCTTAAATGATATCATACCCTATGATATGATGTAAGAAAACCTTTTATATTTGCATAATCAATATCTACTATAAAATGTTTGGATTCATGGTGCAATTAGTCTGTAGTTTTAATTATAAAAATTTATATAGACTTAATTTCAAGAAAAAAATATACTAAGTTATAACTTTTTTATAATACGCAACATAAGTAAAAAAGATAACATTAAATTTATAAAAAAAGTTTTATAAATTGTATACTAACATCTATAACACTTCTTATAAATAATATGATTTTTTTGCCATAATTTTTAAAAAATATATTTTTAAAAATAAGTTATGATAAAAAATTGTAACACTTTTTTCATGAATAAGTATATTATTTTTATAATCTATAAAATGGACACATAAATAAGTTATGTCCATACTTATTGACCATAAATTTTTATAAATGAATACATTATAATACTTTTATAACAAGTAAATTATTTTTTTATAATAAACATTTTGATCATAAATTTAGTAAGATTTAAAAAATATTTTTTATTAAACATTATAAAATACACAAATTATTTTTATGATATAATTTTTGGCCATAACCATCCCAAACACTTAAACGTAGTCATGCTTATAATATAATTTTTATAACTTAAATTTATATAAAAATAATTTTTTAAAATTAGATTTGATTGTAATTACATGTGTAATTAGTCTAATTCTGACCCTCCCCCTAAGAATTTAAAAGTGTAATTGGGTGCTCAAAATACAGCCAATCTAGTGGGGACCTAACAATTACAATGGTTACACTAATATGTCATCTCTATGTAATTACAAGCAGTTACACCAAATTCAATTACTAAGTGGTTTTCCAAACACTACCTTAATATTAAAACTAAGCCAAATTCAATTCGGCAGATTTGAAGCTTAGAAATTACAAAGTTTGAGTTAAGTACTCCAGATAAAATTATGTGTGTACAACGTGTGAGGGAAAAAAGTAACAAAGATAAAAAGATGAAGAAAATATTAAAAAATTTGAAACCTCTTGGGTTTAAACGTTAAAATTAGTGTTGTTTGAATTGGACCAATTGGACCGGGATTTGGTCAAGAGACCGGTCCGAAAAGTGACTTTGAATTGGTTGGACTGAAAAATGGTATAAACTTGCTAAAAAGACCGGTTGAACCGATTAAAAATCGATTGAATCGATAGTTGAATTAAATTTTTTTATTTTTATTAATCGAACCGATGGTCTGACCACCTGACCATCTATCTGATTTTAAAAACATTGGTTGAAATGAGAATTCTTTCAAAGAAAAACAAAATTTGTAAGTTGAAATCCTTTTAAGCACAAAGAAAAAAAAAGAAAGCTTGAATTTTTATAATTTATAATTTTTTCTATTGAGGGTCAAGTTAAAATAATATGTAAATATTGAAGGTTACTTTTTTTTAAAAAAATTATGATTAAATTAACATAATACATAAAAGTTGAGACCTACAATTGTTATTATACCACGTCTTCTCTCCATCACAAAGTTAATGGAAGATAATGGAATGGGACAAAAAAGGATAAATGGGATTAGTTGAATGATCATACTGCAATTTACCTTAAATTAGGGTAAATTATACCATAAGTCATTTAAGTATTTCCTATTTTCTTTTTTGGTCACCCAACTATTGTCCCTTTTCTTTTTTGATCACCCAACTATCAATTCTTCTAATTTAGTCATCCTACTAATCAAGATTGTTTTTTTAGTCCATTTCCAATAAGTGGCATTAAACATGGCAGTTAAAAAATTAGTATAATAATAAATTTAGCCCTTAATTTTTACATATAATATGAATTTAGTTATAATTTTAAAAAAATTAACTCTCAAAATTTATAAATGATTTTTTCGAGAAAAGTGTGAGCTTGGAAGTTTGGATGAGGGTGAGAATTGAAAATAGCAGCATTGATGCGAGAAGGAGCCATATAAGTGTAAGGGGATCCACATCCATTCCAATGAAGAGCTTGAGTTCAGGGTGGGATTGTAGATTATCTAGGAAGGAACAACAACCATAACCCAATTTTTAGTAATGCAAGAAAGCTACAATTCCACCATTGTATAGAATTGTCATATGCATATATATACACAGAATACTGCTACTGCTAAAAGAAAGAAAGAAAGAGACCGCAGAAGCAGGAGCAGCAGCTCCAAGAGTACAGTCGACAAAAGAGGAGAGAGATTTTGATCACCTTCCCATCAGAGAGAAAAAAAAATTAATTAGGTGAGTGACGAAAATAAAAAAAATTAATAGTTAAATGAGTAAATTAAAAAAATTGATAGTTGAATGATAAAAAATAATAAAAATTGGATGTAATTTATCCTAAAAATTATAAATATAAATACATAGTTGAAAGAGAAATGGAAGTGGTGGAGAAAAGTGGAAAATGAGTGGACTGATAAAAATTGGTAGTTGAAAGAGAAAGGAAAGTTCTTGAGAGGGAGGTGATATGAAAAATTATATTTACATTGTATTTTAATATTATTAACAGTCTAAAGTAATTTTTTTTTTTTGGAATTACCCAAAATAACAAAAATGGATTGGAATAGGAGAAATGGGAGTTTTGGATGAGATTTTAAAATAGCAAAAACGAAAGACATCAGAAATTTTACGAGTCTATGGAAAGTCTAAACCAACTTACTGCCCTTCGGTAAAATCTATGAATCAACCAAAAGGGTGACACTTTCCACCATTTTTTGGTTTTATTGAATCCATTGGTTGAAGGGGGGAAAGTAGTTGCAGTGGCAGCCATGAGTCTTGTTGTTTCAGCTGGGGGTCATTCCTTCTATTTACAAGCAGGTAAAGGGTTTTCTATATCCAAACCCAAGGGCTACAAAATCTGTCCTCGAGCTGCTTTGGTCGAAGCTACACCCACAGTCAACGGTTCGCCATCGTCCAACTCTATACGGGTTTTAGCAACTGACCGAGCCGAGGAACTAAAGGCGGAGGCTCGAGCCTTGGCTCGTGCTGCCGATGCCTCCGTTTACAGCCCCCAATTGCTTGCCAAAAAGTATGGGTCTCGTCCGGTCAAGGTGATAATATTCTTGTCATTTTCATCATAAATTCGTTATAAATGAATGGAATTTAGTAGGGTTTTTTTTTTTTAATGAGGAATGGAAATTGCTATGATTTAGGCAGTGAAAAGGACTTTGGAAATCTTGGTAGCACTGGGTACTTTTGCTTTGAAACTGTTTTTGGACCAAAAGAATGGAACCTTAGATCAAAACAAGAGGAAACGAGCAGCTGAATTGAGGACTATCTTCACCAGACTAGGCCCTACTTTTATAAAATTGGGTCAGGGTTTATCCACTAGGCCTGACCTTTGCCCTCCGGAGTATCTCGAGGAGCTGGCTCAGCTGCAGGTATTCCTGTATTTTATGGTGTTGTAATCGATGTTTTTATATTTGTATAAATGTTGATATGTTAATGATATGAGCATTTCGAGACACTCATGCTCATACTATTTTGTTCTGTTGTGTTTATATCCTATAATTTTGTTGTGTTTGATATTGTGAGATCTACTTGCTTGGAGGTTTTCTCCTCGAATAAATTTTACCAAGTTATTTTGACATGTTCCTAGGATGCTTTGCCCACATTTCCTGATGCAGATGCATTCTCATGCATTGAAACAGAGTTGGGGATGCCACTGGAGTCCATCTTCTCCTCCATATCCCCTACTCCTATTGCAGCTGCCAGTTTAGGTCAAGTGTACAAAGCTCGACTTAAGTATTCAGGTCAAACCGTTGCTGTCAAGGTACAACGACCTGGTATTGAGGAAGCCATTGGACTCGATTTTTATCTCATAAGAGGTCTAGGATTTTTCATCAATAAGTATGTTGATATCATCACCACCGATGCTGTTGCACTCATCGATGAATTTGCCAGTCGAGTTTATCAAGAGCTCAACTATGTGCAGGTTAGTGTTTTTGGTCACCAATCTTATGACATCATTCTGCAATTGGTTCCCCTTTTCGTCTTCAAGAGTAGAAACGTCCTAAAAAATCCATCAACTTGCTTTTCTTTTACGCTATGTTCGGGAAGATTAATTTGAGAGACTAGATTTAGATGTAATTTGCTATATAAATTCTGAGAATATAATGCATATGCTAGGTACGTATTAGTTAAGAAGCAATATACTTGAAAAGTTTCAAAACCTTAGTGAAAATGTTTATCTTTTCTGAATTTGTGAAAAAAAAAAAAAAAGACAAAAAGAAGTGCAATTTCTTATTCTCGGTACCCTTTTTTGGGTTATGAGTGTTAATCTTAGTGAAAATGTTTATCTTTTCTGAATTTGTGAAAAAAAAAAAGACAAAAAGAAGTGCAATTTCTTATTCTCGGTACCGTTTTTTGGGGTATGAGTGTTAATTTGACAGGTGCCTGCAGGAGGGACAAAATGCCAGGAAATTCAAGATGTTGTATGCTGACAAGGAGGATATCCTTGTTCCCGATATCTTTTGGAACTATACGAGTGGCAAAGTATTGACAATGGAGTGGGTTGATGGAGTGAAGCTGAATGAACAGGCTGCAATTGAAAGGCAAGGTTTGAAGCTTTTGGATTTAGTGACCACTGGTATCCAGTGCAGCCTCAGGCAACTACTGGAGTATGGATACTTTCATGCGGATCCTCATCCTGGTAATCTTTTGGCAACACCTGAAGGAAAACTTGCTTTTCTAGATTTTGGAATGATGAGTGAGACCCCGGAGGAAGCAAGATTTGCCATAATCGGTCATGTTGTTCACATGGTCAATCGAGATTATGAAGCTATGGCCCGTGATTACTATGCTCTGGATTTCTTGTCAACTGATGTAGATGTTTCCCCAATTGTGCCGGCACTTCGGGACTTCTTTGATGATGCTCTTAGCTACACTGTTAGCGAACTAAACTTCAAGACCCTAGTTGATGGTTTGGGTTCTGTTTTATACCAATACCCATTTAACGGTGAGCTGATTCTTTCCATATACTTTTGAGCCCTGTCCTTAAGTTTGGTTAGTGTATGCTTCTATAATGGATTGTTTTATTATAGAGTATACTGCTCCGACTCTTTATTTATTTAGTAGCCGTGTTTGAACATAGGCATTGGAATATAATCATCCAAAGATCCTCTAAAAACATGGAAAACTTAAACATATCCATGTTGCACACACTACCGGTACCCGACACTCACCCCAAAATCTGAGTAAAGTAGATTGTAGTCGGTGGGAGTTCTGGGTCTATGATTTCTTTCTAAACTATTAACTTTTCTTTAGAAATATTTTACCACTATCATCATTTTATATCCTGAAATTCCAATGTCTCAAGAAACAATTTTTTTTTTTTTAACATACCTCTGAAGACTGCGGAGGGAGTGGATGATATATATATATATATTTATGCAGTCTAATGTTTCGGTTTTTAATTTGCTTGCAGTACCTCCCTATTATGCACTGATATTGCGGTCCCTTACTGTGCTAGAAGGGTTGGCCCTCTATGCCGATCCGAATTTTAAGGTGCTGGCTGCCTCATACCCATACTTTGCCAAAAGGCTTCTCACAGATCCAAATCCATATTTGAGAGATGCTCTCATAGAGTTGCTTTTCAAGGATGGGAGGTTTAGGTACGAACAATGATTAATACATCTGATGAATTGAGTGGAAGAATTTTTTTAAAATTTTATTTTCTGTATATTCAGTAATATATTACACCATAGTTCTTATAGGGAAAGAATAAACAAAAGAATAGAAACTAAATCCTAAACTTAAGGGGTTTGGCTCCTAAATTAAAGGGATCCTAATCTCAAGGGGTATTAATTACCTAAAGTTAAAGATTACAAAAGATTTCTTCTAAGCTAGCATTATTTAAATCATTTGATCCCATATTTATTTGAATCTCTGGCTCAATAAGCTTTTCAAGAGAGTTAGAATCTTCCACCAAGAATTTTGAGTCTTCATTATAAGTATCCCCCTGAAGATGAGATCTAAAGAAAAGTTGGAATTCATAGAAGGTAGCATCCATTGAAACAATCATTCTTTTTGTTTGTGGATCATAACACTTATATCCCTTTTGTGTTGGTGCAAATCCTACAAAAACACATTTTCGAGCTCTAGGATCTAGCTTCCCACGGTTTTTATTTTGAATATGAACAAAGGCACTACACCCAAAGACCCTCAAAGGTAAATCACTTGTTATCCTAAACATGGGGTTTGATTCTTGTAGAACACTTAAAGGAGTCCTAAAATTCAAAGTTCTCGTAGGAATCCTGTTTATAAGGTAGGTTGCTGTCAAAAGAGCCTCTCCCCAAAGGTACTTTGGTACATTAGAAGTAACAAGTAATGCCCTAGTAACCTCTAAAATGTGCTTATTTTTTTATCTCAGCTATCTCATTTTGCTGGGGAGTGTCGGGACATGTGCTTTGGTGGATAATAGCCTTTTCATTGAAAAAATCTCGTAATATTTCATTGGAATACTCTCTACCATTATCACTTCGAAAAATCTGAATTTTTTCTTGAAATTGTGTCTCATCCATTTTATAAAAGATTCTAAACACTTCTTTCACCTCAGATTTTTTTCCTTAGTAGATAAACCCAACTAACTTGAGTGTGATCATCAACAAAACTCACAAGCCATTTTTTTCCAAACGAGATTGATGTGCTAGATGGTCCCAAACACGGCTATGAATCATTAAGAAAGGTTTTGTTGCTTGGTAGGGCCTAGATGGAAAAGAAGAGCGATGGTGCTCAGATAATTCAGAAAACTCACATTTGAAAGAAGATGGATTTTTACTCAAAAATAAACTTGGAATCAAATGTTTTAAAGAAAAAAAATTTGGATGTCCTAACCTATAGTGCCATGTGATAACATTATTGAAATCAAACTAGTGTTCAAACAAACACTTGAATCTTATTTTTCAGATTTGGTTCCATCTTCTAGGAAATAAAGACATCTGCTTTCTCTAGCACTGCCTATCATCTTCCCTGAGATTATGTCCTCAACTTGCAATAAGATGAGTTAAATATAACATGACAATTTAAAGTGCTTATGATCTTGCTGATAGACAAGATTACAAGAAAGTTTTGGAACATGAAGGACATCATATAAAATTAAGGGCAGAGTTTAATAGTTCCTATTCCGGCAACTACCGAAAATGAACCATCAGCAATGTGGATCTTTTTGTTTCCTGCACAATGTGTGTAAGTTGAAAAAAATTGGGTGCAACTTGTCATGTGATCAGTTGCACCAGAATCAATGATCCAAGAGCAATCAGGCTTATATTCACTGAGAAAAACTGAAGCAATGTTACCTAATTGAGCAACAGAGCCAGAGGGAGTTGGTTGGTTTGGAGGATTCACAACTTGAAATTGCGGAGATTGGAGAAGTCTAGAGGTGTTCTAACTGCTCCTTCGTAAAGGGAGGTGTCTCCTGAGTAGATTGTTGCTCTTGTTCTGCACCTGCTGCTTGGAAGGCTTGTCAGTGATTGGAGCGGATCTGTTTTCAGCTTTTTTCTCCCTCAAATTTGGTGGTTTTCCATGGATTTTCCAGCAGGTTTCATGTGTATGCCACGGTTTTTTACAATGGTCACACCATGGCCTTTTTTTCCTATCATTTTCAGTCATTTCTCATTGTTGCTAGAGCAGAACTTTTTATGGAAGATTTGTGATCAAGGTCAGTTTTAACATGACTTCTCTCCTAGATTCTTCTCTTCTAATTTCAGAGAAGCCTTCTCCAATAGGTAACGGCTTTTTTCCAAGGATTCTAGCTCTCACTTCATCAAAATCCCGATTTAACCCAGCTAAAAAGGGATAGGCTATCATCTTCTTCTTTTTTCATGAATCTTACACTATCTGAAGAACAATCCCATTCATCATTATAATAATGGTCTAACTCTTGCCATAGTTACACCATTTCATTATAATATTCTATAGCTTCTCTGTTTCCTTGTTTAGCCCTCCATAACTTGGTTTTTGATTCAAATATTTGAGAAAAATTTTCAACGTCTGAATAGGTTTCTCTCACAGCTTCCCATACATCTTTTACAGTAGGAAGAAAAAGATAAGGTTTACCTATTGAAAGTTCCATGGAGTTAATTAACCAAGCAATGATCCTAGAATTCTCGGACCGCCATATGCCTAGCTGTTTGTCATCTTCTGGTTTCTTCATATCCCCTGTCAAATACCCGAGCTTCCCCCTTCCATCAATGGCCAGCTTCACGGATTGCGCCCACTCCAGGTAGTTTTTTCCGTTTAGCTTATGAAGGGTCAGCTGCAATGAATGATCAGATGAATCTCCCCAAGACTCATGGTGTTCTCTGTTGTTGCTTCTGGTCTGCTACTTTCTGATATGACCGATTCAGCCTGAAACATTGGGAATTTTATTCTAGCTCTGATGCCATGAAGAATTGAGTGGAAGGAAAAAAAAAATATTTTCTGTATAATCAGCAGTATATTACACCATAGTACTTATAGGAAAAGATTATACAAAAGAATAGAAACTAAAACCCTAAACTTAAGGGGTTTGTCTCTTAAATTAAAGGGATCCTAATCTCAAGGGATATTAATTACCTAAAGTAAAAGATTACAAAAGACTTCTTCTAATCTCTACAACATCCTCTTTTTCTTTGTGTTTTCAGTTGTTGAAATCTGTGGACCTGAAATACTTGATTTCTGTTTGTGACAGGTGGAATAGACTAGAAAACCTTCTTGTTCAAGGAAGCAAGGACCGAGATTTCTCAGCAAAAGATGCTTTGCAACCTGTTTTAAAGCTACTACTGGGACCAGATGGCGAAGAGCTTAGGACTTTGGTCATTAAAGAGGCTGTTCGTGTTACTGAAGCGGTTACTCTATGCACATTTGTTGATACATACAACTCCGTACCTTCTTTTATGCGTAGTCTAATATTCAATGGAAATGGAGCGCTGGCGATGAGCAGTGCTGAATTGCAAAGCATGATGGAGCTCCGGGACCAAGTCTTTCGAATCTGGGGGCTTCTACGGTCGTCAGCAAACTTTGATCCAGCACTTTTGCAGCCTATTTTACAAGTAAGTAAACTTTATTTGTGTTGTAGTTTAGTCACTAAAGTAGAAAGAGACATACTAAGACACGGACACAGAAGCCATAATTGATGCAGCAGTGTTGACTCTTAGAATTTCTTTTTTCATTGATCTTAATGTCTATGTCAGTTCTTTTTGCCAAGATATTTTGGATGGTTGATATATATTGAGCTCTAGAATTAATAGTTAATATATGGTCTAAAATTGCGTAACTTTTTATTCTACTTTATTTTTCTTGATGAAATAAAATTGCATAAGTTGGCAACCCAGTAAGATGAATGGTCTTTACCATGGACCATGTTTCATGGTTCCAGCTTTGGGAGGTATATATTTTGAGCTATTTTACTTAGGCTTAGGTGTGAGTTCGAGTATCTGTCTGACAGGGTAAGTTTAGTTTCATCTAAATTTTCAATGTATTCAGAGGGTTCTTAAAGGGTCTTGTCCTTGTATCCATGTCCAAATATGCAACAAACATGGGTATTTCAAGAATAATGAAGAGTCAAAGAAACATAGATTTTGAGAACTTATACAATTACTATGTGAATCGAGCGGTATAGCTGTTGTGTGGGTTCTGGTACGAATTAATGGTTTAGCAGTTCATGCCTTAATGGCTATGGAAAATCCTGAAATTGCAGAACTACTTTTTTAGCACCAGAGACCCTGCAATTGAATGAGGAACTAACTCTGGGCTGTTTTCATTTAGCCCCAAACTATTTCTTTACGCTATTAGAATTATATTCTATGGTTCTGGCTAATGTCGTGTTCTTGAGCAGATCCTTCAACAACCCGAGGCACGCAGTCTAGGTGGCCGTGTAGTTGGTGGGATCACTCAGCGTCTGGCAGCTCGCTTACTGCAACAAGTTCTTCGAATGCCAACGGCTCCTACTTCAAGTTTATCAGCATTGGACACTAGGTGAGCAAACCTGAAAATAGACAACCATTCTTTTTTTCTCCTGTTAGTTATTCAACTAAAAGGAATAACATTAAAGAAATTATAGCAAAATGAAGTGTATCATCTCATCGAATGAAGAACAGAAGCTTGTAACCTATTAGTTAGGTTATGATCTTTTGCAGAATATTTCTATTCAATCAATTTACATAAAAGAATCCGAATATTTGACTCATTGATAGGTGCATATATCATCCAAGCTGGGTTTAATTTCCCTATTCTCTAGAATAAAAAAAAAATAAAAAAAATACATGAAAGTACTTTCAAAATGGAACCATGAAAGTGAGGATATTCATGAACCATGTTACCTTAAGAATAGGTGTTCGATATGGATATGTATCCGAGATGGGTGTGCCTTTATCTTTTTTCATGTACATTTTCAAATATGTGGCAAAATAAAGAGTCATAGCCTACAGCAATTCAAGTTTCCATTGTGTTGGATAAGGAATTTGTATGCATGATACATCAACGAACTCAAGAGGTATATAGAGGAGTTATCTGATGTGGGTATTGGGAAGATGAATAAATGAGATGGAGCATTTGCATGCATCCACAATAGAGTTTTCGTTTTACCGACAACTAGAAGAGCAGCTTGTTTTACCCAGAAATTTTTATCATGCTATTCTGCGTTTTCGTTGAGTATTCATTTCCAACACATATGCAGACATGAATATAGAAGAAGTATGATCTTCCAATTACATAGAAAATTTTGGAAATTTTTGTGTTAGCATGTTTCATAACTTCAATCATACGTGAAATTGAGATGATTTATACTTTGAAGAGTACGTTGAAGAATAAGATACTGATAATCTTAACGATGCATATTTAAATTCAGATAATGGTGAACTCAGTCAAAAACCAGCAAATAATGATAAGAAACATATGTTGGATATTAAAAAGGGAATAGCTTAATAGATATGCTTTTATTTTTCTTGCAATTTTTATTAGTAATTGTATTATCGACTATTTTTTTACACCGACATAATACATATGATTTTTATTACTTGTTTAGAAATTGTTTTGATCGTATCAAAATTTTTATAGTAATTAATATTTTTTTTAAAAATATAAATTATATAATTGCATAATTACAATTTGTACTACCAAATATGATATAATGAAGTAGATGTAATTATACTCGGCCAACCAAACACGTTTGAGTAATTATAAGAGAGTGTAATTGTTAGATTTTTACTTTTGTTAATTTTTTTTTCTCAATGCCGTATAAGAAAATATATTAGATTTAATTATTCGAATTTACGTCCTTTTGCATTGTGGGAAAATGTCGAAGTCAATCGAGTTAAGAGAAGGTAAATATTTTTATAAAATTAAATTAATAAAAAATACAGTTGTTTAATTCTTAATTTCACTATTTTATTCTGGTTTTTATATTAATTTTAAAAATAAAAAATATTTGTATAAATAATTAAAATGGAATCCACATGGATGCTCACTGTATTAGTGAAAACCATGGAAGCAAAAACGGTGAGAGAGTTAAAAACAGTTAAACAGGAAGCCCAATGATTTTATCATCGAACGGCAAACAGCGATGAAAGCAAGCAGTACCAAAGTAAAAGCGATACACCATAAAACAGCGTAACAAAACCCAATGAATCGGGGGAGCCCACTTTACCTTACCCAATCTAAAACAACCTTCTCTTAAATACCGCCACCTCCAAATCTTCCTTCTGTCTTCGTCAACCGTACCCAAATACCTCAAAATTTTTGTGAATGCCTATGGACGAAAAGGTACCCGATCACAAGCTCTGCGGTTACCTTTGTGCCGTCCTCACGCTTCCCCCTCTATCCATTGGTTCAACCACCCCCTTCTCCGGTCCTTGCCACCTCACTACCGCCGACGACAACGGCGTTTGCTTCCGATGCCAAAACGGCGTTGTTCTTTCTGCGATTCGGAACGCCGCTGTTTCGGGTCCCGACAATGCCGAGAATTCCAGGAAGAGAGGGAGGAAGAATATTGGAATGGTGAATGGGAGCATTAGTGTAGTGAACCAGATTCATGCATTGGTGGCTCATAAGTGCCTGAAGATCCAGGCGCGGGTTTTGAGCGTGGAGGAAAGTGGGGAGGAGGCTAGGGCGGTGGTTCTGGTGGATGTTTATTTGCCGGTTGATTTGTGGTCCGGTTGGCAGTTTCCCCGTTCCGCTTCGGTTGCTGGTTCGTTGTTTAGGCATTTAAGGTAAATTTTTTTTTTTTTTTGCATTTTTTGAATGCCAATTTGATGCTTAGTAGTAACATTGACTTGTGGATGCTTTTGAGCTTAACTTAAAAGAAATTAGCAGTATTTTTTAATAATTAAACAGTGAATTTCATGCGTGGATTTATTTTTCTGAAAGTAAGAATTCTGATTAAATGCTGAGGCATAGTTTTTATTGTTTAATAATTTAATTTGAGCATAGTAATTGAATTTTTAGTTTTAAGCACAATTTACAATGCAATATAACAAAAATAGTAAAAAAAGAAACAACTATGACTAGAAGATAAACTATATATTATTGTGGAAAGTTTTGCAATTCTAAGGAAAATACTTTTTTGCTATAAGTTTTGGGCGGAAATTAGGATGCTAGAGAGTCTTGTCGCGAGGTAAAGTGATGGGGCAAATGTGCTGTGCAATTTTAGAAATAAAAAGTTCATTGAACTAGTATGAGTAGGGAATGTTAAAATAATGTTGATGCTGATACATGCTACTTGGAGTTGGAATTTTAATATTTATTTAGTAGCTGGGGTTGTTTTGTTTCCCTTATATTCTTGATTGTTAGTTTCATTTGTGCATCTTTGAATTAAATGTTCTACATGCCACATCTGTTCTACTGGTTAGCTACAACATTCTTCTTAGACCAATCTGCAGCTGAAGAGATGAATGGATAAAAACCAACTTGTATCAATATTATGATATATTGCATTGTTTTTCTTAATTTATTAATTCTACAAATTCTTGATGGAAAACCATTTTTTTCTTTCTACTTTGTAGAACATAGCTAACTGGGTAATTTCCTATCCAATATAACAATTATTTTTTATTTACATTGGTTCCTCAACAAACTATTAGTATTTTCATGCACAAATAAACTAAATTTTAGCTGTAGGTTTATCATTTATATCGATTATTTTCCCATTAAATTTGCACCAATTTGTCAAATTTCCCCCTCAAAAGTAGTTTGTTTGTTTTTTCCAGCTGTGATTGGAAGGAGAGAAATTTGATGCTCAGTAATGGTACAGAGATTGGTAAAGATGCTCATGGAAATTTAAGAAGCATCTGGAGTGTTTTTGACTGTCATGTGCTAGGATGCAAGTTGCACTGCAATGGTGTTGACCCTTTGAAGAAAAGGCTATTTGAGCTTCATGACATTTTCAAGAGCTTACCTAGTGTAACAAATAATGAAATGACTCATTCTTCTAGAGTACAACCAGCTGATAACATTCTTAATTCTGGCATTTGGGACTTAACTGATGATATTCTGATCAATGTTTTAGCTGCACTTGGTCCAAAGGATCTTACCAGGGTAGCAGCAACATGTCGGCATCTAAGGTCTTTGGCTGCATTGATAATGCCATGCATGAAACTTAAACTTTTCCCTCATCAGCAGGCAGCTGTTGAATGGATGTTAAGACGTGAGCGGAATGCTGATGTTCTACGACATCCTTTGTACATGGAATTTTCAACAGAAGATGGGTTTCCTTTCTATATTAATAGTGTTGTTGGCAGTATAGTTACTGGTACTGCTCCCACTATTAGAGATTTTCGTGGAGGGATGTTCTGTGATGAACCTGGCTTGGGAAAGACTATAACATCCCTTTCACTAATTCTGAAAACGCAAGGAACAATGGCTGATCCACCAGATGATGTTCAGATAATTTGGTGCACACACAATGGTAATGATAAATGTGGTTATTATGAGCTTAGAGGTGATAAGGTCACCTACAATAATATGACTTCAGGGAAAAGGACTACAAGTCTGAATGTTCTCAGGGGGCAATCATCTTTAGGAAAGCTTTGTCTCATGGAGGACATAAACTACCCTTTACCTAAACGGCCCAGGTTGATGAGTCCAGGTGAGAGAAGTGCTGAATTTGATGATTCTTGTTCTAGTGGAAGAATAAAATCGCCATCAGCTCCACACTATGAGCCATTAACCTGGGCAGTTCGATCCTCAAGGAATTTGGCTCACATCAGGAAAAATCTTCTGTATGCATATGATGGGCTGTCTGGTTCTTGTAAGGGAAAAACCATTGAGAAGAACATGCCTGTAAGGAATGGATCAAGACATGTTTATAGGGGAAAACCAGTTGATTTATCCTTTGGGGTCTTAGATGGCTGCATGAGAGCTGGGAAGGGCAATGCTGGTCGTGCAATGTGTACTGAAACTTGGGTTCAGTGCGATTCCTGTCACAAATGGAGGAAACTTGTAGGCTCAGGTTTAACTGATGCTAAGGTAGCATGGTTTTGTAGCATGAACACTGACCATGCACATCAGAGCTGTACTGATCCAGAAGAAGCATGGGATAATCATGAGTCTATAACATACTTACCCGGATTTTTCACCAAAGGAACAGCTGGAGGAAAGGAGGAAAATGTATCTTTTTTCATGAGTGTTCTCAAGGAGCACCATGACGTGATAAATTCTAAAACAAAGAAAGCCTTACTTTGGTTAGCTAAACTTTCTCCAGAAAGGCTCTCTGAAATGGAGACAGTTGGTTTGTCAAGTCCAATATTAGGCAGTGGTGTTGCTGGAGATGCCCTTGGTTTCCATAAGATATTCCAAGCATTTGGTCTTATAAAGAGGGAAGAAAAGGGAATTAGCAGGTGGTATTATCCAAGGACTCTTGAGAACTTGGCATTTGATTTGGCTGCTCTCAGACTTGCTCTCTGTGAGCCATTAGATTCTGTTAGGTTATATTTGTCCAGAGCAACATTAGTTGTTGTTCCATCAAATCTAGTTGATCATTGGAAAACACAAATCCAGAAACATGTAAGGCCGGGTCAGTTGCAGCTTTATGTCTGGACTGATCATAGAAAGCCTCCTGTTCACAATCTGGCTTGGGACTATGACATCGTTATCACTACATTTAACCGTTTAAGTGCAGAGTGGGGTCCCCGTAAGAGAAGTGCACTGATGCAAGTGCATTGGTTTAGGGTCATCTTAGATGAAGGGCACACCCTTGGCTCAAGTCTTAATTTAACCAACAAATTGCAAATGGCTATTTCATTGACCGCTTCTAGTCGTTGGTTATTGACAGGAACACCCACTCGTAACACACCCAATAGTCAACTGTCTCATCTTCAACCATTACTCAAGTTCCTTCATGAAGAAGCTTATGGTCAGAACCAAAAGTCATGGGAAGCTGGCATTCTTAAACCATTTGAAGCCAAGATGGAAGAGGGTCGGTCACGTTTACTGCAGTTGCTCCGTAGATGCATGATTAGTGCAAGAAAGATCGATTTGCAAAATATTCCTCCTTGCATTAAGAAGGTGACATTTGTCAATTTCACTGATGAGCATGCAAGAAGTTATAATGAATTGGTAGTTACAGTGCGGCGTAATATTCTAATGGCTGACTGGAATGATCCTTCTCATGTTGAAAGTTTATTAAATCCAAAGCAGTGGAAGTTTCGGAGTACAACAATTAGAAATGTCAGGTTGTCTTGTTGTGTGGCTGGGCATATAAAAGTGACAGAAGCTGGTGAAGATATTCAAGAAACAATGGACATTTTAGTTGAAAATGGCTTGGATCCTCTTTCAGAAGAATATGCTTTTATTAAATATAACCTCCTTTATGGTGGTAATTGTCAGAGGTAATCATTTGCTTTTGAGTTTCTTTGTGGCTGTTGTTTCAACCATTTCCTAGCATATGGTCGATTAACATTTATTTCTTTTTGTCTTCTGTAATAGATGCAATGAATGGTGCCGTCTACCAATTGTTACCCCATGTAGGCATCTTTTGTGCCTTGATTGTGTTGGTTTGGACAGTAAAATGTGTACTTTACCTGGCTGTGGTCGCTTATATGAGATGCAGACTCCTGAAACATTAGCGCGCCCGGAAAATCCAAATCCCAAGTGGCCTGTCCCAAAAGATCTTATCGAATTACAACCTTCATATAAACAGGTGGGTTGATTCTTGATTTAATCATTTTATTTTGTAGTTTTTATGCTATATGAATTCTTACAAATAGACATTTACTTTTGGTTATTAGGATGACTGGAATCCTGATTGGCAATCAACCTCTAGCAGTAAAGTTGCTTATCTTGTGGATAGGCTGAAGGCATTGCAGGAGGTTAATAAAGAGGTCCGTTGCTCTATGGATGAAGATGATGAAGCCAAGCACATAGATAAGTTTCTTTCTCCTTCACAGAGGAGTGATATGGGCGTGCCTTTGCTGCTGAATCGCTCTAGACTGGGCAATGAGTCATGCAAGATGCTTCCAGAGAAAGTTCTAATATTTTCCCAATTTCTTGAGCATATACATGTTATTGAGCAGCAGGTATATCTAATTTGACTTTAACTATGCATAAGTGTACTTTATTATTTTCCTTCTACAACTGATGGATGACCTTTTTCTTTTGGAAGCTTACTTTTGCTGGTATCAAGTTTGCCGGAATGTATAGTCCAATGCATTCTGGCAACAAGGTACTTCTCTTCTCTAGCCATTTTTGTAGCTTCTATTTTGTTTCCTTATTTGTTCAATCCTTGAATTAATTAATTTCCACTTTTGCAGATGAAGTCACTGGCCATGTTCCAATATGATGATAGCTGCATGGCTCTCTTGATGGATGGGAGTGCTGCATTGGGTCTTGATTTAAGTTTTGTTACTCATGTATTTTTAATGGAGCCTATTTGGGACAGAAGGTAATTTTAGCCAACTTCTATACTGAAAATTATTTTTGTGTTTCCTACCTAGAAAAAGAACTCTGAAATAGAAGATATTTTATCTCATCAGTTTCCTGCAAAAAATTCTGTAGACTTTGCTGCTAAAACTGTTTTGTTCTTGAGTGAAAGATAAGAGCATTAGTGTTCCAATGCTCGGATCTAACACCAAAACTTATGCAATTGTTTAATCTTCCGTATTTTTTTTTTTTAAAAGTAAAAAGGGCCTGCAGCGGTAACCTATCATGGGCATGACCATTACCTCTAACCACTGGGCAACCTGTGGCAAGACAGGCTTGCACGGAGCCTCTAGGAAGGACACTTGTGGCCTGCAGCGAAGGCCATGAGTGGACGGTAAAGGGGTTAAGCCACAGCCTGATACCTACCTCGTTGAGGGTACATCAATGGAGACGCTGGTCTTGGATCCCACCTTTCACTGTTATATGTCTAAACCATGACCATCTGGCTATATTTTACCATTAAGTCACCTTTTACATCCATTCTTTATAATCTAATGATGCCATTGTTTGCTGGTTGAAATGTTATCAGCATGGAGGAACAAGTCATTAGTCGTGCCCATCGGATGGGTGCTACTCGTCCAATTCATGTGGAAACTTTAGCCATGCGTGGTACAATTGAAGAACAAATGATGGAATTCTTACAGGTGTGCCTCTTGTCCAAGCTTCTGTTGATAAGGCAATGACTTGATCATTTGCCATACTATTATTGTAAACATTTACCCCCGTCCCCTCTAAGCTGACCTCTGTATTCATGGATGGGTGGATGCTTGACAGAGAGTCCATGGCACTTCTAGCAGCTGTTGGGAACTTGTTTTATTGATTTCAATGGCTACTTATATTTTTTTTTATAAAATCTTTATCTGGATGATCATCTTCTATTCAATCTTTAATAACCTCTTTTTTTCAGGATGCTGATGCATGTAGGAAATTTTTGAAAGAAGAGTCCCAGAGATCAGGCCATGAGGGTTCACGACCTTGTCGAACGCTCCATGATTTTGCTGAGAGTAATTATTTGGCTCGACTTAGCTTTGTGCATAGACATTCAGTATCCTAAGGTTTGTACAATAAATTTATTTTATCCTACAATTTCAACCTTTAATTTTCTTGGTTTACATTGCTTCTATTACCTGAAAGAACTGGTTTCTGCTAATATAGCGACAATTTGTTTCCTTCCATGTATGTAAATTCCAGTTACAAGAAATCAATCCTTCTAAGTTTTGCAAATCTTTAATTCTCATATTTATCTAGAAAATGATGCTGTTTCAATCTATCGACATTGTAAAATGTTAGTGGAGAAGAAACATATTTGAAATTTGAACTGATTCTTGTGGCTTCAGTGACTTACAGGACTGTTATTCTAAAAGGATAGGAAGGCACCATTTTAATATATTAGCACCGACTTCAGTTGACGGTTCTTCAAATATAGTGCAGCTTTTTCTTGATACTTGGTACCTTTTGGTGGAACATGGTAAAGTTAACAACCATCTTTCATTGTTGTAGAAAATACCTTGGTGTTGCTAATTTTTTGGTACCTAATACATAGCATAATTTAACATTTATTATCTGTAGGTTGTATGTTTTAGGTCATTTTTTGGTGTATAATGGTGCCTTTACTGATATGTTATGTCACATGTCTGGATGAACATTCATTGCATTATCTTCCAAACAGGTAAATTCTAATTGAAATATATTTTAGAGTTGGATTTGAGTGAAAAGAATAAAAAATGGTCTGGAATTTATAGAAAATTAAAGTTACTGTTAGGCTATTTAAAAATTTTACTGTCGGTGTATTTGAATTTATACCGAGGGGGAAATGATTGTTGGAGGAAAGCATATCTAGTTGGACGTGCTTTCTCTCTCTCTCAAATAGATTTATTTCTCTAAATTTTTCAAAAAAACAGCTTATTTAGCCAATTAAAAAGAATCTCGACATATATTGCCTATTTAGCCCCTAATTGAGCCATTGAAGATAAAAAATTAATCAATCAAGCCCCTTTGTTAAGTTTGACCATTAATATTTACTGATGTGATTGATAAACTAATCAAACGGGGACACATGTAGGCCACATGCACATCATGTTGATGTTGTAAAATACCACATTAACACATTTAAAAACTAAACATTCTAAAAGATAAATAATTTAAAAAAAAATCACATCAAGGATGAATTGGACAAACGATTGTCCAGATTCATTTAAACCTCGTCAAATGATTATTTAGGCTCACCTTATATATAATTTTTAAATAACTATTTAAAAAATTATAGAAAAATATAAAATTATTTAAAAATTAATAAGAATTATAAGAATATAAAAAAATTATTAAGAAAAATTAAAAATTATTAAAACCACGCCTGGAATGAACCTAACAAATGATTGTCTAAATTCAAATGCATCAGAACAATCTTTTATCTAGGTTAATTCCATGCATGAGTTTTTAATAAATTTTTTTATTTTTTATTAATTTTTGAAAATTACCAATATGCTCTTAAACTTTATACTTTAGGTAGCGTTTGGTGCTTTCCCATGTCATGATTCAAATGGAATGTGATTATTGGGAATATGATTATCGGAAATGTTACTTTACAATGTTTGTTATACATTAAAAAATATCAATTAAATTCCTAAGAAAATTACATTATCATGTTTGGTTCAGTAAGCACTATACTAAGAATATAACGATAATTTATGAATTTACACTTATTAAATAAAAGATAATATTCATGTATTTAATTTTTATAATAAATTTTTTCTTAACAAATATTTGGATTAAATATTTAATAATAAAATTTAATTGATAATTTTAATTGAAAGCAAACTTACCTATATATTTCTAAATATAATAATGCATATATAAAATTAAGTATATATAAATTTGTTTCGAAATAAATTTAAAAAATACTTAAAATCACATTTTATTTTAACTAAAGGTTAACCTATAAAAATATAAAAAACAAAGCTGATTATTGTTCTGAGCACAACTATAAATAATTTAAAGTTAAATAATGTAAAAATGTTATGATTAAATAAATAAGCTAAACTTATATATATATATATATTCTTTTTGCTAGTAAATATTCATAAAAACTATAATAAAATTGAATTTTCTATTCATATACCGAAAAGAAAAAAGAAAAAAATAATAGAAAATAAAAGATAATATCTAAACCATATACTGTATAGATAATTAAATATGTATATAAAAAATAAAATTAAAAAAAAATTACTTACCAATAAATGGTTGAGTGCAATGCATTTTTAAAAGGAGGATCTAAATCCGAATCTTGAAGACAATATTATTGAGAAGGACAGTTATAAATCTCGAACATAAATATAAAAAAATTAAATTACGAAAAAATCATTAACATAGTAGAGAAAATCAAATAGGAGGAAGAAATAATTTTTTATTTAGTTTTTATCTTAATATTTTTTAAACTTTCTCATTTATAAGGAAAATAAGTTGTTCAGAAAAATAATCAGTTTGAATGGCTGTTTTATATATTTTTTACTCTTCTTTTTTTGTTCCATATTAAATACCTAATTTTTTTATTCTTTCAGTCTCTTTGTTTTCTGTCGCCGCTACCCATCACTTCTAAAACCCTTACGCTATTTGCCGCCTCACCGGCCATCGCTGCCGTTGCTCCTCACCTGCGCCTTCATAAATCAACGTCTTTTATTGGGTAAAATTCAGCTTTTCTTTTCCCAACTTGGATTGGGTAAATATCTTATCTTTTACTTATTGGTTATACGAAACAGGAAGATGATGGCGGAAGAGGAAGGACAGTCATTGCCGTACGTATCAGAGATAGTATTGAAGAAAAGGAAAGTAAGAGATGAGTTAGCGATTACGAGGAGGACCCAGTTGGAGTTGGGTAAATACGGAGCCAAGAAGAGCAAGAAGCAATCCGATGTTTCTGACATCAAAAGACCTGAGCAATTCATTAAAGAGTTCAGAGATAAGGTAATGCCCGATCTAACTTTGCATTTCTTTGATTTACTACTTTATGAAATGGGTTTTTACTGTTCACTCAATGCATCTCTTTAGTTCATAATGTTACTAAGGAATGATACGGGTATAAATGAGTGAAGCTACTTGTTACCTACGCAAACTGCACTTGTTCGTAGTCAAGGTTATGGGTTTAATCGAGACACATGTGCTTTCAAGCTACACGTTTTTTAATCAAGCTTTTTAGTTTTTAGTTAGTATTGAATTTTTTTATGCAAACTCAAAGTTGAGTATAAATAATCTAACCTGTAGTTGAGCAGTTGGGCACTGTAATTGAGCTCATTTTAATCCAGTCTAATCAAGTAAGTTAGTTCAAGAAGTTTGGTTTTTTTCTTGAATTGAGCTCAAGTTTTATGCTTGAACCTCAATCAAGCTTGAGTGACCTTTGAACATTGAATTTCAAGTCAAGCTTGAGCTCTAGCTTTTCATGGCTTAAGCTCTGCTCAGCTTGATGGGTTGAGTCCTGATTGAGTATATCCAGTGCTTTCTTGAGCAAGTCATGGACCTAATAGCAGTTTCGAGTATTATATTTTATGTAATATACATGTGTAAATATGATTCGGTATTTATTTTCATGTTTGCGGAATCTGAACTCCTTGTTTGAACTTGAATTTCAAGTTCCTTGAATTGATTACTTAAATTGGCCCTAAATTAGTCTTCTGTAGCATGATTGTTTTGTTTGAGCTGAGGTCAAGGACAGAAAATTATAAGCTTAACTGAGCTTGAGCTCGACAAAATATCAGCTCAGCTGAACTCACACCCGTGGTAGTGGTTCTATTTCAAAAGGAAATAAGATTATCTTAAAATCAATTGTTTTGTGGGTTTAGGAATTGGACCTGATCAGAACGAAACAAAGGGCAAAGAGGCCTAAATCAATGATACCAACGATAAAATCAAAGTTGCTTTTCATTATCCGTATGCAAGGGTAGGCAATCTTTTCCGCTGTGATCTTATCTAATAGATTTCCCTGTAACTTTTTCCAGCTCTTATCTTTTCCTTTGTTTTGCAGCAAAAATGACATGCATCCAAAAACTAGAAAGATCCTATACAACCTGAGATTGAGGAAAGTTTTCAGTGGAGTTTTTGTGAAGGCAACTGAGGGTGTAATAGACATGCTGCAGAAGGTGGAGCCGTATGTTACTTATGGGTATGAAAACAGCCTCTGTTTTCTTATCTTTTCCTGTGAATGTAAAATACTGAATCTTCTGATCTGAAAACACAAACTAAAGGGACACTCCATGTGTGTTGACGATTTTCATCCTCTAATGCATATATATCATCGTTTTTATGGTTACCTAGTTTGGGGGGGGGGGGGTTGCCAAAATAGGTTTTTACTATGTTTGAAGGAGGGGAAGGGGGTGGGGCAAGGCCCCTGTCTGCCTAGATGTACATTGAATCTCATGAAAAAAGGTTTTACGTGCACGCTTGGCAATCAATGTACTTATTTTTTTGAAAAGAGCTAGGGAACATGCCATGGAAAATTGTTCTTAGCATCATAATAGCTAGAATCGGGTATGATTTGCTGTTGGCCATTTGTGTAATGGTATCAGACGCTGCTTTCTGTGAACTTTTTATCAATCACATACTGTATGCATTTAGACCATTAGTGTGACCTTTTGATGTGAGCCTTCGTAATGTGTAATAATTCAGGAGCTCTTATTTAGAGGTTGAACTGTCCAATAATTCATGTAGTTGAAGATTTCATCTTTGATAGCTTAGGACTAGGAGCATTGGCAGAGCTAACTGATGTTCATGAGGTTTTCTTTGTATAGGATACCTTTTCGAGGAATTTGCTATCTCATAAATTTAGCAACCACCTGTCCTTTAGAATGTACAAAAATAGAAATGACTTTTCATGAAATTATACCAGCATCTGACACTTGCACCTGAGTTTGAGGAATACAGACCATAGAATCTTATGCAAGCTATAAGGGTTAAGGTTTCAGTTTGAATGCTTAGTTCTTTTATTTTTGTTTCTTCAACTTGTCTAACTGCTAACATCGGTTTATGCAGATACCCTAACCTTAAGAATGTGAAGGAGCTGGTTTACAAGAAGGGTTATGCAAGGATCGACAAGAAAGCAGTTCCTCTGACCGATAATAACATCATTGAACAGGTATTGTAGTTGTCTTACAGTCTAAGTTCCCGGTTTAACTGTCCCAATGTGTATCATAGTTGTCAATGTAACCTTTTCTTTTTCCAGACATTGGGAAAGTATGGCATCATATGCATAGAAGATATCATACATGAAATTGCAAATGTTGGTCCACATTTCAAGGAGGTTGTTCTTTTTATGGGACCCTTGATGCTTAGCAAGCCAGAAGATGGATTACTCCGAGGAAAGAAACAGCCGTATAGGGAAGGGGGAGATGCCGGAAATCGTGAAGATGAAATCAACGACCTAATCAGCAAAATGAATTAAATATCCAATATCCTAGTTCCTTGTACCTTTCCGTAACCTGTATGGAATGTAATCCAGTTTTGAAGTTGAACAAATTTGCCTTGCTTTATCATTATAGATCAATACTAATTTACCATTTCTTATTTGTTGAGAAAGTTCCCTATGAGTCTTCTTGTTTAAAATTTTTTCCCTTTTACAGAGAATAGGGATAGTGTTTGGTTTCTGAGAAACTGAACGAAAGAAGAAAGTAATTAAAAGAGATTTTCGTTAATTGTTGTAGATTTGAACCTGGAGAATAGACATCAACTTATCATTGGATCAAATATCGATCTCTCTGTCAAGCTCTAAATTTCAAGCAGAATATTCAATTTCCAAGGAAATTTTCCTGAGAAAATAGTTGTTCTGCAGATCAGACGAAAAAGGGTATGAAGTAATCAAATAATGTAATGAATCTGACACCAAAATCGGAGGAGCAAATCTGTTAATGAACCAACAAAATTGAGTTTATATTTTTCCTTGTGGTAATTTACACTTGGAATCTTAGATTCCATATAATTCTAAAACATAACATGAAAAAAAAAGTAGGTTTCTCTCTTTTTTGAAATGAAAACCAAAATCCTATACTCTGATTCTGTATAAAGCAAAGGAAGAACCCCCCAGAATTGAGCACAATCGTTTCATTCAGTCAACAGAGTTGGGATCTCAGCCTCCACACCCGAATCCCGATCCCCACTTTGGATCGAAAAAAAAAAAGAAAAAAAGAAAAAGAAAACCAGACAAAGAGAGAGAACCAATAAAATTTTCCTGAGAAAATATAAAAAAAAAAAGTGTTCGGGAGATCATCAGACAACTTCCAATTCATTGTATCTTGGTCTTGTTCTATCAGGGGATTGAATTTCTTCACTACCCTTTCTCTTATTAGTGTTGGATTGCATTTCATTTTTGGTTGTAATTCCTTTCATGAGATGAGGCCTAAGCTTGTTTACATCTGATAACTTAACTGGTTTCAAAAAGAACTCCTCTGCCCCATCTTCCAAGCATCTGTTGATTCTTGATGGGATATTCTCAGATGACATTATGACAACCGGTATGTCTTTAAAGGATGAAGATTGTTTGATTTTCCTCAGGAGGTCATACCCCGTCATTCCAGGCATACAATAATCCGTGATGATCAAATTCACTCCCACTTGATGATCCTCATCTGCAGCAGATACTGATTCGACACTCGAATTCATTTCTTCATCTTCATTCTCACCATTCAATCCCAGAAACTCCAAAGCCTTGCTTCCAGAATCGACTGCGGTCACTGTAAACACACAAACATCATCAACCCATGTTCCCATCATTCATATTTTCCTGATTTAAGAAAAGAAGGGAAAAAAGGAATACCTTGATAAGAGGAAGTCTTGAGAAGCCTTTCAATAAGTTTTCTATCAATGAGACTATCATCAACAGCAAGAACATGAAACTGAGTCTGGGTGGCCATATTTCCCATGAAGAAGAAATGGGGAAGAAGAAGGGAGTATTAAAAGGGGAGAGACATGGAAGAAAATGAGACAGTTTGGAAAGGCAAGATCCGGCAGATATCATCCAGAATCTCCCGGATCTTCTACGTTGATTTTTGAATTGGACTACAAGCAAAGATGATGCTGTGTTTTCCTTTTTCTAAATATTAATAATAATATTCTGTTTGACCCTTTGATTAAAAGCTTATTGGCCTTTTTGCTTCATGGAAGGCTACTGTTTCCACCTTTTCTTTTTCTCTCTTTTTTAATTATTATGTGATGTAATCTCCTTAATTAGCCATTTTCTTTTTCTTTTTCATTTCTATTTACTATTTCTTAGCCAAATGTCAACATATATATAAGATTTCAAATATTTTTTTAAACATATGAAAGATATTGGCAATCACCATACATTTTGACTTTTTTTTTCAATTTTTTTAATAATTTCATCGCTCATTAATTTATAAATGAGAGGGTAATGCGCTTCGGCGTACTCAAACTTATATTTAGTTTAATTTAATTTAATACATCAAATTAATTAGAATTAATTAAAAATCAAATGTTTGGGTTTAGGGGAATGTGGTGTTTTGAAAAAGAAAAAAGAAGAAAATATTTGTGGGGCCTTTTCAATTGGGTCCCTGAAACTGAAATCAAATTCATACCTATTCTTTTTATACAGTAATTAAGAATGGTGAGGAAGACATGAAATTGATGGTGTGTTGATTTTGAAGGGAACATTTGTGGGTCCTTTATCTTGAAATTTTGTAGGAAAATAAAGAGGAAACTTCAATTCAAATTATTAGGTTTCCAACATTTCATGTCTTCATCTTTTCTCCTTTCTCAATCATCATTTTCTTTTCTTCTTCCCTTTTTCCATTTTCAATAATTTTCTTCTTGGAAAATAAATAAATAAAAGAAAATGGATGTTCAAGCTTTACTATTTGTCCCCAAAATAATTGTTGCTCCATCTCCTTTTCATTTATTTCCCATTCAAAAAACCAACATAGATAGCTGTATGAATAATAAAGTCTCCACCATTTGTTTTGTCTTTATTATTTTTTTAAACACACCATCTTATTAATGCTTTGCTTCTTTCAAGCTTCAAATTTATATTATTTTGGTATTTAAATTTATTTTTTCTCATTTTTTTAAAGTAAAATGAGATAATAATAATAATTCAAATGTGAAAATGAAAGAAAAAAGGGGTTGAAAATTAAATAAATAATAGTATAAATGTTAAAATTGATTATTAAGGATTAACAAAAAAATTAAAGGTTGGAAAAGAATCCCATGAAGATGGAAAGAGTGAGTGGGTGAGTTTGGGGCAAGAGTTGGGTTGGACCCACCAAATCCTTTCAAGGATATGCTTATTTCAGCTGCCTAACTTTTCCCTGGTTGGAAAATCATATGCTCCCTCCATATGCCATTTCTTTAAAACCATATCCTACAATTCAATATCTAAATATTTTTATGGGTGGCTAAGCTATTTTACTTTCATATAATTTTGATTTGATGTATAACTTAGATTATTTAGATTTGGATATTTATATTTCTTAAGGAAAGAAGCATAAATTAAATTTTAACTCAATATGTGATACAATATAATTTCATCAGCATCAAGAATTGAAATAATATAGTCAGGAGGACTTCCAACAATAATATAAAACATCATTTAAGTTTTCATTCATAACATTCTAATTAGTCAATAAAATATTGCCCAATTTGGCCATCATATTTGCGCACCTATCCCCCTCTTTATGGATGTGTTTGGGCGAGCTTTGTTCCAACTTAGATAACAGGAGCTGCAATAAAAATAAGCACATCCAAAAACATTTTATCATATCAATATTCTTCATAAGGTTAAGAACAATTTCAGCTACCAAAAATTTGATATTAAGCTAAGTAGCTAGCTTTAGGCCATCTTAAAGGGCCCCAAAGCTTAGCTTTAACACTCGAAATTACTTGTAAGTGATGATATGAACCCGCAACCCAGTTCCCACAGTAGTCAGCCTCTACGCTTCCTATACCTGAGTTTCCAATAGTTGAACTCTCAGTATTTAGCTTGCAACCTAGGTGTTGGAAATTTCCATTTCACACTAATAATCTCACACAAAGGCAAGTTCTTAACATTACTTGCCATCGAAAAGAATTTCCCAACCTTGGCAATCGTTCTAGGGATATCTTTATTTTGATCACCCTTGTCAAAAACAGTTTTGTTACGTCATAGCCAAATTTCCTATAGAATAAAGCCAAAAAGAGTTTTCCAAGGTATACACTGTTTGTGATGAAAAAGTTTGGATTTTAAGTTTATCTTCAACCAATCTTTCCATACCAAGGTTGATTGATTGATTGAGTTGGGATTATGATCCGATTCCTCTCACAATTTTCTACTAACAATACACCATCTTAGAATGTGTTCCATTATTACAAGGTTTGCACTACAAAAGGGGTAGGCTTGAAATAAATCCAATCCATTTTGTAAGAGAAACTTTTATAGGTAGGATGTCATAAAGGCACTCCCACGGAAATAATTCATTTTTTGAGGGATTTGTAATCTCCATATCCATCTTCAGTCTACACCCTGATTTGCATTCTATTCTATGTCTATTCCTGTTATAATTTGATACCCACTTTTCAGGCTAAATTCTCCATTCATTGATGTTAGCTTTGATGTCCCAACCTTTGGTTATAACAATATTTACGATAAATTTTATTTACTAAGTCATTTAGTGTTCAATCATTTTCAAAGCATTTCAAGGACTTGCAACTCAAAAAACATGTTTCAAATGTGCTTTAACTTATCCAAATATTTTTGAGTCAATACCAAAGTGTTTTTAAGTTTTTAAAATGTTTTTAAAGCATTTTGATAGCTAATTATTGATACAGAGGGTCAGGGTATCGATACATTGCAAGTCAGTATCCAAATAACAAAACTGGAAGGAAATGTATCTATACATCATGTATTGATACATTGTTATTTTTATTGATACAATGATGTCATAATGTCTATAAACGACTAATTTTGAGCAATTATCGATACCTCTTTGATAAAAATTGAGACTTGAGTTAGAGGAATACTTTTTAGTCGAAATTAATGCTTGCAATGGTTCCAAATCACTCACAACGACTCCAAACATCTTCAAACTCATTCCTTAATACAAATAAAAGTCAAAGACAATTCAAGACATATCCAAGCATCAAAGTCAAGAGAAAAGCTTCAAATCCTCATTCTTTCATTTCTCTTGTAAAATATTCTCTAGGATTTTAGTGTCAAGTCTTTTATCATTCTTATTTCTATTCTTTGAGAGAGCTAACACTTGTAAACACATACCTTTGAGAGCTCCTAATTGTTTACATTTTTTCTCTTTGTTGTAAAGAGTATAAGTAAGGTTTTTGAGGTATAAAACCTTAAGGGGATTATAGAGGTCTATAATTGAGTTGTAAAAACTAAGAAGGGTTCTAGTTTAGCTATAAAAACTAGAGGGAAATGTTTTATCTTAGCCTTGTGAAAAAGATAAGAATTGTAAAGGTTATACCTTTTCTTTAAAAGGTATCAATTCTAGTAGTGAATTGAGAAATCCTCGATTAGGGTATACCAAGGTAGTGGAGGTACGCAATTGAGGTCGAACCACTATAGATCAAAGTGTCCAAACTATTCTTCTTGTTTTTTTTTTATTATTTTAGAATAATTTGTAAGAAAATGTCAAAATCCCAATTCACCATCCTTTTGGTTTTTTTGGGCCTAGCATTCGAGTTACCCCAACATTGGCCATCTTTTTTGAAACATCCCTTACCTGTCCCAATAGACGATACGAATAGGAGATGCTACTGGAAAATGAATGGAACAAAACTTTGGAAACTTTTGACAATTTTAAAACTTAAACCAATTCAAAAAAATCATAAAAGGTCATTTGAAATCATTGTAGAGCTTTAGAAACATTTTAAAATTATTTAGAGTCAATTTGTGGGTGATTGGGAGTGAGCAAGGCAAAAAAAGACCCTTGATAGTCAAAAGGGGTCAAAATAGTGAAAGTGTAAAATGTTGGACATGCAAGGTTGCGACATCATGGGAGGATGTTGCAACGTCGAAGATTCCAGGTCGCGACGTCACCTACTGTGTAACCCCAAAACTTACCAAATTATACATAAAACTACTTTCACACATAGTATGCATAAAAATCATCAAAGATCACCCAAACACAAGAAAAAATTTCAAAAAAAATGCTCAACCATACCTAAAAAATTCATGTAAACAAGTTAAATGCCATTCTAAATTTTTCCCTAGTGGAGATAAGGTACTATGTAAGCACACTTAGGTAGAATTTAAACACATTATGATCAAACACAACCATTAAAGCCACTAACACAACAACTTAATAACAAGCAACTCAAAATTCTAAGTAGATAATGAACTAGCCTATTTATACAAGTTAACACCCTAGGTACATGCCACAAGTTACAATTACACTAAGTTCATACTTTTGATGGTCTCATTGATAGTGTGATGATTTTGAGTCGAGACAACTCCAAGGATTTGAAAGCGAGAATCTACATACAAAAATAACAACCCGTAAGCACAAAATTCTTAGTAAGTTCAAATGCTAAATACTAAACTTACCTTACTTGGAAGAACATACAAACATATGGCTCAACAAGCTTCATATATACATGTTTATTTTTCACGTGACCCTAATGAATGTCAAACTCTATTTGGTTTCATTTTCTAGCATCTATGGACTAGGAGGAATAATTTTATTTTTAATACAAACTTTATTGCATAAGAAAGTGTGTTGGAGAAAAGCTACCGGATGAGAGACATGTTTCTTCATGGAATGGTAAGTCCTTTGATGCATAGGTAAGCTAAAACATGCAGACTCATTAGTTGGAATACACCTGCAGAAGGACGATATAAGGTTAATACGGATGATGTTGTTTGTATTGAAACTAGGAACGCTACAACAGGGGGCTAAGTCTGTAACCTTCCTAACTTGACCTAGATGTTAGATCCAAGTTTGAAAGATTACATTAGCCACTGAAATGGTCCAGTAAGCTATCGGAGTTTATAAAATTGTAATTTTAAAACATTTGTTTATTCTTTTAGAAAAAGAATTGACCTATTTTCAAAAAACTCATTATTTAAGAACACCTGATTAAAGAAAACATTTTTTCCTTGTAATAGTGATTACTTTTGAAAACTTAGTTAATTTCCAATTTATTTATTACTCAAAATTTATTTATAATCTAGCAGCAAAAAAGTGATATTTGACTCAGTTTCAAATAAGTAAAATTAGGATATTTTAAAGCAAAATTAATTCTAAATCCATTCTTTGTTATCCTAAATTCATATTAAATATCATTCATGCTAAATGAACCCAAAATAGAAGACCCATGCCACAATTCAAATAAAGCAAAACAATTCCAAAATTAATAGAAATTTCAAATAAAAAATCTAAACTACTTTTATAGTAAAAAGGTCAATCCGAGCTGAGTCTTTCGTATGCTTAGTCTACATCCTAACCTGATGGGTAATCTGTAAAGATGGAAATAGAATAGGGGCGTGAACTATAAAGCTCAGTGTGATTTCAATCACAAGAATACCAGTGCAAATAGTGGGAAAATCATACAGAATATCAACTCATTGAATAAATCACAATTGGATAGCAATACAAAACACCGAAAGTGCAGAACAATTCATCAACATAATATATCAGAGTTCATAGCCATGTAAATGCTTATGTAATCAATTCAATTTCAATTTATCAGAATAGGTCCTACCTAACTCCGCTACACTCCATAGTAGGAGTTCCCTAGAACTCTTCTACCTTTACACCACGGTGTGGATGAACCGCTAAACGTTGCAGATGAACTGCTAGTACGGTGTGGAAAAACCACTAATCGGTGCAGATAAAAGCTGCTAATGTGATGTGGATTGACCACTAAATGATAAGAATAAAAGTTGCTAATACGATGTGGATTAACCACTAAATGGTGCAAACAAGCTGCTAACAGTTCATTCGATCAAATCGTCCCACCTCATGCAGTGCAACATGACATGGTATAATAGAGCATTAACATGCTTATCAAAAGTATATACAGTAGCAATTATCATGCTTATAACCGATCATAATAGTAGCAATAAATTTGCTTAACGTGTATTTGATTTAACGATAGCAGTAGACATGTATTTCATGCAAATCAGTGACATAGTGGTATGAAAAATATTATCAGTTTGTCAGAATTACAGTGGTAGTAAACAAGTAATGTTCTCATATAAAGTATATACAATAATAATTTAGTCAACTAAATCATGGATTCTAGCATTATTCATATTAACAGGGTCTTAATTGAATGAAATACAACACAAATAGTTTGGGAATCATTCAAGGACTAAACTGAAAAAATCCATAAAATTCTGGATAAAATTGTAAAATCTGAAAAACAAGAAGGGTACATGGTCGTGTGGGATGAATCGTGTGAAATTTGCAAAATTAAGCTACAAGGGGAGCACAACCGTGTGGCAGGCCGTTGGAGGGCTCTTGGACGTGTGAGATTCGAACTATCCTAGGGTTTTAAAGATATATGATCGTGTACCACATGCCCATGTGGTAGACCGTGTGGCTTAATCCTAGGCATGGTTTTCCCATATTCACTTGTAAAAGACCACACACCTTTCATCAGATGCTCAACTACGTCCTTTGCATTCAAATCTGATCCGACGTACCTAAAACAAGTTCTTAAAACGACAAATTCACATTAATTAACAATTGGTTTCAATATTTAATGAGATTAGTGGAAAGATTCAGCAAGAATCGCAAAATATTTATTAGCTTGAATGAAGAATTAGCCTCGGATAGAAGTACTACGAAATTTTAGGGTTTAATCATAGGGATCGAGATGTACTTACCAATTTTTGGCAAAACTTAAGATGCTACTTGACAATAATTCTAACACCGTTAAGAATACAAGAAGTAGGGTTGATTCGATAAGAGAAAGAAAATGATCAATATTTCAATGATGGAAATATGCTGCAATTATGAGAGAAAAGAGGAGGAAAAGAAAAAGAGGAAGAGAATAAATAGAGGATGAAGAGGAATTTAACTAAAATTGTGAAAAAGATTGTTATTATAATCTAAATAAGAGTAGGAAGGACTAAATAGCTAGGGTTTGTAAACCCTAGGAACGACAAGGGTAATTTCCCCAAAATTTGGGCAAAATTAAAAGGAAAATGGGAGCAAAAGGGTATGGTTTGAACTTGGGTATACAAGAGAGAGAGTTTAACACTTAGCCATTTAACTACTACCTATTTCTTATTCAATTTTTTACTTCAAATAATATTTTTTTAGTGTGACTTTTATCTTACGTTGTTGAAAACAAAAAAGAAATGGGCAAAAGGAAACTTAAACCTAGGTCCACTAAGATAGCAAATAATACTTAACCATCAATCCTAAGGCTCATTCTTTTTCTATTCCTTACAACTAACCCCTTATGTTTTGGGGCATGACATAGTCTATGACCAGAATGGTAGTTGGGTAGCTAGTTTTCTAAAAATATTGGATCCTACTCTGTTATTAATGCTGAGCTTTGGGGTGCACTTGATGGCCTTCAAGTAGCTTTGAATTTAGGCTTGAAATATGTGGTTCTTGATATGGATAGTGCTGCAGCCATCCAATTGATTCAAACCTTTTCAACTGAGCACCATCATTCAGCAGTACTACGAGCTATCAAGGGGTTACTTTAACTATCTGGGACGGTTCAGATTACATATGTTTTCAGAGAAGGCAACAAGGTAGCTGATAAATTGGTGTCAATTATGTCTTCAAGGCCTTTAGGTAGGTATATTTTCATGCAACCACTGGATGAAGTTTTATGATTGCTGCACGATGATAAATCTGGCATGGCTTGGCCTCACTTAGTTTAGTTGTGGTTTTATCCTTCTTCTTGTACGCCACAAAAAAGAAAAAAGAAAAGAAATAATAAGCTTATATATATATATATATATATATATATAGATATAGATATAGATATATAAATAATGGGTTAGTATGTGGTACATTGGTAGTATACTTTCTTTATTCCATAAGCAGCCTTAAAAAATTACCACGTGTCTTTTTTTTTTTAACATTTACATTTTTAATATTATACAACCCTATAGGACACTTGTCAACCACTTGGCTCTACTTGTGGAGTTGAAAAACTCCACGGGAAAAGTTCCAAATATTATTCTATAAATAATTTATGAAAAATTATTTGATACACTTGTAGTAAAGTTTTTTAGACTCCACAAGCGAATTGAAAGTTTGACAAGTGTATTATAGGGTATAGTAAAAAAATAATTATATTAATAAACAGGGGCGTAGCCAGGGGGCCGATGTAAAATTGCTATTTTGGCCCTTCGAATTTTTTAAAAATTTTAAATTAGTAAAGGTAAAATTGCACTTTGGCCCCCCTAAAATTATAAAAATTTGATTTAATCCTTTACAAATTATAAAAATATAAACTATAAAAAATTAAAATTTTATCCGCCCCTCTAAAAAATTCTTCTGGCTTCGCCCCTGTTAATAAATGTGACACTTGTTATACCCTCAACCCGTTGTACAGTCTAAAAAACTTTATTAATAATATATCAAATGATAACTCATAATTTATTATCTCATAAAATTCAAATATTCAACTTTTAAGACTTCTTCAAAGAAATTACAAATGATGCTATTTTCCATTGATGCATTTGAAAATACTTGTAAATTCAAAATTTCAACCCACAATCTTCAATATTATCTTTATTCAATCATTAGGATCAAACATCTTTATCTTTTAATGAGACCAATAGATATTTTCAAATATAGATATTTCCAAAAAGTTATTTAGGTTTAATGATTTATTTATCCATTTAATTTTACAGAAAATATCATTTTAGTTTTTTTATTTAAAATTTTGCCTCTTTTAACTTTTGAATTTATTTTTTTTTGTCAAATCACCTTAAAATAGATAGAAAAAATTAAAAAATATTAACTTTGTTGATGTGGGCTTCTACGTGGATGCCCCATCAATAATTAATTAAAATTTAAAAATATCTAAAAAGTAAAAAGTTATTTAAATTATTTAAAACTTTTGTAAAAATAAAAAAAATATTATAAAATTATTAAAAAAATTAAAAAATATTAAAAGTAATTTATTGTCATGTGACATTTACGTGGCAGTCCACATTAGTAAAGTTACGTTTATTAACTTTTCTATCCATTTTGGGGTGATTTGACAAAAAAAAAAGAGTTAAAAGTGGCAAAAAATTAAATGGAGGGCTAAAATGAATTTTTTTTTTTAAAGTTGGAGGGCTAAATAAGTCATCATGCCAATTATCTTATTATCTTATATTTTATTATTAGTAATATATATGGAAATATTTAAATTAGCCTAAGATTAATTTGATTTTATGCATGTTTTTATCTATACTATTATTTAAGTCATTGATTGAGTTTGCATAACGAGTTAATCAGACATCAACTTGGTTAGAGAAATTAAGGAAATGTCTTTCCATAATTAAAATCATTTGTATTATTTGAGGGGTATTTTAATCTTTTTATTTTAACAAAAATTAATAAAAATAAAAATATGCATATGATAAGATTTGAACCCACAACAATTAAATTGGTAAAACCTCAAATTTATCACTCAACCAAAATTTCATTTCATTGTGTTTTATATATTTTTATTTCAATATGCACAATTTAATATCTCTATTAGTTGTAATTATATACTTATTATTATTTAAGTCCTTGATTGAGTTGGTTTTAGGAGTTAACTAGACACCAACACGATTAGGAAAATTACAAAAATATCTTTTCATATTTAAAATAAGTTATATTATTCAAGGGTGCCTTAGTCTTTTTATTAAAAATAATACTTATGGTGAGATTTGAACTCACATCAATGCATAAAGCTTTAAATTTATCACTCAATCAAAGCTTTATTTTAAACTTTTTATATGTTTTAATTTTATTATGTACACTTTATTACCTCCACCAATTGTATATCTATACTTACTATTATTTAAACCATTGATTGAGTTGGTATCACGAGTCAATCGGACAGCAACTCGGATAGGAAAATTACAAAAATATCATTTCAAATTTAAAATGAATTATATTATTCGATGATACTTTAATTTTTCTATTAAAAAAACAAAAACAAAAATGCTTATTGTGGGATTTGAACCCACGCCAATGCGTAAAATCTTAAATTTACTACTAAACTAAAGCTTTATTTTCAATTTTTTATACATTTTAATTTTATTATGCACACTTTATTATCTCCATCAATTATATATTTATACTATTTATAAAGCCCTTTACTATGTTCGTGTCACCCATCAATTGGGTCCTAGTTCAGTTAAGAAATTACCAAAAAATTATTTTATTGCAAAGTAGGTTATATGATTATGCAGTTGTTTTTGACTTTTTATATTTTATAAATCAATAAAAAAAATTATCTATAATGAGATTTGAACCAAAGACAACATGTATATAAAACTTTTTCTTTTACCATTTGAACTAAACCAATTTTTAATTTTAATATCAAATTATAATAAGTAGATTTTAAATAAATTTGTCATATATTTGTATATATGTTACATGCGTATACGCGTATAATATAATTTTTAGTATTAATAATATTGTTGATTAAGATGGTGTCACAAAGACACCAACTTAGGATTGGTGACAATAACATAGTAAATAATTATATTCACGCAGTATTTTTAGTATGACGTATTCATAAGTTTAAATTTTGTTTGTAATCACCAATTTCTGCCCGGCCCGTTATTAGAATCAAGGCCCATCGGATAAATAAAATCCAAACAAAAAAAAAAAACACAACAAAGACAGTCCATAAAAGGTCCATTTACAAGGCCTGATATACCCCTAAGCCTAATTAACAGCCCATTTAAACTAAAAACCCAGAGCCCAATAAGAAACCCTACAGACAAGCACAAAACAGGCCCAAAACCAAATTTTAAGCCCTAACCCCATTAACAGAAAAGAAGGACAACATCAAGGAGGAAACCCTAATGCGCCGCCGGCCTTTGGCCTCCCGCGTGGACCCCACGCGCGCTTCCCCAGCGGATACCACGCGCACCGCTTCAGATCCGCGCGTTTCCCGCACGCGCGCGTCTACACCACGCGCGCCGCTTCAGATCCGCGCGTGTCCCCCACGCACGTCTACTCCACGCGCGCGTCTTTTCTCGAGTCGCACACGCCTCGATCTCGCACGCCCTATGCGCCTCGGCCCCCGTCCCCACCAGCGCCTCGCCCATGCCCTGCAAGAGAAAACAACAACGAACAGCAAAGAAAATGGCAGAAAAACGGGAACCGATGCTTTTGTAAATCAGTTATAAAACAACCGAAACAAGACCCTGTAAACGGTCCTTTTTTTGGCCCAAAAAAGAATTATTATCAGAAGCAAAAAGAAACAAAGGATAAGGTCGTTTTTTATTTTTTCTGTTTTATTTCCTTTGGTTTAATACCGTCTCTTTTACTCTTCCATGTTTTTATTTATTGGTTTCGAAATCTGACTAAAAGATCAACAACAAAAACGAAATAAAGAGAGTAAAAAGGCCTTACCTGAGTCGATAGGCGCCGAATCGGAAGACCCTTGCCGTCGTCGCCATCGGGCCCAGGAACTGGACCTAGGGGGTCGACTTCGGGGCGCCTTAGACAAGGGAATCGAAGGGCTTCGGAGGATTAAGGCCCCCACCGTGTGATGGCGCGATCGACGACCCTGGAAGCCCGACCGATTGAGAGGGCGAAAAGAGGGAAGAACGGAGAGATGAGAGAGTGAAGGGCCGTCCCTTCATCTTCTCCGACGAGGGATTGAGAGAGAGAGCTTCTGTTTTTTTTTTTTGAAAGACAGGTCTGCCAAACAAAAAAGGGAGAAAGTGGGCTTTTAAGGCAAAAGCTAAACGACGTCGTTTGAAGGTAGGCGGGATCCGCGTGTTGACCCGCTTGGCGACTCGGATCCGCGCTCTCTTCATTAAAAAGGGCTATTTTCGCATTAGGTCCCCTCATTCGTTAACTCTGTTGCAATCCAGTCCTATTAAACGCATGTTTTGACACTGATGGTTTAATTGTTATTTCAATCCCTGATAATTCGTATAGCATTTTATTTACGTAGTATCATTCCATGGTCATCCCTATTTTTTATATCGTGTTGTTGCTTTGTGCATTAAATCCCAATATAGTTATCAACCTTGACCTTTGTTTTTTAACCTAAACAAATTGGCCGCAGTTTTAAATAATACACTCGCTATCGTTTTAAGATGAAAATATTCAAAGAAAAATAAGGCAATATTTCAGGTTTGGTATTTCGAGAGATCGTGCCCTATGTGTTGGGTTTCGGTTCTCTCACTTGGCCAAACAACCGAATGTCCTTTTGATATTTTTTACGCGTGAGTCTCGGGAGCTAAGAGATGATCCTGGATTCGAATATTAAAATCATCGTGTCCTATGTACTGGATGTGATATTTTATTCATTCGGAACAAGAAAATCTTGATGTTCGATTCGAGAAAGTTCAAACCTTTCTAAAAGAGATCAAGTGTTTAAAATCTTTTAAAATGTTCAAACTTTCGACATTGGGACATTAATTAATTAGTTTGGTACCAATTTTGGGCGTGTCGAGGGTGCTAGCCCTTCCTCGCACGCAACCGACTCCCGAACCCGTTTTCTCAAGTTTCGTAGACCAGAAAATACGGTTTTAGTAAATTAAAATGTTTTATTAAAACAAAGGTGACCCGATCACACCTAATAAAAGATCGGTGGCGACTCCCTATTTTAAAAGTCAATCCCCGTTTTTCAAAAAATGGTTACGACAGCTTGGCGACTCCGCTGGGGACACTGTCGAGAGTCAGGCCATAAAATTGATTATTCTTTGTCCTTTTGTCGAAAAATTGGAAATTTATTTTGAAAAAGATCATGTTTCTCTTTGATGCATTTGCTTGTGCTATAGTGTCGAGTCTCGTGAAATACTTTGGCATTGCATCGCATGACCATTGCGGTCACACCCTTAAGTGGGAGTGAGAAGCTACTATTTCGTGAGGTTTTTACCTCCGTGCAAGATGGTGGATCACTTTTGGGATACATCCGTACCTATGTCTTCGTGAGATTTTTATCTCCGTGTAGCCATAGGGAAATGTATTCCCCTGAACTGAACTCGGTCCATATGAGCCTATAATGGGTAAGGACCAAGGAATCTACTGGTTCAGGTACCCTTCTTTAGAACAGAACCTCATATTGTGAGCCTTAAGAGCCCACCTTAGGAAGAGTCATTCCAAACCCCTAGTGGTCACTCGGATAGGTGTTCTGTGTCTATTTATTGTCCTTGCACTAACGTGTTCTCTTTTGAGATTGTTTATTGTATTAACGTGTTATCCCCTGTCCTGATTGCGTTGCATCGCATCATCTCGGAAAGGAGGTGTTGGTTCATATCCGGTTCCTAAATAGAGGAGTTTTGTCATAAGGGAATGTGTCACTTGATAAAGTGGATTATAATACGGTCGTCCAAACATAGTCTAAATAGACAACGAGACAAGACGTCACTTGAAGATTCAAGCTGACAAGGATTGTTCGGGAGTCGTCAGAAAATTATGAGTATCACGGAAGATGAGTGAGTGACGAGGTACGAACTGGACCAAGCAACAACGAGCTAGAAAGGGCGTCTATTGAGGAAGTCATAGGACACAATCATAACATACACATCCGAGCACGAAGAAGAGGATTGGTGTTTCCACCTGGACTATGAGGACATGGCCGTATACGTAATCCGTTTTATGTAAAGAAACGTATTCTCTAGAAAAGTTCTTCTAATGGAATTGAGTTTATGGTCAACGCCTCTCTTTCTCTTTGCATTCATTCCATGCATTGGCATTGCATTGCATCATCTTAGAAAAGAGGTGTTGATTCGCGTTTGATTGCTAAATGAAAGAATCTGTCATAAGAAAATGCGTTACTTGATAAATGGAGCTCAACATGGCCTAGGTAAACAACAAGACAAGACATTGTATGGAGATTCAAGCCGACAAGGATTGTTCGGGAGCCATCCGAAGATTATTAGCACCACGGAGGACACATGAGTGATGAGGTACGACCTAGATCAAGCAACGAAGAGTTAGAAGATACATCTACTAAAGTTCATGGGACATGACTATAACATCTGGATAAAAAGAAGAAGATTTGTAGGAAGGTTCAAGCCGACAAGGATTGTTTAGGAGTCATCAGAAGACTACGAACCTCGCAAAAAGTAAGTGAGTGATGAAGAACAACCTGGATCAAGCAAACAAAGAGCTAGGAGAGACGAGACACAATATTCGGGTATGAAGAAGAGGATCGGTGTCTTCACCTGGACTGAGAGGAAGAGGCCGTATATGCGGTCCACTTTATTAAAGGAACGTATTTTTTAGACAGGTTCTTCTAATAGGAATTGAATTCATAATCAACGCCTCTCTTTCTTTTTGCATTTACTCCATACATTTGCATTGCATTTCATGCATGCGTATTGCATCACATCACATCATGTGCATTTAAAACCATCGAAAGAGTCTAATAAGTCGAATTTATATCAGAAGAAAGAGGGGAAGAAAAAGAGAAATCTGCAACCCTTGAGACTCACTACTCGGGTAGGAAGGGAATTACCCTTAAGACGGGCTGTCAGCCAATAATTAGCTTCTTTAATAAGGCAGTAAATAAAAAAAATCGTCTAGGGTGAGAGGAACTAATTTCGCAGATTACGTAATAAGCATAGGAATAAATGCTGGCTTTGAGCACATAAAAGGGTCCTCTAATTCAACTACAGACTCACTATCGAGACTTGCCAATCTGTTATAGGAATGCCCGGCAGACCTATGGACAACAACTACAGGAGGCAATTTGGAGAAGGCAGTAGGAGAGTTCGCCAAACCATCAGTAATCAACGAAGCCCAAATTACAGGTCAGGTCCATATAGAAGGGGGAGAATGCCATTGCCAACAGGAAAGCCCATCCCAGCAAATGTTGGAATCTCTAGTGCTGAAGCTATGTTCCATGACCACACTATCCACGCAAGAAGAACAGGCCCCATCCCGTTACCTGGATCAAGAACGGTCAGCAATGATGAATTTAATCGTCGGCAACAAGAAATGCTCAGCTACAGGCACGATATGCTGGTTAACGCAGTGGAATACCTCACCTCGTTTTCAGCCAGCTGTACAATTTGGCTGGAAAACTTTGATGACCTGGGCAGCAGGAGGTGGTTACCAGAAGAACATGCCGTTCGAAGAGATTTCATGCTATGGGCACAAAATAGAATTGAAACAAGCATTGAGGACCTTATTTATGTCGGTCAACAAATGGGGTGGACCTTCTCTAACAATCAGGATGGAGGACCATACCAAAACTACACATCGAGGCAAACTTTCGGGAACAGGCAGATCCATGGGTCGTGGAGGTCCGTCACACTGGAAGAAGCAGAAAGGAGTCGCAACAGGCAACTGCAGAGAAGGATAGAAGCTATCGTCATTGCAAACGGCAGTGGCACTGAAGATAGCTCAGGATCGGAAGAAGAGTGGGGTCAAGATGGAGCACAACGACCCCACTCAAATAGAAATGATTAAAGAGTGAGTTGTTGAAGACTCACCAGGGAGAGATAGTTTGCGAAGCATGATTGCGAAGCATGTTTGAAAGGGGTCCTCAGAATGTCAGTAAATGTTATTGACAAAAGTGATGATATAATTAACGAGGCTTCAATGATACGCCCTTGTCCTCCCTGGTTTGTTTTGAACAATGAGATTGCGAAGGGATCCATGTATTTTGGCTAATCTAGAGTAATGTCCAAACACGCAAATTGCTCTAAAAGCCCAAGAGCAATAAGAATCTTTTGTGAAATGGGCTTGTGTCCAGAATTGTTATTTTAATGAAATGCATCTTTCTAAGTAAATATTTTCATGCTTTACATTGTTTTTTTCATTCATGCCCATATCATATAAATAATCATCTTTGGAATAATTCATTCTTTAGATTTTCTACCTTTACACCTACGATAGGTCCCCAGATATCCATGACACGAGCGACGCTGTCACTGGCTCTCTTTTTAGTGAAATATGGGTCTAAGGGATCTCAAGACTTTGAGGACGATCGAGATTGTAACCTATCTTTTGATTTGTTAATGACGGTAGAAAATAGACTCTACTTTGTAAAAAGGATCAGTGGACGTTACAAACTTAGGAAAAACCTAGTCCACCACAGAAATAAGGCGAAACATCAATGGGCTATTTTCAAGAATTCCAAGATATTTTTACACGATCACATCAAGACACGCCAGACTACTGGAACGTTGGATGTTGTCAAACTTGGAACTCATGTTGATAGTTCCATAATGGCCAAGCTAATCAATAAGTTCGAGCTACCGGTCTACCCAGAAAAGAGACGCCAAATCAATGAAGTCAAGACTCATGCGCCTCCTCCGTATGAGTGGGGCATAGATGTTACGGGACCGATCTAGTCAAGGGTATCCAGCCGATACTAACACATCTTCGTGGTTATCAAATACTTCACTAAGAGAGTGAAGGTTGCTTCATATGCCAAAGTTACAAAGTCGGCAGTCGTCAAATCCAATATTAGATGCAAACAAAAAAAAAATACAAAAAACAAGAAAAAAACAAAAACAAAAAAACAGAAAAACAAGAACAAAAAGTAAAAAAAGGGAAAGAAGAAAAACGAAAAGTGGCAATGAAGAACGCTAAGAAAAAAAAAAATCAGAATCAGGCACCTTACCAGTGTAGCGAAGGCAACCAAAAATCATTCGGAAATTGACTGAGACTTGTAAAGGTTGGCATAGAGAAGTCACCATTTACCCTCTATGTTTTTAGAACGTCGGCTAGAACCTTCACCACGGCAACATATTTTTTACTGATTTTGCCAATTGGAGTCGAAATGTTGTTGAACTTGAAATTAGATGAGGCAAAATAAATCCAATCTAATACGATCAGGTGAATTTGAGGAGAAAGCTATCTATCACGATCAAATGGTGCGAGGTAGTAACAAAAATGATCCGTCCTAAAATTTCATGATAGAACATGAGAGAAGATTTCTTCCGTGAAAAAGTGACTTCGAAAGAAAGCAGGTGCCGAACTAGGAAGGACCTCGTGAAGCGAAGAAGGTCTGTTCTGGGGAAGCATGAGTATTGACCAAAATAGATGGTAGGGACTTGCCCAATTGGGAGAATTCAAGTAAAAAAAAAAAGGGAGAGGCCAAGGCGAAAACCTACAAAGGGTGCTTTGAGACCAAAGGGGTTTTGAGTTGAAAACCCGAAAAGGGCAGCTCAAATTTTGATAAAAAATGGGGCATACAGTAGTCTCGCTGCGCTTGAAATAACGATGAAGATATATGTTACATCTTGGGGCATCGACAAAGTACTCCTGATCCCCTAACACATATTTAGCTTAAAATGGTCCTCAAGAAGTTAGAACAGAGGAGCTCGGGTTGCGATATCTGGGGCACCTAGCTTCTATTTTACCCATTTTAATTCGTTATTTGTGATTATCTACCAATAAATTTCCTTCTTGATTGTATTTGCTAGCCTTGATCAAACTTGTTTGTTTCGAGCTATTCCCCCCAATCAACTTCCTTCTTGTCCCTAGTTACAATCTTTTTGGGCATTTTGCATCGAAATAACGATTTGAGGACTAATAGTACTTTCATAAAAGAAGTTTCACACATTACTCTGAAAGCATCTGAATAATACAATGGCCTGAAACATGACTATTGTTCAGAACTCATTCAGTCTAAGGTTTGGAAATGTTGGGGAAAAATGATTACCCTTTTGAACATTTTATTGGTTGGACAAAGACGGGAAATTTCGTCGGTGATGCGACCTCGACAAACGACAAGCAATGTCGACCCAGGTACACAATGAAATCATGGTACCATACCTCAGAGTCGAAGCAGGATGGTTGGAAGAAACCAAATGTTATTCTCCTGAAATTGCAGTAGGAGGTATAAGCTTTATGTCCCAGAAGGGGACTCCAAAATTTCAGCGGGGCAAGCTTTCTGAGTAGACTACGGTCGCTTATTTGGGGTTCTTTTTGTCAAAATATGCTGGCTGAACGAGAGGGCATCGTAATGCATCAGTGATAGAACCTTGTTAAACTATGAGCAATGACAACCCAAACCATAAAAAGGGCCTTTCTCATGCATTCATGCGCATCCAGTTAGGAACATGTGATTGCGATCATTACATCCTAGCCATTTTTACATTGTGAAAAGTCTTCATTCTCACGACATCCAGCATTCAGGTAAATATCATCCATAGCACATATAGTAGGAGCATTTGAGCCATCTCGATCATAACGTCCTCATTATTTGCATAAACACAAGCATATTCTACGTGACAGGTCCCTCAAAAAGGGGTACCACCATATCGAAATTCAGATTTTGCTCCAGCGGAGCGGTCTAAAGATTGAAGTCCTCCTGAAGATAGTAAGGAAGCAAATTGAAAAGTTCAGATTTTGTTCCCTCGAGATGATAGTGGAGCAGGCTGAAGATTGAAGTCTTCCTGAAGATAATAAGGAAGCAAATTGAAAAGTTCAGATTTTGTTCCCTCGAGATGATAGTGGAGCAGGCTGAAGATTGAAGTCTTCTTGAAGATAGTAAGGAAGCAAATTGAAAAGTTCAGATTTTGTTCCCTCGAGATGGTAGTGGAGCAGGCTGAAGATTGAAGTCTTCCTGAAGATAGTAAGGAAGCAAATTTGAAGGCTCAAGGTCACCTCGAAGACATAAGGAAGAAGGACAAGGTTACTAGTCCCTCCTCCCCGAGTGTATTGAGGGTCAACCTCTATTTCCAAGAAGTCTCAGTGAGAAGATCAAAGTTGCGAATCTCTTCTTCTCGAATTCTTATCACCGTGAAGTCCCAGTGGAGCAGATCGAAGATAACAAATCTGGCATTCCTGGCATGCAGGAGCAGATCGAAGATAACAAGTCTGGCATTCCTGACATGCAGGAGCAGACTGAAGATAGCAGGTCTGGCATTCCTGGCACGCAGGAGCAGATTGAAGATAACAAGTCTGGCATTCCTGACATGCAGGAGCAGACTGAAGATAGCAGGTCTGGCATTCCTGGCACGCAGGAGCAGATCGAAGATAACAAGTCTGGCATTCCTGGCATGCAGGAGCAGATCAAAGATAACAAATCTGGCATTCCTGGCATGCAGGAGCAGATCGAAGATAACAAGTCTGGCATTCCTGACATGCAGGAGCAGACTGAAGATAGCAGGTCTGGCATTCCTGGCACGCAGGAGCAGATCGAAGATAACAAGTCTGGCATTCCTGACATGCAGGAGCAGACTGAAGATAGCAAGTCTGGCATTCCTGGCATGCAGGAGCAGATCGAAGATAACAAGTCTGGCATTCCTGGCATAACAAGTCTGGCATTCCTGGCATGCAGGAGCAGATCGAAGATAACAAGTCTGGCATTCCTGACATGCAGGAGCAGATTGAAGATAGCAGGTCTGGCATTCCTGGCATGCAAGAGCAGATCAAAGATAACAAGTCTGGCATTCCTGACATGCAAGAGCAGATTGAAGAAAGCAGGTCTGGCATTCCTGGCATGCAGAAGCAGATCGAAGATAACAAGTCTGGCATTCCTGACATGCAGGAGCAGATCGAAAGAGCAAATTGAAGCTACAGTTCCTATCTCTCAGAAGTAGCAGTAGAATGGATCAAAGCGAAGAGTTACAGTGAAGTTTGAAGCTGTTTGAAGAAGACGCGGATCAAGAAGTCAAGGCTTAGCTAAGCCCGGGCAAAATTGGTTCTTTTATTGTCTTTGCTCTATTCTCGTTTCACAACAATGAGCAAAGAGGGGCAGCTGTAATCACCAATTTCTGCCCGGCCCATTATTAGAATCAAGGCCCATCGGATAAATAAAATCCAAACAAAAAAACAAATAAAAAAACACAACAAAGACAGTTCATAAAAGGTCCATTTACAAGGCCTGATATACCCCTAAGCCTAATTAACAGCCCATTTAAACTAAAAACCCAGAGCCCAATAAGAAACCCTACAGACAAGCCCAAAACAGGCCCAAAACCAAATTTTAAGCCCTAACCCCATTAACAGAAAAGAAGGACAACATCAAGGAGGAAACCCTAATGCGCCGCCGGCCTTTGGCCTCCCGCGTGGACCCCACGCGCGCTTCCCCAGCGGACACCACGCGCACCGCTTCAGATCCGAGCGTTTCCCGCACGCGCGCGTCTACACCATGCGCGCCGTTTCAGATCCGCGCGTGTCCTCTATGCGCGTCTACTCCACGCGCGTGTCTTTTCTCGAGTCGCACACGCCTCGATCTCGCACGCCCCATGCGCCTCGGCCCCCGTCCCCACCAGCGCCTCGCCCATGCCCTGCAAGAGAAAACAACAACGAACAGCAAAGAAAATGGCAGAAAAACGGGAACCGATGCTTTTGTAAATCAGTTATAAAACAACCGAAACAAGACCCTGTAAACGGTCCTTTTTTTGGCCCAAAAAAGAATTATTATCAGAAGCAAAAAGAAACAAAGGATAAGGTCGTTTTTTATTTTTTCTGTTTTATTTCCTTTGGTTTAATACCGTCTCTTTTACTCTTCCATGTTTTTATTTACTGGTTTCGTAATCTGACTAAAAGATCAACAACAAAAACGAAATAAAGAGAGTAAAAAGGCCTTACCTGAGTCGATAGACGCCGAATCGAAAGACCCTTGCCGTCGTCGCCATCGGGCCCAGGAACTGGACCTAGGGGGTCGACTTCGGGGCGCCTTAGACAAGGGAATCGAAGGGCTTCGGAGCGATTAAGGCCCCCACCATGTGATGGCGCGATCAACGGCCCTGGAAGCCTGATCGATTGAGAGGGCGAAAAGAGAGAAGAACGGAGAGATGAGAGAGTGAAGGGCCGTCCCTTCATCTTCTCCGGCGAGGGATTGAGAGAGAGAGCTTCTGTTTTTTTTTTTGAAAGACAGGTCTGCCAAACAAAAAAGGGAGAAAGTGGGCTTTTAAGGCAAAAGCTAAACGACGTCGTTTGAAGGTAGGCGGGATCCGCGTGTTGACCCGCTTGGCGACCCGGATCCGCGCTCTCTTCATTAAAAAGGGCTATTTTCGCATTAGGTCCCCTCATTCGTTAACTCTGTTGCAATCCAGTCCTATTAAACACATGTTTTGACACTGATGGTTTAATTGTTATTTCAATCCCTGATAATTCGTGGGCATTTCATTTAGATCCTGTGGTTCACTTTTTGACTTTTACCCCAAATCCCTGTTTTCGTTTTAATTTAATCCTTCTTATACAAATATTCTGTTTTCTTTACTCATTTTGCTATTTTACCATTATTTAATATTATTATTATGACTATTACTATTATTATTATTATTATCATATTATTTCAAGATTTTATGCACTGCTTTTAAACCTTTATGTACATTGTTTATGTTAAGATTTTTATCTCTATTTTCAAAATTAACTTATCATCATTCCAAATTATATGTTTGATAGTTTATTTGTTTCGATGTGTTTCATATTTTCTTTGAATCATCAAATATGTTGTTTAATTTGCTTGCCCTAACTATTGATGTCAACATTTAAATAGTGCACATTACACAATTGCCACCTTTGCATGTGTTGTGGTTTAAACTTTGTATCTTCTTGCCATTGTTATTCCTTCGTATAGCATTTTATTTATGTAGTATCATTCCATGGTCATCCCTATTTTTTATATCGTGTTGTTGCATTGTGCATTAAATCCCAATATAGTTATCAACCTTGACCTTTGTTTTTTAACCTAAACAAATTGGCCGCAGTTTTAAATAATACACTTGCTATCGTTTTAAGATGAAAATATTCAAAGAAAAATAAGGCAATATTTCAGGTTTGGTATTTCGAGAGATCGTGCCCTATGTGTTGGGTTTCGGTTCTCTCGCTTGGCCAAACAACCGAATGTCCTTTTGATTTTTTACGCGTGAGTCTCGGGAGCTAAGAGATGATCCTGGATTCGAATATTAAAATCATCGTGTCCTATGTACCGGATGTGATATTTTATTCATTCGGAACAAGAAAATCTTGATGTTCGATTCGAGAAAGTTCAAACCTTTCTAAAAGAGATCAAGTGTTTAAAATCTTTTAAAATGTTCAAACTTTCGACATTGGGACATTAATTAATCAGTTTGGTACCAATTTTGGGCGTGTCGAGGGTGCTAGCCCTTCCTCGCACGCAACCGACTCCCGAACCCGTTTTTTCAAGTTTCGTAGACCAGAAAATACGGTTTTAGTAAATTAAAATGTTTTATTAAAACAAAGGTGACCCGATCACACCTAATAAAAGATCGGTGGCGACTCCCTATTTTAAAAGTTGATCCCCGTTTTTCAAAAAATGGTTACGACATTGTTTTACTTACAGGTTACTCTATTTTTTATATTAAAATCGTATATATTTTATGTGTTATTATTAATTAGTTTCAAACTATACATTTAATTATTTCTTGTATGCTATATTGAAATGCAAATATATGTTCTAAATACGTGGTTTTCACACATATACACGTGAGATAGAGTTAATTTCTAGTATTAATGATGTTAATTGAGTTGTTGTCACAAGCCAACTTGACACTAACTCACGATTGATGATAGCACGATGATAAACAATTGTAATACTTTTAATATTGTTAATATGATATATTTATGTGTTTAAATTTCGTTTTACTTACAATTTAATCTATTTTTTATTTTAATATCGTATATATTTCATTTGCTATTATGATTAATTAGTTTCAAATAAGGGTGATCAAACTTCGGTTAAGACTGAATTAACTGATCGAACCTATCAAATTTGGTCAATTGGCTAGTTAACCGATCTAGATCGGATTAAGTTAATCGGTCGGTTAATCGATCTAGTTCGGTTGGAGGTCGGTTAAAGATTTTTTGAAATTTCGGTTAATGGTTAATTCGGTTCGAAATCAGGTAATTAACCGAATTAATCGAACTTAATAAATAATATTATATATCATATGTATTAGGCTATTATTAATTCGGTTAATTCGGTCAAATGAATATTATCAATTTATTTTTTTGATATGTTTTATACTTGTTTTAACAAAAAAAAAACATATAAATTTCGGTTAATTTAGTTAACCGACTGAATTAAGCGAAATATTTCGGTTTGGTTAAATTTTTTTTTTTTAAATTTCAGTTTGATTTACTGCTAAAAGATTAAAAGCTTCGGTTAATACTAATTCTGTTCGGTTAACTGATCGGTTAACTATTTGAACATCCCTAGTTTCAAACCATATGTTTAATTATTTATTGTATGTCATTTTTAAACTACATCTATATTTTAAATACGTAATTTCCACATGCATATGTATATGATAAGATTTCTAATAATTTTTATGTAATTTATCATGTGTATCGATTTTTGAATAAATTTAAAAATTAATTATTTGTTTGATGCGAAAACTTCAATTGGTAAAGATATATTTCTTGACCGACTATTTGAGTAATTCAAAACTTAAACCTCTCATTTACTATTATCAATAAAAACAAACGTTATTAAACTATTAGTAAGTTTACGTAATGGTTATTGAACTTCAAAAAGTAATACAATGATCACTAAATTACTCGAAAGTTTTCATTTAAGTTATTGAACTATCAAAAGTTTTTATTTAAATTACTAGGCTATTAGGTCTTTCTTTTTAAAATTTCGGCTAGCGGGTTCCAAGTGACAACTTAATAATTGGTACGGTGGATCAGTATCCATTGACAAATGGAAGAACATAACTTAGATCCAAGTTGATTTGACGATCAATGTTGAAGACCAAAGAAGAAAACTATTTGGATTTTGATTCATAGATTCGTGATGTTTAAAACTATTTTATGAAAAAATTGATTTATAGAAGAGAAGAGGAAGGAGAGGTTTTGATTGGTGTAGGCTGTGTAAACAAAAAAGATTATGCAACAACAATTTTAACAGTCCAGTGACTTAAATGAAAACTTTGAATAGTTCAGTGACTATTTTGTAACCTTTTGAAGTTGAGTGACCAAAACGTAAACTTACTAATAGTTTAGTGACTTTTGATATAATTTACCCTAATTTTTTTACTTAAATTTAATCATAAAAATATATAAATGTAAATAAAAAATAATTTTTGATGTTTAAACAACAAAAAAGTGTTGTAGATAATTGGTTGTCTAACAATTCTAAAAATATCTTGACTCACCTTAACTCAAATATATATACCCGAACTTTGATTTGGGTTCAAGTTTTAACATCCATAATTATAATGTGTGGTCTTATTCTCATTATATGCATATGTTATGTATGAGTTTTGTTCGATTCTTTTTGAATTAGTTCAATTTTATTCAGTTCTTCATATATTTATATCTATAACATACTTATATCGTATTTGTAATAATTAAACTCATTATATTTTATTTGTTTATTTGATAATCTTCACTTTTCTCTAGATTTGATCTTTTTTTTTTGTTCGAACTTTCTCTTGATTTTATCTAAAGCCTAATCCACCTTATTATTTATAGTAACACATAAAACCATACTTTTAGGAGACTAAATAGAAAAATAATACATCAAGTTGGTAATAAAAATAAATAAATAAAGATAGGTGGTGGTCCAAGGATTGTCTCTCTATAAATGTGACCTGATCAATGCGTCTCAAGAAATGACTACTAGTGAGATTTAAATATTTTATTAAATTTTTATAAAATATTTATCATAGAATTTAAAAATTTATAGATAGAATATCAAACTTTTTTTTTTTAAAATCCTAAATTATTTATATAATCTTTTTAATTTATTATTTTTATTTTTTCTTTAATTGAATTAATTTATTTGATTCGTAATATTAATTTAATTTATATTTTTAATTTTATAAATAGTAATGATACAATTTCTAAAAAATTTGGTGTGACAATTTACAAAGTAGGTGTTGTAGTTTGAGGATTGAGAAAGGTTGCAAATAGTGCATGAGATGCAATTTTCTTAAGGAATGAGTAAATTAAATTAAACTTCAAGTTAAGAGTGAAATGATTATTGATAGAATAGAATTTCTTGTGTGATTGGGAATAAGATGTAGCATCACATGGGATGTCACCTTTGCTGTTTAATTTCTAGAATCAAAATTGAAGAGAAGAGCTGCCATATCTTATTATGTCCCCTTATCCCAATACACAAAATCCATTCTGACAAACCCTAAGCATATTTGTATATCAATCCAAACCAAATTCCAACTCAAAATCATTACAGGCTGCTTAAATGAATAGGAAATCATGAAATTATCAAAATTCCAACCCAACACTTATTATGAGATTATATGGTGATTAGGTTTCGAATAGGATAATTGAATCAATTCCTATGAATGGAGAATTCCAACTCAACATTTAGTGTTGGGTTATAGGGTGAATGGAATATTCATATCTAGGTTTTTAAGTAGGAAAATTGGGTATGATTGAATCAAATACATAAGATGAAGGGATTCAAGCTCAATCTTTAGAATAGAAGCCACATACATTATTGAATCAATTACTATAACATATATTATTAAATTAAGGGTGAAAGGATCAAATGTATTACTATGTTTAGTTGCCACAGCTTGTTGTAATACCGGGTGTGATTACAAGTTATGGCATAAATACTAGGTCAAGTACAAATAAAAAAGAAAATAACCATAATAAAAGGGTTATATAGTTCAGACTTAATTTATATCTACAAAACGTTGTCCAAAAAAGAATTTATTACTAAACTCATGATACAAGCGATGATTAAACCGAATCTATCTTAACATTTAAATAATTGCAACCTCATATATGAACTCTTCTAATTCACTTTGCAAATTATCATTGAAAAAAAATAAACTAGTGTCAAACAAAATCACTTTATCAATTCTTCAATGAACAGAAAATATACTTTATAAAATCTCACTCTCTAAGTCTGTAAAATCCCCTAAGATTGTTTTTTTATATATATAGAATTCAATATGTGGTTGTAGATGTTTGGAGATAATTCATGTAGCGTGGGATATAACTTTTGTAACGCTCCGAATTTTCTTAAATATGGAATGTTAAATTATGTTAAGTAATTTAATTTGGATCAGAGGTTGACTATTGTGGTGGCGTGTGTGAGGTTTTGGGTTCAGGCCCTTTCTTGATAATTTTGTTAATTTTTTGTTCTAATCTCATCCCTAGTCTTTTGACTTAAATTTTATTTTCATGCAAATTATGATAAAATGAACTTGTTAATTTGGTGGTAGGATGTTTATACTTATCCTTAAGTTATATGTTCAAATTTTGTGGTGCATAATTGTGAAATTTCTGTTGTTGGAAGTTGAGTTTCATACAAATTCTGTAAAATTTGGTAGGTTAGGATTTGGATTAAAGTAAATATTTTTATTTTTATTTTGAATTTATCAATTCCTATTTTCTCTCCCACGACCAACAGTCCAAGCTTTTCACCAATTCCATGTTATTTTCTTTCTTTCCTCAAGTCCGCCGTTTTTTTCCTTTCTTCATGCTCCTTTTTTTTTCTTCTTTTTCTTTGAGCTCTTCCTTCTTTGTTGATTAAATCTTGAGTGCTACCAATTATTTTCGGGTGTTCCGATACACTTGGAACGTATTTTGTACGCTGTGTAAGTTTTGCTTGATATATATATATATATATATATATATATATATTTTTTTTTTTGCTTCTTTGATGTTATTTTAGTTCTAGTTCGTTTTTGACAAAGTGGGATTTTGATTGGTATATTTTCCGTTTAATGTTAAGATTAGTGTTTTTGTGGTTTTGGATTAGGCGAATGGTGTGGAAATCAAGACCCTCCAACAGAGTAGGCTCGATTTTTGGAAGTTGTTTAGGAGAAGTAAGTAATTGAATTTTGGTTTAGGGTCTGAAATTTTGGTTTGAGGGTGTGATTTTAGATGGATTTTATCTCGGTTAATTAGTGTGATTTAATGAACGATTGTAGGTTTTTGAGAGTTTCAGTTGTGTACTCGATCAAATCAACAATCAGGTGTGTGAGACTAATCCGAAAAATCATTCAAAACTCGAGAAAATTGTGAAACATGGGCTATTTTTGAAACTGCCCAGTGCTATACGACCGTGTGCACCACACGACCGTGTGTGATTACATAGTCTGAATAGGTAGGCCGTGTGGGCATTTTTGGCCAATTTTAGGGCCCGACTAGGGGCCGATTAAAAGACTTGAAAATTTGGTCCATGAGCACTATGTAGGCACGAAAAAGTGTAAGTTTCAGTAAACAAACACGGGTAAGTGTAGGAAGCATGTTAAGTAAGTTCCGATAAGCATAATAATGAGATATGATATGCTCTGTAAGCATGTACGTGAGTTGTGCATGCTATATGATTTGTGATTTACATCTGTATGTTATTATGCTATATATATACATTGGGGTGGGTTATGATTTGATGGAGGAAGTGTGATATGACAGTTATTACTGCAATTATAGCAGCTAGACCATAAATTTCTGTTTGGTAGCTCAGTTGTATATTATGAGTGGCATACCACCACATATTGGTGTGACTGGATGGATGGACTATTGTAGTCCTAATTGGTATGATTGGTTGGACAGAGATGGTGTGTAGCAAATGGGGGTAAGATATGTTATTGTTAGAGTTGTGTGACCCAAATTCTAAGAGATTGCTTGCAAGTCAAGTCAAACAAAATATATATTTTCTTTCTAGAAGATTTAGTATTTATTAGTATGATATATTTAGCATTTATTAGCATAATTTGTTTGACTTGACAATTTAGCCTATAAACAGGCTCTTTTACAATCTTAGAATATACACCTATTAGAGATTAGAACTTATAACACATTTAGAGAATTTGTGTTTACGTTTTGAGGGTTCTTTGTTTTTGGGTTTTTATCTCCATCTTTTGTATTCTTCATTCTGTTGCCATTATAATAAAATTATCTTTGCCCATTGTTTTTTATCCTCTTCGGAGGAGTTTTTCCACGTTAAATTTGTGTGTTCAATTTCTCAATTTCTTTTGCTATTTTTACTTGTTCGTTGCTTAATCGGGACGATCCTAAGAAGTGATATCAGAGCTAGTTCAATTTTTATAGATCAGCCTATTCAGAGATGGCAGCAACAAGGTTTGAAATTGAAAAGTTCGATGGTCAGACAAATTTCAATCTATGGCAAGTTCGGATGATGGCAATTCTAGTTCAATCCGGTTTGAAAAAGGTTGTTATCGGGAAAAAGCCTGAGAATCTAAATAAAACAGAATGGGAAGAACTTAATGAAAAGGCCTTGTCTGCAATCCAGTTGTGCCTCGCGAATACGATATTGCAGGAGGTATTGATGGAGAAAACCTCATCCACCTTATGGAAAAGGTTAGAAACTCTTTATGCGACTAAATCTCTGGCTAATCGTTTAGTGTTGAAACAACGTCTATTTACGTTTTGCATGAACGAAGGTGAGCTTCTCAGAGATCATATCAATCAGTTTATTACTCTTTTAAATGATTTAAAGAATGTCGAGGTTCATATTGACGATGAAGATCAGGCTATGCTATTATTGTGCTATTTACCCCCTTCATACAAGTCTTTCAAGGAGACCCTAATTTATGGCAGAGACAAACTCTCGTTCGAAGATGTGAAGGGTCATTTGTTGAGTAGAGACAAACTCGACAATGAGTTTGGTTTGGATAGCAAGGCAGATAAGCAAGCTTCCATTTTGGTAGCATCAAAGAAACGAGACAAAATGTGTCGCTATTGTAAAAAGTTAGGTCACGTCAAATCAGATTGTTATAAACTGTGAAATAAAAGAGCTGCTGAGAGTAACGATGAAGATGTAGCTGGTGCTAATTTGGTCGATGAAAGCGGTGATGATTTCTTGTTAGTGTCAACGAGTGATAACTCCAAGCTTACGTCCGAGTGGATCCTAGATTCGGGATGTTCTTTCCACATGTGTCCCATTAGAGAATGGATACGCATGGGAAACGATTCATCTAGTAAGGTAATTGGTATTGGTACTGTTAAAATTAGGATACATGATGGGACGATTAGGACACTCTCAGATGTTAGGTATGTACCTAATTTACGAAAGAATCTTATCTCATTGAGTAGTTTAGACTTGAAAGGATGCAGAATCAACATCGAGTCGAGCGGCATTAAAGTATCTCGTGGAGCTCTCATTTTGTTAAAAGGTAAAAGAACTGACAGTCTTTATACTCTGGAAGGTTCTACAGTGACTGGTGAAATCGGATGTCCCTCGTCCGTTACGGAGTCGAAGCCAACTCGTTTGGAGCGGAGGTAACTTGGTCATAGAAGGGAAAAATGTATGACCGTTTCGTTGAAGAGAGGTTCTCTTTTGGATGCAGGTTTTGAAAAGTTAGGGCACTGTGTTCATGAAAATCAGACCCGGGTTAGTTTTGATTTGGCAGTACACAAGTTGAAGGCTAGAAGTCTTCTAGCTTCTAAGCACAGATTCGACTCAGTTAATTCCCTGCATAGTTCAAGATAGGCCCATGGCGGGCTTTGGCAAATATGGCGTTGTAAGAATTCGTGTTAAGGTGGAGATTGTTAGAGTTGTGACTCAAATTCTAAGAGTTTGCTTGCAAGTCAAGTTAAACAAAATATATATTTTCTTTCTAGAAGATTTAGTATTTATTAGTATGATATATTTAGCATTTATTAGCATAATTTGTTTGACTTGACAATTTAGCCTATAAATAGGCTCTTTTACAACCTTAGAATATACACCCATTAGAGATTAGAACTCATAACACATTTAGAGAATTTGTGTTTACGTTTTGAGGGTTCTTTATTTTCGGGTTTTTCGGGGTTTATTTTTTATCTCCATCTTTTGTATTCTTCATTCTGTTGCCATTATAATAAAATTATTTTTGCCCGTGGTTTTTTATCCTCTTCGGAGGAGTTTTTCCACGTTAAATTTGTGTGTTCAATTTCTCAATTTCTTTTGCTATTTTTACTTGTTAGTTGCTTAATCGGGACGATCCTAACAGTTATGTTATAAGATATGTTTCGATATGAAATTTGATATGCTATGATATGTTGTAAGTTATGCTCCATTATGAAATCTAATATGCCATAATATGTTGTAAGATAAGCACCAATATGTAATATGATATATTCTAACCTATACTACGATATATAGGCCAATTCAGACATTGGGCGTATAGCTCACGCATTTGTTTGTTTCATTTTAGGTGATCCTCAAGCTTAGGATTGGATGACAACGTTGGAGCTCAGATTTCACAAATATTGGTTTAAGTATATTTTGGACTTGTTTATTTTATGGATTTTCAGACTTTTGGACATTTTAAATTTGTTTGGGACATTAAAATTTATTTTGGCATTTGTTTTGCAAAAGTTTTAACTTTAATCAGTGCTTAAGTCAAGACAACTAAAATAAACAAGGGTTACAAGATCGATTTGTTACAAATTTTGTTTTATCTCACAAATGAATTAAGTAAGTTGGATCCAATTAGTAAAGCTAAGTAAACACGATTTTCATCAAAATATTCATGGGTTTCAGAATTGATACGTTTTTCAATGAGTTATTCAAAATTGGTTTTTCTTTAAGCTGAAAGTGGGTTTTCACCAAAATTAAGCATTAGTGTTTTCACGTACTATGTAACCTCCACAATCTGATCGTAACTTCTAGGTCGAATTTGGGATGTTACAACTTTACCCAAGTAAATTGAATGTTTTGATCTTTAAATTTTATTTGAGTTTTGTTTTAATAAATTTGAATTATCATCTCCCTTTATCTTGATCAATAAGAGTTTTAATCAACTCAAATAAGAATAATCATCATGTAACACCCCAAACCTGGCCTAGACGTTATGGCCGAATTTGGCGATGTCACATGATAGTGCTTTAGAAAACATAATTATGATAAAACCATTTTTCGTTATCTTATGCTACCTTCAAAAACATGTCGTTTGTTTCAACCATTATCCATTTTCAAAAAGTTATACTTTGCGAAAGCTTTTTAAAATAATTTACGAATTTGTGTGTATTTAGATAAAATGTTCGTTTGTTTTGAAAACTCGAGTTTTCCTACTAATAGCAGTAAAATCATAAACGTTGCAAATCCCAAATTTAAACAAAATACGTAATGGCCATAGTAACATAAAACTTCCCAGATATAATCAAAACCATAAATAAAAATAAAAACCGTAAAAGTCCAGAACCATGGTCACCGCCGAGTCCTCTGCCGCATCGATCCGTCTAATGCTGGGGATTACCTGAGTAGATTAAACAGAAAAAGGATGAGTTTTCACAACTCAGTGTGTAATCCCCACAGAAAACATGCACACAGCATCATATTAGAAAACATTCACATATTTATAGTTCAGGTGTGGACCTTAGCCCACTCAGATACGGAATCAGATATATATATATATTTGGGCCTTAGCCCATCTTAGACATAATATGTAGAACAGAACATAATAACAGAGTCCTACCCACCAGCCTCTACACACCTACTCCATCCAACCCTACACACCATGTGGGGATAAAGTCAACCCACCAATCCCTACACACCATGCTGTACCGAAATGCGGCATATAATCAGATGATTGCAGCTGAGCTGCCAGATAATCAGGATTAATAGCCTTTCAGATGCTTCCTCCAATAACATCAACCCACCCCAATGTAATGCAGCATACAAACATGACATGCAAATAAGCAAATAACGGATCATACATTCAGTTCTGTGTAGATATCACACTCAATCAGACACCATATAATCAGATCACATAAATAAGGGTCCAAGTAACGCTTACCGACCCTACAGTAGGTCCACAATCAACTTGGGCGACCTATGCAACCTTATAGATCATTTCAGAAAAATGGGCTCACACGCCCATGTGGTCTGCCCGTATGGGCCTACACGTCCGTGTGGCCCACATTGCCCAAATTGGCTTTGGCCGTGCGGATCACATGGTCTGGCCCAGAATCTCACATGCCCGTGTAGGCCCACACGCCCGTGTGTCTACATGGCCCGGTAGGTCCAGCCCGTATGTCGCACACGACCTTGCTCTACCATTACACGGCCGTGTCACTTGCGCATGGCCTGGTTCGTCGATCACACGGCCGTGTTGTGGCTCACAGCCTTGCACACGTCTTACCACACGGCAGTGTGGCGTTGACAGAAAAGTTTTTGGCTTTTGCCGAAAACGCATTTTCTTGGAATTCGGGTACACACCTATTACTGTTTTGCAGTGAAAACACTCACGTGTCTCCTAGAACCTAAATATCGACATTCCAACGCCCAAAACTAGTATTTCAAGGAACTATAACGGAATGTTCAACCTAACACCTTCAAAACCTTACCTTCGATCAAGTACCTGAATTTCCACGAACCTAAGTCTCCAAAAAACAATTACGAGTCCCTGAATCTTCCCCTAACCAGCATTAACGACGCACATCAATAAAAAGCTAACAACGAAAATAAAACTACGCTACTCACCTTACCGAATCAAAACATGAACCAATGTTGCACTGAAGAGAGATGACTGAAGAGAAGACCAAAATAAAAGATGGCAGCGAGGAGGAAAAAAAGAAACGGCAAGAGGAGAAGGAAAAATGAAGAGGAAAAATTTGGCTATGGGTGGAGGAGAACAACAGTATTTTTGACAGAGAGAAATTTTTTTGGAAAAAGAAACTACTCAGAAAATCTGATAATTTCCTAACTTCTCTCCCACTAATTCTACTAACAAACCACCACTCAGTTCCCCATTTTAACACAACTCTAGCCAAAGCTAAGAGCAAAAAATACAACCCTTGCCGTCCCAAAGGATCATACCCAAGACCTCTTTCCTACCAACATTTCACCTATCCACCAAACCAGCAGGTCTATTCTAATATAATTTTACCAACATTTAAACTTAAGCCTACTGACTAGAGATAGGGATTTAATCATAAAAATGACAGAATTTGCCAAAGACATGGGTTGAACTTGGGACCTCTTACACATACCCAAAACACTTAACCACTGAAGCAGATACACATTTGTGTCAATTAATTTCAGAAACACCTACAGATATTTTGTGCCCCGAAATCACATAAACTGGAATTAAAGAAGTTTGGGGCATTACACATCAAGTCAAAAACTTCCAACTAATAGTATGAATGTTTAGATTATTGAACTTTGGGTTGGCTAGAAGGAGATTAAAATTTTGATTATGGTATTAAAAGGATGAAAGGATTTAAGCTTAAACTCTTTTAAGTAGAAAAGATAATTATAGTCAATGAGGTTTTGTTTGTTAAGGATGAGGAATTGAATTTTGATAGTTTAAATTTAAATTATTTTCTTGATTATATTTGAATTTAAGTCTTATCATGTCCTTGACTCATTCAAATATATTTGATTTTCTATTTTTTATTTAAATTGTTTTAGTTTTAAGTGATTTCACATTTGTACTTAGAAGACCTGGATACACTGAAACAAAACCTGAAGGCCCTTAATATCCAGTTCTACAGCATGACATTTCCAAAAATTACAAAAACTAGAGATGAAATAAGATCACTACAGTCAGATTCTATCTCCACTTTAGTCCAATGGTAGCAAGCGACAATGGAAGCACCCAGTCAAATGGCCAAAGCTTCTGTCATCCACGTTGAAGAGGCATAAATTCTAGAACGTTCACTTCCAATCAAGACACTGTTTCAGTCCCTCACAACAACAACTATATCTACTACCAAACGATTCTAAGAAAGCCGTGACATCACAATTAATTTTAATCACATTTTACTTAAGTTTAATCTGCCATTTCAAATGATAGAGCTTCCAAGCACCTTTGCTTCAACAATTTCTAAGACTTCATAAGATTTGTTTTAAATATTTAAACCACACTGAGATTGGGTCACCTATTTTCCTCAAAAAAAATATAGGCATTGTGTGCGGTCTGGATATTTCAAGAAAGACTCGCAAGAAGCTCAATTCTCTTATTAGCACCATTCACTATAGAAAGATGTGAATATTCAATAATCCATTTGAAAAATCCACCAAAGCCTTCCTCGTTTGGTTGATAATTGTCAGTTTTTTAACTAGTTCAAATTGTTGACTAAACACATGTTCAAACACGAGTTTGAACAAAAAACTAACTAGAAACGAAAATAGAGAAGCAATGAGAGATTTGCACACATCGTTTGTTAATACATTTTGGAAACAATCTTACTCTAGAGAGCGTCGCTCAATGAAATGATTTTATTTCACAATGAATTCAACCACCTATTGGCTAAAGCTGAATCTATCCTTACACAAAGAAATAATTGCAGCCCCAATAGTTAGTTCCAATTTATTATAACCACTCATCCAAAACCTCATTTACAAAGGTTCAATCTCTCACAAAGAATGCCTAATAATAGAGTGAAGAAATAAAAATGAAAATAGCAAGAATAACTGTCGCACCCCGAAAATCGGGTTAGTAGAATTGAGTAATTTGACCATGGGCTCGAGTGAGATATCAGGTTTAGTGTTTTAGAAATTAGAAATTAATAAAATAAAATAAAAATAAGATAAATAATTAATTACATAATAATAATAATAATCATAAAATTTGGGTTAACGAAAATATATTGGTGAGGATTAACTTGGAATAATTATTAAATTAGAGGTCTGATGAGTAAATTAAGAAATTTAAGTTAGCTAGGAGCTATTAGAATAAGGGAGGAAATAGAAAGGGCTTGGGGGTAAATAGCCCAAAATTTAAAATTTGGTTGACTATATAAGACCATCCACAGTCCCTTCCCTCCACACTTTCAACCATTTCAAAAGTTTGTTATATCTGAAAAATTAAGAGTTTTCTCTAAAATTCCCTACATCCTTTTAATTTTCCTAGCATCTAAACATCTTTTTCCTTCTCAATTTCAAAAGAAATCCACTCTTTCTTTCCCAATTTTCTTTTAACACTTAGCTTGTTTTTGCTCAAAATTGCTTCAATTTCATGGAGATCTTCGAATTAAAGGTAAACATTCTGATTTCTTATGGTTTAAACATTTAATATGTGATTTCAATTCGTGTTTTCATGGATCTAAGCAAGAAATCATAGTATTTATGGTTTCAAAGCTTGATTTTGCATAAAAATGATGAATCTCGTATTAGGGAGTTAAGTGGCGATTTTAAAATGATTTTCAACTCAATTTAACATAAATAAGAGGTTTATAAACTAGATTTAACAAGTCTTTAAATAATTTTCATGAATCAAATTATTTTTCTTTCATAAGATTGAAAATGTACGTGATTTTTTGGAAAATGTTGATTTAACAGGAGGTGCTCTAATTTAATAAGCATGTTAAAACTTAGCGATGATAATTGGTGTGATGACTTTGAGACTTTGCAACAAATGAGTACTGATTTTTACAGGTCTCTTTTGATAAAGGACTTGTCAACTAACAATGGTTCCTTTCAACGAGGTTTGTTCTATAAAATATCTAATGCTAAATTTGAGTCCATAAAGGATATAATCACGAATTAGGAAATCCAGAAGGTTTTATTAGAGATGTTGACCGTGAAAGCCCAATGAGTTGATGGCCCAATGAGTTGATGGTATCCATGCAATCTTCTATAAAAAAATTTGGCCACTAGTTGCACAAAGTGTTTGTGAGTTTGTAAGAAAAATTTGGAATGGTGGCAAGCTTGATGGTTGGTTAAATCGTACCCTTCTGGTCTTGATTCTGAAAGTGGAAAATCTTGAATCTCTCTCCCAATTTCAACCAATCAATCTTTGAGAATTGAAACGAAGGTCATTGTCAATAGATTGAAGCCTTTGATGCAAAAATGGGTCCTTCCGAACCAATCAAGTTTTGTCCCTAGAAGAAGCATAACAAATAATATTATTGTTCACAGGAGATCATTCACTCTATGCATAGGAAAATCTGACAAAAAATGATGGATAACTGTTAAGATTAACTTGGAAAAGCTTATAATAGACTTAATTAGAGCTTCGTTGAAGATATTTTTAGCTGATATTGGCATTCCAGGTACTGTTCAACAACTTATTATGCACTATGTCAGTTCCTCTACCATACAAGTTATCTAAAATGGAAATCTTTTTTATATCTTTACCCCATCTCGAGGCACAACGCAAGGTGATCCTATTTTGCCGGCTTTTTTACCAAATAAACCTAAAAAAATTAATATTTACAAAAATAACCTAGGTTTAAAAACAATCACAAAAATGACCTGAAATGAATAGTAGATTGGGGTTTTGGCTTGTCAATGGCCGGAACCCCCCTTGTGTTTTGAACCAATAATTGCCTGATTATTGCGTTAGGCTTTAAAAAGTTGATTTTTTTGGTTCCGTGACAGGCCGGAACCAGGGTTTTTTTTAAATCGTATAAAACCGGTATACTCAAATTTAAAAAAAATGAAAAAAAAAATTTTTTGGGTGTTGGCCTGTCAATGGCCGGCACCCCTTTCCAGAAAATTTTTTTTTTTTGGGTGCTGGCCTGTCAATGGCCGGCACCCCCTGTACCGCAAAAAAATTGCAATTGAGGCTGACAAGTTGCAATTGATCAAAGTGGTGAAGGTGACATGTTTCAAAGTGGGGGACCATGCCTATTTATAGATGGTGATGACTGTTGAAAAAAAATTGCCCATTTTGATGGGTCATTTCAATTTTTCGGATGGTTGTAAGGACTGACACCCCATTTCTGTGGGTAACTATTAGTTTTTTTTTTATTCAAAAACTATTTTAATGTCAGTACCCTCATTTATATTTCATTTAAATTTTCTTAATATTAGAGTAATTTAATTTTTTAAAGTCTAACAAAATAATCAGGCAATCATGGGTTCAAAATACCAGAGTAATTTTATTAATAACAGAGTAATTTTATTTTATTCCATTCATTTTTAAAATTTTTTATATTTTAATTTTTTCAATTTAAATTTTAAATTTTTTTTCGGTACAGGGGGTGCCAGCCATTGACATGACAACACCCAAAAAAAATTTTTTTTTCGGGAAAGGGGTGCCGACCATTGACAGGCCAGCACCCAAAAAAAATTTTTTTGGGGAAAGGGGTGCCGGCCATTGGCAGGCTAGCACCCAAAATTTTTTTTCATTTTTTTTTAAATTTGAGTATACCAGTTTTATACGGTTTAAAAAAAAAATACCCTGATTCCGGCCATTGACAGACAGGAGCCAAAAAAATCAATTTTTTTAAGCCTGACACAATAATCAGGCAAACATTGGTTCAAAACACAAGGGGGCTCAGACCATTGACAGACCAAAACCCCAATCTACTGTTCATTTCAGGTCATTTTTGTGATTGTTTTTAAATCTGGGTTATTTTTGTAAATATTAAATTTTTTTAGGTTAGTTTGGTAAAAAAGCCTATTTTGCCCTATCTTTTTGTTCTTTGTATAGAGTTTTTGGCTCAAGTTATAAATGCTGAAGTCTAGAAAGGGGCGTGGCAACCTATAAAGCTCTCTAGGAGTGGTCCTGGTATTTCTCATATCTTCTTTGTAGATGATTTAGTGTTGTTTAGTGAGGTGTCAGTTGACTAGATGTTGATTATGAAAAGGGTTCTAAAAAGCTTTTGTGCCAGTTCTGGTCACAGTGTTAATGTACAGAAAACATAAACATTTTTCTCTAAAAATGTTTCCCATGATTTGAAAAAGAATATCAGTTGTGACCTAGGGTTCTCTTATGTTTATAATTTGGGGAAGTACCTAGGTGTTTCACTTTTACATCAAAGGGTGACAAAAGATACTTTTCAATACATTGTTGATAACATGAGGAAAAAAATAGTAGGGTGGAAGGCTAAGGTGTTTTTGTTAGCAGGTAGAATCACATTGGCCAAAGCAATGTTAGCAGTTATCCCTAATTATGCTATGTAATCGACTGTTATTCCGAGAGGAGTTTGCTTTGAAATGGAGAAAATTATTCATAACTTTGTGTGAGGACACATTGCGGAGAAGAAAGGGATAAATCTCGTCAAGTAGGATGATCTCTGCAAGGTTCCAAAACATGGTGACCTTGACTTTAAAAAGATTGACTGTCAAAATGATGCTTTCCACATGAAAAATTGGTTTTAATCTTATTAAGAAACCTAATCAGTTATGGGTTTAGGTTCTTAGAACCAAATATAAGTGGGGGGAAATCCACTTACATCCTTACATGTGTGTAATTCGTCACAGATATGGAATGGAATTTGTGGTATTTAGAGTAAGATTTTTTATGGTGTTATCTAGAACGTAAGGAAGGGCATGAATGCAGATTTTTGGAAAGGTAATTGGGTTAAGGAATGTGGTCTTCTTATTAATGTTTTCACCTAACCTCTATACATTCCTTATGAACATGTTCCTGTTAAGGATATGGTACCTCCTAGTGGGGAGTAGAATTGGGATGTGTTTACGATGGTGTTGTCGCTTCTAGTAATCAAGAGTATTTCTGCCTATAAGCTTTCATCTGATCATGATGTGGATGATTTTGTTGGACGGAGATATGATAATAAGTGTGTATTTACTGTTCGCTCATCTTACTCTACTGTTTGTGGCTGGATTTGGCTAGTAGGGACAGAATTTGGCATTGTATTTGACACTTTCCTGTACCTCACAAGGTGCATATCTTCCTTTGGTTAGCATATATGAACAAAGTTCTTACTAATGAATGTCGTTTGAGAAGGCACTTTACTACTGATACGAGTTGCAAGGTTTGTGGTGATTCGATATAAAGTATAAATTATGTACAGCGGTTATGTACTCCACCTATGTCGACATAAGTGTTGGTGGTAAAGCCAAATAAGAATCATGAATTTTTCACCATCAATTTGGAAGCATGGTTTGAGGTCAACATTTCGAATCCTGCTTATTTTGCATGTGACCCTAATGAATGGAAGACTCTATTTGGTTTCATTTGTTGGCACCTTTGGATTAGGAGGAATCATTATGTGTTTAATATAGACTTTATTGAATGGAAAAGTGTGTTGGAAAAAAGCTACCGGAAAAGAGACATGTTTCTTCATTTGAAGCATGGAATTGTAAGTCCTTTGATGCATAGACAAGCTAAAACATGCAGACTCATTAGTTGGAATGCACCTGTGGAAGGATGGCACAAGGTTAATACGGATGGTATTGTTTGTATTGAGATTGGGAACACTATAATAAGGGGCTTAGTCTGTGACCAGCATGGTAATTGGGTAGCTAGTTTTTCTAAAAATATTGGATATTGCTCTGTTATTAATGCGGGGCTTTGGGGTGCACTTGAGGGCCTTCAAGTAGCTTGAAATAGGTGGCTCTTGATATGGATAGTGTTGCAGCCATCCAATTGATTCAGACCTTTTCAATTGAACACCATCATTTAGCAATACTACGAGCTACCAAGGGGTTATTTCAATTATCTTGGACGGCTTAGATTACACATGTTTTCAGAGAAGACAATAAGGTAGCTGATAGATTGTCGTCAATAGCGTTTTCAAGACTTTTAGGTAGGTATATTTTCATGCAACCATCAAATGAAATTCCACTATTACTGCACGATGATAAATCTAGCATAGCTTGGCCTCACCTAGTTTAGTTATAGTTTTATCTTTCTTATAAAAAAAAAGTTTTCATAGTAATTTGATCTAGTAATGGTTGACCAGTAAGTAATCAGAATTTATAAAACATTTTAAAATATATTCCCATTAATTATTTTATTGATAATTTGGCCGGTAACTTTGCTCAAAAAAAAAAAAAAAAATTGGCCGGTAAGAAGCACGTGAAATTACCACTACATCGCATAAAGCCGAAGATCAGTAGTTGGTATCTTGGTATGCATTTTTTAGCATTAAAAAGGAAAGCCCCCCCAAACCCTAGAAGGACTGTAGCTGCTTAAAGATGGGAGTCATCAAGTCAGCCATGGCGGACGCCCTTTTGACATCCATGTGGGTTTTCAGCATGGCCTTTCTCAGGATTCTCACCCTCGAAATTGCAGCTTTCCTGGGCCTTCGACCCTTCCCTTTGGCTGCTTTCTTCATCACCACCCTCTTGGTCAGCCTTATGATGTTTATCTTCACCATCATCGGCAACGCTCTTGGCGGCGCCACCTTCAATCCCGCCGCCTCCGTCGCTTTCTACGCGGCTGGCCTCAAGAAAGACTGGTCTGCCCTTTCCATGGCTGTGGGTTTTCCCTTGCAGGCCGCCGGTGGAGTGGTGGGCGTGAAGACAGTTCTGGGGGTTCTTCCAAGGGAATATAAAGAAACCATCAAAGGACCTTCTTTGAAAGTAGATATGCAGACAGGGTTTTTAGCTGAAGGGTTGTTGACATTTGGGCTATGTCTAGCTCTGTTGGTGATTTTGGTAAGGGGTCCTAACAACCCTTTGCTTAAGCTGTTGTTGATGGCGATATCAACAGTGGGATTTGTTGGGAGAGGGGCTAATTACACAGGACCCTCCATGAATCCTGCAAATGCTTTTGGATGGGCATACGTTAACAATTGGCATAACTCTTGGGAGCTTTATTATGTTTATTGGATGGGTCCTTTGATTGGGGCAACTTTGGCTGCTTGGGTTTTTAGATTCTTGCTTTCTCCTTCATCATCAACCAAGGAGAAAAAAGCTTGATTTTAATGTGTAATTTCCTTCTCTATTTCTAATGAAAACATATCCATTTTGTCTGCTTTTACCTTATTTATTGTTGAAACTATTTTTTCCGTTGATAGAAAATAGGGTGGGCTTTAAAAACAAAAATATAATCGCCACCAATCTTTTTTTTGAGGTGCTATCGGATCATTTTGAAATTGATCATTTTAATAAAATATTTTAATTTATTAAAATAATGATTTTAATTTACGAAATTCAAAAAAAAAGTGAGTTCGGGAGTCGGTTACGCACGAGGAAGGATTAGCACTCTCGTAACGCCTAAAATTAGTACCGAATTGATTGATTAATGTCTTAATGTCGAAAATTTGAAAAGATTTTAAAATACGATCCTCGTTGTTTTAAAAACTTGAATGAATTAAACTAGATGTCAAGACCCGCTTATTTCGAAGGAATAAAATATCATGCCCAGTGAGTTAGGATACGACATTTCGAATCCTCAAAACTAAGCTTGTCTTTATTTAAAACTCGTACATTAAAATTTAAGAAGGATATTCGGTAATTTGGGTCAAATGAAAAATCGAAACCCAGTAAGTTAAGGCACAATTTCTCAAAATTACAAATACAAAATATTGCATTTATTTTTAGAAATCCTTATCCCGAGATAATAAAATGTCACGTCCAGTGAGTTATGACACAACATTTGAATTCCTTAGAATAAGCTTTTATTCAACTTATGTCTTTTAAAAAAATATATAATCGGTTCTTTAGACTCGACGAGAAAAATCGAAACCCAGTAAGTTAGGGTACGGTTTCTTTCGAATCTTAGAACACAAAGTATTTGCTTATTTTAAAACGAAAATTTTAATGTATCGAATAAAATGTAATATGATCGTAGTAAAATGGGACACGAATTATAGTACACATGCATAATAGAGTAAAAACGAGGGAAACAATATAAATTACAATAATTGTAAAAAAATATAACGTCGGTAGTGACAAATATATCGCAAAGAAAAGAGAAATAAAAATAAAGAACACACAGATTTTACGTGGAAACCCTTTTAGAAAAAAAACCACGGGCAGAAGAGAAAAAAATTCACTATGTTGAATTCGAATCAATTACAAGAGGAATAGACTATGCCTATTTATAGGCTTGTAAAGCCATATTCTAATAGGAGTGTAGTAAGATTGAAACTCTTTATTCTAATCAATATCAAATAAATATAGTTTAAAATAAAATAAAAGAAGTGTAGTTCTATAGGGATTCTTTTTTTTATTTTATTTTACCATTGTATTTTATTTAAATAAGGATTCGGGTCACTTAATTCTATCAATCTCCACCTTGACACGAATTCTCAATGAACAAGTTCTTCATCGCGAACTCTCAACGAACAAGTTCTTCACCTCTTCCATAAAACCCCTTAAGGGTTCAACTTCAACAATGAACACCAACCAAGTCTAAGCAATGCTCAAACTTGGTTATAGGAAGTGACTTAGTCATCGTATCTGTAACAGCCAAATTTCAATAGTGTCGGAACAGTAATTCGAGATCACTAAATCTGACGAAAAAGTTAGAAAACTTTGTTAATCGATAATTATAAGTTAAGTGTGATTTTAGAAATATTTTAAAATTAGTGAATTTTGTGAACTAAAAGAATTAATTAGAAAAATTGGGCCAAAAACGAGGTATTGAGACCTCGAATTCATAAAGTGAGCCATAAATATTTCTAAAAATATTTATGGAGTGTCATTAAGTTATTATTAAAGTTTAGTTGAGAAATTTTAACGTTTGGATATGTAATTAAATGAAAAAGACTAAATTGAAAAAGGTGCAAAAGTTTAATTATAGATTAAAGAAAATAAAAAGGACTAAAAAGGCAATTATGCCATTTTAAAATATTGAGGCGGTAGTATGAAAAAAATTTGAGATTTTTTTTTCAGTTAAAACGTATATATATATAATATTAATTATAAAGTATATTATTATATTATTATTTTTATTATATTATGTTATTATATATATAAACAAACTAAAGGAGAAAAAAAAAAGAGAATAGAAACAGAAACCCAAACGAAGCAGAGAGCAGGGGAAGGAAAGAAAGAAGAAGAGAAGAGAAAGAAGAAAAGGGGTAAAATTGGAAAATTTCCAAAATTAGCTAAATAAAAAGGGGATCAAATTGAAATATCTAGAGAATTCTCTTCATTTCTCTTCATTTTCTTCAGCTGAAAAACAACCATGGAAGAGAGTTCAAGTTGGTTTTCATACTCAAGCTTCATCTAAGTTTAATTCTTACTTTCTCCTTGAAATTTCTATGTTTTTGAACTTTTTACAATTGGGTCCAACTTATTAATTCATTAGTTTATGATTCTATGGCTAATTTTTAAAGTTGATGTAGATTAGTGCTGGAAGAATATGATGAATAAATAGTGATTCGAAGCTTTAATTTTGTTATATGATGATTTTATCAAGTGAAATTGATAGAAATTGGTTTTAGGACCTAATTGTGAAATAGCTGAAATTAAGGCTTAGTGTTAAAATTCTGATTTCAAAGGTTATGAAGTAGCTTAAAATGATAGAAAAAAGTATTAAATGAGAAAATTAACTCAATTAAGGGGTTAATTCAGCAAGGACTGAATTGTATGAATTGTGGAATTAGGGACAAAATAGAAATCAACATGTTACACTAAAGCAGTTTTGGACAGCAGCAATTGTCTAACTTTAAAAAATCACCAAAAATTGTAGAACTTGAATTAGAAGTTAAGTGAGATATAGAATTAAAGCTTGTTGAGTCTATTATCATATAAAAGAAACAGAGCAAGCAAAGGAAGTCTAATTTTGAGATATTCAAATTTTTGTAAGACTAGTTTAGAATAACTTCGTGATCCCCTGTTCTTACTTTAGAAATTCACTCAAAATTGTAGAAAAATAATTATGAGTTATAATTTATATTTTTGTATTCCTTAATGAGTCTATTTTCATTAGAAATAATCGAAAACATTATATGAAAATCATACTATGAGATAATTGATTTTTAGTGAATAAAGGTCAGAGCCATCAGACTGTGTAATAGGGGAGAAGTTAACTAATAAACTGTATTAATTGGCCACACCAAAAATTCTGTAAAAATTATAGTAAGAATATATGTGAGTCTAGTTTCAAATAAAATTAGCGGATCTTAATTTCGAGTTCTGTAGCTCAAGATATAAATAATTTAGTAACTATAACTCAAATGGACAGTTTTGAATATACATATGAGTAATTAGTGAAATTATTGATAATATTACTTATAGCATGTTATATACATTAAGGATGTGGAATGGAGAGGAGGAGGAGGAAAATATGTATGAATATTCAGCTAGCATGGCTAATTTGTAATGTTTTAGGCTCAGGGACTAAATTGAATAAAAGTAAAACTTTAAGATTAATTTTGTAAAAATGTGGAAATGACCAATTTGCATGAAATGGATTATTTTATTATTTAAAATTGAAAAAATTGAATGAAATTATTAATTTAGATTAAGATCGATTGAAAAATCGATGAAAATAGAAAATTTCCAAAGTGCCCCTGAATCTTGATATTTCTGCAAATTTAGCCAGGTAAGTTCGTGTAACTTAACTATGTGATATAAAGAAATATAAGTTGATGGTACGTGAAATATTGATATGATGAATTAACTGTTTTATGTTTATAAAGAAACGGCAAGTGAATGATATTTATCATGACATGTAAATATGTGATTATCTTTAATATGTTAACACAATGTAATTAAGTATGTTGAGACGAGTAATAAATTCAAGTAAGACATGTCGAGAAAAATAAATATGTTTAAGGGAAAATATGTTTGATTTTGATTGGTTTCAAATATAAATGCTAGATGAAATAAAATGTCTGATAAATAAATTTGTAATTCCGGTAATGCCTCGTACCCTATTCCGGCGTCAAATATGGGTAAGGGGTGTTACAGTATCTGCAAGATTTTCATGAGTACTAATTTTGCTCACAACAATATCACCACGAGCAATAATACCGAACATCAATGTGTTTTGTTCTCTCATGAAACATTTGATCTTTTGTAAGGAAGATGACACTCTAACTGTCACAAAATACTGTGCTGATTTGAAGGTCTTCATTGAGCTCACTAAAGAGTTCCTTCAACCAAATAGCTTCTTTACAAGCCTCAGTAATCGCCATGTACTCAGCTTTAGTGGTAGACAAAGCGACTATAGTTTGCAAAGTAGCTTTCCAACTGATTGTACAACCTCCGATTGTAAAGACATAGCCAGTGAGAGATCTTCTTCTATCAAAGTCTCCAGCAAAATCAGCATCAACATACCCAATGACTCCATCTCTAGTTCTTCCAAACTGTAAGCAAACATCAGTAGTACCTCGTAAGTATCTTAAAATCCACTGAACTGCTTTCCAATGTTCTTTACCGGGATTCGCCATGTATCTGCTAACTGCACTGACTGCATATGATAAATCTGGACGTGAACAAACCATAGCATATATGAGAGATCCCACAGCACTAGAGTATGGAACATGTGACATGTACTCAATCTCATCATCTGATTGTGGAGACAAAGCCGATGAAAGTCTAAAATGGGCTGCTAAAGGAGTATTAACAGGCTTAGCACTCTGCATATTGAACCTACAAAGAACTTTCTCAATGTACCCCTTCCGATTTAGGTACAATTTACTTGCTTTTCTATCTTTAAAAATCTCCATACCAAGTATCTTCTTTGTTGGTCCCAAATATTTCATTTCAAATTCTTCACTTAGTTGGGCTTTGACCTTTCTTATCTCTCCTTTATCTTCTGCTGCTATCAACATGTCATCAACATAAAGAAGTAGATACACAAAAGAACCATCACTTTTTTTCTTAAAGTAAACACAGCTGTCAAATCTACTTCTTTTAAAATCACGAGAAGTCATAAAGGAATCAAAACTCTTGTACCACTGTTTTGGTAACTGTTTCAAATCGTAAAGGGACTTTTTCAGCAAGCAAACATAGTCTTTTTTTTCTGAGACTGTAAAACCCTCTGGTTGTTGCATGTAAAAATCTTCCTCAAGTTCTCCATGCAAAAATGCAGTTTTTACATCTAACTGCTCAAGCTCCAAATGATGCATGGCCACAATACCAAGCAAAGCTCGAATCGAACTATGCTTCACAACTGGGGAGAACACATCTGTGAAGTCCACTCCTGGAATTTGACTGATACCCTTTGCAACAAGCATTGCTTTATATCTGGGTTCTTCAACTCCTGGAGTCCCTTCTTTCTTTTTAAACACCATTTATAGCGAACAACCTTTTTAACTTTAGGAAGTTTCATAAGATCCCATGTTCTGTTTTTGAGGAGTGATTTCATCTCCTCTTGCATAGCAAACATCCAATTTTCTAAGTCTTCACAGCTAACTGCCTCAGAATAATTAGACGGCGCTTGGTTTGTATCTATATCTTCAGCCACATTTAAAGCATAAGCAACTAGATCAGCCTCGTCATACTTCTTTAGAGGTTTAATTTCTCTTCTAGTTCTGTTTTTGGCGATAGATATTATGGTAAAGAAGCAACTTTATTCTCAATTTTTATACTGGCTTGAGGAGTCGACTCTGTATTAATCTGATGCTTTTATTGGAAGAGCCTTTAAGAGATAAGTTAGGTAGCATAACAGTTTCATCAAAAAACAACATCTCTGCTAATCACAACTTTTATATTTTCAGGACACCATAACTTATACCCTTTTACACCAGCTTTATAACCAAGAAAAACACATTTAATGGATCTCGGTACCAATTTTCCATTATCAACATGAGCATACGCAGGACACCTAAAGATCTTTAAATCAGAATAATTAGCAGGATTACCAAACCATACCTCTTGTGGAGTTTTTTTCTCAATGGCAATGGATGGAGACCGGTTGATCAAAAAATATGCGATAGAGGCTGCTTCGGCCCAAAATGACTTCGGTAAGTTAGCATTTGACAACATACATCGAACCTTCTCCATGATCGTTCTGTTCATTCGTTCTGCAACGCTGTTTTGCTGTGGAGTATGACGAACTGTTAAGTGTCTCGCGATCCTTTCTAACTTGCACAGTTTATTGAACTCATCAGAACAAAACTCTAAGCCATTGTCTGTGCGGAGGTATTTTATTTATTTTCCCGTCTGTTTTTCAATCATAGTCTTCCAAGACTTAAATGCGGAAAACATATCGCTTTTCTACTTCAGGAAGAATGCCCAAACTTTTCTGGAAAAATCATCAATAAAAGTTAGCATATAATTAGCTCCATCTCTCGAAGACACTCTTGATGGCCCCCATAGATCAAAATGAATATACTCTGATAATACTCTAGAATGTCATATTTTTATGTGCTAATTGCATATTTATTTTAAGTATGATTCTACTAATTTGGGCTATTTACGAACTTTTATCTTGTGGGGACTAAGTTGAAGGTAAAAGTGAAATTAAGGGCCAAAAACGTGAAATTAAAGATAAAATGGACCAATGTGAAACAAAGGGAAAAGATGGTGCCAAAAGTGCAAACATGGAGCACAGAAAGATTGAAATGCAAAAAGAAGAGACTTTGTTTTATTAGACTCTATTTTAATTATATTAGGATAATTAATATTAGGATAATTATTAAGGATTATTTAATTTAGGATTTATTTTATTTATCTTTGATTATTTGTAATTATCTTTAGGAATTTAAGTAGGACTAGTCTACTTATCTTAGCACTATAAATATGGGATGAAGTGACTCAAATGGTGGTTCATCTTTTTCTGTAAACTCTCTCCCCAAAAATCTCTTGTTCTTTCCATATTTCTTTTTAATAAAAAAATCTCCATTTATATATTTTTTTTCCACCACAACTATGAGCCACTAAAACCCTTCTAGCCAAAGGTTGCCGAAAATCCCCAAAAGGGTTTTTGAGGTTTAGAATACGTACTTAGACTTCTCAACAGGGTATTCATCGTTTCTCCGTATTACGGGGCTGACGCTTCTGTCCATGTCCCTTAAAAAGTAAACTTTTCAACGTATGCAAAGGCGGCTGCTTTGTATGATTTGGAAGGATTGCACCGTCGGTTCGTTAGCTTACTGCGTCAGAGGTTGGCGAGCCCAAGAGACAAAATGGCGTGGGATTCGCCATTGAGAAACGTTGATCTAGCATAAGATGATCCCACAAGAGCGATTGTTGGCTAGAGTCAGGTTCCACTAAATTGAAGTCTAAATCTTTGGAGTTGGTGGCTGTAGGCGTCCTCTTCCACTATAACTGGCTTATTCGGTTTGAGAAGGATCATCTAAAAGCCAAGGATTGAGCCCAAGGTGGATCGAGGCAACCGGAGGCTGGAATCTCCCATAAGAATTTCTTTATCTCAACTCTATTTTCTATTTTTAATTTTCGCAATTTCAATTCGACTTCTCAATTCTGTTTTTATTTTATTTTATTTTCATTTCCAGATCCAAACTTTTAATTCTGTTATTTTTATTTTTTTCCAGGAACGCAGGTTTTCTTGGGCACGATTCTGTCCAGGATTTCGAAGAACGATTCGTACAATCCGATCCATGAGGATTCGACCCTACTTCTCATTTCTTGTTATTTTTATTGTTTTACAGGGAATAAGATATTTTTGGTGCTTTCAACGACGTATCAAATTTTGGCGCCGTTGCCGGGGATCGGTGACGTACTAATCTTGTTTTTTGTTTTCTATGACCAGATTTGCTCCAGGCACTCTTGCGTTTGACTCAGAAATTGAAAAGACTACAAAAGCTAATCGCAAGGAAACAAAGCTAAGGAAAAAGCAGTCAGCGGTGGTTGAGACTCAAAGTAATCCACCTCCAGAAATCAGAATCGACGACGAAGCAGAGTCTATGGTTAACGAAAACCCTACTCAAACTTTTGAAGGCGAAAAAGTAGAAGTCGATTCTCCAGAAGGAGTGCTTAACGCTAGGGTTGACGGAAACCCTAATTTAGCACCTCTACCAATGGCTCAAACAATTCGGCAATTGGCCGAAGCTCCAACAGAACAACCGCCATTGTGTATCGCATATCCTACTATGGATACCGATTTTGAACTGAAATCAGGGCTAATTCAGTTGCTGGCAACTTTTCGAGGGTTACAAAATGAAAACCCCCATAAACATTTGAAGGAGTTTCATATGGTTTGTCTGAGTATGAAACCTCAAGGCGTACCTGAGGATCAAATTAAATTGTGCGCTTTCCCTTTTTCCCTAGCAGATTTAGCTATGGAATGGTTATTTTATATACCTCCTGGATCTATAACTACTTGGGCTAATTTATCTCGTTTAATCCTCAACAGGTTTTTTTCCAGCATCTAGAGCAGCTGAGCTTAGAAGAGAGATCGTGGGAATATGAAAAAAAGAAACAGTCTCTCTACGATTATTGAGAGCTATTTAAGAACTTGTGTGTGAGCTGTCCACAACACGGTATAACAGAGCAATCTCTCCTCCAGTACTTTTATGAAGGTTTGAAACCGATGGAGATGAATATGGTAGACGCTGCTAGTGGAGGAGCGTTGGTCAACATGACCCCCCAACAAGCAAGGGACTTAATCTCCATGATGGCTGCAAATTCTCAGCAATTCTGAGCCAATCCTGAACCCCCCCAGAAGGGTTCACCAGCTAAGTATTTAGAGGATAAAGTTGATAGACTTACTAATATGATAAATTCTCTTGTTGTAGAAAAAGCTAAACTAGCTCAGTTATGTGGAATATGTGCTACACCTAAGCATACAACTGATGCATGTCCCAGTTTGTATAATGACTCTATAGGTCATTTAGATGCAGTGGGAAATTTCCCTGGCCCATCATAGAGGTGATATGATCCCTACGCTAATACCTACAACCTAGGGTAGAGGGACCATCCTAACTTAAGTTATGGGGCCAATCCACGAAATAACCAGCCATACCAAAATCAGCTTCCACAACAGCCTCGAGATTCAGGTAATTTCTTAGAAACCATGGTCAATAAATTAGCAGCTAACGTCCTTGATTTTCAACAGCAAACTCTTAATTTCCAAAGAGAAATAAAGGATTTTCAACAGAAAACTGAGGTGTCTATAAGAGAATTGACCATATCAGTTGAGAAATTGAACTCTCAAGGGAAGCTGCCGTCACAAACAGAACCGAATCCAAGACAAAATGCAAATGCAGTGACACTGCGAAGTGGAAAGGTACTGGAATCGATTCCCGACAGAAATCATGCCCAAGAAATCGCCCAGGAAAAGCCAGAGAAAGACGAACAGGTCTGAGCGAAACCCCCATTACCCATAATTCAACCTCCATTTCTAGAACGATTCCACTAGTGTCGAAGAGGTAAGGAGGATAAGGAAATCCTCGAAACATTTAGGAACGTCGAGATCAACATTCCGTTGTTGGACGCCATCAAGCAAATACCGACGTATGCTAAATTTCTTAAAGAGCTTTGCACCAACAAATGGAAGTTAACAGGTAATGAAAGGGTGAATGTTGGTGAAAATGTGACCGCAATGTTACAGCGAAAAATGCCAGCAAAATGTAAGGATAGGGGCATGTTTGCAATACCATGCAAAATAGGTCATTTGGAAATTAAAAAGGCTATGTGTGATCTAGGAGCGTCCATAAATGTAATGCCATATTTTATTTATGAATCACTTAACGCGGGTTTTTTAACAAAAACAACTGTTATCATTTAACTGGCAGACAGGTCCGTTGTGCGTCCCGAAGGAGTCCTCGAGGACATGTTGGTAAAAGTTAATGAACTTATTTTTCCTGCAGATTTTTATGTGCTAAAAATGGAGGAGGATAGTGCTCCCGATCTTCAAATCTCTTGTTAGGACGACCGTTCCTTAGTACGGCTAGTACTAAACTCGACGTTCGAAGTGGAACTCTCACGATGGAGTTTGATGGGGAGATCGTGAAGCTTAATGTCTACGACGCCATTAGCCATCCCGGTGAAGTCTTGAGCGTAAATTGTGTCGACATAATTGACTCTTTAGTGGAAGAAAATTTTGAGTCAATTTATGGAGATAAATCTAAAATGATGTTTGATGATTTTGAATCTGTTAATAAATTATTGGCTCCTATAGATACTGAACTTCTACCTTCTGTTGTGCAAGAATCAGATTTGAAATTAAAACCATTTCTCGAGCATCTCAAATTCACATTTTCGAAGAATGATGAGACCATTGCCGACTTAAAAGGGATTAACCCATTGGAGGAAAATATGAAACCAATGAAAAAGGCGCAAAGACGATTAAACCCAAATATGGTGGATGTGATAAAAAATGAGAATTTCTAAGCTCACATGATTAAAAAGATTTATTTTGAGCCACCGTAGAACCATTTAAGTCGTCGAGCTAATGACGTTAGACAAGCGCTTGTTGGGAGGCAACCCAATCTTTATTTTATTTTATTTCATTTTATTTATTTTTATTTTTATTTTTATTTTTATTTTTATTTTTTTATTTTTATTTGTTATTTATTATTTTCCATTCTTTTTTTAAATAAATTTCTCTTCTTCCATCTAGGTAAAACGGAGCGAAAATACGAAGAAAAAGAGGCAGAAAGTGAGCCAGAATTCCATATCCCTGTAGCCAAACAAGCCTATTCTAGCCACATCGTCCCCTTCACGCACAAGTCCTCCGCAATCGACAGTAGCTACACGGGGAGTTTTTCTAAACTTTTCTACCTATTTATTTCTTTTGCGTCCACATTGAGGACAATGTGTTTTAAGTAGGGGGAGGTACTCTTCGTATTACTGTTGTCTTCTGCTGTGATTTATGTTTGCTACTTGAGGCTCCATTTTGTCCATCCATTTTTTTTAAGAATACTCTGTCGCTTTTCATGCGCAAGAATTTGACCACGACTTGCCACTGTTTGACCTACATGCATGATTCTTGGCTACTGAGTTAGTTATGGTTCTGTCTGTTTGATTTTATCTCCACTGTTTTATTTCTATTAGGCTAAAAATAATTATGATTAATAAGTTAACTCTATCTTACTTTTCGTAAAATTGATCAAGTTTAATATAAAGTAGACACTTAATACATTTGCATGCCTAAATTATGTTCATGTCTTTTAGGTGGCTACTAAAACTTATTTTCGACACTTGATTATTTCTCTTAGGTCCTCTTAAAATTAAAATTTCGTGTAAATTTTATTTAATAAATGTTTCCAAGGTTATGAGTGCAGCTTAGAACGTGACTGACTGAGTAACCGGGGTAGGGTGCTTGGGTTGTCATTCTACTTCGCTTCAAAAGGTTGTGTGACGTGATAGGTAAAACTCCGCTGACCAAGGTTATGAGTGCAGCTCAGAACGTGACTGACTGAGTAACCGGGGTAGGGTGCTTGGGTTGTCATTCTACTTCGCGTCAAAAGGTTGTGTGACGTAATGGGTAAAACTCCGCTAACCGGAAATATATTTCTAAGTAAATAAAGAAGAAAAAAAAGAAGAAAAAGAGAAAAAAAGAGAAAAAAAGAAAAAAAGAAAAAAAAGAGAAAAAAAAAGAAAAAGAAAAAAAGAGAAAAAAAAAGAAAAAGAAAAAAAAGAGTAAAGAAAAGAAAAATAGTACTAATAAAATTGCAGTTGGGGACTAAAGGAGGAAACAAATAGAATGTTTTGGTAGGTTTGATAATTTACCTAAATAGTGTGAAATAATTTAAGACGACTTTAATTTTTTGTGTGTGTTAATTAGAAAACTTTTTCTGTTTTACTTAAAGTAAGCTTAGAAGTTCTCTTTATTTTTCATATGCATTTTTGACTAATCTTTATAAAACTTTGGAATAGAATTTCTTTCAGGATCTAATTTTCACAGTAGATAGGAACCATACTTGAGGGCAAGCATGGGCTAAGTAGGGGGAATTTGATAATACTCTAGAATGTCATATTTTTATGTGCTAATTGCATATTTATTTTGAGTATGATTCTACTAATTTGGGCTATTTATGATCTTTTATCTTGTAGGGACTAAGTTGAAGGAAAAAGTGAAATTAAGGGCCAAAAACGTGAAATTAAAGATAAAATGGACCAATGTGCAACAAAGGAAAAATATGGTGCCAAAAGTGCAAACATGGAGGACAGAAGGATTGAAATGCAAAAAGAAGAGACTTTGTTTTATTAGACTCTATTTTAATTATATTAGGATAATTAATATTAGGATAATTATTAAGGATTATTTAATTTAGGATTTATTTTATTTATCTTTGATTATTTGTAATTATCTTTAGGAATTTAAGTAGGACTAGTCTACTTATCTTAGCACTATAAATAGGGGATGAAGTGACTCAAATGGTGGTTCATCTTTTTCTGTAAACTCTCTCCCCAAAAATCTATTGTTCTTTCCATATTTCTTTTTAATAAAAAAAATCTCCATTTATATATTTTTTTTCCACCACAATTATGAGCCACTAAAACCCTTCTAGCCAAAGGTTGCCGAAAATCCCCAAAAGGGTTCTTGAGGTTTAGAATACGTACTTAGACTTCTCAACAGGGTATTCATCGTTTCTCCGCATTACGGGGCTGACGCTTCCGTCCATGTCCCTTAAAAAGTAAACTTTTCAACGTATGCAAAGGCGACCGCTTTGTATGATTTGGAAGGATTGCACCGTCGGTTCGTTAGCTTACTGCGTCAGAGGTTGGCGAGCCCAAGAGACAAAATGGCGTGGGATTCGCCATTGAGAAACGTTGATCTAGCATAAGATGATCCCACAAGAGCGATTGTTGGCTAGGTCAGGTTCCACTAAATTGAAGTCTAAATCTTTGGAGCTGGTGGTTGTAGGCATCCTCTTCCACTATAACTGGCTTATTCGATTTGAGAAGGATCATCTAAAAGCCAAGGATTGAGCCTAAGGTGGATCGAGGCAACCAGAGGCTGGAATCTCCCATAAGAATTTCTTTATCTCAACTCTATTTTCTATTTTTAATTTTCGCAATTTCAATTCGACTTCTCAATTCTGTTTTTATTTTATTTTATTTTCATTTCCAGATCCAATCTTTTAATTCTGTTATTTTTATTTTTTTTCCAGGAACGCAGGTTTTCTTGGGCACGATTCTACCCAGGATTTCGAAGAACGAACATTCGTACAATCCGGTCCCTAAGGATTCTACCCTACTTCCCCTTTCCTGTTATTTTTATTGTTTTACAAGGAATAGGATATTTTTGGTGCTTTCAACGACGCATCATACTCCAACATTCCCTTCGTGTTATGGATTCCTCTGGTGAATCGAACTCTCTTTTGCTTCCCAAAAACGCAGTGCTCACAGAACTTCAGTTTGCAAATTCCTTGCCCATCAAGAAGTCCCCTTTTGCTCAATTCTGCCATGCCATTCTCACTCATATGCCCTAGGCGCATATGCCAAAGTTTAATAATATCATCATCTGACAAGGAAGAGGAAGCGACGGCTGCATTACCAATAACAGTAGAACCTTGCAAAACATATAACTTGGCAGTCTTTCTCTGCCCTTTCATCACAACGAGGGAACCTTTGGAAATCTTCAAAATCCCACTTTCAGCTGTGTATTTGTACCCTTTTGAATCAAGAATACTTAACGAAATTAAATTTCTCTTCAATTCTGGAACATGTCATACGTCACTAAGTATTCTGACAACTCCATCAAACATCTTAACTTTAATTGTTCCAGCACCTGCGATTTTACACAAAGCATTATTTCCCATCAAAACAACACCTTCAGACACGTTTCGTAATTTGTAAACCAATCCCAATTGGGACACATATGGAAGGTGCAAGTCGAATCAAGTATCCACTCCTCGCTCACTTTAGAATTGTTGACAGAAGTGACTAGAAGTTCACCATCGCTGTAGTCTTCTACAACATCAACTTCACCGGAATTTTTTGGTTGTTTTTCCTTTTGATTCGCAGCCTCTCTATTAATCTTGTTATGTAGCTTATAGCACTCAGATTTAATGTGCCCTTTCTTCTTACAGAAGTTACAAGTTTTACCTCTGTTTGAAGACTTCGATCTACCCTTATATTTACCGCCAAGATTTTGATCCTGTGTCCTTCCACGATCATCATCAGCATTCCGATCTTGTCTCCCAAGGACAATGAGACCCTCTCCCTGAGAGTCGGTTTTAACCACAAGATGCTTTATCTTATCATACGAGGTCAAAGAATCATAAACCTTATCAACTGTGAAAGTCTCGCGGCTATATAAAATCATGTCTCTAAAGGTTGAATAAGACGGGGGCAACGAACAAAGTAGAATCAACCCTAGATCTTCCTTATCATACTGAACCTCCATGGCTTCCGAGTTTGAGAAAATTTCTTTAAACACTGTTAAGTGTTCGTGCACAGACGCACCTTCCTCCAAATGATGAGCATAAAAACGTTGCTTCATATGCAACTTGCTAGTTAGAGTTTTCGACATACATATTTGTTCTAGCCTCTTCCATAATGCAGTGGCGGTCTTCTCCTTCATCACATCCTGCAAAATTTCATTAGACAAATACAGATGTAACTGTGTTAACGCCTTTCGATCCTTGCGCTTCTTCTCTTCCTCCGTCAATGTCGAATGCATCTTATCTACCCCTAGTAGGGCTTCTTCTAAATCCATCTGTGCAAGAACTGCCTGCATCTTTATCTGCCACAATACGAATCTGGTGTTGCGATCCAACAGCGGAATTTCATACTTCAAAGACGCCATTACCGTGATCGAGATGAAAAAAAACTCGAAAGCTCTGATACCAAATTTTTTAAAAAATAAAACGTCGGTAATGACAAATATATCGCAAAGAAAAGAAAAATAAAAATAAAGAACACACAGATTTTACGTGGAAACCCTTTCGGGAAAAAAACACTAGTAGAGGAGAAAAAAATTCACTATGTCGAATTCGAATCAATTACACGAGGAATAGACTATGTCTATTTATAGGCTTGTAAAGTCATATTCTAATACGAGTGTAGTAAGATTGAAACTCCTTATTCTAATCAATATCAAATAGATGGAGTTTAATAAGGTTTAAAAAATCTTATTTAAAATAAAATAAAAGAAGTATAGTTCTATAGGGATTCTTCTTTTATTTTATTTTACCATTGTATTTTATTTAAATAAGGATTCGGGTCACTTAATTCTAACAATAATAAAAGCAAAAATAAATAAAAATTAAAACAAATAATCTAAGTAAAATAATAGGTAAAAAGATGAAAAAATTAAAAAAATGAAAAAACTAATAATAAATCAATAAACAAATAAATATTATATACAATAATTTAAAAAATAATAAAATAATAATAATAGTAACAAAAATACAATAATAATAAGAAAATATGTTGATAAACAAATAATAATAGTAAAAATAAATAAATAAAAGTAATAACAATAATCATAAGAATAATAATAATGATAGTTAAACAATAATAATAGTAGTAGTAAAATAAAATAATATTAGTAATAATAAAAATAATAGTGATGGTAATAATATCAAGAATAATAATAATAATAATAATATCAAAATTGATAGTAATAGTGATAATAATGATAACAAAAATAAATAAATAATAGTAGTAATAATAATGATAATAATATAATAGTAATAAAAAATAATACTAGTAGTAATAGTAATAATGATAATATTAATAATAATAACATTAAAAATAATTAATGGAAATAAACAGCATGTAAAGAGAAATTTAAAATAAATAATATCTGGAACAATTTAAAATGAATAATATCTAATATCAATTCAAAAAGAAAAATAATTAGACAAATTAATAAGCAAATAATTAAACAAATTAATCAGAGGATTATATTGAAATCAGAATAAAAAATTAGGGGCTAAAATTGCAATAAATTAAAAGATAGTATCAAAAAATGACTAGAAAATAATGCGCTTACAACCAGAGGGATCATCGGGGAAATTATCCCCTTTCCCAAAACGGCATCGTCTGCTAGAGGACTAAAGTGAATCAAAGCGGAAATTATAGGGGCAAATCAAATTAAAATAAAACTAAATTAAAAAAGTATAAATGCGGAGGGGCTATTCGCGCAAATAGCCCCAAAACACAAAACACATCGATCCTCCAGCTGACGGGTCGGGTCGCGCGCGGGTGGCTTGAAACGGCGTCGTTTTGGGAGCAAAAGCACCCAGGTGAAACGATGTCGTTCCATGGGACTATATAAATCAATTTTTTTAAAAAAAAAAATCATTTTTCCCTTCTTCCTTTTTTAAAAAAAAAAAACAAAGCTTCTCTCCTTTCTCCCTCTCTCTGGCCCGATTTTCGGTAGGGCCTTCGGTGACGACCACGACCGTCCGCCGCCGTCGGCACCGCCGCGCAAGGCGGCCAGAGTTCAAAAAGGTAGATTTTTTTCTCTTTTTTTTATAAATATATTTATTTTAGACCCTTCTATCTTAAAAAAGAAGAGAAACTTTTAAAAAATGGAAAAACAGATTCGTAAAAATAAAAAGGAAAATAACAAAGATAAAAGGAAACCTTCGTTTTTGCTAATCTGCTTTTGATTTTTTTTTTTTTGTATTGATCTCTTTTTTTTTTTGTAAAAAATGTCCAGAGGAATACAAGTGATTTTTGTTTCGGTTTTATAGTCGAATATTCGAAAATAAAAAAATACAATATTTCTTTGCTGTGCTATGTGCTGCTGTTTTTGCTTCCTTTTTTGCAGCTACAACCACCGTACGGAGGAGCTGATGTGGTGGCACGCGTGGAGAGGGTTGCGGCTCACGTGTGTAGGAAGCGGCGGCCGAAGGCTCTAGAAACCCTTAGGGTTTCTGTTTTTGTTTAGCTTTGGGCTTAGTGGGCTAAGGTTTATTGGGCTAATTGGGCCTGCTGTAATTTTTTGTAATGGACTTTTATTAATGGATTTTCATTTGGGTTTTATTTTATTTTGTTTTTTGGTTTGGTTAATTGGTACTGGGCCCGGGCAAATTTAGGCCCGTACATTCATCATCTTGGGATTATCTTCTTCTCAAGTTTTACCAAAACTTGGAACCTTGTAATAATTAGGGTAAATTACACTAATATTCACTCAATTTTGATTAAAATAATAAAACTGTCATTAAACTTTAAAAAGTTACAACTCAGTCCCTAAACTTTAGAAAAATAATAAACTAGTCATTAGTAACTATTTTCTGTTACGTCTGTAACGAAAAGCTGACCTGTCATTCTATGGTGTAAACGACCCAATTTAAGAACCCTAATTGGGCTAGGAAATAAAATGAGGAGGAAAAAAAATGGAAATGTCGACCGTGATTCTGTCACTGTAGCTTCAGTCCTTCGTGGCGGCAACCACTGTTAATGGCTATCAATAAGCTTAGAAACTTTCCAGATTTAACAACATTCCTTTTTAACTTGGAAACCTTCAAGTCAACTTAGATATTTCAAAATCAACACCGAAAGCTCTAAATCTAAGCTTGAATCCTGTGATTTTTAACATTTTAACTGCCATTTTCTCAAATATGAGATTTCAAGTTTCCTTTTCAATTGTTGTTTGGGGGGGGGGGGTTAGTAGTTGCTGACTTAGGACTCGTTTCCCTTCTTTTTCTCGTTACCTCTTTAGTTCCAAATATTAATAGCTAAATGGAATATGCTTTAGTTTGGTGTATGCCATTGCTCACCTTTTTTTTTCTCTATTGTTTTCTTATTCTTTTTTGTTCATTTCATGGGGGGTTTTGGTTTTGACCAACCAAGATAGAAGCCTCTTTTTTTATCATATGGTTTGCTTATAGGATTCTCTTTTTAGATTATCTTATCATCTCTTTTGATTGACTCTTTTAATTAAGGTATTGCTGCTCTGATGTGTGCTATTGACTTTGCAATGAGTTGTTTTGGGGCTTCCTATGTAAGTATGGAAGGGAAAAAGGGTTTTACTTGAGATTTGTTGCTCCATAATAGGCTTGTCCATATTCATCTTTTCTTTTATGTATAATTGTATTACCAATGACAATTGGTTCATTGGATTTCAAATTCAAAATTCTCTCCTAAACAAAATCTCTATTTCAACTACAACTTCCCTTAAAAAATCTTTCTCTGTATTATTTATTTATTTTTCCCCCAAAATTGAGACCATTCGGCTCCTCATGTCCAACGTGGCAAGTTAACTATTCACGCCACCTGTTTCATTAGGCCTGTAACAGAAAATGTTAGTGGATACTAATTTATCATTTTTCTAAAGTTTAATGATTAAGTTGTAACTTTTCAAATTTAAGGACTGTTTTATTATTTTAATCAAAGTAGAGTAATTGTCTATATAGTTTACCCTAATAATTATTATTGCTTTCATATCAATTTTATCTTTAGGCTTACATTTTTGATTGCAAATTTGGACTATTATATACACATATATTTAAGGTTTATGTTTGGGCTGCTAGCTTCAATACTAAGCCCTTTTTCAAAATAAGTCTCTATAATAATTGAGTAAACTTGGGGGGTCTGGTGAAAGGTTTGGTCTTTTTATTTTTCTTTCCCTTTTTTCTTTTTAAATTTTAAGTATTTTTCACTAAAAAGAAATTTAAAAAACTTTTCTAATTCTCAAGAACTTAGAGTCGGTCTGGTTTCAGAAAAGTAATTGTAGTTTCGATTTTCCTGGAAAATTTCTGAAAATGATTTTTGAAAAAGGAAAATAAAAATATGTGAAAAATTAGAGAATTGGAAAAACTGTTTTGGAAAAATGAAAAATGTTGAAAATAAAGAATATTTTGAAGGTTCATTTTATGCTTTAAATTTATTTTGGTTTAAATTCTTTTAATTTTAATTTTAATTTTTATAACCTTTAATTTTTTTATTTATTTATTTTCATCTTTAAAAATACAATTCGATTATCATTAAGTTCATCATTCAAGCGGGGCCACCATCTTTGTAATTAATCTAATTATATATATATATATATATATATATATATATCTGATTCTATAAACATGGGATTATTTTTCCACAATATTTGCTTTGATTGTTTGATTTTTGGCTACCAAGGAGATTCATAAGAATGCAAGCACTAGAATTTGGTTTTGATTAAGTTCAAGAGCTGTCACTATCTTAGTAAAACTCAGACTCTTTTCTTTGCATGAATGCCTTGTGAAAGAATAGAGATAGGCAAACTAGACAAATTTAGAGAAGTATGTCATGCCATCAATAGCAAAGTTGAGTGTTCTTAAAAATCATCTGTGGCACTTGCTCTTAGCCCTGATTTCTTAAAGAAAATAAAGTTTGCAAAAAGTTCAAGCAACAAGGTTGTGAAGACTATGAATTACTTGGTGAAATATTCAAAACAACAACTGCAATTAGAAAGCTTCAACAATTATCCACTAAATATCCACTATCTTCTAATGAAGAGAGATGCTTTTTATTTGGTTCTATACATATTGACTTCGGCGGCAATAGTTCAGATGGTGAAGGGTTTGAAAAAGGTAAAAGAAAAAACACACAGTACCGATTCAATTTCCAAAGATCGTTGATCTAGCAAGGTGATAAGATGGATAAAATGAAAGCATTCTTGGATAAGTGGGTATCCATATTGAGTGCAAAAGAAGAAACTGGTATCCTTAATGACAATCTCAAACATACCAACATGATGATACTTTTAAACAGGTTCAAGGAAATAATTAAGGTTTAATACATCTGAAATCAATTAATAAACACAAGAAGATACTTTTAAACACAACCAACATGATGATAGGTTTGATATTCATGAATTTAACATATCTATGTTTATTTTATACAACTAGTATATAAAAAATGAGATATTACATGCATAATTCTTCATCTATTTCACTTAAAATTAAAGGACCTAAAATTATTAAAAAGAGAAAAGAAAAAAGCCCTAACTAGTTTTGCATTTAAACTTTAGTTTGAGATCCTCACTTCCAATTCCTAGTTGGTATATCTAAGATGAAAACTAGTGAGTATTTGCATATATTGTATATCTGGATATCATGTAATTTATACTCTAACATCCGAATACCCTTCCATTTCCAACTCTTTTCCTTCACTTATTTCATCATATTCTTCAACCTTTTTGTACTCAAAGGCACTAGAAATCCACATATAGACACATAGATTAATAGCACTCAACCCTGCCAATACCCAATAGAAGTAATTAAGATTTGAACGGTTCAGATTATCTCCCAACCATTCCTTTCCATGCTTTGAAGTGATCATTTGAACCACTGAGATGATTCCAGTGTTGACAAAGCTCCCAATTCCCACTATACTTATATAAGCTGCTGCTCCAATGCTTCTCATTTCTTCCGGCATTTGATCGTAGAACAGTTCTTGTAATCCGACGATGGTGAACACGTCTCCGATCCCAGTGAGTACATATTGTGGAAGTAACCACCATATGCTCATGGGGATCACTGCTTTCGGGGTGTCAATTAGGCCGTGTTCTCTAGCGGTGTTCACTCTAGCAGTCTCGACAATGCCTGCAACGACCATGTTAAGTATGGATACAAACAAACCGATACCGATTCTTTGTAGCATGGTTATTCCTGTGGGGTTTTTGCTTAGCTTTCGGGCTATAGGGACGAAAACACAATCATAAACCGGGACCACGATGAGGATGGTGAGGCCTACTAGGCTTTGGAGTGCCGCGGGAGGGACTTGGAAATTGGGGCCGAGGGATCTGGACATTGTGCTGCCTTGCTTGGTGAAAAATGTGTGTAATTGAGTTATCACTGCACAAAACATTAAGCAACTAACCCAAATGGGGATGAGTCGAAGTAGAAGCTTAACTTCTTCCACTTGGTTCAATGAACAAAGCTTCCATGGATTCCTGGATTTCCTCATCGCATCATCATTGTCAATCATCATTGCCTTGTCTAAAAATCTGCATTTCCAATCTAATATTAGTAATCATCATTTTCTTAAATTGAATATAAATATTTTAAAATAAAAAAATTTTAAACCATAATTAAATTCTAAATGAAAATAATAATAAAATTCATTTTTAATGATCTTTTCGCTATTAATTGAATGAAAATATATAAATAGTAAACATTAGTTTATCCTTTTACCGTGTAATTCTGTATTTGATAAATTAAGATTTTAAGTGTAGAAAAATTAAATATTGAATTTTTATTGTTAAATTTTATAAGTGCTGAATTTATATTAAAAAATTAGTTGGTAAATTAGTAAATATAAGATGGAATACAATCATGTTGTTTGATAAAAATAAATACTGGTTTTAATTATTTTTTTAAAAATTTTAATCTTATTAGTATAATATTTTATATTATTTTGAATAGTATTGAATAAAAGATACACATGATAATTTGAATATTTTATTTTTTAAATAAAGAGAAATGATTTTATAAAACTGTAATCTCACATCATCATTATCCATTTCCAATAAGATGAGGAAAAATTTGAAAATCAGGAGGAAAAAAATCCAATTTGTCATTTTTCTATTAAAAAGATATAAATATGACGTGCAATCACAGTTTCATACAATTTTGAAAAAATAAATAAATTATTTGAAAGGTGTTTATAGATAATAAAAAAATTAATTAATTAACTTATTGTATTGTTCATGTTGATACAAATCCTTTCAATTTAATAGTTAAAAAAACTCTGTATAAACAGATGAGATGGAATTAATTTAGCAAGAGAATAGGATCTTATTCTAATTGTGTGAACATCAATCAAGATTTAGAAATTGGCTGGAAAATTATTAAATAATAAAAAAGGAGTAAACCTAAAGAAATATATTTCATATTATTTAAATGAAAGTGGTGATTTTATCTCATTCATATAATTATACATAGATTCCTTTGCCTTTATTAATTAATTAACTAAATAAAATCAACTTTTAATTCCTTGCTTTATTACATATTACATTATTTAATATATTAAGTTATCTCTAAGTGGCTTATTTGATAAGGCTTGTAAGTAAATTATATTAATAAATAAAAGTACACATTCCAAACCCTTTGATTATTAAATCATGATGTCCCGCCTCAAGACTAAGGGTTTTTTTAACAACGTTTATTTTCAGTATCTAATTTCACCGTTATCGTTGTCAATAATTACATTTTTTGTCAATTTACTTTTTAAAAAATAATCACATCGTATTTTTTTATCTCATTTTTCATTTATCATTTATTCCAAAAATTCCAATTTATCATTTATCTAATTTTTCTCTCTAAATTGATTTGTGGGTTCAAAACAAAATTTTAAAAGAATTAGTGAATTGAATTTAAAAAATCAATTCATATTAAATATAAAATCAATCAATCAAAATAATCCCTACCCTTAATAGACTAAAAGTCAAGAAGGTACAATTATGTACTTTTGTGATTAAATGGTGTTTTATAAAATAAAATAATTGGGTTACTTATTAAAATTTGATTTTCTTCACATATTTACCATAAAAATGCCAAAATTGTATGATTTAAAAAAAAAAAAAAAAACACTTTCTTTCGAAGTATGCGGGAGTTACCTAAATTGATTTGTACGGACCAATTTGGGGCCCATGGTTTGACCTGGGACCCTATCATCCTCACAACATATGCCCCTGCTACCGTGCGACTCAGTCAACCGCCACTTCCTAGCAGCCGCGACAAAGACCTGAGCCACCCTGGTGAACGGACTTCCCGTCGGGCGCTGCTTTCTATACCTCTTCATTCCTATTAGAAACAACGCCAATGCCACCGCCAACGACCCTGCTAACACTCCAAACCCCGCCGCCCAACTAACATTATCCTACACGTCAATTCCCATCACTTTATATACTTTTTCTAAATGAAAAGGAAAGTAACGCTAGTCTACGGCACAATTTTTGACTTTTGAGTCATAATTAGTGGAAGCGTTTTTATTTTACCTGGATGTAGATGACGACAACAATGGCGACGGAGGCGCCGGTTACGATCCCTAGATACCACCAGTTGAAAAATGAGCTTTTAGCTGCCTTCTCTTCTGGGTTGTTTTCGTCGAACTGATCGGCGGCGAAGGTTTGAACGCACGGTTTATGGCCACCTTCACCTATGGCTAATATGTAAAGTGCTGTCAAAAACACGGGTTTTCGAGAATGCATAGGAATTACTGAGACTGATAAACTCAATAACACCATTCCCTGTAAACATTCCAATATTATTAATTTAAGCAAGCAACTAAAATATGCGATATAAAGTCAAGGTTTCAACAGTAACGTCTTTTAATTTACCAGGAAGTAGATGGAAGAGGCAGCAAGGATGGTCTTGAAGCGGCCGAGATATGAATCGGCGACGAAAGCTCCGAGTAAAGGGAAGATGGCGGAAACGCCAACCCAAGTATTGACGTTCTTAGCGGCGGCGGCCACCGGCTGACCGAGGTTGTTGGTGAGATAAGTGATGAGGTTTCCGGCCAAACCATAGAAAGCAAAACGCTCTGCCATCTCAACAACTGCATCATCAAAAGGGGTTAAAATACATACAAGAGAAGAAACCCAAAATTGAAAAGAGAGATGGGGATGGGTTTACAGATGACAAAAATGGCGGCGTTCCAACCACCTTTGGAGGTGTTTTTCTGAGAAGGGAGGAGCTTGCTGGGATTTTGATGGTCATTGTCAATGGCGACTGGAGTAACTGGGGCATCCATGCTGGAATTTGGGCAGGTGGAAACAAAAGAGAACGTTGGGATACCCTTGGATGCTTTGCTCCAATTTATACATGTCAAACACCCAATTTAATGATTTCATATACTATATCTACGTGTTGGTGTCAATTTAATTAAAAAATTATTTTTTTAAAAAAAAATTATTATCTAATATTTTTATTTTTATATAAAATTTATAAAAAAATAATTATAAATCACCTAGGCTGAGACAAGAAATTAATGAATAATCTGGCTTTAGTCGACGGATCTATTTGGGCATTTAACTCCATTTTATTTATTTTCTTTAAATATGCTGTATTGTCCCACTTTGTCAGGGTATCTTTAATTGCAATATAGTAAGATTTTTTATAATTATGGGTCACCAATTATTTATTAAAGAAATAAATATATTTGTATTTAATGATTACCGATGTGTATTTTAACTGTAATTAAAATAATACAATTTTATATTGAACTTCGTGTGTTAGTATGATAGTTAGGGTGTTTATTATTTCAAGTGTAATTTGGGTTTAAGTCGCACTAATTGCATTGTTGTTAAGGCTTTGTCCTCCTCTTATAATTAATCATAAAGTAATAGAACCTTAACACATATAAATGTCGAGTTTTTGAATCAGCAAAATTTATAGAAAAGAGGAAGAATATCAGATAACTTTAAGATAGCACGAAGTTGTCAAGTTTAATGTGTCATAAAATAGAATAAATTAAACATGCAAAGGATCAAAGTCCTACTACATCAAGTCAAATATGTATCTATAATAGTAAAGTATACTATTCCTAAAGGGAATCCTAGAAAGTATTCGGAAAGACCTCAACACCTATGGATATCAAGATTCTATTAATATGACTTCATCGTCAACAAATGATTGGATAATAGATTTTACAATTGCTATTCTACACCAATAAGAAACTTCACACCTTTTGAGTGTTGAAGCACCCAAAAAAAAACTATTCTGGAAATTAACTTTTCTACACACCTATTTAACGAGAAATGTATTATTACATAATATATATGATATATATGGGAGGAATTCACTTATATCAGTATAAAATTAAATTAGTTTTACACACATTTTAAACCTTTTGTATGATAAATATTTTAACAATGTGATTGTTGAATTTATTAATATTTTATTTGTGACACATGTAAATTTTTGACTGATCCCATGTCTCTATTATATCAATCCAAATTATTGTATTTGTAATATATATTTAACATTTAAATGTTAGATATTTTTAATTTACTTTGAAGTTATTTTGAATTTTTAATGTAAATTTAATAAATTTATTTGTAAAAATTAAGTAAACATATTTATGAATATAAAATCAAACATATATTTGCTCAAAAAAATCAAACATATATTTAAATAGTTGAAAATTTATTAAAGGACAATAAACATAAATAACAAACAAATATATTTTTTAGATTTTTTTTATACAAGATTAGAGATAGGGGATGAGATAACATGGTTCAAACTCGTATGTCTAATAAGAGTTTTAATCACCGTTTTATTTAAATCGATACATATATTTTTAATTTTAGATATAAATAGCTAAACATAAATATTATTTATTATATTATGAAAGTAAAAATAAAAATATTACTAATTCATTATAATCCAACAACAAACAAGTTTTTGATTAGATTCAGACAATTTATTAAATAAGTTTCAAGCTATTCATAAATCAATTTATTTAGAAATATTAATGAATTAAACCTATATTCTATATTCCAGTTGAATTTATTTAATAAATCAACAACAATATTTTATTTTATTTTATTTTATTTTAAATAACCAAATAAAAATTGAATGGTTCATTTAGCTTAGATTTTACTCAATGCCCTAAAACTTATCTCTCAAATTACTTTACGCAAAACTATGTATGGTGCTTGACTTGTGGACCAACTAATAGTTCAATTTGCTTCACATGAAACACTCGGTTCATTTAATTTTATTCACACATGCACTTTGACATGTGGACTGACTATAACAATAAATTGGCGTTTCAAATTATATTAATTAAATAAGCAAATTTATTAAAAGAAAACAGATAAAATCAACTGTATGTAACGCGTAGGTTTGTGCAAGTGTACACAGTCGTTTTCAAGTAATAAGTAAGTAGCGAGTTACCGTCTCCACAGGGATTGTATTTGTGCTAAGTCACTTAATTTGTAAAATTATATTAACAATTTGGTAAATAAAAACACAATATAGTTGAGGAGTGGTGATTAAAATATATTAAACTAAATACAATGATCCCTAATGCAAATTATCCTAAGTATGCAAACTATATGAATGAAATAGATTTTAGTAAAATTAAACACAATTTGTAACAATTATAACATAAATAAACTAGGACAATTACTTTAATTAAACTCAATTTATTATCAACATGCTTAATAACATTCAGAAAAATATTCCATGGCAACTCGATCTTTCAAGAGTTTGGAAACCACATTAGGTCCTTTCGGAATCCTTTACTTAGTAAATACGCATTTTACTGATCCTTATTTACTAAGGGTTTCTTAGCATTCATGTGAGGTAACAAGGACGTGTCAGGTTTGAAACAATTTAATCACACAAATCTAAAAACTATGTAGATAACAAAGCTTGGTCAGAGTTGTTATGCAACCTACAATTTAATCGGGTCAGGATCTAAATTGAGCATGCACATTTCAATTATGTGTCCATTAGCCGTTGTCTGGTCAGGATCGTTCAACTAATTTAGGTGCATTTCAATCACGTATGAATGAAATACAGACTTGATTTTAATTGAAAACATGATCGATTGAGGCACAAACATTATAAGCATGAATCAATTAAATATTATTTAATCAAAGCAATCATCCTAGCTTAAATAAAATTAAGCTAACATTGTTGTAAACAAGAACAAAGAACACATAGCAAACATCTTTAGATTAAATTAAAGAAAAGAAAGATTAAACCCAATGTAGAGTGGCTGTCACCCAAGACTTTGACTGACGAGGCTCCTTCGTTCCTTTGTTGATGGCTCTCCAAGGTGGCCGACCAAGGGTTCTTTAAGAGGCTTAATTGCTAAAATCTCTATGAAGAGATGATGCTAGGCGTGGTTTATTAAAATGTGATTTTATGCTTTATTATATAGTTTTCATGTAATAAATGGCTTATTTTATATTAATTTATTAAACAATTACTTAGTTTTAACAATGGATTTAAGTAAAAATGTGATAAGTTGCATAGGAAAAATCCTATATATTTTTCCGTTTACATTGTCCATGATTGAAAATATCATTTTCATTATTTTTATAAAATTTATACTTATTAAGTATTCTCAAGGTTTACTCTAATTGTTTCCTTTCTTTGTAGATTGTTACTTTGCGAAACTTGCCGAGTCGGATCAGTGCGAAGCACACACTATCAAAAGACGGTAGAATTGTGCTCTTTGTGTCCAAATTTTGTGTCATGTATATAGGGGCACCTTAGTATGCTAATGGTCATTTTGGGATAGTTGGGTATATGGAAATTGTGGCATGGTTAATCTTGAGTAATATGATTTCCTTGTGACTTGGTAAATGTAAAGCATTAGTATGAGTGATGATATAAACTTATATGTTTTGGCATGTTAAAGATTACAAAATGAAGTAAATAGGATAATTAAGTTGATGTATGATTGGAAACGGTATAAATGATTGTCATACTTGAAACATATGTTAAGTGTATGGTTGTTTTGGTTCATTTCAAGATCGTATGGATCCTTGATGCTCAAAATAAGTAGACATGCATATGTTGATCTAAGATAAGAAAAGTTGACATAGTCAGGTAAGTAAATGGTGTAATTGAATCTAAATAAATGACACAGATTGTATGTTATGTTAAATGATTGAATTTAAATTGTCACAAGCTTGTTTTGGCATGGTTTGTTAGGTTTTGGTATAGATGAATTGGAAAATGAAAGTATGTGATAATATGCTTTGGTTGGAAACACGTGAATAAGTACCAAATGTCTTAACTTGCCAAAAACAAGGGCAACGTCATGACCATGAGTCCTCGACATCGCAACTTAGTCTAATAGTGAGTGGTGTCGCGATGTGGAGGTTTTTGACATTGCGATGTGACTCACTAAGTTACGTAGTCGTGATAAGGGAATTATGAAGTCACGATGTCAACCCGAGGTTTTAAAAACTTTACAAATTGGTCCTAATTCAACTTCGGGTTAGCAAAAGAGCTTTCGTAAGCTCGTGTGGGACCCTAAAATGAATATGTTGCATAGTATGAACGTGAAATTGTACTTAATTGAAATGTGTATGACTGTATATTTAACATATGAATTATGTACTACATATTTGATGGTTAGAATAACTAAGAATCTTTTAGTACTTGATAACTTTGTTTTATAAATTAATAGTTAATATAGTTCAATATATTAGTTTATGATAAAATTTGATTGATTATGTTTGATATTTGGTTGTGGTTGTAGTTGGTATTTGATTGTTATTTGTAGTGGATTGATTTGTGATAGGATGTGATGAAATTTAAAATTTGTGGGGGAATGAGATAATATAGTATGGTTATTCTAGTGATATATTTATAAACATTGTGATAGATTAAGAAAGAATTTATAATAAAAAAGAAAAGACAACTTATATGAGAAAAAAAATCTGTGACGCAATTTTTGTCTAATTAATATTGTGGAAAAATTTAATTATGACAATAGTAACAAAAAGTTTGTGACATAATTATAGGACGGAAATTAAATTGTGATAGAATTTAGTGATGAAAATAAAATGTTAGTGACTATTTATATTGTGACAAGTAGCTGCCCAATTTAACAATTAGTTGTGACAGAAATGAAAAAAATTGCGATGAAGCTTTTTGTCACAAATTTAGTGACAGAATATGTAAAATTTGTGACAAACCTTATTAGTGTGGGGTATCATCAACAAAAAAATCCGCCACAAACTCTGTTATTAATTTTCAATAGTGACGGGTGTATAGCATCTTGTGACGGGTTTTTGCTTGTCACTTTTAAAGCATTTTATAGTAGTGTAAAATTATAGGTTCTGATCATATATGCTCTTTTTAATACGATACCTAGAACTACTCATACCCCCTCCCTAACTCTTAAATAAGAGGATAATGCGCTTCAACACACTCGAATCTATATATTCCTATATTGACAACAATACCTATACCAATTGAGTTAAAACTCAATCGGCTGAATTCCAACTAATTTTATATGCATTTCATTGTTATAATTTAGATACTCTACAAAATATAATGAAAAGAAATCCAAACTTAAAATTTTAAATATGTTTTGAAATGGAGCATGAAGCCCCATACCTGACAGCTTTCTTAAGTGAAACAATGCCACGTAAACGTTATGAAAATCCAAAAAATGTTGTAGTGGATGGTTTATCAGATTGAAGATAGTGGAATTTTATATTAATATTCCCATAGTTTAGTATTTTAATCTTCAATATTCCTATTTTCGTCAACAGGTATGTGGTCTGTAAATATAATATTGGACTTCTAATTCAAGTGATTAGAGATTATCTTGACAACATGTTTTTCTTTCTCTGCTTTTATTTAGTAAGGTTATATATCTCTCTTAAAGTCTTTGTTTTAAATTTTAAAATTTTAAAGTGCATTTTTTTTAAAAGGGGACCAAATTTGGTTAGAAAATCAAAGGGTAATGGTTAGATACAATACATCAAAATGGGATCATATCTTATTTTTATCCCTAAATTTAGATTCTGTCAAGATTTGATAATATAATTAATGTTCTTGGAACATGATTGGATTAGAGTGGAATTAAACAATATACTAGTTTTGATAGTGTAATTAATTTTCTTGGAACCGATCAAATCGAAAACCGCGCGAAACTGATAAAAATCTAAAACTAAGACAAAACTTGTAGTTGAACAAGTTAGAACCATTTGATAAATTTTTTTTTAAATTTAACTATTTTTTATCTAATAGTTGAATCAATCAAACTAAATAAATTGCGAATTGATGGATTAACTGGTTCAACCATTAAAATTTCGGACAAATGAAATGTTTTATCACTTAAGCCATTAAAATTAAATCAAATTTTATGAAAGGTCCTTTTGACAGATTTAGTCCCTTCATAATAATTTAATTATATTTCTAGTCCTTTTATTTTTATTTTCAGCCTTATGCCAACTTTTTTCTATTAATTTAGTTAAGTATTTATTTGTTCAAACATGTCAAGATTTTCTTTACTTTTGATTAATATGTTTCCAGAAAGTGACAAAAAGCTAATGGAAAATCCCTGTTAGATTGGATTGTATTCATATTCATCCAAGGAATGGCACATGTTTTGTTATGACTTTTGGGAAGTTTGTGTTATATATTTCGACCCTACAAGGATTGCTTTTTCTACAAATTCATTCTATTGGGAAGTTTGGATTCGATGAACCATTTTATGGGATAATCATTGCTATTTCCTTTTTATTTCCTAATTTGATTTATTTGCTTAATAAAGGAAATTATTGCATTTTTTACACACTTAATAAACATTTTAGAGTTAATTAGATTGAAATTGAATTTATTTGGTATAATGTTGTTTTTTATTCTTACTTTAAGTTTTTCAGGTTGCTGTCATTTTAGGAAAAAATATGAAAGAAAATAAATTTTCCCAGGCTGGTCTTATATGGTGCCGTAGGGGAAAATATTTTATGAAACTTATACACAACTTTAACATTTCGTAAAAAAACATTTAAAAAAAACTTTCAACCATATTTCCATTATGGGATTCCAGATCTGAATTTTTTTTCCCCTTCAGCACTATTACATTTCCAGAAGAAACAATAATAAATTAACTTTTAAAATTAGATAAAAATAAATACAACACTTGAAAATAATAGACACATAGCTTTGATTAATGAAACTTGCATAAAATCAGAAAAAATGTAACACCCCCGACTAGGCCGACCTGACTTAGGAGTTTTAACTAAGTTGAAGGCGTTACATTTGATCACCGAGGTGGTCCCGTAAAAACATTCTTTTTGAAGCGTTGATTTTAAGAAATATGTTCATTAGTTTAAATCGGCTTTACTTAATAAATTGATTACAACGTTATTAATGTGAAGTTTTTAGAAAAACGATTTTTTTTAGGTATTCAAGAAAATACTTTATCAAAACTTTAAGTATCTTACAAAGCAACGGAAGACATTTAAAGTAATGATTTTCTTACCAAAAAACATGCAAATATCAAAGTATTAACTAAGTGTCATGCTTTAAAATAAATAAACTAATCAATCCCAAACTTAATATATAAAAGCAAGAAATTAATAATTACAATCTTGAAAATAAATGATAAATGAAAAAAATTTTAAATAATAAAACAAGCTGCTAATCCGAGAGTCCTTCGACGCCATACCAAGTCCTAATTTTCTACGTTACTTGAGAGATAAAGGAAAAAGAGGGAATAAGGTTACAATGGCTCGGTGTGAGACTAACTTATATATCATTATATATAATTGCACAAATAGAAAAACATAGAAATAATAGTGAGTTAAGCATAACATATGGAACATATAGTAAATCAATGTATTTACAGTTTATGTGTGATGCAAAGCAAATGCAAATTTCCCACCCGTCCATCCTATCCACCTTCGAGCACCACTCGACACACCAAAACACATATAAAAAAACTAACCATCCCAGATTTTCTGGTGAAGATAGACGTTCTCTTGTCATCTGTGACGATGACTTTTACTACAATAACTTACCATCCCGGTTGCCCGATTTTGATGGATTTTTACTATAATAAACTATCATCCCGATCTACTCGATTTTGATGGCTTTTTAAACTATCATCACGACTTATCTGATTTTGATAACATTGTCACCTACTTCGTGCAATATTGACTTTCGGTGTGGACTTAAATTGTCACTATCTCCTACGGAACTCCTCCATCCTCCCGTCCTCCATACCCATTTTTCATAGAATTATACACATATACTTTAGCATATCATGCTATTTTTCAACATTTAATGCTACATTTGATATTTTAAACTTATCATATAACAACATGTGTTTATGCACTCACTCACATCAATTTCACATAAGTTATTAATTTATACGAATTAAAATAGTATTACATATACAACATCTTCATGTGATTTAACATACTTAGTTTGGCTAACACATTCATGAGTAGGGTTTTCAGGGGTCACACATATCGTAACAACACCCCTAACTCGTCTCTGTAGCCGAATTAGGGTTACAGAGTATTACGACGCATACCAAATCAAATGACAGCATAAAATAATTCAATTATTAAATTAAATACCAAATATTCAAAACCAGTCAAAATTCATAGCATATATATGATTACGGGCCTTATATCAAGCTTATGTAACCTAAAAATCAATTCAGGAACAATCAAGGACTTATTTGAAACAAAATAGAAAAATGTAAAAAAACTTGAAAACAAGGGTCACACGGCCTTGTGGCTCAGGGACATGGCTGTATGGCCAAACCGTGTACAGTCTAAAAATGGGGTCACACAATCGTGTCACAAATCGTGTCTCCAGGTTGTGTAACAACTTGAAACCTTGTAGGACAAACCTGCACCACAATTAAATAGTCCACACGGCCGTGTGGTGTGACCGTATGTGGCACACGACCGTGTGCACCTAAAATGACTTCCAAAACAAGCCAAAACAATGCCCTTTCCTTAGGTGCCAAGCCAAACCAAAATCAACCATTCACATGCCTTCAAAACACATTCAAAAAAGCTTAAAACATACCAAAACATTCAACCTAAGTGCCTAACCAATATGTCCTCATTGACACCACATTTCATACACCAATCTAATTCACATTCAAAGGTCACTAGTCCTTGCCTTAAACATATGCCAAACCTATCAACTCATCCATTCCATTCACATTCAATTCTACCATATTTCAACCACTTACAAGAAGCATAAGCCAAATGACCAAAGACATATACATATGGACATATTCAAGTAAAAATCAAATATATATGCACAAGTATACTCAAACCAAGTTTAAACAACATCATTATAGCAAAAGAACTTAGATGCTCCTATTACATGCCATTTATAACCTAACATCAAAATGACTGAAACATCTACCGAGATGTAGAACGGATAGTGTATGTGCTTCGACTTGATTCCAATCAATCGAGATTTTCGATAATGTACAGAAAAAGAAAACAACTAACATAAGTAACTAGTGCTTAGTAAGTAGTGGCGGTACAATTTGTACCATCTTTATTCTCTCAAAAAGAATAATTGGATGGTTGAGGGTTGATGATTTCGCTACTGACGGTGGGGTTGGTTGTGTAGCTGTGGCGGGCCGTCCTAGGTGTTAGGAAGGCTATTAAGTAAGTGGTCATGATTCTCTTTGCCGATCATAGGCCCTTGTTGAAGTGAAAGACCTCTGTATCAGGTTATAGGATTTGTTGTTAACTTTGTATTTTAGATTGGTTAATAGTTTTTATGCTTTCTGCATGAGTTCGCACGTCTTTCATTCAAAAACTGAGTAAAGATGCATGGTATAGCATTTATAGTTTTCTTTTGATTTTTCTTGGTTATCTTTTCTTTGTTAGACTATTCTATTTGGTCTTTTATGGGGGTTTCTTTTGTATTCTTCTGCGTTATTGCGAATAGGTATTTTAGGTTTTCTTTTATTTTCGAGTTTAGTTGGTATTTTGGAAGAAAGTTTTCTTTTCTTTAGATTCGGGTTGTTTTGTCTTGGTGTTTTGACTCATTAGGTGGTGTCTTGTTTCTCTGGTTATATAGTCGTAGTACAACCTAATATTTTGGATCTAGCTCGCAGCAATACATGCCTTCGGCGAATCAGGCTCAATCTGAAGTTCAGAGGTTAAGAGACCAGATGGTTCAGATGCAAGCGAGCACAGTTGAACAAATTGCTCAACTTAAAACAGAGGCAGCATCGAGAGCAGTAGAGGCTCAAAGAAAATATGATGAACTCCAGCTACAACTTAAAGTAAAGGCAGCAGCAAGGGAAGCAGAGGCAATAAGAAAATATGACAAACTCCAGCTACAGCTTCAAAATATGATGAAGATGTTTCAGCAGAATCAATCGCAGAATCCACCATATTAGACTTTTGTTTTCTTATTGTGAGAATATCTTAACAATATAACTTTTGAATATAATATATTTTGTTATTTCATTTATTAATTTAGATCATATACATATTTCTTTCGTGATAGTATCATTGGCGTTTGAAGTTTTTGGTTGGATTTGATGTTACAAGAAAATATATTGAAAATTCTGGTTCTATATGAAATAAAATGGGTTGGTAAAATCTGTTAAAGTTAGTGGCATTTCCTTACAAACGCCGCTAAAGAACATAATCTTTAGCAGCGCTTTTACTACAAACGCCGCTATAGAACATGATCTTTTGCGGTGTTTTTAAAAATAGCGCAGCTAAAAATTATGTTCTTTAGCGGCGTTTTCCCACATAAATGCCACAAAATTTAGCGGCGTTTTTTGCAACGTTTTGATAAGCGCCGCTATAGGGCCAAAAAAACACCGCTAAAAACTTGTTTTGCTAAAGATGTTTGATATCCATGATGAATGGAATAAATAGGTAGGAAGCACTTATTACCTAATGTTAAAAAGAATAAATTGATTTTATATTTAGAAAAACCTATATTCAAAACATTTATTCAAATTATTATATTTAATTTTTATTTAAAATAATTTAAAAGAATATAAAATATTACATTAATAAATTTAAAATTATTAAATAAGTATGTTTTAAAATTGAAGATTTTTATTATTAAACAATATAACTATATGTAGTACGTAATATTTATTATCGTAACAAAGAATTTTATAGGGAAAAGGGTGAAGGATCCACTTACATAGTGTAAAAATTAAAGTAGTTTTACACATTTTCATAATTATTTATATGACTAATATTTTAACGATCATGCATATCAAATTTGATGTAAATTTAAAACTTCTAATCATTTGTTTTATATAAAAAATTCAATCATTTGATATATATATATATATATATATAGAGAGAGAGAGAGAGAGTTTTTAGACCGATATGATAGAAATATCGGATCGATTTAAAATTTTACATGCATAACAAGTATAATTATATTGATAAATCTAACGATTGAATTATTAAAATATAAACCGTATAAATAATTACGAAAATACGTAAAACTACTTTAATTATATAATGATTATCAAGTAGAATTATATGATAAAGCTACTTATTACCGAAAAGTTGGATTGGATCAGATAAATTTCTTATTCTATTAACTAGGATTCAAAAACTCAACAAGTTTTGTGTCTATGTTATGTGCCCTAATGAAAGACAAGACAAAATTTTAGAGCTGAAATCGAAAAACTATTTATGAAATCTAAATTTTAATTGTAAAATTATTGAGTTTTTTTTTATACAATACCTTGAATTATCTATAATCTTTCTCAACTCTTAAATAAGAGAAGATAAACACGCTTTAGCACGTTAAAACTCATATCCTCTTATACTGACAACAATTTCAATACTAACTAAATTAAATATAAAATTTTAAAATATTTTCTATCTACACCTCTACTTGTAACCAAAGTAACTTTTATTGTTTGGTAAAGAGCCAAACTAGACCAACCTATGACTAAGGTTTTTTTTTTCTTTTTCCAAATATTAAAGGGTAATCTAAGAGACATATCTTTTTCTTTGTAATGCAAATCCTCTATAAAGAGAGAAAAGAGAGAGAAAAGTAAAAGGAATCAATTTTCTTTTTTCTGTTTGAAATTAATATATTATGATTTTTTTTCTCTGCATATTATAGAATTATTATAAAATATACCACAATCTAATCCGTTCTGGTGATCTAAAATCTGACCTGATCAAGAAGAAAGTCCCTTTATATACATTTTCAATGACCTTCTGAAGAGGGGTCTACTCTCTAAAAAACTCTGTATTTTCCATCTTTTTTTTCATAAAAGATAATTTTCCTCCTCACTCTGAAGAATGGGAACTAACCAACTAAATATAATATTCAACAATGCACTTCAAAATATTTAATATTTAAAACTGTAAAATAAATATAAAATACATTAATTATAAAAAAAAAGATTCAAAAGTCTAGATTCGGATTTGTGTGGAATAATTAAGATATAAGCAATAAGATAAAGCATCATTGAAAGATTGGAACTGAATTAGGCCAAAAGGGAAGGAATAAGTAAAAGATTTTAAAAAAATAATATTCTATGCCTTCTTTTACTAAATTATATATATATATATATATATATATATATATATTAAAATTACTTTTTTTTGCAAAGTATATTTTTCATGTTCTTTGCACCCAAACATTAATAAATAATAAATCACTAAAAAACTATTTTCAGCGATTTTTTTCGTCGGAATTTGGAATAAAATCTTTGGATGAAATTTGTGAAGGACAATAATAACTTTTTAACAATCAAATAATAATAATTAGTTTACTATCCCCACTATGTTAACTAAATATATAATCACTTACATCAATTAATTTATTTTTAAAAAATATTTTTTTATTAAATCAAATGAAAAGTGTGTTAGGCATAGATTATTTTAGATGAAATTATAATTATGGTGTTTCTATTAGGGCAATTTACCTAAATATACTGATTTTAAAAAAAATTTTACGGAAAAGGGCTGAAAAAATAATTATTTACCGGAAAGGGCCATTTCTCCCCAAAACGCGTCCACGTCAGCGCGTTTTGGGGGGATGCAGCAGGAAAGCGCGTCCATGAGGGCGTGCTTTGTGCCACATCAGCCAAAAACGCGTCCTTGAGGGCGCACTTTGCTGATGTGGCAAAAGCGCTCCCTCGTGGACAAGCTTTTGCCCCTTCCCCCCCGATGGGCTTTTCACTAGTTTTTAGTGTTAGGGCATGATTTTTTAGGGTTTTAAGGCTACAGTTTATGGATTTTTAGGGTTAGGGTTCTGGGTTTCTAGGGAAAAATTAATGGACTATATTTTATAGTTAATTAATTAGAATAATTTTAAGTTTAGGGTTTCGGGAAAAATATATCAGCAAAATAAAAAATATTTGAATTTTTGCTACAATAGTATCTGGCAAAATAATTTTGAGAAGACGTTTCTGAACAAATAGTGGCCAAAACGCTTCAAACAGGATGCACTTTCAGCAAGAGTACTGAAAAAAGCTCCCACATGGACGCTCTTTTGCTACAGTAATCTCTAGCAAAATAATTTTGAGAAGACGTTTCTGAACAAATAGTGGCCAAAATGCTTCAAGCAGGATGCACTGTCAGCAAGAGTACTGAAAAAAGCTCCCACGTGGATGCTCTTTTGCTACAATAGTCTGGCAATCCTTAGATTATAAATTAGCCAAATTTCATTCTCAGGTTGCATAACAGAAATTGAGGCAAAAGTAAAATAGAAACTGAAGATGAGTGAACGTATTAATGCTGTTATTTACTACGATGGTGAGGTTTGTGACACCGAAAATGGTGTTATTTTTTATCGGAGAACACAGCGCGATTGGGTTTTAACCGGAATATAGACTTGACAGAACTTCACAAAAGAATTAGGCGTAAAATCTTCGGAACAACGCCAATGAAAGTTCAATCTATTAAATATAGATTTTGCGCTTCGATTGATCCAGTGAGATATGACTCATTCGACATCAAATGTCCTAGCTTGGTGGTGGAGACTCATCTTGCCAGTGGATCACCCTATCTTGAGGTATACATACATGTTCGAGGGGAGTACACGGCCCCATACCGACACTTTGTTAGTGGGAGGCAGAATACAAAAGCGCCCGTGTTTGGTGGTAGTATAGAAAACACAACTCCTGCACGACACTCGGTTGGTAGATGGGACATGCATATCCTTCCTTCGATGTTCGATGCAAGTAATACATATTGGGGAACGTCATCAACTTCTAGTGGTTGGCAATACACATATGATTGGCAACGTAACGAAAGTTGTTTAAGAAGGGACAATATACTCCCAACGACATCCACCGGCGAAGGGCCCTTGTTCGTTGCAGATGATGGTGGGTTGGATGATGAGTCCGATGTGGATCCACCTCGAAAGCCCGGCCCCGATGGTGCAAAAGTTGTATTATTTTTTGAACCGGAGCCTGTTCCAACCGATGTTGAAGGCGGTTCAAATGAAGAAGAAGAAGAAGATACGCGATTCAGGGCGTACTCGCCTCCAGCCCACATGCATAATGTCGATCTATCTCAAGACGATGCATTGGAGTTTCTTGAACTACAACACAAAAGGCGTAACCGTACAAGTTCATCGTTGGATTCGGGCGAATTAGAAGTTGGTAAACAGTTTTCCAATAAGGACACTTTTCTTGGTGCATTGAAACAATATAGCATCAAGAACGGGGTTAACTACAACGAAGTTAAATCCAAACTCGATAAGTACGAGGCCAAGCGTGCAGTGCAAGACGGTACATGTTCATGGAAAATCATGGTCTCGTTGAGGAAAATGACAAATTTGTGGGAGATCAAAAAGTAGAAAGGTCCACATGCATGTCTTGCCAGTACAATATCAATAGGTGTTCAAGGTTTTTGAATAATATTAATATTACGTAATGTTGCATTATTTAACTTCCTTCATTGATAGGTGTGTCACAAGATCATCCGAAGATGGATTCAGAGATGTTGGCTGACTTAATAATGCCGACGGTGAAGGCGAATCCGAAGACTACAGTGCCGACCTTAATTAGCAATATCCGTAGCCAATTGGGGTACACGCCCTCTTACTGGAAGACTTGGATAGCCAAGCAGAATGCGTTGGAAAAGTTGCATGGTCGGTGGGACGCTTCATACAATGAAGTGTGGCAGTGGTGTCAAGTGCTGGAGAGATATGTCCCAGGCAGCATAACAGACCTTGAAACGGAACCGGCGTATTATAACGATCGATTGTTCCGTGGATGCCAGGTGTTCAAGCATCTATTCTGGACATTTAAGCAATGCCGAGACGCATTTATATACTGCAAACCATTGGTACAAATTGACGGTACCTTTATGTATGGTAGATATACGCATAGGCTATTGCTAGCTGTGGCACAGGATGGTAGTGGGAGAATCCTTCCAATTGCGTTTGCAATAACACTGGGGGAGACAGCTGATGACTAGGATTTCTTTCTATCTAGGTTAAGGAGGCATGTCTGCCTCCAACCTGATATATGCGTTATATCGGATCGGGGCCCTGGAATACTAGTCGCAATAGAGCGACAGGGAAGCATGTGGCATCGCATGCACCATCGATATTGCCTAAGGCATGTTGCGTCCAACTACCACAAGCAACATCGATCTACAAGTCAACGACGGCAAGTGACCAACATGGGTATGTAATATCTATTAGTATAATTTCGTTTGTAATATTCAATTTATTCTTAATTGAATAGTGGTATGTAATATTCGCTATCAACTTATATTGGCAGGGTACGAGATCAATAAGGACCGTTTTCACGAGATGTTGGCGAGTTTGCGCTCAGTTAACGAAGAAGGCGCAAACTACCTACGCAATATACCTTTTGACAGTGGACACAAGCATACGACGGCGACCAACGATATGGTCATATGACCTCAAACCTGGCCGAATGCATAAATTCTGTTTTAAAAGGAACGCGTCATTTGCCGATAACATCGGTTGTGGGATAGACATCGGTTGGCCGAATAAAAACAACTTTTATTTTATTAAAATATAAAATTAAATTACAAAAATAAATAAAAAATAACTTTTATTTAATTAAATATAAAAAATTAAATTACAAAAAAAAATAAAAATAAAAACAACTTTTATTTTATTAAAGATATAAAAATTAAATTACAAGAAAAAATAAAAACAACTTTTATTTTATTAAAGATATAAAAATTAAATTAAAAAATAAATAAATAACAACTTTTATTTTATTAAAGATATAAAAATTAAATTACAAAAATAAATAAAAACAACTTTTATTTTATTAAATATAAAAATTAAATTACAATAAAAAATAAAAAAATGGTGGTCGGAATCAATGTTGGTGTCGGTCGGAATCAATGCCACATGGGGGTGGTCGACGGTTACGCGCTGGATTCCTCCTTCTTCTAGCTTCTGGCGGGGGTTGTGGAACCTCAGCGGGGATTCAGGTTCCTCCGGCAGGGGGTCTGGTTCTGGGTGTTAGGAGGATGACCCACCTTGATAAAATAATGACTGTGGAGGTGTTTGCATAAACCATGGCGGAGGTGTCTGAACCCCATAAGGCGAAGGAGACTGGTAAAAAGAAGAGCTCCCCGACGGCGCTCGTGCGATCCCTCATGCAACGGCGGCCTCAAGATCGGCTGGCCAGTCAGAGTTGTCGAGAACGGACTCAAACCGGACCATGCATTCCAACCTACCGTGGGACTGGGAAAAGGAAACATATAAGGGTTAGGATACATATAAGGGCTAGGGTACACACCTGGCATAATCTGAAAAGACTATGATGTCAGTGTCGTCGGCTGAAGTGTTGGGCCCGGTGACTGTGTGGGCGCTGTTGATGGGCCGGGTGGTTGTGTCGGCGCTGTTGATGGTCCCGTCTCATCACCTCTTCCCCTTTAATTTAAAGGGCCTTGTCGCTCCCTTTGTTGACGAAGTTGTCGTCGCCTCTCCTCTTCTGACAATGAATACGGTTTGCCATGGATCCTAAACCATGGTATGTATTCCGGCAAGCACGCTAACTCAGGAACGATGATCGGTTCCCGAGTAGGTATATAATCATACCGATTTTCCCACAATTCAATATGCGCTGACCAAAATCTTGGCCAATCCGTATGCAACTGCCGTAAGTCGACTTTATGCTCATCATCAAGCACCTCAGGTGCCACGAGAATCGGTTGTCGGAATCCAAATTGACGCAGAACCCGATCTGACTGGTGCATCTCCACGGTGGCATAGTTGATCTATGAGACCTTCACATGCCAAATGTTTGGATTTAGCAAGAACTCCTCCAGAATTACTGCCCGAATTGACGAATCCTCATATGGTGTCCATTCAAACTATATTAACATGATAAAAATATTAGTTATATACTAAATACTAAATATGAAATACGAAACGACTATTTTATTACGAAAATATATTTTATTTAATACTTACTTGTGATTCCGACCGTTGCTCTAATAGAAGCCGTATATCTTCAAGCTCGGTAGGTATTCCAACATAACTCGCCGAATGGTTCCACCTAATTAAATAAATTTTTAGCATACAATTATATTTTAAATCTACGTAATAATTGTAAAATCTAATATTAAATTTACCTCATTATGAGTGGGAATGTATATGGGTGGTCGACTCGAGGACGTAAAAATAAAAATCGAAACCGTGCCCATGATTGTAGTAGTGATAGGGAACCTCCGATTTTCGCTTTATTCGGCCGCGTCGCCCCGCACATCTCTCGATACAATTTTGCTAACACGGCAGACCCCCAACTCAATTCACCGGCTCCTGTAAAATCAATGAGTTTCAGCAGCCATCTCAAGTGTACGAGGTTTTGTGACAAGTCCGGCATCAGATAGCCTCCAATCATCTCAAGAATGTATGCCCGAGCATACCGTATTCTTTCTATTTCAGTCGAACCATTATTCAGCTCCTAGAATATATCCAGTAACTAGCCATCTCGATCCGACCACCGTAAATGTTATCCGGAATAACACCCAAAAGCTCATAGCATACGGCGGACCCGGTGACTACGGACCCATCCACCGGCAATCCTAATTGCAAATGCACGTCCTCTAGAGTGATAGTACACTCTCCGCATGGAAGATGGAAAGTGTGCGTCTTGGGTCCCCACCTCTCTATCAACGCACTGATTAACTTCGGATCCAACTTGCACCCCCGGCCTATCGTTGCCACATGCCAAAAACCCGCTTCCCCCAGGTAATTCTCGATAAACCGCGATGGCGGACCAAGCATATTGCGAATATAGCATTGCAACACCCGATCTACAGACTGTTTACAAAATTATAAAATAAAATTTAATTAAAATTGCATAAACCTTAAAAATTTTAAATAGTATTGAAAAATTAAAATTTAAACTTACCATTTGCATTTGATCGACGGAGATGTGTTTATCGGCGAGACGAATTAATTCTCCAGCCATTGCTAATACGATCGAATATTCTTAAATTTATCAAAAAAATATATTTCAAAAAATTTAAAAAAGGGCTTTTTCGTAAATATTAAATGACTATTGTGAAATTTGACAGAAAGTTTAAAGGAATTTGAGAGAAATTTGAGAGAAAGTTAAGAGAAAAATGAGTTACGACTAATGTGTGAAAAAAATAAAAGGGTTGGGAGGTTTTTATAGTTTTTTTTTTACCGTTGGAGGCCCAATGGTCAAAAAAAAAATTGATCGTTGCAGGGGCAAAAGCGGGTCCACGAGGGAGCGCTTTTGCCACATTAGCAAAACGCGCCCTCAAGGACGCGTTTTTGGCTAATGTGGCACAAAGCGCGCCCTCGTGGACGCGCTTTCCTGTTGCATCCCCCTAAAACGCGCTGATGTGGATGCGTTTTTGGGGGAAATGGCCCTTTCCTGTAAATAATTATTTTTTCGGCCCTTTTCCATAAATTTTTTTTAAAATCGATATATTTAGGTAAATTGCCCTTTCTATTATGTTTAAATTTAAGATTTAGTATTTATATTTTATTTTGATATAATTTGATTTCTTTAGATAATACCATTAGTTAGTCAAAATAACTTATACACTTAATTATTTCGATTAAAATGTTGAGGTCAATCTTTTCTTTAAAAATATTCATTTCAATTTCATGTAGATATATATATTTGTGCTAGAAAAATATTTTCAAGAGAATCATGTAATCATTTTGGCTAAGTAACACCAGTGTAAAAGTAGATTATCAAATTATGTCAAATTAAAGTATAAAAACTAAACCACAAGTATGAGCATGGCAGAGAAATCGAAACTAAAATTTTACCATTATCTTATAATGACTAAAAAAAAAAAGAATTGTGTCATTAGTTAGCCCAAATTATTAACCGTATTAATAACTTCCGTAATTGATGTGAATTCTTTTAGAAAACACTTTTTCCTACTTATCATTAAAATAATTTTTTTGTTAAAATAGTATTTTTTTTTAAGAAATCTACATCAAATTTTTAATCAAAGTAGTTAACAATATTATTTATTTAAATTAACTAATAATTTTATAAAATATAGTACTAAATTATATAAAAAAATTAAATCTTAAATTGAGAAAATTTTAAGAAAAAAATAAATTGAGGCATGATAGAGGAATAAAAATGAGATTTGACCATTCCTACTTGGTGGAACATTGTCAACACATGAAGAAGTTTTCCTTTTTCTTTTGGCGCATTATAGGGTAAAGTCTAAATAACAACGTAATTTATGTGATTCGATCTTAAGTTACATTTAAAATAATAAATACTTCACCCATTAAGTCAACACATGAGATTCAAGAAATCTTCCTTTAATATATCGGTATAATAATAACTATTCCACGAGAATTTCCAGAATAATATATATATGTACACATGTATGTATATACTTGTGATAATATCTAGGATAAGCCTTTCTAGAAAAAGAAAGATAAACAGCTAGGTACCATATAATTACAGTTTTTTTCACTTTTACTTTACTAAAAGAAAAAGATATTCTAAAAAGGTAAAAGTAAAAAAGAAAGAAAGTAAATCACAAAAGCATTAACAAACATAAAATCTATAGAGATGCGTTTGTAGTAAAAATATATGGCAAAAAGCATGTGGAACTAACTACCATTTTATTTTTTCAATGGAAGAAATCTATTTATAAATAGTGCTTCATATTTTTATAATTTTTTATTGTATTTTGTATTCTATTCATGCATATTATGCATGTATATGTTAAGCTTTGAATAAATTAAAAATGTTCAACTATTTTTCATATGTAAAAAAAAAAAAAAACTTTTAACCGTTAAACAAATACATTATTTTGGATCAACATGATACAGACATTATATCAATTTGAAAATTTACATACATCACAAGTATAATTACATTGATATAATTACATTGATAAGTGGATTTGTTATATTGATCTAAGAAAGATCTAATGTCTTTATGATATGAAATTGTTCATGGTATGAAGTTGAGAAAGTGGGAATAGTGGTGGATTGGTGTTCAAGATAGATTTCGAGAAAGCTTTCGATCAATTAAATTAGAATTTCTTGTTAATGGTTATGAACCACACGAGGATTAGGTCACGATTGTAACACTTGACCGAATGGCCGGATGACCAACCCTTCGTGATTTAAACTATCATCATAAAAAAAGTAATTTAATAATTAATCAACAATTCCATAGGGTTTTGCTGTGAAAACATAATATATAAAACAACCTTCTGATAATATTAGTCTTTTTATAATAATCTGTTCATCTAGCTTCATGAGTCTAATTACAATTTGAACTAAATTTGAAGAGTTCTTATACAAGTACAAAATAGAAATTTAAACTACACGTTGCTCCTATATCTACACATGTTACAAAACTAGGGGTGACATACTCACACAAGACTTTGAAGATTTCGGCTTAGCTCCCTTTTTCTCACAAACATAGTTTAGAAATACCTGAAATGAGGAAGAGAAACATGGTAAGTTCATGAGGAACTTAGTGAGTTCTAAAAATAAGTTACTTCAATTAAGAATTTGCCACATATCTAGTTTAGACAAACTTGTGCATTCATATTCCACAACTTATTTTTGGGCTTAAACATCATAGAGATGCAGTACATAATGCATGAGAATTTCTCTTGTGAAAGATCATGTAGCATATAGCCTCTTCGTACAAACTTGATGCGTATAACTTTAGTATAAAACCCACGGAATGGAGAGAGTCATTTCAAATTAATTTCGCAAACAATCATGCGGACTCTTTCCTGGGGATTCTTATATGCGGATTCATAAAAGATGATTCGTAGATATGGAGGACTCATACATGCGAATTCATAGAAAAAAAACTTTGTTGGGTGGTCAGGGCACCCTATCTTTAAAGATAAAAATGGGCGTGTACTTTTGTACGTCATATGCCTACTTTTTTTTTTTTGAAACATTTTCAGTTATTTTGGTAGACAGAGATAGAATTGTTAGAGCAGATGTCCCTTTTAGAAGGGCAGAATCAAATTATAGTGTTGAACAAGTAGGTGTAACTGTTGAGCTTTATGGTGGCGAACTCAATGGAGTGATTTGTAGTGAACCTGCTACTGTGAAAAAATATGTTAGACGTGCTCAATTGGGTGAAATTTTTGAATTAGATCGTGCTACTTTGAAATCCGACGGTGTGGATAAAGTAGATTCAACCATGTGGATTCATAGAAAAAACTTCATGGATAAAACATATTCAAACATGCGGACTTTGTCACGGACTTCATATGGTGAAATCTTACATATAACTTTGATGTATAATGTCGAAACCATTTTTATTTTTATTTTTAAAAATGGGGATCGACTTTAAAAACGAAAATGGAATCGCCATCAATCTTTTTTCGAGGTGTGATCGGGTCACCTTGAGATTAATCATTTTAATAAAACATTTTGATTTATTAAAATAATGATTTTGGTCTACAAAATTCGAGAAAACGGGCTCGGGAGTCGGTTACGTACGAGGAAGGATTAGCACCCTCGTAATGCCCAAAAATTGGTACCTAATTGATTAATTAATGTCCTAATATCAAAAATTTGAAAAGATTTTAAAACACGATCCTTTTGATTTTTAAAACTCATTTCCTTTAATTTTAAATGGACATTCAATTATTTAGATTTTAAAAGAAAAATCGAAACTCAGTAAGTTAGAGCACGATCTTTCGAATTTTCCAAACACCGGATATCCTTTGCTTTTTAGAAATCCTTGTCTCGATATGACAAAACGTCGCATCCAGTGAGTTAGGACACAACATCTTAAATTCCCGAGAATAGGTTTTTTTTATTTAAAAATTCATATGTTTTAGTTTCAAAAAGGGTACTCAATCATTTGGACTTAATAAGACAAATTGAAACCTAGTAAGTTAGGGCACGATTTTCTCAAAACTCCCAAATATCGAATATTGCCTTATTTTTAAATTTAAAAAAAATCATGGATTTTGAAATATGAAGGTATAGTTGGCCACATTAATAAATAAAGATTAATGAATTTTTTTTAAAAAAAATAACAAATCTAAAAAACAAATAAAAAACAAAATGTACCAAGCTTTCAAATAATAATGGACAATGTTAAAACAAATAATGTGAAAGAAAAGGATTTTGAAATCGACAATAAAAAGCAATTTAAAAATAAATTCATGTATAAAAATTTTAAAGTAGGTAATATATGTAAAAGTTTAAAATAAATCCAAAAAAAAAGATAAAATAAATAATATAATAGTAATATGTAAATGAATTTTAAAATAAATATTATATAAGAAGTAAGTTTAAATAAGTAATATATAAAATAATATATATCAATCTAAATAAATAATATGCAAAATGACTTAAAGAAAATGATATGTGACAAATCCTAAAAAGATACGTATAAGTTTAAAATAAGCAATATACGAAAACTTAAAATAGATAATATAAAACAGTTTAAAATGATATAAAATAAAACTACTTTAAAATAATCGTTATATAAAACAATAAGAAAAATGAATCATATATAAGATAATTTAAAGTAATAATATAAAAAAAACTTAATCAAAATAAAACTATTTAAAATAAGTAATATAAAAAATAATAAAGTAAAACAGCTTGAAATAAATACTACATAAAAATTTGGAATAAATAAATAAAATACAAATTTGCAAAAGTGTGAAAATAAAATAAATCTTTATACAGAAATAATAAATAAACGAATAAAATAAAAAGAATAGTTAATAATTAAACAATTAAATGGATAAATAAAATGGTTGAAAAAAACGAAGATGAATGAAGAATAAAATAAGAATAAATCATAGAAAATAAGAACGCAAGAGGGAGAGAAATTTGAGTGAATGCTCTCAAGAATTCTTATTGCTTCCCCAAAACTCAAGTCCCTTTACAATGAAGGGAGATGTCTCTATTTATAGTTGAGCCTCCCCAAATCCAACAGTACAGATTAATTACATCAACGGCTAAGATTAAAAGGTATCTACAAATTAAATTTCTAATATTACAAAATCATATCTTTTAATATTGCATACCATATCTTCTAAGATTGCATATCATATCTTCTAGGATTGCATATCCTTGAAAATTGTGTTCCCATATACGTCAAGTTTGTAAATGAACCTTCAATCTTTTCAAGTAATGGGCCATTCCAATCAGGCCAAATAATATATTTTGTACTGAACTTGGACTTTATTTTATTTTTTTTTTGTATTAGGCCCGAGCTAAATTCACTTATTACACTGATTAGTAATGGTAAGTCGTATATATTATCTCCATGGAAAAGGGCCAAATAGATTCATTGACGTAGGTCAAAACGTCCACCGATATGTCGAGTTTGACAACATCAACACCACGCTCAAATCCAGAACCTACTATCGCATCTCGAGTCAATATGCTTCGCCTTTTACTAGTGAATTGTTTCTGTAATTTGGTGCATTTAGTGGTAACCCCATAATATTCTCCTCATCATTTTATTATGCACCATCATCGACCCCAACACCATATTATGCATCGTCATCGAACCCGGCATCATTTTTTGCGCCTTCATCGTCCCCGACACCATTTTCTGCACCATCGTCTACAGTTTCCTCAATTTTTTTGTCCTATAGGGTTTTGCCCTAGTTAACTTTCAATCAGCAAAACTAAGCTATTTTCTCAAATAAATTTTTAGGTATGGCATTCGGAAAAAAAGAATTAAATCAGTTAATAAATAAAAATTAAAAGTAATTATTTCATCAACCATCAATAGAAATTAAAAATCCTAAAAACACTTAATAAATATCGTTTTAGTATATGCTTCACAAACAGTGCACTTAATAATAATCATAAAACTAGCCTAATAAAATCAGTAATTAACAAACCAAAGCGAAATAAATGGGATTCAATTGGTTTTGGTCAATTTGCTCAATAAACCATTATTTTTAACAAAAAACCATTAATAGTTTTAATCATATCTATTCTTTTTGACATAATATCTAGAATTACTAATAATTATTTTTCAATCCATAAATAGAAAGATAATTCGCTTCTGTGTACTCAAACTTATGTCCTCATACATTGATAATTATGCTTATATTAATCGAGCTAAAACTCAATCCGCCGCGGTTAATAATTTTTGTTTTAAAGTCAAATGTGGTAGATTGGAAATTAACATGAATGGCTACAATTATATTTAATTTGTCGAATCTTAAAAGGGAATTGCCGCCATTTCTTAAATCAACTATTTTTTCCCCTTACGTTTTCATTACGTTTCAACCCACAATTTCTCTCTTCAATCTTCACCTCTTTTCCCCCTACTGAAGTTGGGATTGTTGGTCTTTCTGTATTTTCAAATTCATCATCATCCATGATAATTTGAGATACTTACAGATCACGTTAGGTCCAATTCGATTAGGAAGGTAGGCAAATATTTTGGAATAAAAAATTCAATTTAATTTCTTTAATACAAAAGTTTTCACTTTAATTTTAAAATATTATAAAATTATCACACAAAATTCTTGACTTCATCTTCAATCGAATTAGACTAGTTTTTATCTAAATTTAATTTTGGTTCGGTCGAATATGAATTCACTTTTTAATATGTAAATATTTATACTATACTATTTATAAATCCCCTTATTAAGTTAGTTTCACCCATTAATTAGATCTCAACTTAGAAGGGAATTATTAAAAGTTCATTTTATTTGCAAAGTTAATTAAGAATACTTTTTTTTAAATATTTTTATAAATTAATAAAAATATTCATAATGAAAATATTATACATATAAATTACTTTTATCATTTAAATAAAAAATAATTTTTAATTTTTATATGAAATTTAATAAATATATTTATTAAATAAAAATTTTCACCCACAATCTCTCATAAATCTAATATTTATAATTTTTTTACTTTTTTAGATCATAAAAATAGTTAAATTTTATTATTTAAATAATAATATGTTAGAAAAATCTTATCTTGAAATTGACTTGATTGGAGTCGAACCTATAGGTATAATGATAATAAAAAAAAAAGGTCCAATAAGTAGAAGCAAAGACCTAAAAAGTAAAATACGTTTCCCCCTATTTTTTAAAAAAATTTCTTTCTTTTGATGATGGCTTAGTCACTTACCATTTCAGCCATTTTCTCTTTACTCCTTTTAAGGAGCAATGACCTAAAAGGAAAATATGTTTCACCATATAATAGGTGTTTTAATGTAGCAATGCAATGAGAAATACATGACATTTTTTTCCAATTAATTAAGCTAAAATATTGAAGAAAAAATATTTTAAACTTTACCACTTATTTAGATATTTTTTATATTTATTTAAAATTTTTTATTTAATTCTAATTAAGTTTTTTTTATTTTAAGTGAAATTAATGTTTATTTTGTTTGATCGTGGGTGGTCCCACAATTTTTTACACAAATCAACTTTCGTATTTTCTTCATTGGTGGTTTATTTGGTGTCCAATGGAGCAATTTTTTTCTAGTAGCTAGTAGACTCGATGATCTTTAAGGTGTATGGTTCAATTTTCATTTTCGGTATTATAGCTTCGGGTTTCTGACTTTGAAAGTAAGCCTATTTTTGGTGATATTCTCAACTGTTCTCTTAAAGTTTTCTTGAGATTATTTGTTGATAACCTTGTTTGAGTTGTATACTCTTTATTGTGGATTGGTTGTGATCTTGTAGCAAGACTTTAATTATAGTGAACTATTTGGTGGACTTTCAAAGTCCCGTGGTTTTCACCCTTTGCTTTAAAGAGGTTTTCCACGTAAAAATTATGTGTCTCGATTTATTATTTTTGCTTGCGATATTGTTGTTCATTTGCATCGACTGTTGATCTATTGTGTTATTGGGTTTTTCATAATTACCAAATTGATTTTTCAAGAGTGAAAGAATATCGATTGTGCTTCCGCAGTATTTCATCGTGTTTGGTTTTATCCAACAAATTGGTATCAAGAGCTTGGTTCTTGTGTTCAGTAATCATGGAAATTAGCACTAGTAAGATGATTATGTTGAATGGCATAAATTATCAAATTTGGTGGAATAAGATGAAAGATCTTCTATTTGTGAAGGCTTTGCACCTTCCTGTTCTTGCTACTCAAAAATCAACGTCGAAAACTGATAAGTAGTAGGTGTTTGAGCATTAGCAGGTGTGCAATTTTATTCGGAAATTTGTTGAAGAGAATGTCTATAACCACATTGATTAAGAGACGCTTGTAGGAACATTGTGGAACAAGCTTGAAAACTTGTATGCTTCGAAGTCTGGCAACAACAAGTTATTCATGCTTAAGAGAATGACGACATTAAGTTATAAGGAAGGAACTTCTATAGCCGATCACTTGAATGAGTTTCAAGTTTTGTTGAATCAACTACTTGGTACGGGGATTAAATTTGATGATATGGTTGCGAGGCTTTGATTGCTTGCTACTCGACCAAACTCTTAGGAAACATTTCGATTCTCACTCATTAATGTTGCTCAAGGTTCTTCATCACAATCTGAGGTTTTAGTTATCGGAAGTAGGGGAGAAGCAAAGACAAAGGTGAAAAGGGTAGAGATAAAAGCCAAAGTAATCCAAAATCAAGATACAAGAATCTCGAGTGTCATCACTACAGCAAGAAAGGACATATTAAGAAGTATTGCTACAAATGGAAGAAAGAGAATAGAGGCGATGGCGATAAATAATAAAGAAATAAAAAAATTGAGAAATTTGAACATGTAACTGTTGCTACTACTGATGATCTATTAGTCCTTTGTGATGAGAATTTGATCAACCTAACATGCGATAAGGCTAGTTGGGTGATAGGCATTGGTGCTTCATTTCATGTTACGTCATGAAAGGAATTCTTCACATCTTATACTTTTGGTGATTGGGGGTATTAAAGATGGGTAATACGACTTGGTATAAGTTGTTGCATGGGAGATGTTAGCTTGGTCACTAATAATGGAACCAAGTTGACATTTATAGATGTTAGGCATGCACCGAATATTCATTTGAATTTGATTTCTACAGGAAAGCTTAATGATGATGGTTATTGTAACACTTTCAGTGAGGGTCAGTAGAAATTGACTAAAGGCTCATTGGTTGTGGCTCGAAGGAAGAAGAGTTCAAACTCGTATTTGATGCAAGCTTTGACTTTTCGAGGCATGGTGAATGTGACAAAGGATGATGACTCAACAGAGTTATGGCATAGGTGACTTAGTCACATGAGAAAGAAAGAGCTTCATTGTTTGGTTAAGAAGAACTAAATTTCAGGTTTGAAGAATGCTACACTAAAGAATTGTGTTCATTGTCTAGCTGAGAAATAAAAAAGAGTTTCGTTTAAACGTCATCCTCATTCGAAAGAGTCATATTTGTTAGACTTGGTTCATTTTGTTATTTGTGGTCTATTGAAGGTTAGGTCACATGGTGGTACATTTTACTTTGTGACTTTCATATATGACTATTCGAGGAAGCTTTGGGTCTATGCATTGAAAAGAAAGGGCCATGTATTTGATGTGTTAAAATAATTTTAAGCTTCAGTTGAGAGAGGCTAGGAAGAAGTTGAAGTGCATTTTTACTGATAATGATGGCGAGTACAGAGGATCATTTGATGTTTATTATCAGTTATAGGGAATCAGACATTAGAAGACACCACCAAAGACTCCACAATTGAATGAGTTGGCTGAGAGAATGAACCAAACATTGATTGAGAAAGTCAAATATTTGCTTTCAGATGCAAAGTTTCCTAGATCTTTTAGGTTGAAACTTTGTATATAGTTGCACATGTGATTATTTATCTACCAGTGTTTCTTTACAAGGTGATGTACAAGTTAGGGTTTAGTTTGATAAAGACGTGTCGTATGATCACCTACATGTGTTCAGTTTCAAGGCATTTGTGCATGCTCCAAAAGATGAAAGATCTAAGTTGGATGCCAAAACTCAAAAATGTATCTTCATTGGTTATTGTCATGATGAGTTTAGGTACAAACTGTATGATTCGATTGAAAAGAATCTTATGAGAAGCAGAGACGTGGTTTTCTTTGAGGATCAGACCATCAAAGACATTGATAAGACGGACAAGATAAATCCACAAAGTAGTGATGACTTAATTGACACAAATTTGGTTCCTTTAGCTTCTTCGTTGAATCCTATTCAGGATCATATGTAAGAAGATAACTGATAACTCTTGAAAAGAGTTATATTTTAGGCCTCTAGATGGAATTAATTGTTTGAAATTAAGTAAATATATCTGTATTTTTAGGATAATTTTAGAACATTGTATAACAAAGCTTGAAATGTGCTACATTGGCCATTATTTGTTACTTTTATCACCTGGGGAGGAAAGGTGTGGTTTTGTGTGAATACAGGTGTAGGAATACCAAGAAGATAAAGAGGGAAAATAAAAGAAGTGAAACATTACCGTGGTAATTGGCAAGATTGATTGCCAACAGAATTGCAATAGGAATTCTGAGAAAATGACTCAATACTCTATCCACGTCACTCTCAACCAACTGGACGTGTACCAGAAAAACCAACCTGAAAAGAGGAATGAAAAATGTGTGCTGAGGTGGGAAGGATCTACCCAATAAAAGAAAGAGAGGGAAGAAGAAAAAAGGAGGAGAATTTGAGTGAGAAAGATATTGAAAACAGCAATCCTCTCTCTGCACAGAGAAAAACTCTATTGGAGGATTTCAAAGAAAGAAAGGGTAGCAACTACAGAGAGCAAAATATAGACGTGAAGAAGGGGAAGAGACATCTATCCTGGATTCACAAACGACTGGAAGATAAAAGAGAAGCTAGAGTGTGGCAAGAAATCCTACAGTTTTGCCTTTAGTTTTCCTGATTTCTGTGATTCAAACTTCTTTAAATGTTGATGAATTATTTAAATTCGGTGTTTACTTTTCCACCCATGAACTAAATCTTTTCTGGGTTAGATTTATTTAGGTGGATGATTATCATTTCTAATGTTCATGATTTGAGATTGCCTTTATCATTGTTTTATTCGATTTGTGCCTATCTTAAATACATGCATGCAAGCTCTAGACATACTTGATTGTATGATATGTTTATAGATGTACTTTTAATTCTGAAAAGGTTAAATATATTGGATCTAGAATCATTTGATGTAAGCGAATATTCGACAGAATACTCGTAGCACTTTAAACATAGATGTTGCAAATTGTGCTGAGAAGATCGTTCATTGCAGTTATTAATCCAAAGTTCTGTAGACATATAGTAACTTAGATTTTTAGCTTAAATCTAACTATCGAAAGAGGTAGGTTATAGTAGTAATTCTTTGAGCAGCTGATTAGACAATATTTTGACATGACATTATTTTGATATGAGCATTTCACTTGAATAATTCCAACCTTATTCATTCAACAATAGAAATTACTATTGCTTTTCTCTATAATTTGCCACTACAATTTATTTTTCATATCAATTTTCTATTTTTAGTATTAAATTATGTTAATTCATTATACCAACTTCTTATTCAATTTAAAAGTATTTCATGTTATTTAATATAGTTAATAGGATTATAATAACTTAATCAATTTCTTACCGATTTCTGATCCCTGTGGAGACGATACTTACTTATCACTTTATTACTTGAATGATGTGTACACTTGCACAATTGCATTAGCTATTTACACGAAACAATAACATTGATAACTAGCAGGGTATAGTTGATTTTGATGCTCTCATAAATGAGGTTGAGAATAATCAACACCAAGAACCTATAGCTTCACCAACAGTTTCACTTCAAAGATCAACTAGAGATCGACGATCTTTCATGAATTATTCTACTGGTGAGTATGTTCTTTTAACTAACAGGGGAGAACCAAAATGTTATAAAGAGACTATGGAAAGTGAATGCAAAGATAAGTGGGTTGAGTCTATGATGGATGAACTTCAATCCTTGCATGTAAACCATACCTTTGAGTTGGTGAAATTTCCAAAGGGTAAGAGAGCTTTGAGAAATCAGTGGGTTTACAGGTTGAAACAAGAAGATAATTCAACTCCACAATACAAAGCTAGATTGGTTATCAAAGATTACAGTCAGAAAAAAGGGGATTGACTTTGAGGAGATATTTTCTCCGGTTGTGAAGATGTCTTCTGTCAGAACTATATTGAATTTGGTAGCTTATTATGACTTAAAGGTTGAATAGACGAATGTGAAAACCATTTTCCTTCACAGTAATTTAGAGGAAGAGTTTTACGTGGAGCAACTAGAGAGTTTTTTTGCACAAGGGAAAAAGAGTTATGTGTGTAGATTGAAGAAGAGTTTGTATGCTTTGAAGTAAGCTCTAAGGCCATGGTACAAAAAGTTTGAGTTTGTTATAGGAGAGCATAACTATAAGGAGACTACTTCTGGTCATTGTTTTTTTGTTCAGAGATTCTCTGGTGATGATTTTATTATATTGCTTTATGTTGATGATATATTTATTGTTAGTCATAATGCTTCTAGAATTTCCATATTGAAGCAAGAGTTGAGTAAGTCCTTTGCGATTAAGGATTCGGGGCTAGCAGAAAAAATTATTGGCATTCAGTTAACACGTTATAGACAAGCCAAGAAGTTATAGTTATCACATGAGAGGTACATTGAGAAAATACTTCAAAGGTTTAATACAAATAGAGCTAAAGTGGTGAGCTCTCCCTTTGTTATGTAGTTCAAATAGAGTGTCAAGCAAATTCATTCAATAGAGAAAGAGAAGGAAGACATGCAAAAAGTTTATTACTCTTCAACCGTGGGTAGTTTGATGTATGCGATGGTATACATAAGACCAAACTTAGCTTATACAGTAGGTACTATTAGTCAGCTTCTTTCTAATTTAGGCAAAGAGCATTGGAATCTAGTAAAGTGGATTATGAGATATCTTCTTAGCACCTCCAACTTGATATTTTTTTTTTTTTTGGCAATGAGAATCTCATTCTAGTTGGTCATACAAATTCAGATATAGCTGAATACATTGAATCAAGAAGATCTACTTCGAGTTACTTGATCACTTTTGCAGGAGGAGTTGTAGCTTGACAATCTCGATTACAAAAATGTGTTACTTTATCCACTACCGATTTTGAGTTTATTGCAGCTACCAAAACATGCAAGGAGTTGCTTTGGATAAGGAAGTTTGTGCAAGAACTCGGTTTTGCTCAAGAGAGGTATGTCAGGTTTTGTGATAGCCAAAGTGCTATTCATCTTAGTAAGAATTTGACTTTTCATGCTCGGTCTAAACATATTGATGTGAAGTATCATTGGATATAAGAAGTTCTTGAGGCTAAGTTGTTAGAGCTTGAGAAAATTTACACCAATGATAATGGTGGAGATATGTTGACCAAGGTCTTACCAAAAGGGAAGTTTGAAGCTTGTTACTCTATCGTCGATATGGCGAACATTCTCACATAGGGGGAAGGGAAACTTTGTTGGGCCGTGAGTGGTCCCACTATGTGGGTGCCCACTTCTATATGTGCCCTACATATATATACAAGAATGGAGGCAACAACTTCTTTTTATGGTGAAAAGTGTGTGCCTAGAGTCAAAGAAAATTAGAGAAAAGTGGGAGAGCAAAACAGTTCTTTTTACACAAACCAGCTTTCGTATTTTCTTTGATCAGAGGTCCATTCGGTGTCTGATGGAGCTGATATTTTTACGGTAGCTAGTAGGCTTGAAAATCTTTAAAGTGTACAGTCTGATTTTCATTTCAAGTATTGTAACTTTGGGTTTTTAGCTTTGAAAGTAAGTTTATTTTTGGTGATATTCTCAAATTTTCTCTTAAAGTTTGCTTGAGATTATTTGGTGATAACCTTTTTTGAGATGTATGCTTTTTTATTATGGTTGGTTGTAATCTTGTAGTAAGACTTTGATTATAGTGGAATTTTTTGTGAACTTTCAAAGTCTCGTGGTTTTTATCCTTTGCTTTAAAGGGGTTTTCCATATAAAAGTTAAGTGTCTTGATTTATTACCTTTGCTTGTGATATTGTGGTTTATTTGCATTGGTTGTTGATATATTGTATTAGTGGATTGTCATAATTATTGAATTGATTTTTTTAGAGTGAAAGAATAAAGATTGTGCTTCCACGGTATTTCGTCTTATTCGATTTCGTCCCAACAAAATTGTAACAAAAGTTTTAAAATATAAACTAGAAATTTTATTACACGCATATAACTTGTGAAAGTTATGTAAAACTTAGGAGCGTGTTTAAAAATAACATATAATAAACAATGAAACGTGTGGTTTGAAACTAATTACTAATAAGATATGCAATATGTACGATATTAAAATGAAAAATAAATTAAATTGTGAGTCAAATGAAATTTAAACACGTAAATATATCATATTAAGAATATTAAATGTGCTACAATTGTTTATCATAGGGTTGCCTTCAACCTTAAGTTATTATCTAGTTGACTTGTAACACCAACTTAATCAATAACATTATCAATAAGAAATTTGTACACTTACTAAGTGAAAATAAATAAAAAAATATTAAAAATAAAAAAAAAGTGAAAAATATTAAAAAATATATTAGGAAAAGGAATAAAAAAAGAATTATTTGGTGGTTAAAAAATATTTAAAATATATAAAATTTTTAAGCAATTTTTTAATTAAAAAGGTAACAAAAGTAAAGAAACCATAATTGATATGTAATATTTTTTAGATTAATTATTTCTATATAAGTTAAAATTTAATAGGTTTAAATAACAATTTTTAATATAATTAAAAGTTTAAAACTACTTATAATCCCTCTTCAATCCTTAAATAAGAGAATAAACACACTTTAAACGTTCAAACCTACATCCTCCTATATTGACAATAATACTAATACCAATTAAGTTAAAAATCAATTATATAACTTTTATTTTATTTTTAATATAAATACTTTTACAAATTTAATTTCTTGTTGGTACCATGAACATGGAAAAGTGTCTTACCTTTTACTCTTTATCTCCTTTTACATTATATATTTAGCAAATAGAAACACTTTAAGCACATCATTTGGTGATCCCATCACATAAGATTTCCAATATTTGTTGTTGCAAAAGTGCTTTTAGTGCTTTTCAACTAACTGTTAATTAATAAAATTTAAAAATTACTTGGCAAATTCATATGCAAGATATGAACCCTACATTTTAAATTCATCACCATTCCCTTTGACTTGGGTTTTCACTTTCTAAGGTGCTTTTATGGCTTCCAAGTTGAAACCCACCAACAAATTTGGACGAATTCTTGATACATGGAACATAGTATTAATGCATATTTAGGCTTCCTATGATGAGTGGAAGGGTTTCACCGCATCATTTCTACCCTTTATTTTTGCCCATTTCAACCCACTTTTAATGATAAAATATGTTGTACCTAGATTTATCCTTCTTTTTCAACTTAAATGTCTAATATAATTAAGTCGCCATCTAATTAGATATATCTTCTTTCCTTTAATCTTCCTTATCCCAAGATAGTGTCTTGTTAATATTGGAAAAGAGAAAGTGGTAAGTGTATGCACTAAAACTGAAAAAGTAATGATGAAATTCTCATATTAGAAACCATGCATGTGAGAAATGCAAAAACCCTATAATAACATCCCCACAAAGAGTAAAAGGGATGACAATATGAATAGAAAATCTGTGTAACCACCACTAACCACATTTCTGCAGGCTTTCCCCACCCAAAATCATCACTAGATATACATTAACATTGCTAAAAGATAGCTTCAAATCCTCTACATATATATAGTTATATTCCAGGCTCTAGAATCAGTCAGAGAAAAGAGCTTTGAAAAGGGTCATTGCTCCACTCTATAGAGGTCAAAAATCATGTTATAATTTGATATATATTTTTCTGCATTTCCCTCGTGTGGTCTGCCAGATTTCCATGTGATACTATGCTAGCACTGTGATTGAAAGGACTAGAAACTGTAGGTTCGGAAGTATGAATATCTTTGATGATTAAGCATATATAAGTATTGGGCCTAATAATAAGATATGTAATTTTTTTAATAAAAAAAATCATGCTCAAGTTTTGAAAATATATTATTAAAAGAGATAACCATAAATTATTATTACTATTATTTTTGATATTCTTATTTTAAAACCATTACTTTTTAGAGTTGTATCGAACAAATGGTAGTAGATAAATTTATCTATGATAATATTAGATTATTGTCATGAATGGATACGTTGATTGAGGAGAGGCTCAAATCCAACATTTCAACTCCCTGAATCCATACTCAGGTTCCCGAATGGATTATGAAACAAAATAAGTAAAAATAAGTAGAGTTTGATGATATAAGATATCCCTCCCAAGTTGTCCAACATTGATGATTTGCCCTTTCCCACTCATGTTTCGCCAACTCCATTCTCCGTAACTATTTAAAACCAAACCAATAGCGATGGAATCAGATTGACAAAATTGGCATCATTTCACACTGACGTGGAACTTTATGCATCTTCAAAACTTAAAAAGATAAGGGCCAGGAATGGTTTGTCGAAGCTTTTGAAATTTGGTTTGCTTAAATCCATCCAACTTTCCCATCTTTAAGCTTCAAAAATAGTTTACACCTCTGAATCATCTCATCATTTACTGTTCATTCAACGACCAATCATCTCTCTTTCTCATCTTAGATAATTGTACCAAACCCTGACAAATGGTATTCAATATACATCCTATTAGCAAGTCAAATTTTATAAAATATAACATAGATACACTTGAATGTCAGTCTGCTTTAAGCTTTGATGAAGATGTTGCATGTCCTTTTGAGAAGCTAAGGACCAATGTTTTTTAGCCATTAATAGACCCTAAATTAGACAAAGATTTTGACATATTGTATGACACAGAGGGCAATATTGCCTATATTAAATATCTCCACAATTAGACATAATTTGTCAAAAACATAATAAAAAAATTTTCATCATTTGAAATCTTTTTATATAAATTGAACGTGATATTACCACAAGTAGTTTTGAGGATTTGCTGTTTCTATCATTCATATTTAAGAGTGATATTTAATAGAATTAATGGTGATAATATTTATTACGTCCACGACTATAAGTAAGAGTGTTTAATAGTTATATCTAACATATACTCAAACATGATATAATATATATAAGAATTGAATATATTTAAGTCCAACACGTTATATAAGAAAAAAGAAAATAATTTGTATTGACCTACTAAGACATTGAAGTAAGAAGGTGAATGCTGCAGCTTAAAGGGAGTTCAGCTTTAGTTAATGTAGTCATTTCATTGAATATTATTGAAGCATTTCAGTACATTTGTCACTATCCACTGTCTCTAGACTCAGACGACCCACCGGATCAGTGCTTTGCAACCTCACTTTGTTGATAGAGGTTAATTCAAGTATTAGAATATAGTATGTGTTGGATATATATATATATATATATATATATATATATATATATATATATATTTAAAATTTATTACTTTTTTTCTGAAATAGAAATCATTTGGAATTTTGGGTTTTCTTTTTCAAATTCAAAAAATTGTTTTGATGAAAAAAAAAAAAGTCAACAATAGTTGATGGTCCAAAATTTGATTGCAGAACATGAAATAAAAGCCACTTGCATGAGGAGGATGTTGTAATGTTGATATGAAAGTGATATTCAATGTATTTCGCAATTTAAGTAGTGAAATAGTTTATGATGAAAGACTTGGGTCATCTTATTTTTTGGGATTTGATGTTTTCTTACGGTTCTAAAATGGCCCTTTCTCCAGCTAAATATGTCACTCTCTTGCTGGCTCCACCTTCACTCTTAAAGATTGCAAGTCAAATGATCCTTATTCTTTACCGACAGTTAGTTGAGATATGTATCTATCTTATTGTCATACCACCTACTCTTGTTTTTGCAGGTCATATTGTTAGTCAATTTATGGGGAAAAACTACAAATTTTACTTTAGTGATGAGACGGCTTTGTTTCGGACCATGAACATGATGTCAAACATAATTAAACCAATTAGTTGTTAGGTTTTGATTCGCTATTGTTCTTTCTATCGTTCACTAGGTCGGCAGGAAGGCACCATGGTTGCAACTAATATGAGCATGGGGCAGAATGAGGTGACATGAGTTTTTCAATTGGGCCGGTTACAAGGTCAAAATCAAACAAATTTAAAGCTTAATTTTAAGGTTTTATTCAACAAGAGATCAATGGGCCAAATTGTTGCCATTCAATGAAGGTTCATGGTGGATCAACTTGGGGACACAATAGTCTTGAATAGTGGATAAATGAAGTGACTCCAATCACCAAACGGAGGGACAGAAATTAGGCTAGAAATTGTTTCTAAGTTTTGAATTTGTATTTTCATTTAAATTTTTGTAGTTATAAATAATTAACTGAAGCATGTCGGATAGGAATTTCATGCAAAGTCAAAGACCGAGACTTTGGATCAATTTAAGTCATATTAGGCTAAACTCGAGACTTAAATGTTAACTATTTATGAGTCCAAATTATATAATTTCATTATCATGTTCTTAACATGTGATTTCATTAATGAGAATTAAGTGATTTAGATTTAGGGCAAATTACATCATTAGCAATCAAACTATTAGGGTGTTTTTATTTTGGTTACCAAACTACAAAAATTATCAATTTCATCACTAATGTTTTCATTCAATTCTGTTTTGGTTACCCTTCATTCAATGTTCTTGAAATGATGACATAACCTTTTTTAACCGGTATTAACAACATATTTAGTCCTCAACACTTACACATTTTATCGATTGGGTCCAAATTCTAAGTAATTCAACAAATTTCTACAAAGATATCCATTGTTAAAAATTTTCTTGGAAATCAAACAACAATTTTTGCTTGAAAGATTGTTACTCTATATTCAAATTACTTATCGGGTTGAAAGTGTTTGTTAGTATCTACAACACAGTCACTGAGCTGATGTCAATTATAAAGTCATTTGTATTGTTGAGAGTGGTTGTTAACAGTGGTAGTTAACATCTATCAAAACTATAGTTTAATGCTATTATCAGCAATTATCATAGCAGTATATAAAGGTGTATTAGTCACACTTGTAAGCTGTTGTTTTTTTTATCAATCATCAATTCTTGATCTGTTGCTTTTATATTTTCTTGTTCCACTTTCTAAGCAGTCAAACAACTCTTCTCGTTTCTTTCTTCTATCTTAACATAGTATCAGAGCTTTAATTTATTTCATTTTTGTATAGTACAATTACATGTTTTAATAATCTCAATAGTTGTTTCGCTTATGAAAACAAACTATCATAAAATTAGATAACATATTGTGATAATCTCTTCTGAATAAGATAAGTTGATTTTGAGCAAAATTCATAAGTTTAATTTGATTATATTTGATACAATTTAAATTTCTTTTTCAATTAATAACATTTCTATTTGGTTCTAAACTAGAAAATATATATATAATGTTAAAAATATTTTTTAATATTAAAACTAAAAAATTATTGTATTTAATGTTTTAACATTAAATTTTAAAACTAATAGTTAATTTGATAATTTTAATACATTAAGATTTTTAATTAAATAAATATAAATTGTCTATAACAGTAATTAAATTGAAATTATTAAGAGATACGAATTGCATCCAATCAAATTGACTCAATCTAATATAAATCTTGAATCAAGTATAATTCATTTCTATTTGAGAAATTAAAGTAAAGAAAATTAATCAAATAAAAATTAATATTTTATGTTAATTATGTTTGACATATTTTTAAATCTATAAAATCATTCAATATAATATAAAATAATTATAATTGTCGAAACCATTTTTGTTTGAAAACGGGCCGACTTTAGAAGGAAAATGGAGTCGTCACCAATCTTTTTTAAGTGTGATTGGGCCACCTTTGAAAATGTTTTGGTCTACGGATTTTAAGAAAAACGGGTTCGGGAGTCGGTTACGCACGAGGAATGATTAGCACCCTCGCAACGCCCAAAATTGGTACCTTATTGATTGATTAGTGTCCTAATATTGAAAATTGAAAAAGATTTTAAAATATGGGTCATTTGGAAAATGTTTGGGTAATTCGAATTTGGACATCGAAATTCTCTTGTTCCGGAAGGATGAAATATCACGTCCAGCACGTTAGGATACGATATTTCAGACCTTCGAAATCAAGATCATCTCATGATTTCCAATGTTCATGCATTGTCATTTTAAAAAGGGTACTTCATCACTTGGCCAAATGAAAGAACCGAAACTCAGCACGTTAAGGCACGATCCTTCAAATTTCCAAACATGAAATATTGCCTTGCTTTTAATTTTAAAACACGAACACAATTTTAAAGGATATTTATGATTTGGCCAAACAGAAACCACAACCCAGCACGTTAGGGCACGATTCCTTGAATTTCCAAAACATGAAACATTGCCTTGTTTAAAAAATGGACACAATTTTAAAGGATATTTAATGATTTGGCCAAACAGAAACCACAACCCGGCACGTTAGGGTACGATTCCTTGAATTTCCAAAACATGAAACATTGCCTTGTTTAAAAACTTTTTATGAGTCTTAAAAAAACATGGTGAAAGGAAAAATAAGATAAACGATCGTATTAAGTAAAAAAATGACAAATAATAAAGGTAACAGGAACAATAACAAAATAGTCACAAAATATAAGAAACAATAATAATAATATTAACAACAGCAATAAATATATATATATATAATAATGATAACAAAAATGGCAATAACAATGTTGATAACTAAAAACCAAACCAAAACCAAAACCAAAAAAAAAAAATAATTATAAGAATAATATATATAATAAAATGGGATAGTAGTAAAAATAATAGTATTAATAAAAATATAGTAGTAAAAAAGGTATATCGATAATAACATAAAAAATAATAGATATAATAATATATAATAAGAACAACAATATGTAATAATAGTGAATATAGAAAGAACATAATCATAATAATAATATACATATAAAAAAAAGTGGTAATAAAAATAATAAAAATAATTATAGTAAGATTTATAATAAAGATGATAAACAACAATAAAATTAATAGCAATATTAATAAAATAATAGTAGTAAAACAATAGTATATATATAAAAGAAAAGTAAATAATAATATGATAATAATATAATATATAAATTATGACAATAATAATAATAATAATAATAATAATAATAATAATAATAATAAGGGTAGCAAAAAAAAAGAACAATTAATTTAACGGCAAAATAACAAAACAATAAAAAAACTGAATTGGATCGAAATCGAAAGCTTGGGGCCAAATTTGAAAAATAGAAAAAAACTGAAAAGGATGTGATTAAAACAACATCACCAAAAGGAAGACCAATCGCGCAATTTACCCATTTAGGGTAAATGCGCGTGGACCCCCCATTAATGGCGCCGTTTCATTGTTTGCTCAAAAGCAAGAAAGCCAATGCTTTTTCATTTTTCATCTCTGTTCTAAAAGCAAAACAAGAAAAAGAAAGCCCCGAACATAAACCTTTTCTCTGTTCTTATTTTCTAGGGTTTAAACCCCTTTTTTTTGCGGCGGTGAGCCTCCCCCCACATGCGCATTGGTTGCAGCGGCGGAAGGAAGCCCGGTGAAATCCTCCTGACTTCTTTTTTTTTGAAAAAACGTATTTTATATATAGTAAAAAACAAAAAAAAAAGAAAAATCTTGATGTATATAGACTGCCGAAGAGAGGAAAGGAAAAATGGTAAACCTTTTCTTTTTGATTCTTTGTATTTCTTTGTAAAAGTGGTGTATATTGCCGCTCTCTCTAAATCGTAACAAAAAAAACCTCCCTTTTACAGTGATCTCGAAGGCTTTTATAGCCTTTTAGTTTTACAACTGAAAAACTCTATTTGCTGTTGCTTTGCTACGCTGTTGTGTTGTTGTGTTCCCTTTTTCCTCGCAGGTACGTGGGCACGAGCCAGTGTTGGAGTCGCGCAAGTTGCGGGGTGGACTTGCGGCGCCGTTCTGCTAGGGTTCCGTTTTCAGTTTTGGGTCTGGTGATTTGGGCTGAAATTTTGGGTTTGGGTTTTGTTAAAAATGGGCTACAGACTGTTTAATTAAATTTGGATTTTTGCTTTGTTTGTTTTAGGTCCCGGGCGAAATTTAGGCCCAACAGCTGCCCTCTTTGCTCATTGTCGTGTAACGAGAACGGAGCAAAGACTTTAAGAGGGCCAATTTTGCTCGGTCTTGCTGAGTCTTAACTTCTTGATGCCTCCTTTTTCAAGTAGCCCCGCTTTAGCCCACTGAATTTCTAGGGGTATAGGGGTTTTGTTTTGATCTGCTCCACTACTGCTCAGTGGAGATTAAATCCATAAATTTTAGCCTGCTCCACTCCTGCTCAGTGAAGATAAGGCTATGATCTTCAGTCTACTCCATTGTCGATACATGGAGATAAGACTTGCTATACTCGATCTGCTCCACTCCTACTCAGTGAAGATAAGATCTGTTCTTTCAGCCTGCTCCACTCCTGCTCAGTGGAGATAAGGCTATAAACTTCAGTCTGCTCCATTGCCGACACATGGAGACAAGACTTGCTATATTCGATCTGCTCCACTCCTGCTCAGTGAAGATAAGATCTGTTCCTTCAGCCTGCTCCACTCCTGCTCAGTGGAGATAAGGTTATAAACTTCAGTCTGCTCCATTGCCGATACATGGAGATAAGACTTTCTATATTCGATCTGCTCCACTCCTGCTCAGTGAAGATAAGATCTGTTCCTTCAGCCTGCTCCACTCCTGCTCAGTGGAGATAAGGCTATAAACTTCAGTCTGCTCTATTGCCGACACATGGAGACAAGACTTGCTATATTCGATCTGCTCCACTCCTACTCAGTGAAGATAAGATTTGTTCCTTCAGCCCGCTCCACTCCTGCTCAGTGGAGATAAGGCTATAAACTTCAGTCTGCTTCATTGCCAATACATGGAGATAAGACTTGCTATATTCGATCTGCTCCACTCCTGCTCAGTGAAGATAAGATCTGTTCCTTTAGCCTGCTCCACTCCTGCTCAGTGGAGATAAGGCTATAAACTTCAGTCTGCTCCATTACCGATACATGAAGATAAGACTTGCTATATTCGATCTGCTCAACTCCTGCTCAGTGAAGATAAGATTTGTTCTTTCAGCCTGCTCCACTCCTGCTCAGTGGAGATAGGGCTATAAACTTCAGTCTGCTCCATTGCCGATACATGGAGATAAGACTTGCTGTATTCGATATGCTCCACTCCTGCTCAGTGAAGATAAGATCTGTAATCCCCTGTAACTCCCATCAATTTTGCTATATTGTCCTCTGGGGAACCTACCTGTAGCATTGATTTCATGGGGTCTATGCTTATATCACATAATTAGGATGTAATGAAAATGCTCCTAACCATATGTATTATGAATGTATGGATGCATGCAAAATGTCATGAGTATGATCCAATTTTTTAACTTTTGGGTTATTATTGCTTGCTGCTTGTTAGGGCAATATCCCGTTGTATGCCTTCTTGTTCAGTTGACATTTCTAACACAGAATCTGAAGATGTCGTCACTGCTTAGACTCCTATTTCAGGGGTTCCAAACCCCTTACCTAGTGAGTTCTAGATAATTGTCCTGTTTCAGATTCTTGTATTATTTAGAGACTTTCCGAGTAATACACAAAACTTCTTTTGTGAAAGTATTATTAGTTCAGTAATCATTACTTCGATGTGAGATGCTTGGGAAAAGATTGTAGAAATGAATAAAACTGAAATTTATTCGGGATAAAACCCGTGAAGAATGGATTGAACAAGGAGAACAAATTTCACTAAAGTGCAAAATGAGTAAGAATGACATTGATGCCCCAGATATCACAGCCTGAGCTTCTTTGTACGTACTTCTTGAAGTCTACTCTGAGTTCGACAAGTGTTTAGGAAATCCGAGGTACTTTGTCGATGCCTCAAGATGTAACATGCCTCATCATTATTAATTCAAGCGTAGTGAAACTACTGTATGCCCTATCACGAGTTGGTCATAATCTGAGCCGCCCTTTTCGAGTTTTTGTCTCAAAGCCCCTTTGGTCTCAAAGCGCCCTTTACGGGTTTTCGCCTTGGCCTCTCTATTTTTTTTTTTTGAACTCAAGACGCCCTTTGCGGGTTTTCGCCTTGGCCCATTTTCATGCGAAGTACTTTTTGACTGAGTCTGCATTAATTGGATTTGGTAGACTTTTGCCGTCCATCTTGGCTAGTATCAAAGCTCCTCCAGAAAAAGCCTTCTTTACAACATAAGGTCCTTCCCAATTAGGCATCCACTTTCTCCTGAAGTCTTTTTGCATAGGGAGGATTTATTTCAACACTAAGTCTCCCTCATGGAATACTCTAGGACGGACCTTCTTGTTGCAAGCCCGCATCATCCGCTTCTGATACATTTGACCATGGCGAATGGCTCTTAGCCTCTTTTCCTCAATAAGATTCAGTTGATCATATCAAGATTGAACCCATTCTGCTTCGTCCAACTTCAGCTCTGACAAAACCCGGAGAGAAGGGATTTCAACTTTAATAGGCAAGACTGCCTCCATCCCATAAACCAACGAGAAAGGAGTTGCCCTGGTAGAGGTTCTAACCGAGGTTCGATAAGCGTAGAGGACAAGCGGTAACTTTTCATGCCAATCCTTGTAGGTCCCAGCCATTTTCCCCACAATTTTCTTGATATTTTTATTGGCCGCCTCAACTGCTCCATTCATTTTCGGGCGATATGGCGACGAGCTATGGTGCTTAATGTTGAACTGACTGCAGACTTCCGCTATCACGCTGTTGTTCAAGTTTAGTACATTATCAGACACGATCCTTTCTGGCATACCGTAGCGACATATGATCTCCTTCTTCAAAAACTTGCTAACTGCCGTCTTCGTGACATTGGCATATGAAGCTACCTCTACCCATTTGGTGAAGTAATCAATGACCACGAAGATGAAATGATGTCTATTAGAAGCTTTCGGTGAGATCGGCCCAATGACATCCATGCCCCACATTGAGAAAGGCCACGGAGAAGTCATAACATGAAGAGGTGAAGGAGACACATGTATCTTGTCTCCATAAATCTGGCACTTGTGGCATTTCTTGGCGTAGCGAACGCAATCTCCTTCCATCGTGGGCCAGTAATACCCAAATCTCATGATTTGTCTGGCCATTGTAAACCCGTTGGCGTGCGTCCCACAGATACCTTCGTGGACTTCTTCCAGGATTTTTCTAGCCTCCACAGTATCGATACATCTTAACAACACCTGATCTTTTCTCTTTTTATACAGGATCTCTCCGTCTAAGACATAGTCATTGGCCAGTCTTCTCAATGTTCTCCTGTCATTTTCTGTTGCTTGATCAGGATATTCACGGCTCTTCACATACCGCAGAATATCATGATACCAAGAACAATCATCTCTCCCCTTTTCTTCGTCGATATTGCAGCAGTGAGCCGGAGTCTCATAAATGCTCATTTGGATGGGCTACATACTTTTCTGCTCGTTTACTCTGATCATAGAAGCTAGGGTGGCCAAGGCGTCAGCCATCTGGTTTTCATCACGCGGGAGGTAAAAGAATGTGATATCATCAAACTCCTCAATTAGTTCCAAAACTAACTTTCGGTAGCTGATCAATTTGGGATCTCTTGTTTCCTATTCTCCTTTAAGCTGATATATTACCAATACGGAGTCTCCATATACCTCTAGCAACTTGATTTTACGGTCTATAGCAGCTCAGATTCCCATGATACATGCTTCGTATTCTGCCATGTTGTTTGTGCAATCGAAGTCCAACTTGCAAGTGAATGGATAATGTTCTCCATTTGGGGATACCAGGACTGCCCCAACCCTATTACCAACAGCATTTGACGCTCCATCAAAGTTCAACTTCCAGGGACGATCTTCTAAGATATCTTCTTCAGTAGTTGCTACAAACATCAAATCTTCATTTGGAAAATCAAAGTTCAAGGGCTCGTAATCGTCTAGCGCTCTGCTGGCTAAAAAATCCGCTATTGCACTCCCCTTCAGAGCCTTCTGGTTCACATAGACTATGTCAAATTCAGAGAGCAAAATTTGCCATCGGGTCATTCTTCCATTCAGAGCGGTCGACTCCATCATGTACTTGAGAGGGTCTAGTTTAGAGATTAACCAAGTCGTATGGTATAACATGTACTGCCTCAACCTCCGAGTTGTCCAAACCAAAGCGCAACATAACTTTTCAATTGGCGAGTACCACATTTCATACTCAGTAAATTTCTTGCTGAGGTAGTATATCGCCCTTTCTTTCTTCCCCGTCTCGTCGTGTTGGCCTAGCACACATCCCATTGAATTATCGAATACCGTCAGATACAGAATCAATGGTCTGCCAGGACTGGGCGGCACTAGCACTGGAGTATTAGACAAGTATTGTTTAATCTTGTCAAATGCCTTCTGGCATTCATCGTCTCAAATTCCTGGATTGTGTTTCTTAAGAAGACGGAATATCGGATCACACTTCTCAGTCAATTGTGAAATAAATCTGGTAATATAATTCAGCCTTCCTAGAAAACCTCGAACCTCCTTCTGAGTGCATGGCGGAGGCAATTCTTGTACAGCCCTGACTTTATCTGGGTCGACCTCAATCCCTCTTTCACTGACTACGAAACCAAGCAGTTTCCCCGACCTAGCCCCGAAAGTGCATTTGGTTGGATTGAGTCTCAGTTGAAATTTTCTCAACCTCAAGAATAGCTTCCTCAGAACCTGTACATGCTCATCTTCTGTTCGGGATTTTGCGATCATGTTGTCGACGTAGACCTCGATCTCCTTGTGCATCATGTCGTGGAACAAGGTTACCATAGCCATTTGGTATGTTGCCCCTGCATTCTTTAACCCAAATGGCATTACTTGGTAACAAAAGGTTCCCCATAAGGTTATGAAGGTGGTCTTTGCCATGTCTTCAGGATGCATCTTTATTTGATTGTATCCCGAGAAACCGTCCATGAAGGAGAAAAATGAATACCTCGCCGTGCTATCCACCAAGGTGTCAATGTGAGGCAGTGGGAAGTTGTCTTTCGGGCTGGCCTTGTTTAGGTCCCTGTAATCGACACACATTCGTACCTTTCCATCCTTCTTAGGAACAGAGACAATGTTGGCTACCCATTCTGAGTAATTCACCACTCGTAAAAACCCAGCATCAAATTACTTCTTGACATCTTCTCTTATCCTTACCGCGACATTGGGTCTCATCCTTCGGAGCTTCTGTTGGACCGGCTTGCATTCTTTTTTTATGGGGATACGATGTACCGCAATATCAGTGCTCAACCCAGGCATGTCCTGATATGACCATTCGAAGACATCTCTGAACTCTAACAGAAGTCTAATGAGGTCCTGCCTTGTTTCCTTGGTGATGAGGGTTCCAATTTTCACCTCTTTCCCCTCCCTCAGAGCCACATTCTCAATTGTTTCTTCATGAGGCAGAATCAACTTTTCTTCCTGTTTTACCATCCTCAACAAATCCGGGGATACACTACAATCTCCATCATCTGCAAAATCCTGAGATCCCTCTAAACCCATGTCTCGTTCACAGGGGAATTCTGGGTCTGTAACAGCATTGCTCATGCCATCGACATCTGGGGACCTATGGTAGGTATGAAAGAATATTCAATGAAATGAATTTAAGAATAGATTATTTATGCGTTATGATTATGGATAGATTGGAACAGAAGTAAAAGAATAACTGCACGGTATGAAAGAGAAATGCATTTTTATTGAAAATAACGATGCTTGAACATGAGCCTATTTCACAAAAGATTCTTATTGTTCCTAGGCTTGAAACAACAAGTGTGTTTTGGACATTACTCTGTTTTAGTCCTAAAAACTACAGGAATTTTTTCCGCAGTCCAGTTGTCCAGAACACTTCCAGGCTCGTAGGGGCGAATACCCGCCAAGTTTCCTCTCCTCGAACTTTCTTCAGACACAGCATTAATGTTCAAAGCTCCCATCATATCCTCGGCTGTTTCCTTATTCACGTTCTCCAGTCCTGAATGGATAATTCCTCCCGACATGAATGTATTAGATATATGGGGAAAGGTCATTGAACCCCACTCGATCTCTGCACCATTCAGTCGTGCCCTTCGTCTTTCACGTTTCCTCTCCAGCTCCTCATTTCTTTGTCTGGCATCTGGCCTATGCCCCAGACCAAAACGATCATGCCTGTCAACCAATCCTAGCACCCTGGCCGACCCCTGGAGATATTTTCCGAGTCCCCTCTCAGGCAATGCTCCTTTTCCTACTGTCAACTGTAGGCCCATTCTTGTTGCTTCAGAGATTTTGAGCACTAGGATCTTGCTTCCTTCACTGATGAAAGTCGCATGTACAAACTCCAACGACCTGAAGGAGCACTCTACCGCCTCCGTATCACTCTCTATATACGGTGCATTACTAGTAACGAACGCGATGATATCCTCCTCCACATTTATGGTTATCAACCGGCCATCTGTCACCAACTTTAACTTTTGGTGCAATGATGACGGTACAGCTCCCGCAGAATGGATCAAGGCCTTCCCAATAATCAATTGTAGGAGGGTTTGATGTCCATCACGAGGAAATCCACCTCATACGTATTTGGCCCGATAAGGAGGGGTATCTCAATCCTCCCTGTTACTTTCCTCTCGGTGCCGTCGAATGCCCTCACTATGTTGTGGCATGATTTTATATGAGAGCTATCCACGGGCAACCTATTCAACGTAGATAGGGACAAGACGTTCAATGCCGATCTGTTATCAATTAATACCCCTGGTAATGTATACCCTTTGCATCAGGTAGTGATGTGTAAAGCCTTGGTGGATCCCATGCCTCATGTGGTATTTCATCATCACTGAAAGAGATGAAATTGTCTACACTTATGTTACTAATAAGGCGGTCCAGCTTATTTACTGAAATATCTTCAGCGACATATGTTTCGTTCAACACCTTCATCAGTGCGCTACGGTGTACATCTGAGTTTAAGAGCAAGGCCATCACTGATATGCGTGCTGGCTGCTTGTGTAATTGTTCTACAACACTGTACTCACTGTGCTTTAGGAACTTCAGAAACTCCCGGCCTCATCCTCTGTTACTGGTTCATTAACTAGTGGCCCTGTCTTCTCGTCTCCCCTTCTCATCATAGAGGACTCAGCTTCTGGGTTGGGTGTGCTGGCCGAACTCTTTTTCCCAGAAACTGTCACAGTGCAATTGTAATTCCAAGGTACCCTCTTGTCATCTTTATAAGGAAAAGTCATGGGTTTCTGAATTACAATCCTCGGCGTATCCTTATAAGGAGAAGTTACGAGTTTTCTGATTACAACCCTCGGTGTATCCTTATAAGGAGAAGTCACGAGTTTTTTAATTTTGACCATCGGTACCATTTTTACTCCTGCGTCGTCGACCTTTGGCCGTGTGATAATCACTATTGGGTGATTGACTTTAGGGATCCTTTCTGCAGACCCACCCTCTGTGGCGCATACATCCTCCTCTTCAGAAAAGTCAAAGAATTCCAGCTCTTTATTATCCATTAACCCTTGTACTAAAGTTCTGAATTCGTTGCACTGCTGGATCTCATGGCCTTCTTTGTCATGGAACTCACAGTAGTTCCTTGCATCTCGAGATCTGTTCATATTCTCTTGCAGAACTAGCCCCATTTTTTACATTACCTTCCAAACTTCCCTCAATGGGGTTCTGACCTCAGCAACTTCCTGCTTGGTTCTCCTCCCACTGTTCTCAACTATCGCATTTTCCCCCTTATCCGTATGATTGGGTAATGGATTTCTTCCCCTAGGAGCGTCATTGAACTCTACCACCCCCACTTTGATAAGTCTCTCGACTAGCCTTTTGAATGAAGTACAATTTTCTATCGAGCGGCCTACTACATCCGTATGGTATTCACATTGAGCGTTTGTGTCATACCACTTGGGATACGGAGGTTGCAACGACTTCAAGTAGAACGGGGCTACGGCGTGCGCATTGAACAAAGTTTTATACAACTCCCTATACATCACAGGTATGGGAGTAAACTGCAACTTCTCGGTCTTCTACCTCGTGTTGGGCTCTTGTCTTGGTGGGGCCTGCTAGCCCGCGGTCATCGCCCTTGGTTGATTAATAGTAATGGGTTTGGGATAGCTCGGGCTTACATTACCCACTTTGTTCTCCCTTTTCTTTGGAGCTGTTTTTCTCATGCTCTCTCCAGCTTCAATTTTCCCACACCTTATCGCGTTCTCTATCATTTCGCCAGACATTATTATGTCTGCGAAACTCTTAGTCGCGCTCCCCAACATATGATTGATGAAAGGTGCTTTCAAGGTATTTATGAAGAGCATGGTCATTTCTTTTTCCAATAGCGGTGGCTGGACCTGTGTAACGACCTCCCTCCACCTTTGGGCGTACTTTCTGAAATTCTCGCCTTACTTCTTCTCCATGTTTTGTAGCGTGATTCTATCAGGCGCTAAATCAGTTACGTGGCCATAATGCTTCATGAAGGCCTATGCTAAATCCTTCCACGATTTGATTTATGTACAACTCAGCTGGTTGTACCATTTCGCTGCAGCCCCAGTCAGACTATCCTGGAAACAGTGAATCAATAACTAGTCATTATTGACATATCCTGTCATCCTCCGACAGAACATGGTAATATGGGCCTCAAGACAGCTTGTCCCACTATATTTTTCAAACTCTGGCATCTTAAACTTTGGTGGGAGTACCAGATTTGGGACTAGACTCAACTTCCTAGCATCCACTTCACATTGGTAATCAGCACTTTCCAATGCCTTAACCTTCTCCTCCAGCCATTTGCATCGATCCTCAAACTCCTTTGGGAGCTCTGCTTTTAGTTTTTCCTCCTCTGCTGAGTCATCGAAATCAGGGACCATCGGTTTTGTCAGGTTGCCTCCAGGGTTGGAGCTCGAGCCTACAGGGAAATTTACCGGCGCTGGGGTATCAGATTGATACTGAGGTCTGATATTGACAGACACTCTCAGTGGTTGTGCTTGAGAATTTTCTGAGGCTAAGCTTAGAGGATAAGCAGAATTTTCATTTTCAGCTCCGGCATCGCCCATAGGGCCCTTTCCTTTATCTTGCCCTCCAGACAACAAATGCGTTATCTGGCTCATCATGCTCCTCTGAGACTCCAGCATTTGATCCCTCATTCTGCATCTGTTCTAACTTTTCCATCCTTTGATCCATAGCTTTTGTTTTCTTCCGAGTGTAATAGCGGTGTTCCAAGATAACTATAATTTAACCTCTAGTTAATAGGGTTGTCTTATGATATTTAATGCAAATGTTGTGATGCAATGCAAATGCATGAAATGCAATGCTAATGAATGAATGCAAAAATAAGAGGAGTCGATTCTAATTCAATTTCTTTTAGAATACTTATTGAAAAAAACAAAATCCTTTACATAAAACAGAGTCACATATTCGACCTAGCCCTTATGTCCAAAGTTTTAACTTTCTCAAGAAGCGAAGCTAACTCTCGACCCTGGTCTGACTTTAACTCATATACTGTACTTAACACATCAGCCTGAATTGCTAAGGTTTGTAAATGATCAGCCACTTCTCGTATCTGAACCACGGCTTCACCCATAAGGTAGTCTCTTTCTCTGACCTGGTTCTGAGATCGTTGAGATTGTTCTTTCCATCGCTGATTATCTGCCTCCAATAATTGGATCCGGATCTCACTGTTTTGCAGCATCGTTTCGAGCCCCACTACCTTTCCTTTCAACTCTTCAATCTGGCTTAGGCTTGATTCCAACTTCATCGTAGAGTCGCGGCTTCGACACAATGCCCTCTCTAGCTCAACTACACGAGCCCTTAACATCTCATTCTCGCTTTGGCTCTCACCCACAGTCTTTTTCAGGGCATCCTTTTGTGCTTGAGCCTCATGGAATCTCTTCTTCTATTGATCAACCTTGGCCTTCTCCTCGTGAATTTCCTAACGCCATTGTTCTGTGGTTTTACCCAACCCAGCAGTCCTAATGGATAAATGCAACTTTTTGTAGTCGGTCTTCAAGCTGTCCAAATCTTCTTTGGTCTTCCTTTTTCCTTTCCTCAGCTTCTCAGCCTCTGATTTCTAGATATCAATATCTAACCTTAAATTCATTTTTTCCTCTTCCAGTTGTTCTACCTTTTTCCCTTACTCCGAGGTTTTACTTTCGAAGTCTTGTTTTATGATTTCCAACTCAGAAGGAACTACTTGCAGATATTCCTCTATTGGTCGAGCACCATCATGTATCGGTCTGGGGACATTATCATCGATTCTCCTATTCCGCCATACATTATACTCGAGGGTTGCCATCGGACCTACAGTAACTCTTTTCATTCGGCGAGTCTGTTTCCAAGCATCAGAAATCTCTCGAACCTTATTCTTATAATGATCATCCCTATATGAAAACTCAGACTGAGCTAGCTTAAATGTTGCCGGTATGAACTGTCTTGATCTATACTGCCTCAACACAAGCAAAGGAGCGTACCCCACGGCTCCCCAAATTCCCGGCAGAGGAACCCAATCGTAACTTCCACACCGGTAGAGAATTTCATCAGGAACCAACCAAGGTGTTCTCCACTCAAAATCCTCTTCCTTGAGATTTCTAAGAAGTGCGACCCAATTCTCTTCTGATACGTCGCCCCTTCTGGGTGTGGCTGCTAACTCCTTTAGCGGTGAGTAATTCTTAAAAAAAACCCGACAAGAGACTTTATCCACTCTCCAAAAATGGCTATGGAACCAAGCTAACAATAACTGTGCACACCCTATAAATCTGCCCTCACCAGCTCTCCTACATGCATTCAAGGACCCGAATGTCTCGGCCAATATCGCAGGAACAGGTGTGACCCTTCTATCAAGTCGGTCGAAGAGACCTAAGACCGATTCGTCTACATATCCTAATGCCCTAGGAAAAACCATTAAACCAAAGGTACTCAAAGCAAAAACGTCAACTCTCTTCTTCGCATCAGGATGTACTAAAATCAAATCCTTCAAAATCCTCCATGGGATGCACTTGCACTCACCTTTTTGCTTGATCCTCGCTGCAACCCACTGTTCACTCATCCATGTAATATTCATCATCCTCTTTAAAAAGGTTGGGCCACAGGCAGCTTTAATATAAACCTTGTCACCTTGGACCTTTGGGCAACGGAGTAAAGCCGTATATTCTTCTAAAGTGGGTACTAAATCTACCTCCCCGAAGGTAAAACAGCTATAGGTGAAATTCCAATACTGGGTGAGGGCCCGGAATAAATGCTCATCTATATTGATGTCGAGTAGATGAGGCAAATCCCCATAATTCCCATAAAATGACTGCTTAATCTCTTCATCCCACTGGTTCCATATTTCTTTCAATTCCCTAAGATCATTTTGCGCCACACTGATGCGGGTGTAATTACATAACTCCAACGTATATCCCTCAGCTAGACTGTCCCCTTTTCCTAATTGAGTCTGCTCTGACCATATTCGAACTGCCGCATTATCCTCTACTTTATCAAGGAATCTGTTCTCCATAATAAGCCTTCCTAAATTAGAAACCGAACATAAGTCGACACCTCTTTAAAAAAATGAAATGACATGCAATTACAATAAAATGTAACAAGTTAGTGTCATGTAGCAACAATAAAATTCAAGGCATGCGAGAAATAATACAGCACCTATCTGGGGAGATCGCTAAGGTTTAGAGTAGCTCTACCTAGGGTAAGTTCCTAGGGCTCTCTATATGCGGTTTGGCTCTAAAGCAAGGGTACCTGAACCAATAGATTCCTCTATCCTCACCCATTATAGGCTCATACGGACCGAGTTCAGTTCAGGGGAATACATTTCCCTATGGCTGCACGGAGGTGAAAATCTCACGAAGACATAGGTACGGATGTATCCCGAAAGCGGTCCACTATCCTGCACGGAGGTGAAAACCTCACGAAGGAGTAGCTTCTCACTCTCACTTAAAGGTGTGACCACTACGGTCATGCAATATGATGCAAATGTATCCTGGACACTTAAAATGTAAAAAACATATGACACAACCCAAACAAATGCGATGGAAGAAACAAAATAAAAAAAAATTATTTTCGATAAAAGGACATTAATCGATCAATTCTACGACTTGACTCTCTTATTGGTCCCCAGCGGAGTCGCCAAGCTGTCGAAACCATTTTTGTTTGAAAACGGGCCGACTTTAGAAGAAAAACGGAGTCGCTACCAATCTTTTTTAAGTGTGATTGGGCCACCTTTGAAAATGTTTTGGTCTACGGATTTTAAGAAAACGGGTTCGGGAGTCGATTACGCACGAGGAATGATTAGCACCCTCGCAACGCCCAAAATTGGTACCTTATTGATTGATTAGTGTCCTAATATTGAAAATTGAAAAAGATTTTAAAATATGGATCATTTGGAAAATGTTTGGGTAATTCGAATTTGGACATCGAAATTCTCTTGTTCCGGAAGGATGAAATATCACATCCAGCACGTTAGGATACGATATTTCAGACCTTCGAAACCAAGATCATCTCATGATTTCCAAGATTCATGCATTGTCATTTTAAAAAGGGTACTTCATCACTTGGCCAAATGAAAGAATCGAAACCCAGCACGTTAGGGCACGATCCTTCAAATTTCCAAACATGAAATATTGCCTTGCTTTTAATTTTAAAACACGGACACAATTTTAAAGGATATTTATGATTTGGCCAAACAGAAACCACAACCCAGCACGTTAGGGCACGATTCCTTGAATTTCCAAAACATGAAACATTGCCTTGTTTAAAAAATGGACATAATTTTAAAGGATATTTAATGATTTGGCCAAACAGAAACCACAACCCAGCACGTTAGGGCACGATTCCTTGAATTTCCAAAACATGAAACATTGCCTTGTTTAAAAACTTTTTATGAGTCTTGAAAAAACATGGTGAAAGGAAAAACAAGATAAACGATCGTATTAAATAAAAAAATGACAAATAATAAAGGTAACAGGAACAATAACAAATAGTCACAAAATATAAGAAACAATAATAATAATATTAACAACAATAATAAAAATATATATATATAAAATAATGATAACAAAAATGGCAATAACAATGTTGATAACTAAAAACCAAAACCAAAACAAAAAAAAAAAAAATAATTATAAGAATAATATATAATAAAATGGGGATAGTAGTAAAAATAATAGTATTAATAAAAATATAGTAGTAAAAAAGGTATATCGATAATAACATAAAAAATAATAGATATAATATATAATAAGAACAACAATATGTAATAATAGTGAATATAGAAAGAATATAATCATAATAATAATATACATATAAAAAAAAGTGGTAATAAAATAATAAAAATAATTATAGTAAGATTTATAATAAAGATATAAAACAAAAACAAAATTAATAGCAATATTAATAAAATAATAGTAGTAAAACAATAGTATATATATAAAAGAAAAGTAAATAATAATATGATAATAATATAATATAAAGTTTATGACAATAATAATAATAATAAGGGTAGCAAAAAAAAAATAAAAAATAAGAACAATTAATTTAACGGTAAAATAACAAAACAATAAAAAAAAACTGAATTGGATCGAAATCGAAAGCTTGGGGCTAAATTTGAAAAATAGAAAAAAAACTGAAAAGGATGTGATTAAAACAACATCACCAAAAGGAGGACCAATCGCTCAATTTACCCATTTAGGGTAAATACGCGTGGACCCCCCATTAATGGCGCCGTTTCATTGTTTGCTCAAAAGCAAGAAAGCCAATGCCTTTTCATTTTTCATATCTGTTCTAAAAGCAAAACAAGAAAAAGAAAGCCCCGAACAGAACCCTCTTCTCTGTTCTTATTTTCTAGGGTTTAAACCCTTTTTTTTTTTTGCGGAGGCGACCCTCCCCCCACACGCGCATCGGTTGCAGCGGCGGAAGGAAGCCCGGTGAAATCCTCCTGACTTCTTTTTTTTTTTTTTGAAAAAACGTATTTTATATATAGTAAAAAACAAAAAAAAAAAAAGAAAAATCTTGATGTATATAGACTGCCGAAGAGAGGAAAGGGAAAAAGGTAAACCTTTTCTTTTTGATTCTTTGTATTTCTTTGTAAAAATGGTGTATATTGCTGCTCTCTCTAAATCGTAACCAAAAAAAAAAACCCCTCTTTTACAGTGATCTCGAAGGCTTTTATAGCCTTTTAGTTTTACAACTGAAAAACTCTATTTGCTGTTGCTTTGCTGCGCTGTTGTGTTGTTGTGTTCCCTTTTTCCTCCCAGGTACGTAGGCACGAGCCAGTGTTAGAGTCGCGCACGTTGCGGGGTGGACTTGCGGCGCCGTTCTGCTAGGGTTCCGTTTTCAGTTTTGGGTCTGGTGATTTGGGCTGAAATTTTGGGTTTGGGTTTTGTTAAAAATGGGCTACGGACTGTTTAATTAAATTTGGATTTTTGCTTTGTTTGTTTTGGGTCCCGGGCGAAATTTAGGCCCAACAATAATTATTTTACTAATAATGTTTTATTACAATCATGAATATGAAGCTAATATACATGTTTTACGTTTATTTTTGATAAAAAATTGTTAATAATAGAATAATTATAATTATAATTATTTTATTAATAATATTTTCATTATTAGTGCTACCGTGATTATTACTTAATTAGATTTTTTATATATTTTTTAAATTAATTATTATTCAATTAGTGTTATAATTATATATTAGTTTAAACTAAAATTTAGCAGCCAATGAGGCTTTCGTACTGTTGATAAAGGCCCAAGTTTGAGTCCCACCATCTGTAATTGTAATGTGTAGGTCCCCTTCCTATCTTGTGCGTATGCCTTGTGTGGATTTTGTCTAGTTATTCATCTGATGTGCACTGTATTAAATGAATTCTACAATTATATAATATTTCACTATCGATTGTTTCTCGCTTTTTATTTTCATTACTTTTAAAGTATTATCTTATCATCTCAATTATTTTTCAAAAATTAATCAACTTTTATTTAGACCTATCCTTATTTAATTAGTAAAAATATAATTTTTGAAGATAGTAAAAATATTATTTAATAAATTAAAAGTAAACACCTAAATTCACATGCAATGCATTTAACATAGAAAACTATTATATTTTAAAATAGTATCATTTTTTTTTTATTTCTTAAGGCATCTTTCAGAGCGAGCCCAATAATTGATCTTTAGAATTTTGTAGGTCCATTAAGGGGATAGATGCTGGTCACGAGTTTTAAAGCTGCTCCATACCCAGGGTGAGGATCGAACCCTCAACCACCAGTTAAGGTAAGAAAGACCCTTGCCAAAATAGTATCAATTTTTAAAATAAAATGAAAAACCTTAAAAAAAGGTAAAGTATACTCAATGTCACTAAACTATTAGTATATTTACATTTTGGTCACTCAACTTTAAAAAGTTACAAAATGGTCACTGAATTATTTGAAAGTTTTCATTTAAACCACTGAACTATTCGAAAATTTTTATTTAAGTCACTAGGATGTTAAGTTTCTTTTTTTTTTAAAAGTTCAGTTAGCAAGCTCCAAGCAATGATGCAATGCAGTGGATTAGTACCCATCAACGAGTAGAAAAACATACCTTAAATCCAAATTGATCTAATGATCAATGTCAAAGATTGAAGAAGAAATCTATTTGGATTTTAGTTCGTAGATTCGTGACAATCAAAATTGTTTCATAAAAAAATTGTAAAAGAGAAGAGAAATGAAAGCTTCCGGTTGGTACAAGCGATGTGAACAAAGAAGGCCATATAGTAGCAACTTTAATAGCCTAGTGACTTGAATGAAACTTTGAAATAGTTCAGTGATCATTTTATAACTTTTTGAAGTACTCAAAACGTAAACTTACTGATATTTTAATGACCTTATGTGTAATTTACCCTTAAAAAATAACCAAGACCATTGGTCTCACCAGGGAATTTTTTAATATATTCATTAACATTTTCAATATAATGTTTTCCTATAATAAATATGTGTATATTTTTGAGGTTTTTTAGTGAGTGTTTAGGCAAGTAAATTTGGGTGGGAAGTTGACATTGCAAGGCAGATTTAACGTGTGTTATACCCATAATTACTTCACAAACTACTACTCATGAACTTCAGTGAATTATTACAATAATCCAAGGATGATTAGGGAAATTAAAAAAGGATTTTATTCTTCACAAGTATTCAACTTCACCATTAAAATAACACAATTAAGAACTGAGAAAGGTTAAGGAACACAAGTACCAACAACTGTTAATTGCTTCATGCACCCACTCCAGAAGCCCTCACCAAACCAAACCTGCTATGCCTTCATGAAAGACCAATGACCTTTCCGGTGGCAGTGTCGAGATCGATTTCATAAAAGCATGGCCTTGTTGGTAGCCCTGGCATTGTGCTCATTGTACCCACTAAAGGATAAATGAACCCGGCTCCTATGCTGGCTCGCACATCCCTTATCGGTAAGATAAATCCGCTTGGTGCTCCCTTCTCAGCAGCATTGTGCGAAAATGAGTACTGAGTTTTCGCCATGCAGATTGGTAGACCCGAAAACCCTTGTTCGGTGTACATCTCGATCTGTTTCTCAGCCTGGTTTGAGAGCAAAAGGATTATTCATGTCAAAGAGAAAAGTCTGGATCGGTTTCTTTATATTTATTGTTACTAATATCCGAATTTGGTTTGAATATTTTTGGTTTTTGACTTTATGATCCACAAACAGATCTTAACTCTGAACTGAACAAGTAAATAACCTTATCCGAATCAAACCTGAACGCTACAGTTTCGAATCAGTTTTTTGTTTTCTCAGTTTCTTCGTTTTGCTCAACCCTAGAAGCTCCTTCACTGATTATCTTTTTCTTAAAGACCAAGCTTTTAAAGGGTTTCTGATGCCTATTTGGTTTCCTACCCGAAACGCAAAGAAGATGGTATTTCCACAATATTTTCATTTTAAGAATTCTCAGTATACATAATGTGTCATAAAAAAGAGACAAAAATGCAAGAACTCCAAAACAAAGTAATCTAAATTCAAACGATGATGTGCACAGGATAAAAGACATGTTGAAACGGTTTATATTGATTAAAGATCTATAAAGAGTTTACCTGTTCGGTGTATTCAACTCCACTGGCACCGTATGACTTAGCAATTGCCTCAATTTTCTCTTTAATACTAATATCCAAAGGATACAGGTATTTGAGTTGCTGATTCCCACTCGCGCAAGCCCTTTGAACTGCAACTCCAAGGTCGACCTGACAAAAATAACACTAATCTGTTACTGAAAGCTTCAAATCAACTTTATAAGACAGTTTTTTACAGCAAAAGATACAAACTCAAAAATAACAACACAGAATAAGATTACAGGTGGAAAGGGCAATATGTTATAACATACAGATATGTTCAAACTTCAATTGTAACTCAAAATGAGAAAACTCGAAACAATTTTAACTCATTTGTTTAAAAGCACATACGTCAAATGACCCAAGGTTCTTCTTGATTTAGTAAAACGATTAATGGAAAAGATGCAGAGGAATTTCAAAAGAAATCTAAAGACTTGGAGGCAAACGATGAAGTCAGATTCAGAAGAAATGTCTAGAGTGGATAGCACAGTAAGAAATTGCAGATTTAAATGATAGAAACCACAGAGCATTAGTTCTTCAACAAAACAAGTTACTGTGTTCTTTATAATGTTTCACATAGCACGAGTGCAATATAGAAAACAGGTTGAACGCCAAATCCGTAAATTAGATGCAACTAGCTACTCAAATAGTATATGAGATTTAAGTTGCTTGGACTCTTAATTTTTTCTTGAAGTACTCATGTCTGAAACCAATGTCCAACATATATTTGGTCATTGGTATGGGAATACAACCCTTCAAGGACCCTCCAAATACATGGAAAAGTTATAAAACCGAAAATATCCATGTCAGAAACACCGAGTCCGAGTAACATATATGAGGTGTCATGTGTAAGACAAAGTGGCTATTCTAAACAATGCACCTTTGAGTGCAGCACTATACTTTTATGGAAATTAACAGATAGGAAAAAGGAACTAACCGCTCCTTTACCACCATGAGCATGGTGAGTACAAATTACAGCATTAAATGCCCCGGCAGCCATAGCTGCATTCATAACAGCATTCATTTCTGCTTCAGTGTCGGTTGAGAATTTGTTCACAGCAACAACAACATTCACACCATAGGACTTTGTGTTTATAATATGCCTAGCCAAATTCACACAACCAGCTTCAACCAACGGAACATTCTCATTTAGGTAGGCATGGTCAAGAGGCTTCCCTGCAACAACTTCCGGGCCACCACCATGCATTTTCAAGGCCCTTATTGTTGCCACGATAACAGCACACTGAGGTCTTAGATCACTGTATCTACACTTGATATTCATGAACTTTTCTGCTCCAATATCAGCACCAAAACCTGCTTCCGTGACCACAAACCCTTGTGGTCCAACCAGCTTCAGTGCAATCTTATCAGCCACAATAGATGAATTACCATGAGCAATGTTTGCAAATGGACCAGCATGAACAAGAACAGGGGTTCCCTCGAGGGTCTGCATCAGAGTAGGGTTAATGGCATCCTTCATGAGAACTGTTAAAGCACCTCCAACACCAAGATCATCAGCAGTTATAGGTTCACCAGCCTTGCTATTTCCGATCACCATTTTTCCTAGCCTCTCTCTCATATCAGCGAGAGACGTAGTCAGGGCTAAAACTGCCATTATTTCACTAGCAACTGAAATATCAAATCCAGTTTCCCTCACCATCCCTTTCTCTTCCGGGCCCTGGCCAACGGTGATTTTCCTCAAGAACCTATCATTAACATCCATCACTCTTCTCCATGTAATAGAATTCGGGTCAATATCAAGCCTAGCAAATTTCTTAACTTCTTCAGGTGTAAGGTCCTCAGGTTGAGTTTTGGTGATAGCAAGCTTCTTTAATCGTCTAAACATGATATCACTGAATTTCCTTTTTCCTTCTTTATTTGGTGGACATAAACGATTAAAAAGAGCCTTGTCTGATTGGGTAGACTCATGAAAGATCCTAGTATCAATGGCAGCAGCAAGTAGATTGTTTGCAGCCGTTATTGCATGAATATCGCCTGTTAGATGAAGATTGAACTCATCCATCGGGATCACCTGACTGTAGCCTCCACCAGCTGCACCCCCTTTTATTCCAAAAGTTGGTCCTTGTGATGGTTGGCGAAGACACGTAACGACCTAACATTAGAGAGCGACATTTAGTATCAAGACAGTTAAAGTAGTTAAAACATTAGATTGTCAAATCTGAAACTTCCATATCCATGTCAAATAGTGAAGAGTTGTAATCCCTTGACAATAACTTGCAAAAGGAGAATAGGAAACCATAAAAAACCAAACTTTCATCTAGTAAGTTGACTATGTAGACTTGTAAATGAATATTTCACTACATAGCTCAACTATCATCGTAGATCATGAATAGTTAAAAAGTCGAAATAATGCAATAATTCTCGGATTTGAAATCTTTTAACATTAAACTTATATATGAGGAGATTGAAAAAGACATTTCCAATCATACGGACAGCTAATAGCTTCAATCATTGAAATTGCTTAACAGACTAATTTATAAATAAGCAATTCAAAGCATCAGGAATCATGCAACTCCATTGGTCTGCCAGTATCAAGCGACCCTAAATTATATTTCTTTTATCAAAACATGCCTGCCAGTATTCAGAGCTACGTTTAACAAAATAAGAAATTCTAAAGTTCAAAAAAAAAGAAGTCAAGAACAAAATAGAAAACCCTCCATAAGTAAAATGAAATATCCCGTATCATGGCAAGCACCAGAGCAACACGATATTATTTAGTATTTGCCTATGTAGAATAATTTCAGTATATCTAAAAATGAAAATGAATACCTTTCTATCAAGATAAGCACCCAAAGCTTGACACAAACCAACAGTAGTAGTGGACTTGCCTTCTCCAAGAGGAGTTGGAGTAATCCCTCCAACCACGACATAGTATCCATTGTCGGAGGATTCAAGCTCGTCGAGTACAGATAACAACACCTATAGACCAAATCAACCAAGTAATTCAAATTCAAATCTGAACTCAGCGGCCAATATAAACAAGGAAAAAGCATATCAGAAAAATGGCTTTCTCTAGTACTTTTACACCGCTTGAATATCCATTCAACACACTTCCATCTCTACTAAGTCAAAAATCAATAAGCTAAGAATTTAACACCAGAAAAAAAAAAAGAGTTAACCTTTTCTCATCCTTTTCATTTCCTGCATTATCTTTGGAACAAAACAACATATCTCAAATTTGGTATTTCAAGGAATTCAACAATGAAAGAGAAAAGCTTCCCTTTTGGCAGATGAGGCAATGCCCAGAAGAAAACATAGAAAAAGACAGATTTTGCTGATCTTACTATTCAATTTTCTACTTTTTTAACAGCTTATTTTCAGTATCGAAATCCAAACATCAAACGATTAAATCGATCATCAAAGAACACAAATAAATCAAAATCCAATAACCAAAAAATAAACAAAGAAAGGAAGTGAAAAGGAAAGGAAGAAACCTTGGCTTTGTATTTGCCATAAAGATCATAATGGTTGGGACTGAGGTTAAGGTCCTTAGCAATCTCAGAAATATGAAATGGTTCAACTGAGTTTGCAATATCTATGTCTGCCGGCACTGGTGATACCACTTCCAACTTCCTTACACTCCTTGACGAACTCATTCTTTTTGGTCTAAATTTTAGCTGATTTTTGGTGGATCTGTTTCTTTAAAATTCAACAATTTACCTTCTACAACTTTAAAAAAATTAAAATGGCCACAAAAAAATAATCACAAAGCAACAAAAGTCTAAAAACATATGGGGGTGCGTGCGTGCGTTTTTTCTTATCTAATCTGAGGTGGCAAATAAGAAGGGAGTGGGGAGAGATGCTAATGTTACCATGCAATGTAATTGCTGTGATTAGTACAACCGACCTTAGAAAGTTAAGGTGTAATTGAATTAGAAGTACTCATAGGTTGAGTCGGGTCAGATTTAATTAAAATATTAAATCTGGGCTTAGTTCGACATGGAAAATGAGTTTAAAATTTTATCAAGTCCTACTTAAATAAAAATGTTAAAATCTGACTCGACTCATATTATTTTTTTATATTATTTTAAAAAAATTCATAATACATCAAAAATACTACAAATATTAAAATAAATGTTTCTCAACAAATTGAAAATAAATTAAAGAAAATATTTATAATTAAATAATACTAAGATAGATGCAACTTAACAAGCAAATGTATCTAAAACAGTAACAAAATTTAACAATAAAACAAGAGTTATACAATAACAACAAAATAGTAGTAACATAATAGTGAAATAGTAGCAAAATAGCAAAAAAAATAACAAGAAAATAGCAAAAAAATTACAGTTTTTTTTTACATATTCAGGCCAAGCAAGGCCTAGGCCGAAAAACCTTTACTTGAGACTCGGCCCATTTCAAACGTGCCTTATTTTTTTTTATCAAGCCTCTTTTTTGGGCCTATATTTTTACCCAAATCCTCTCACTTTTCAGGTGGTCCGGCCCATGAATAGGTTTAAAGTGAATCGAGTCAGATCTATAGTGATAAGCTTGAAGTTTTACTTGAAATTTAAGGTTTGATGTTTAGTTTGATCTCAATTAAATATTAATTTTTAGATTTTAGTTCGAGTTTGATTAATTTCATTCATACTTGAGTTCAATTAAGAATAGAAAGTGTTGTAAACAAGTGAAGCGAATGTATCAAGAGAAGGTAAAGAGGAAGATTGAAGCAAATATTAAATATTGAGCACAACGACAAGTTGTTGTTTTGTAAGGTAAAGAAAGGTTGTGCGAGGCTGAGAACAAGGTTGGGCAGAGGACAAGTTGACAAAGCTTAGAGATAATTTTGAGAATTAGTATGCCAAAGTGCTAAAAGTCCCTTCCAAGTTCTAAAGAAATCCTATTTATAGATGTCTAAAATAACAATTACAAAGCTATGCATTAAATAAGAATAACGAAAAAGATTTTCAGTTGCAAAGGTATTAATGTTCTTTTTATAATAAAAAGGTTTATTTCATAATGGTGAATACTGAATAAGAGTTCATTATGTTTCTTAAATTAAAAGGACAACTCAATGGTACAAGAAAACATTGAGAGATAACCTTTTAACTACCTTCATATCTTATCTACCAAGCTAAGCTCTCTGGAACATCCCAAGAGTAAAGATAATTCAGGAACATTGTCAAATTTCAAGGTTATTTTCACTTCTACTTTGGTGAAGTAGTACCCTATGAAACATCTTATGCAGAACATCTATTTCTTGCCAAAAAGTTATTCTTGAACAAGAGTTATTCCTGAATAATAGTTATTTTGATTTGTTTTAAATGTAAGTTGTTCTCTGCATAATTGTGAACGTTATTAATGGATAATTTATTAAACTAATTTATTTCAAAAATACAAATATACAGAGCAAATATACTATACTTAGGACACAAGATCAAACACTTCACACTATAACTTTGGCTCTTCGTGAACCGTACTACTAAGGATCTTAAGTTGAGTTTTGTAAGTATCTCTAGCTTGGCCATTTCCTTTGGGATAATAAAAGGATGACTTCACATTATCAACATCATAAAGAGCAACTATTTCCTTTACATTGGAATTGATGAAAGAAGTTCCATTATCTGAAAAGATTCTTTTAAGTATTTCAAATTGATAAGTAATGTTCTCTTTGATAAAATTTGTCACAGCTAGACCAATTGCATTCTTCAAAGAAATGGCTTCCACTCATTTTGTGAAACACTTTGTTACAGTTAGTATCCATGCATAATCCTTAAAAGGAGGATCGATATGACCAATCAAATTAAATGCCCAAACTATGGGATGGGGATATTGTGAAATGTATAACGTTGTTTCTAAAGAAGGATTATTTTGATTTGTTTTAAACGTAAATTGTTCTTAACATAATTGTTCTTAATAGAGGGTATTTCAAACAATAATTGTTCTTTGGTGATGCTTTTCTTCAAAGAGTTTATTTTGAATAACAACTCTCCTTAAAAACCACAATTGTTTTGAATAGAAATTATTTCTAATAATAGTTATTTTGAATATAGTTATTGTTGAAATGCAATTATTCTAAAGAAGAGATGTTCTGAACATTAGCGTTCTTAAATGACAGCTACACTGAATGGAAATTGTTCTAAACTAGAGTCTATTTTGAACATAGCTATTCTTAATGTCGCCATTCTCAAACAATGGCTATTATGGACAACAACTATTTCAAACAAGAGTTGTTCTTCCAAAGAGAAATTAAGTGAAGCAACGTTGTTACTTTTTTCGAGCTAACTTTATTATTAATCTAGGAGGCATAATTTCTCATAGCATAGTCTTATTTATCTCTACAAAGAGAAGAAATATTAGTAGCCAAAACTAAATATCTATAATATTTAAACTTGAACTCATTCGTACTTAACTTTTTCTATATGATAAAGGTAAACATTATAATTTCATACTCTAAAAATATATTAAAATGAAAAGTTTGATTATGCTCATGAGCTATTCAAATTGAATTTTATGATGCTTTATTTGGTTCCATTTATAGCTCGAATTGCTTAGAGCTATATCTCGGCTAAATAATTATTGAATCAAAATCAAGTTTTTTTCTTTTTTTTTTATAGATAATTGATGTTAGATTTATTATTTGATCCCTATATTTGTAGCTCATTCTGTTGTTCCCTTTTATAATTGTAATATAATTACATGTATCAAAAAATATTTAATTTATTCTTAAATATTAATTATAAAAATATTCTAAATGTTTTTGAAATAAGACCCTCTCTTCATCTTTAATTTTCATACTCTTGGTTGTATTTGCTGTGGCTCTCCTAGTTGTTTAAACCCATTACTAGGGGAAGATATTGAAGTTGAGTAGGTGGCCCTATGCTTATATTAGTTGAGGGGGAAGATGGCTCTCCATTTAAAATCCTAACCATCTATATCTCATAGATTTTTCTTCTTTGGGGAAATCAACCATTAGCTTCTTTCCCAAGAAACTTGCATATCTCAATCTTACATTCATTTTTTATTTTGATATATTTATATTTTTTAACATTTTATAGAATAAATTTGATTTTTAAGAGCAAATATTTTAAGACTTTTTAATTAATTTATATAACATAAATATTACATATATATGAATACAAAAGTATCACAATTTATATGACACTAATCATTAACTTGATAACTCTCTAAAAAGGAATTATTTTCAACTACAATCCTTGTCAAATGAGCTGTTTTTGTTCAAGTACAAAAGAATAATGCTTATATCAACATACACAGATATAAAAAATATTGAATATAAACAAAACATTTTCATTTTCCATATAAGCAAACTAAAAGCCTTTTTTTCTTCTTTTCTTTTTTCAATCTCTTTCTGTACATTATTATTTGAAGCTGAACCCAGAGACTCTTCAGCCATTGAAGTAAACAATTTTCAGTTCAAAAAAGAATGCAATCCCAATGTATGTTTTCACCATTTTGGCCAATTCATTTACATTTGAATCAAGCTTTAGTAACTCTGGTTTTAACAATGTTAACCTAAACCTTTCACTATAACATATCATATATATGTATATATATTATCTGCAACTGTAAAAAATAATGGAGATGAAGAGAGGGTGATAACCTAATCCTGAGTTACAAAGGTGTGTCCAGTGTGGTCTTAAATCATCCTCCACGGTTGATCAGAACGATAACCTTTTAAGCTTCTAGGCGCTCGCATCTCCGGATTATGATCAAATGTACACGGAGGGGCATTGGTCCTAAGTTGAAGATCTTTGTCAAATATATGTTTTCAAGTGTCCTCTACGAAAATTTTGAAAATGAAATCCCGAAAGCGTTTTGAGTATTGCTTTGGATCAACAGCTGAAATTGAAGTTGGATCATATTGCATTGATTTATATGCATGCTCAAGCTTCTTGGTAATATCGTAGTCTTGTAGGATATCGATTATACCAAAAAAGAGGATAACATCATAGAATACACCAGTTGGTTCTCCGATAAGCTGGGTTTCACATTCAGGTTTCCTCACAGTCTTTTCGATCCGAGCAGGCATGCTAATACCTAATCGAATGGAAGACCCCCTGCATTGTCAATTTGGACTATCATCAGTAAATTAAATTGTTATCACTTCATATAAACATCATATTAGCTTTTCTTAAATCGAATACTTCTCATGGCCATGTGAAACAATTCAGAAATGTGTTGGACACAAGTACTTCAAGAAAAATGAATAGTTGGAAATAACATAAATTTCAGTGTTCATAAAGTGGGGAAACAGCAATGATGCCTACTTAGACATATGCCAGGGTATGAAGTACTATTGAAAACATAAATGAGCATCCAAAAACAAGAACATTCATCGTACCCTGAGGGCTCGCAATCAAGCTGATCCTGTCCTGTTTGAGATAGCCGAGGAACTTCTTTATTTTCATGGTCTGCATTTCCTGCAAGTAAATCCAAGAACATATCTTTACTCATTTAAGCAGCCTTTGATATCAAAGTCACAAAACATTTTAATACCAGAGATCACTAGAAATAACCAGTAGGTGTAACAGCTCCAGAAGCAAGAGGTGTGGGAACTTCTCGAAAGTGAAAACCAACCAACAGACTGTAGTCCATAATTCTCTCTTGTTCAAGCAAGTCGCAATCTCGATCAACTTGCCTGCATGAAGAGAAACTTGGATCAGAAAAGAAAAATCAAAAGTTCCATGCTTATCATCCCAAAAGTTTTGAAGGCCTTATCGATCTCAAATCTATGCAATATCCTACAATGGTTTGGTCTTTGCCAAATGCGGCTTAATATGATATAATTTTCTATAAAACTCAGAAACAAACCCATATGTGACATTCACACCTGAGTCCAAGTAATATAGATTGCAAGAAATGAAGATACCTTAAAAAGAAAGAGGATATTAGAAAATACGATCACCTGCAAAACTCTTCGAACCACGTTTTCTCTAACCGAAACAGATAATTGAGATCAAGGTCTTTGAGGGTTGTAGACGGATCAATTTCCGATTCAGGTTTAGAAGTTGTGCGACCATGGGAAGAACCTTTCAAGTCAAAGCGCCTATGAATGGTATAGTGAGTACATAACAGATTCCCCATTATAACAAACCGTACCTGACTCATTGATTCAAAATGAAGAATGTATGAGATTGGTTTCTGAAAATTCATGACTGAGATGAATTATTTATGTTTGAAGTTAAAGTTTTGTAACGTTGATATTACCTTCTTCTGCGCTGTCCCGGTTAATTTCACACTATGAAGACCATAAAATTTGGTGACTAGAGTGTTCTCAAAGGACCGAACATGATTATAGTAGGCTGGAAGCATCCTTAGGAGCACCTGTGACAGTGTCCTCACTCGGATTAGTAAACATTTAAAGCCCGGTAAAGCAATGCACGAATTTTGGGATTATTCAGCCATCAAAAGTGATTTGTGCACCAAGTAAATATGAACATTGTCTGAAAACTTGAAAATTGATGAAGTACTGAATTTTGAGGGACCGAGTATTGTCATCTAGGAAGACTTTTGAAGACGTACGATGAATAACCTTATGTTACGTAGAAGTTTTGATTGTAATACAAAACCAGTGAGGAATTGCAGCTTAATGCAAAGCTATCTTATAATTTCTGAATTCAACTGCAAAAGTGTAATAGAAACGACATTAACTCTTACTTTTACTTCTGCCTTCTTTATCGTCTTTATCATGTATTTGTCATCGTTGGTCAAGTAAAAGAAACTTCCACTTTTTCCAGGGGATGATAGTTCCCGAAGGGCATCATCCCCACATATTGAAATCATGTAATCAGCTGCATCCACATTGAACAATTTCCTAAGGGTTCTGAAAATGTAAAAGAAATTAGCAGTCAGGAACTACACGTAACAGCATAATATTGGCTCCAACTTCGTATCATATAGTTCTAGTTTTATTATTATGTACTAAATTCAACAAAGTTAATTGTTTAGTATGTTTCCATTTGCATAAAAATTATTTTCATTATTGCCTAAAGTTATACCATTGTAGCATGAGTAAGACCAAATAGTTCAGCAAAGAAGAATTTATCTGTTGTGAGCAAGAAGATGATTAAGACTCTAACCTGAACACAAGTGGACAATAATCCTTCCACCTGAAATCACTAGATTGATGAGGCGGAGTGTGCTTGGATCCTTCTGGCGGAAATTTGGTCCATACTTTTTCCTTGGGATCAAAAGCCGAGGACTTGAGATCAAGGGATATAACTGGACCAGGCCTTCCAACTGAGTGTCTACAATGTAACCAAAGAATCAATACATGCATGATTACAACACAAACCACTATATATCCATACTAAAATGTGTTTGACATTGAGAAATCTTCAATTCAAACAGAACTGCAGGTGATGACCCCGACCCTCTAAAGCAAATAAAATGACAAAAGCATAAAGGAGAATAAATACTATATCAGATTCATACAAAAACTCTCATTCCTTGCATGCATTCTTGAACTTGATAAGCATAATCTAGAAGGCAATGCAAATACCAAAAACACATGATGTTGACATTCAAACAACTTTCAATATCAGAGGAGAATGCATTACCTAATACCAAGTTGCAAATTGAGCATAAGCTCATAATTCTTGTGGCCTTTGGATATTGTCTGCCCTTGCCTCTTCGTGGGCGTCTTAAAATGAGGAAGACTCCCTCTTGAAGTAGAATCTTCAAGACAAAGACTCTCAATACCATCATCATCATCCTTGGAGTCCCCTTCACTAATAGCTGAAACATCATGCATATCAGAACTAAAACTATGACAATTTAACTTCCCATCAGACAGTCTCCTTGGCCTCCCTTGATCATTCCCTTTGCCCATTCCAGGCCAATGTGGCATCTTTTTTGATGGCAAAATTGACATCTTCTCACCAGGACATATCTTACACTCTTTCAAGTACTCCAAAAACACCACTTGAGGATCCCAATCTGGTTTCTCAGTTGAAGAATCCGAATGATTATATGTTCCATTCATTTCCTTAACATCCTTACTCCAAACACCAACATAGGAACTCCCATCTGGCCACCTAAAAGTCCCATTTCCTTTAGGAAAACCATCCTCCCAACAACCCTCATAACTATTCCCATCACTCCACTCCATTCTTCCATTCCCATTCATTAACCCGTTCTTCCATTGGCCATCATAATGAATCCCATTGGTCCACTGGTACCTCCCTTCTCCCTCCTGGAATCCAGTGCGCCATTCGCCTTCATAGTAATCCCCATTGAAGTAATTCTTAATCCCTTGTCCATGTTTAAGGTTCATAACCCAAGAACCTTTATAAGAATCTCCTGAAAACCCCGTAAAAGTCCCTTGACCGTCCATAAACCCGCTCTTGAATTCACCTTCATAGGTAGCACCTGAAGGCCAACAAAATTTCCCCTTCCCCATGATCTTTCCTTTAAACCACCCACCGACATACATACAACCATCAGTCCATAAATATTTCCCATTGCCATGAGGCAAACCATCACACCATTCCCCTATATAAAAGTCGCCTCTTGGAAGGACTTTTTCAACATGGCGAACTTCACAAGAACCAGCCTCTTCCTCATCAACATGAGCAACAGACATTGCTGTAAATATGCTTATTGCTTTTTTCTTTGCAGCTACTTGTGATTTCTTTACTTTGGTTTCCAGAGCCTTTCTAAAGCCAAGCTTTTTGCTCATTCTATGTATAAACAAATAAAAACAATGCCTTTGTTCAAACTCTGCATTCCTTTCTCTGTCAACCAAATAACCCAAAGATCAAAAAATGTCTCTATCCATATTTTCTCTCTCTTTCTCCTGCATCAATGTAGGGTTTTCAGGAAGGCCATCATAACAAAGAAAAAGAAAAGCATTTATGAAACTCACATTGAAGATGGCAATCTTGGAGGGAAATGTAATAATCTACATAAACGAAAACCAACACAAAATGAAAAAACAAGCTTTTTTTTTTTTTTTAAAGTCTCGACCTTTTTGTGTTGATTGGTTAGTTTCAAGAAATGGGTATTTTCAGATTTTGAAGAAAAAAAAATTCAAAGAAAATGGGAGCTGTTGGAATGATGAAGTTTGGAAAAATGAATGGGCCTTTTTTTTTTTTGTTTGTTCTTTGTTTCTAGGTAATTTTTGGTTTGTTTGGAACAAAAACCAAATTTCCTCAGATTCCCGAATTTGGCTCCTAAAATGTCTAGCAAACCAAACAGTTGGAGGGAGATTAGACAGGGTGGAAATGATGTTATCGCCATTTTTAGTGTCTGAAAATCTCCCAAATTTACCACTAATTTTAGTACATTACTCTTTTCCTTGTCTAAAATCTAGATTTTGTAATTTTAGTAGAATAAAAAATAAAATAGTGACAATGGTAAACTATATTAATATTTAACACCCATAAATCACATTAATGTGGATCTATTCCTCCGAATAACATGTGTAGAACCTACTTTAGAAAATAAAATAAAAATTCCCTATTTCATTTTATTTTTTTTAAAACCTTATTTTTTTAACGAAAAACCTTAAAACCTATGCCTATGCCTATTTAATGTTACATACATATATTCCACTTTCAAAGTATAGCACCACTTAACATTTGACCTCTCTTTTTTTTCTTTGGGTTTTTCCTTTTCCTTTTGTTTTTATTTTTGTTTCTCTTTCCTCTAGCTTTGGATATTTAAGAATATATTTTGATCCTCATAACTTTAAAGTTCATTGCTTTAATTGAAAACACTAGCTTTAGGGGAGTAGTGTCGAATCCATCTCAAATTTTATTTAAAAGCAATATATGCATTGTGTTTGTATTATTTTTTCATTGATTTTCTTATTATATTTAAATTATATACTTTCTGCTTGTATTATATTTATTAGTTCGAGCTGAGATACAAGCCATCTGGTTAGAATGAGTGAGTAGGAGAGTAGGGAGCAATTTAAAGCAAAGGACATTAAAGTTTTTTTTTTTTTCACGTAATTTGATTTTTCTACGTCTACGAAGCCTAGCTCACTGAGAAATATCCACTATCTTCAAACACTTATAACAAGTGACTCTAAGTGAAAATTTCCACACTTTTGTACCTTTGAAGACTAGAACTCTCATCACTAAATTCATCCCTATGAACTTAGCATGTAAAACCACAATACAAAAGCATTACAATCAAATGTGCTCTCATACTTGAACAAATTAAGTGTTCTCAATTCTAAGTACATAAACCAATACAAGTCTCTCAATTATATAGAGTTGTTCGAGACTTGCTAAGATAGAGAATATCTATCACAATCCCCATAAAACAACCATTATATAAACTGAATATAATATAATAACAGCAAACAAGGTAAATAAGGATTGTTGGTAGTTAGGTTTTCAATGTTACAAACTAATCCAACTTCTTCGATCGAAGGGATTAGATAAGTATGATTCGATTCGGTCGTTTATATATGTTTCCTCTAGTGATATGATCTTCAATGATGGGCTAGATATGATCCACAGTCTTAGTATAACCCAAATATTCGATTTAATAAATTGCCAACAATTCAAATATTGAAACAGTCCAGCCTGTCGCTGTTGGTTAAGGAGTGGGCATCCCCTCAACCACTTCTTCAATCTTTCCATATTTTTCAACAATCTCCCTCTTTGGCAATTTGTTGAACAAAACACAAACAAAGCAAGAAGCTTAAACAACAATTACTAACTTGCTCCGCCTTAGCGTATTTCCTTTTAGTCCAATAGTAATGAATCAGAAAAAGTATATGCAACCAAAGTAAACAACAACTATTTACAAATGAAATCCAACCATTAGAAATAGTAAAATAAAAAAACAATCCTAAAGACCATAAGGAGTAGAATTGAATCTCCCCTATCACCAACAACTCCTCTCATTCTCCCCCTTTTTTATCAACAAGATTGATAACTTACTCTTCGCCAGGAAAGGATATTAGATCAATACAAAGTGCCTTTTGCCTATCTCTGATCTTCTTCACAATCTTGGCTTCAATATGAAATCTAGCAATGTGTCGATCATTTGCCTCCATGTAGGTAGTAAAATGACCAATTATCTTTTTTTATGAATATCAGAAGGAATGACCTTGGGGATTGAAAAAGTTGGCATTTCCTGGGTTTAAGGTTCTTTTTTCTACTCAACATCATCATATCAAAATTACTCCTCCTCATCAGCAACATCACCTCTCCCTTTCAATAGAGCCCATCATATTCTTATCATTCTCCACATACAAATACCTTCTAATGTAGTTTACTATCTTTGTCACTTAACACTTTACAGCAAATTAGCATAAAATTCCATAACAACATTACGGATACACAACTTGACATAACTCGCCGACTCTAACAAACAACTATTTCCAAGAAGTTCATCTATGCCATGACCAACAAAACTATTATTCTCTATATTCTACTCTTCTATAAAACTCTTTTTAAGCATAGTAATATACCTCTTAGAAGAAGAAGAATTAAAGAAAACTTTGTTCTTCATCTTTAACATTCTTTCCTTTTCTTTATTGGTTGTTAGTCTCACTTGCCACAACCGAGCATGTCCTCATCTTGCGAGCGTGGGCAGGGCTTAATAAAGTAGGCATTTCCCCAGTGATCTCTACATCAATATTCGAAACCCCGGTTTTGGCCTTTTTTGTACTGATAGGAACAGGATCTCTCACTAATTTCTTCAGTCTTATCTTTCTCTATCACCAATTCTTGAATTTTTTGGTGAAAATATCGTCTTTATAGGGATTTCTAAAGAAGATGGTTCGATAATGATACCAGCCACATAGACTAAGGTATTGTCGATGGTAGAGAACGATTCACCTTGAGTCGTAACTACCTAGGTTAAGATATCTATTCTCTGATAAGAAACAACAATATGCTTAGGTATTGGTGGATTTTTCAATAAGGCATCAATCTTCTTTACAACTTGTTGGATAGCTTGAGATAACCCAAAAATTTGTGTCACCATAAAAGATAAGACATTTTCTTAACCCCCTTGGTGGGATTGAAACGGACACTTCAAAGGAGAGGTAAAAAACAAGAGGTGTAGGAGTAGTCTGATTTACCTCTTAGTGTCATGTGCTTGAGGGAAATGGACACTTCCTCAGTTACCTTATTAGTTTTCTCAGCAGAGGCATTGGATATCCCCTCTCCAACGATGTTTCTTATCACACTATACAACAAATGCGATCTTTACACAGGCCATAGTCAAAGAACAGAGATTTGGTTGGACATTTAAAGTGAGAAAAGTTGTCACTTCCCAAGTAAATTATGTTCTCTTCAAGATATGAATAACGAAATATCTCTAAAAATTAATTCCCACCAAAAATAAATTGGTGCCAGAAATTATTTCATAATCTCCAAAAAATCTGATCAAATCAACTAGTAGCATAATTTCCCCAAATACATCAAAATGGCATGAAACATTATCATGCGAATTCCTTCCATAATCAATCAACACACCTTATGCTTGATAGACACCAGCTGAGCTTCTAAAGCTCTCAAACCTGTTAGAATCCAAGGCTTTGTAAATAAATCAACTAGCTGGCTTTGAGTAGGCATACAATTTTTTTTTCATATGTGCTTTCATGATCATCCATATTCTCATCCTAGTCAGTATCGTTAAATCACACTAAACACATTGAATTGTCTTTAGTAAACCAAATGCCTAGATCAAATGTATCATGAAATTACCTAATGATTCATTTGACTGCTTTGACATAAGATTCTCTCGTATTGGCCTGATATCTAGCACACACATGAATGTGTCCCAACGTACTTGCCCAAGTCTATGAATCAACACAAAAACAATTAAAATCTAGCGGTGTACTGCAAGTGTGGCAGGTCAAGTTGTAATATTTGTAGTGTTAAAATAGAACACACCGGTATTTCAAGGATCAAACCTAAGGGATTGCCAAATTGGTAAATGTGTTTATCAAGTTATTACAAGTTAAGCAATTACTAATCTAATCGAGTTGGAAATTATTAGTGCAAGTTCAAATAAAATAAGATTTGAGCTATATCTAAATTAACAAATGAAAGTATCAAACTAACTTTCTCCCTTTTTACTAGAAACAATGCAAATGCATTGAAATGGTGGTTAAATGAGTCATGGATTACTAACTATGCTAATAAACCTATGATGATTATATTGTTTGCTACTCCTAGCTAGGAATCTCCTCTCGGTCTCCTCCTAAACTAAAATATACCACCTAAGCTCTCCTATTGGTCTCATTTAGGCATATAGATCTCCTTTTGGTCTCACTATTTGATACAAGTGTATCAAAGTCCTACATGATAGAGTCTCTTCTCGGTCTCATCTATCTAAATTTTCCACTAGAAGTGTCAATTCTAGTGTAATATGCAATTTAATACACTTAAACAAACAACCAAACAAGACATAGAAAATAACTTAGCTAAGTAACACACTCATCAATCAACCAATAAAATAATTCAGCACATGATTAAACTTAAATTCCACACAAATGTTTTAATAAACACATGGTAGGCATAAAATATAAAAGATACGGGTTGAGAAAATGCTTATTAATAAATAAACATCCAGTGAAGAGCGAACATTTAATACATCTCCATCCACAATGTTCCAAAAAAATGAAGAAACAAAAATACTACAACAAAAACAAAAAGAAAAGGAAAAAGAAAGAAATAATTGAAAAGAAAAAAATGAAAACCTAAACTAAGAAATATGAAAAGTAAAGAACAAATGTTCAGCCAACAAAATCTATCTTCAAAAGCTTATAAAGTATTGTTTATAATCTACTAACATTTAACCTAATATTGACTATTATGCCTTTAAATGAAGAAAAGACTTAAGCTTGTTTGGGCACATAATTGCCCCTGTAGTTTTTCACTCGTTAGGTAGCAGTGTTGCGACACCTAGGCTTCGGTGCTGGGACACCCAAAATAGTGGCGAATTTAGGGGTCTTGGGGGTCTCGATGTTGCAACACTCAATCTCGGTCTCACGACATCACTGGAGTTGGCCTCAATTTCTTCACTTTAATGCTTTCAATGGTATTACAACTCCGGAGGCTCGACGTTGGCTCGATGTTCCAACATCCAACCCTTGGTATCGCGGCTCCCACGACAGTGAGCTTCATGTTGATTTTTCATTGAAGTTTTGCATCCTCAAGGTGAAAGGTCTAGGTGTTGCAACTTCCATGGCATCAGTGTCGCAACACCCACTCTAAATGATATTTTCCTCGAGGTTGGGCCATTATCGTCCCCTTACACCAACTCAATCACATTGTTAGGTTCCCCACGGCACCGTTTGGCCAATTTGGGTATCAAAAAGCGCAAAACTCAGCAAAAACATTTATTAATGCTTAAAACTAAAAATTGATAAAAACATATAAAACACACTTAAATTGCTTGAGAATAAGTTCCTAAAGTGTAATTGAGAGCCTAATTTGATGTATCAAATTACGATAGATCAAACTCTCCCACACTTAAGTCTTTATTTTTCCTCAAGCAAACACACAATATATGCATAAGATGTCCCTTGAAATATGTTGAACAATAAGAAACATGACAATCAAATATTGAATTTATACAAGACATATCGCACACTCAACTAAATATTGATATTGAGCTCATTTAAGTACTCTTAAAGCAAATATACTTATTTCACTAAGTTAAAGAACTAATAAACCTAGAGGCAATTCAAATGAATAAATACTCGATCATGTTATCGATCAACATAAACCATATAGATACGTAGTAGACACAAAATGCGAATCAAAAGCATTCGTTAAGCTAATTATTACTTTCGAACCCGATTTTTTCCAACACTTAGGGCACTAGATCCAACAATTCATATATAGATGAAGATTTAAGCAACAATGTGCATTTACTACTTTTATTCCAAACCATGTTCTAACATATTCTACAATAGATAAAGAAGAAGATTCAAATAATGATGCTTACATCCATATGTTAAAGAAAATGGAAATATTGTGCCAATTGAATTATTCCTTGAGGGAAGAAATTATTATCCTCAAAGGAGAAAAAATAAAATCTTGAAATCATGGTCTAAGAAAAGGATGATGCTTAGAAAGCAACCAAGAAAGAGCTAGATGATGCCAAAGTTGTTTTAAAGAAGTTTGGAAGTCAAAATGAGAATCTTGATGAAATTTTGGCTTCAAGGAAATTTGAACCAGACCATAAAGGACTTGGTTACATTAATAAAGGTAAGAAACCTATCAATCGTACAATTTTTGTTAAAAATAAAGTGTGGGTTCTTTTGCTTATGAGGCAAAAAAAAAAAAGATCTTTAGAAATATTTTATGTCATTATTGTGGGAAAGTTGGATATATTAGACCCTATTGTTTTAAAATGATGCTAGATTGGAAAAAGTTTAGCTTAGGTGTAAAACATGTTAGAATAATGAATGGAACAAGGAGACCGCAACATAGGCAGGTTTGGGTGAGAAAGGATCAAGAACATATGAGTTTTAAAGATCAACAATTTATTAGTGTTTGTGTGAAGCATGGAATTGCAATTGAGAAAAATCATTTTGAAGAATTATCGAATATCGGACAAACTTCATCTAGATTTCGTGGAAAAAAATGATTGTTGTTCCTGTGAAAAATATAACGTCAGTAATGACAATATATCGCAAAGAAAAAAAAAGAAATAGAAATAAAAATAAAGAACACACAGATTTTACGTGGAAACCCTTTCGGGAAAAACCACGGGCAGAGGAGAAGAAAATTCACTATGTCGAATTCGAATCGATTACAAGAGGAATAGACCATGACTATTTATAGGCTTATAAAGCCATATTCTAATAGGAGTAGTAAGATTGAAACTCCTTATTCTAATCAATATCAAATAGATGGAGTTTAATAAGGTTTAAAAACCTTATTCAAAATAAAATAAAAGAAGTGTAATTCTATAGGGATTCTTCTTTTACTTTATTTTACCATTGTATTTTATTTAAATAAGAATTTGGGTCACTTAATTCTAACAATCTCCACGTTGACACTAATTCTCAATGAACAAGTTCTTCATCGCGAACTCTCAACGAACAAGTTCTCCACCTCTTCCATAAAACCCCTTAAGGGTTTAACTTCAACAATGAACACCAACCAAGTCTAAGCAGTGCTCAAACTTGGTTATAAGAAGTGGCTTAGCCATCATATCTGCAGGATTTTCATGAGTACTAATTTTGCTCACAATAATATCACCACGAGCAATAATATCACGAACAAAATGATACCGAACATCAATGTGTTTTGTTCTCTCATGAAACATTTGACCTTTTGTAAGGAAGATGGCACTCTAACTGTCACAAAATACTGTGCTGATTTGAAGGTCTTCATTGAGCTCATTAAAGAGTCCCTTCAACCAAATAACTTCTTTACAAGCCTCAGTAATCGCCATGTACTCAGCTTCAGTGGTAGACAAGGCGACTATAGTTTGCAAAGTAGCTTTCCAACTGATTGCACAACCTCCTATTGTAAAAACATAACCAGTAAGAGATCTTCTTTTATCAAGGTCTCCAACAAAATCAGCATCAACATACCCAATGACCCCATCTCTAGTTCTTCCAAACTGTAAGCAAACATCAGTAGTACCTCGTAAGTATCTTAAAATCCACTGAACTGCTTTCCAATGTTCTTTACCGGGATTTTCCATGTATCTGCTAACTGCACTGACTGCATATGATAAATCTGGACGTGAACAAACCATAGCATACATGAGGGATCCCACTGCACTAGAGTATGGAACATGTGACATGTACTCAATCTCATCATCTGATTGTGGAGACAAAGCCGATGAAAGTTTGAAATGGGCTGGTAAATGAGTGCTAACAGGCTTAGCACTCTACATATTGAACCTGCAAAGAACTTTCTCAATGTACCCCTTCTGTCTTAGGTACAATTTACTTTCTTTTCTATCTCTGAGAATCTCCATACCAAGTATCTTCTTTGCTGGTCCCAAATCTTTCATCTCAAATTCTTCACTTAGTTGGGCCTTGACCTTTCTTATCTCTCCTTTATTTTTTACTGCTATCAACATGTCATCAACATAAAGAAGTAGATACACAAAAGAACCATCACTGTTTTTCTTAAAGTAAACACAGCTGTCAAAACTACTTCTTTTAAAATCATGAGAAGTCATAAAAGAATCAAACCTCGTGTACCACTGTCTTGATGACTGTTTCAAACCGTAAAGAGACTTTTTCGGCAAGCAAACATAGTCCTCTTTTTCTGAGACTGTAAAACCCTTTGGTTGTTGCATGTAAATATCTTCCTCAAGTTCTCCATGCAAAAATGCAGTTTTTACATCTAACTGCTCAAGCTCCAAATCATGTATGGCCACAATACCAAGCAAAGCTCGAATCGAACTATGCTTCACAACTGGGGAGAACACATCTGTGAAGTCCACTCATGGAATTTGACTGTAACCCTTTGCAACAAGCCTTGCTTTATATCTGGGTTCTTCAACTCCTGGAGTCCCTTCTTTCTTTTTAAACACCCATTTACAGCGAACAACCTTTTTACCTTTAGGAAGTTTCACAAGATCCCATGTTCTATTTTTGTGGAGTGATTCTATTTCCTCTTGAATAGCAAACATCCACTTTTCTGAGTCTTCACAGCTAACCGCCTCAGAATAATTAGACGGCTCTTAGTTTGCATCTATATTTTCAGCCACATTTAAAGCATAAGCGACTAGGTCAGCCTCAGCATACTTCTTTGCGGGTTTAATTTCTCTTCTATTTCTGTTTTTGGCGATAGAGTATTTGGTGAAGAAGCAACTCTATTCTCAATTTTTGTACTGGCTTAAGGAGTTGACTCTGTATTAATCTGATGCTCCACCTACTTTTGATTTTCTTTATTGGAAGAGTCTTTAAGAGATAAGTTAGGTAGCATAGCAGTTTCATTAAAAACAACATCTCTACTAATCACAACTTTTCTATTTTCAAGACACCATAACTTATTACACCAGCTTTATAACCAAGAAAAACACATTTCATGGATCTTGGTTCCAATTTTCCATTATTAACATGAGCATATGCAGGACACCCAAAGATCTTTAAATCAGAATAATTAGCAGGATTACCAGACCATACCTCTTGTGGAGTCTTTTTCTCAATGGCAACGGATGGAGATCGGTTGATCACAAAACATGCAGTAGAGGCTGCTTCGGCCCAAAATGACTTTTGTAAGTTGGCATTTGACAACATACATCGAACCTTTTCCATGATCGTTCTGTTCATTCGTTCTGCAACGCTGTTTTGCTGTGGAGTATGACGAACTGTTAAGTGTCTCACGATCACTTCTGACTTACACAGTTTATTAAACTCATCAGAACAAAACTCTAAGCCATTGTCTGTGCGGAGGTATTTTATTTGTTTTCCCGTCTATTTTTCAATCATAGTTTTCCAAGACTTAAATGCGGAAAACACATCACTTTTCTGCTTCAGGAAGAATGCCCAAACTTTTCTGGAAAAATCATCAATAAAAGTTAGCATATAATTAGCTCCACCTCTCGAAGGCACTCTTGATGGCCCCCACAGATCAAAATGAATATACTCCAATGTTCCCTCCGTGTTATGGATTCCTCTGGTGAATCGAACTCTCTTTTGCTTCCCAAAAATGCAGTGCTCACAGAACTTCAGTTTACAAATTCCTTGCACATCAAGAAGTCCTCTTTTGCTCAATTCTACCATGCCATTCTCACTCATATGCCCTAGGCGCATATGCCAAAGTTTAGTAATATCATCATCTGACAAAGAAGAGGATGCGACAGCTGCATCACCAATAACAGTAAAACCTTGCAAAACATATAACTTGGCAGTCTTTCTCTGCCCTTTCATCACAATGAGGGAACCTTTGGAAATCTTCAAAATCCCACTTTCAGCTGTGTATTTGTACCCTTTTGAATCAAGAGTACTTAACGAAATTAAATTTCTCTTCAATTCTGGAACTTGTCATACGTCAGTAAGTGTTCTGACAACTCCATCAAACATCTTAACTTTAATTGTTCCAACACCTGCGATTTTACACGAAGCATTATTTCCCATCAAAACAACACCTTCAGACACCATGTCGTAATTTGTAAACCGATCCCGATTGGGACTCATGTGGAAGGTGCAGCCTGAATCAAGTATCCACTCTTCACTCTCTTTAGAATTGTTGACAGAAACGACTAGAAGTTCACCATCACTGTAGTCTTCTACAATATCAGCTTCACCAAAATTTTCTGGTTGTTTTCCCTTTTGATTCACAGCCTCCCTTTTAATCTTGTTTTGTAGCTTATAGCACTCAGATTTAATGTGCCCTTTCTTCTTGCAGAAGTTACAAGTTCTACCTCTGTTTGAAGACTTTGATCTACCCTTAGATTTACCGCGAGGATTTCGATCCTGTATCCTTTCACGATCATCATCAGCATTCCGATCTTGTCTCCCACGAACAATGAGACCCTCTCCCTGGGAGTCTGGTTTAACCACAAGATGCTTCATCTTATCATATGAGGTCAAAGAATCATAAACCTCATCAACTGTGAGAGACTCGCAGCTATATAAAATTGTGTCTCTAAAGGTTGAATAAGATGGGGGCAACGAACAAAGTAGAATCAACCCTAGATCTTTCTTATCATACTGAACCTCCATGGCCTCCAAGTTTGAGAGAATTTCTTTAAACACTGTTAAGTGTTCGTGCACAGACGCACCTTCCTCTAAACGATGAGCATAAAGACGTTGCTTCATATGCAACTTGCTAGTTAGAGTTTTCGACATACATATTTGTTCTAGCCTCTTCCATAATGTTGTGGCAGTCTTCTCCTTCTTCACATCCTGCAAAATTTCGTTAGACAAATGCAGATGTAACTGTGTTAACGCCTTTCGATCCTTGCACTTCTTATCTTCCTCCGTCAATGTCGAAGGCATCTTATCTACCCCTAGTAGGGCTTCCTCTAAATCCATCTGTGCAAGAACTACCTGCATCTTTATCTGCCACAACGCAAATCTAGTGTTGCGATCCAACAGCGGAATTTCATACTTTAAAGACGCCATTACCGTGATCGAGATGAAAAAAAAACCCAGAAGCTCGGATACCACTTTGTGAAAAATATAACGTCGGTAATGACAATATATCACAAAGAAAAAAAAAAGAAATAGAAATAAAAATAAAGAACACACAGATTTTACGTGGAAACCTTTTCGGGAAAAACCACGGGCAGAGGAGAAGAAAATTCACTATGTCGAATTCGAATCGATTACAAGAGGAATAGACCATGTCTATTTATAGGCTTATAAAGCCATATTCTAATAGGAGTAGTAAGATTGAAACTCCTTATTCTAATCAATATCAAATAGATGGAGTTTAATAAGCTTTAAAAACCTTATTCAAAATAAAATAAAAGAAGTGTAATTCTATACGGATTCTTCTTTTATTTTATTTTACCATTGTATTTTATTTAAATAAGAATTTGTGTCACTTAATTCTAACAGTTCCACGAGCTACAACCCTTATTGTTAATGATGTAGCATTTCATTTCATCCCTTATAAACAACTTGGAGTAATATAATTAGGGATGAATAGAGTAAAGAGGAGATCCTTTGACATCTTTACCAAAAAGGGGGAATATTCAAGTGTTCATTTGCTAGTTGGTTTTGTCAAAATGCTAAAGGGTGAGATTGTTGGAAACTTTGACTATTTGTTCCACTTTATGTTTGAACAATAGATAGAACAACAGTTTTGATGTAGTCAAAGTTATTTGATTGGCATGTTTGACTATTACATAGGCCTTAATTACGTCTTGTTAAAACCAACAAATAAGGAGAATTTCGTATAAAATAAGGAGTCCAAGATTTTCCATTTGATTAGCTTAGAGGAGATAGGAAAAAAGTTTGAATTATTGAATAGTGTTATCTTTATGCTTATTATAAAGGATTTTATGGGATAATTATTGGAGATAATTTAAGAGATAAAATTAACTTTTAAATGAGTGTTTAAAGTTGATCAAAAAACACTTCTAAAAGGGTTGTTTGTATTAGCCTATAAATAGGCTTGGTAGCCACATATTAGTGTTTAGTTGTGGAATGTCTTTTTCAGTTGCTTTGTTGAATATTCTTGGTTGTATAGTTCGACACTCTTTTTAGGTACTCTTTGAAGAGTTAACATTGATTGTAAATGAGGTGTTTGCGAGAGTGATTTGTAATGATTTGGGATCAATAGTGGGGTTGCAAATATCCGTGTGCCTAAAGGGTATTTTGGACTTTAGTCAATAGTTGTACCTAACAAATTATTGAATAAAATCATTCTCCAAGACATGCTTTGCAGACGTAGGTTTATTGATCTGAACTGCATTAACAAATATTGTATGTTATTTCTCTCGTTACTTTGCTTTTTATTCTACCTTGTTAAAAATATTTTTTGTCCCAACTTCTTTTCCAACAAAAGGATGAGTAAAATTATTTTAAACGATTTCAAACCGAATCTTTTTCCAAATTTGGAGGCCAATTAGTTAAGTTGACTATTTAAAATTTTTTTAACTTAACTAGTCAATTGTCTTCCCTTATTGGTAATAAATTAATAAAATGATCAAATTTTTTTAAACAAAAAATAAAAACTACTCTAAAATGACTAATAATTATATGAATTTGTGTGACCCGAATTCTTGTTAAAATAAATACTGGACTGGGGTCGGGCCCCCGTGGTACGGTACAGGCTACAGAAGTAAAATCTGTATAGAAGTTTACTTCATCTATTTGATGTTGATTAGAATAAGGCGTTTTAATCTTATTGCATTACTTATATTTGACTTTGATTAGAATAAGGTTTTTAAACTTATAGATAAATGTAATCATCTCTCCTCTTGTATGATTCAAATTCGACATAGTGAATTTTCTTCTCTTCTGCCCGTGGTTTTACCCGAAAGGATTTCCACGTAAAATTTTGTATGTTCTTTTTGTCTCTCTTTCTTTGTGATTCATTATCATTCTCAACGTTCAGTTTACAATTTGATTAATCAATTTAATCAATTTTTTCCTCATAATACTTTATTTTAATTCAATTTAAGAAAAAAAAATAATGCATTAATACTTCATTTGGTAGGACTATTATTTTTTCACTTCTTAATACATAATTCTACTTGGTAATTTGTAGTCACTTACATTACTTGTTTTCAATAAAGAGAAGGAAAACTTTCTTTAAATTTTGATTGGTCATTTTTTTCACTAGAGTTTTATTATTTTTTAAAATTTATATTAATTATTCTTTATATTATGACAAACTGTTATGATACTTATGTACTAATTAAACTTTTCCTTATGTTAATATATTAAAATATCATGTTGATTAATTTCACTAAATACATATATTTGAACAAAAAAAGTTTGAATCTACTATTTTGAAAAGAAAAATATATGTTATAATCATTTAATCAAATATATAATTAAGATAGAAAATTGACACCAACATTGTAGTTTGTATGTCACATATACCCAAATGGAAAGGGGGAGACAAAAGGATTTTGATAGGAAATATGTGTCGTCAACATAAGCTTAGGCAATTGCAAATGCAAAAGAGCATGGAATCTCCAACTTTGCATCCAATTTTTTATGCTATGAGAACATGTTTGATGGTGCACTGTGATTTCTTGGTCTCCTTTTTGGGTGGTTCGTCTCCAACTCTAATAGAATTTGTGGTCTTTTGGTTCTTTAATAAATTATTTGACATTAAAAAAAAAAGTCTCTTTTTAGCTTTGAGTATATGTAGTCTAAACACAATACGATTTCACCCTTCAACTTTATAAAAAAATATTTTAGTCAATCATTTAATTTTTTTAGCCCTTAAACTTATGATAATTATCAAATCATCTCAAAATGAATGAAAAAAAATTAATGTTTGTTAACTTTGCTAACGTAGCATACATGTGAATTGTCACGTTAGCAATTAATTAATTTTTTAAAATTTAAAATTTTTTAAAAACTATAAATATTATTTTAAAAATAAAAAATCATTTAAATGATTTAAAATTTATAATTATAATTTTAATTTTTTAAAAATTAATTAATTACTAACGTGACATACACATGGACTGCCATGTGGATGACACATCAGCAAAGTTAACAAATATTAACTTTTTCATCCATTTTTGGGTGATTTGACAAATAATATAATTTCAGGGGCTAAAAAAGGTGAAAATTTAAATTAAAGGCAAAAATGACTTTTTTTATAAAGTTAGAGGACCAAATAAGTCATTCTACCTATTCTTCTTGATTTTGACATTGGTGTTATCATGTATATTAGATCAAAAAGTTGATACCTAAACTTTTTTGGACTTAATTTGTCACATCTAAAAAGGCGAGTTAGAATAATTGGGTTTGTGAAAACCGAAAGTGGTCACGCCCCGATTGATAAGGTTATCTTTGAGCATTTATAAATCGAGAGTTTGAAATGGATACCTAAATTAGTATTATAAATAATTAATTAAAGTATTAAAATAATATAATCATGTATTATTATATTAATCAATTTAAAAAGAAACTTGATTACAAGATTTAATTTGAAAATAATGTGTTTTAATTGGTTAGGATCTAATTGGAAAAAGGGGTAAAATGAATTAAAATATTAATAATGAGACTTGACTATGAGTATTAATTATTATATATGTAAGCATGTGTTAAAATAAGAATGTGTTAAAATAAGAAAAAAAATTTGAGTAAATGAGTAAGTTAATAAAGAATATGTAAGTTGAGCTCGAAATAAATATATATAATTAAGTGTCTAACATAAATAAGAAATGGGCAATAGTCCAATGGTTAAGGTGTTAGCTACCTTAAGTGACCAAGGTTTGAGTCTCTTCCTCCCTTTAATCCTAATTGTTGGTAATTATTTTACTTTCTCGAATCAAATACTCCTTCATACAATCGTTCTCTCTATCAATTTCGTTATTATCATCAAATAGCATCCTTAATCCTTGCTAAGAAATGGTAAGTACATCTTATTTCAAAGAATAGATATTGAATTTACGTGATACTCATATCCAAAGCTAATTCTTCATTCAATCTAATCAATTTTTTATAATTCTTGCCGAATCTTTCAAAAAACTCTTGATAAATCTTAGAAAACAAACGTTAACTCGAGTGAAATTTTTGTTTGAAAGACCCGCTTTAGGTACATCGGACTAGATTTGAGCGTAAGGAACGTCGTTCGAGGTCCCGGTGAAAGGTGTGTGTTCTTTTACAAGCGAATTGGGGCAAATCGTGCCTCAGAATAGGGCCACACGACTAGCCACACGAGCGTGTAGACCCCATGTCCATATGCCCTGAAAACCCTAGTGTAGTTCGTGAGCCACACGACCTGGACCCTTCCACACGGCCTACCACACAGCCGTGTCTCCCCTGTAGGTTGATTTTGCAAATTTCACACGGTCACAATTTGTCACACGACCGTGTAACCCTTCCACACAATTGTGTGTCCCTTATTGTAGAAATTTTACAATTTTACCTAAAATTTTATGATTTGTTCAATTTAGCCCCTAAATGATTCTCGAACTATTTTTAGTGTTTTATTTTATTCAATTAAGCCCCTGATAATATGATTAATGCTAGAATTCATGATCTATTTGACTAAATTAATGTTATATATATTTGCATGAATTGTGAATAATAATATGTCTATTGTATCTGTATTTGTCATTGTATGTACAGTGTGCCTTATGCTACTGTTAAACCGAACACTTATCCAGCATGACTTTTGCTATTAAGTTGATCTATTATAAGCATATTATTTTCTACTAAATTGAACTGCTATAAGCATATTGAATGCTACCGCATTGTTCTGTTAAAAGCATAATTAAATGTTACTGTACTGATCCATTTTTAGCTTGTCATATTGGATTGCATGGGGGTGAAATGATATGTACGGAGGAATAGTAGAGTTTAATATGCAAACAGTGTGGTTCAATCACGAACCAAGTGGTGGTTTGTTTAATCTGTAAGTATGTTGTGCACTCACAACAAGTGGTAGTAACTGCAAATATGTGGTTCAATCACGAACCGAGTGACAGTTTGTTTAATCTGCAAATATGTTGTGCACTCACAACATATGGTAGTAACTGCAAATATTTGGTTCAATCATGAATCGAGTGGCAGTTTGTTAAATCTGCAAATATGTTGTGCACTCACAACAAGTGGCAGTAACTGTAAACAAAGTGGTTCAATCACGAACCAAGTGCCAGTTTGTTTAATCTGCAAATATTTTGTGCACCCACAACAAGTGGCTATAATTGCAAATCAGCAGTGGTTTATACACAACCTGGAGCGATATGGTAGATGAGTTTTGGGGAACTCATAAGTGAGGTGTGTAGCAAAGCTGGGTAGGACCTTCTTTTATTATATCGAAATGCATTGCCCTTCATAAGCATGTGCATATAAAACTGTGATTTCTGAAATAGTGCAGTGAAGTGATATGAAAAACCATTAATCTAAAGTGCTTTACGATGGTGATTATCCTCAAAATTGTTAATTCATGTGTTTTGTCTTATGTTTTGTTCCGGTTTTCTTATGATCGAACTCACACTAAGCTTTATAATCACCCTTTTTTTTATTTCTATCTCTACAGATAACCCACCAAGTTAGGACGCGGACACAAAACTCGAAGGGATTCGACTTGGTTTTGTTTTTATTAAGTATTTTAGATTTATCATTTGATACTTTTGTTATTCAGAGACTGTAATGTTTTAATTTCAAATTGTGGCATGGGACTTAGGAATTGGGTTTAAAAATCGTGCATGACTTTTGATTTAATTTTAGGATACTGAAATATGGTTTTTAATTATTTATGCATATAATCATATTAAATCTAAATTGAATATCACTTTTCCACTGCTAGATTGTAGATAAATTTTGATTAATAGATAAATGGAAAATTAACTAAGTTTTCTTAGAAGTAGTTACCATTACTTAGGAAAGTTAAATTAAATCGTTTTTGATAACTTGTGAGTTTTTCTAAAATAGACTAAATTTTCTTCCAAGATAAATAAATGTTTTAAATTATCTGTTTCATAAATCTCGATTACTACTAGGTCATTTTGAAGGCCAATGTAATCAACCAGATTCGGGCCTAACATCTAGGTTAGGTTGGGGAGGTTACATAATTGGTATCTAAACTTGAAAACCGTAAGTCAAGTTGGTACTTTTTCTTGGTACTTAACTAATATTTTAGATTTTGAGTTGACAATCAATAGAATGTTGGCACGTGTCATAAAAATAATATTTTTTGGAAAATAAAAAATTAAAAAAATTATTTTGCATACAAAATAAACCTGGACAAACGATTGTCTAATTTCATTCAAACCTGGACAACATATTCTCTAGGTTCATTATGAATTTTTTTTTATAATTTCAAAAATAGCAATAAATTTTTTTTTAAAAAATAAACTCTTGTATTTTATAAAAATTTTAGATTTTTTTTAAAATTTTTAAGTTTTCATAATTTTTTATTGAATTTTATGATTTTTATTTTTTATTGATTTTACGTACACGATGAACCTGGACAAATAGTTCCAAATTTAAATGACTCAGGACAATATTTTGTCTAGGTTTATTCTGAATGTGTATTTCTCTAGTAATTTTATATCTTTTAATAATTTCAAAAATAATAATGAAATATTTTAAAATAAATTTCATATGTAAAATAAATTTAATTTTTATTACTTAAGTAATAAATCATTTTAAAATATATATTGTATTCCAAATTTTAACTAAAATAATTATTATAAATCATTTTAAAATACAATTCTATTATTTAAGTAATAAATTTAAAATAAATTTTAGATTTTAAATTTGTTATAAATAATTGAAGTAATAAATTAGAATTTATTTTATAACATGAAATTTAATTTTTAAAAATATTTTGAAATTATTTTTTAAATTTATAATATATATATATATATACTAGAGAAATACAAATTCAGAATGAACCTAGCCAGAAATAACCACTCGGATTTGTTTGTGTCTAGACAAATGGTTGTCCATATTCATTGTGCACTTTAAATCAAAAAAATAAAATCCTAAAATTCAAGAAAATTTCTAAAAATAGAAAAAAAATATTAAATAAAATATTTTATTTTTGTGAAAACTATTGTTCTTTTTTAAATTATAAAAAGATATAAAATTACTAAAAAAATCAAAATAAACTTGGATAAATAGTTATTTTAATTAAAAAATAAAATCCAAGTCAATTAGGCATGCAAAATAAAAAATAAATTTCCTTTTTTATTATTTTTATGGCACTTGTCTATTTTCGATTGGCTATCATTCCAGATTCTACCGATGTTAGTTTAGTATCAATAAAAAGTACCCCTTAAATTATAGTTTTCAAATTTAGGTACAAGGTAGAAAAAAAAAATTACTAAGTAAATACAAATTACCAAATTTAGATACTTTTTATATATATTAACTTTTTAAATAAATCTATTAATGGAAATTTTAAAACACAACATCCTTGCCCTTATTTTTTTTTAAATGATTTTAAGTCTAGATTTTTAATTGGTCTATGCTTTATATTTGATTAGATAGGCTATGGTTTATAAATTTATACCCACTAAGATGTTGGAGGAAGCATATTCTTCACTGGTTGCTAAGAGTTTGAGGGCATTAAAGTTACAAATTCAATGGCAGCACTCTTTGACAAATTTGCCCAAGGCATCAATTCTTCAAGATTTGATATATATATATATATATATATATATATATATATATATGCCTATTAAGATGGTGTAAATGTGCATCCAAAGCATGTCTTTTTAGTTGATATTGTCAATCATGTAGGGTTAGACTTTGCTAGAAAAATTGAATAAATGCTATGCCACTTCTTCATGGCATAATCCCTATTTAGATTTGAGTAGCTTACAAGTGATAAGTAGTTAGGTCAACAAAATATGTTAATAATAGAAACTGTGCTTTATTAATTCTTTTTTTTTTCTATTTATATTGTTGCTTGATTTATGTAAGAAAGACAAAAAATTAAGGGAAAAATATTATAAAGGAGAAGAGTAGATTTGTAGAAGTGGAGGCTTAGTTAATTTTGTTTGAAATGGAATAATGATATATTTATTCTTTTAATTTTATAAAAAAAACTATTTTCGTTTTTTATTTAATTTTTCCGTCTCTTTTAGCCTTTAAACATGCATTGTTTATCAAATTACCTCAAAATGGATGTGCAATGCCCCAAAATTTTAATTTTTGATTTCGTGTATATGTGACACATAATGTGTATCTGCTTTAGTGGCTATGTGTTTTAGGTGTGTGTGTGAGGTCCCAAGTTCAAGCCTTACTTGGGTAAATTTTGGTATTTTTATAAATAAAGTCTTAACCTTGTGCAAAGGGCTTAAGTTTAAATATTGGGTAAATTACATTAGAATGAGTTTGTTGGTCTAGTGGTTTGTGTTTGAATCTCTGTGCGGGCAAATGTATTATTTTTTTTTTTGCTCAAATTTCGGGATAGAGTTGTGTAATAGGGGGATTCTAAGTAGTGGATGTGAAGTGAGAATTAGGAGAAAATATTAAGAGATTTTGGGGGTTATCAGGATTTTATTTTATTTTTTTCCCATAACCGAATTTTGGCTCCCTTTTCAAAAAAAAAATTCTTCCGTCTATTCTTCTCCCTCTCCTCTTGCCAAAATTCTCTGAGTTTTTCCATCTTTCTCTTCTTTTTCTTCTTCTTGATTTTTCGCTAATCCATTTATTTTCCTTCGTTTTTGCACGAGGTTAGTGCTCGCTTAGTTTCGGTAAGTGTTTCTCTTTTTTTCTATCATGAATCTCTTAGCGACTGAAGTGGTAATATTTTTTCTCTGCAATTTGGGCGTAGGGGGAGGCTCGGACTGGTGAATTCAGTGTTCTCGTCTTAACAATAGTTAAACGAAGGGTTATCGTTGGCGGTAAGTTGAGTTTCTATTCGTTCTTGGTTGTCAATTTGCTTTTACATCTGTTAAATTGATGTTGAGTATCTTGATTTTAGGCCTTGAAGTGCTTAGGAGTGATTAGGCATCAAAATGATATCAGGTGTGTACCCGAAATGCAGAAAACGGGGTTTGGCGAAAAGCCAAAATTGCTTGCTGTCGAGAAATAAGAGAAATAAGAGAAAATGATGCAAAAAATTGTAGAGAAAGGAAATAAGGGTGTTAAAAACTAGGAAATCAACATTTTGCACTAAAACAGTTTTGGACAACAGCAGTAGTCTAACTTTGAAAAATTATCAAAAATAGTGTAAATTGAGTTAGAGGTTGAATAAAATATGAAATTAAAGTTTATTGAGTCTAGTCTTTCATGGAAGAAACAGTGTAAGCAACGGAATTATAAATCATGAGTTATAATAAATTTTGTGAGACAAGGTCAGAATGATTTTAGGTTTCCCTGTTCTGACTTAGGAAAATCATCAAAAATTGTAAAAAAATAATTAAGGGCTTAAATTTATATGTTTAAATCCTAGTCTATTTTCAAGAGAAACAAATGGAAACATCATTTAAATTTTGTACTAAGAGATAAATATTTTTTAGTAAGGAAATGATGAAGTTGTCAAATAGAAATATAGGGATAACTTTAAAGATTTTACTATACTTAATTGATAAACTATAAATTCTGAAGATTATATGGTAGAAAGGTATTTGAGTCTAGTTTCAAAAACATCAAGCGAATCTTAATTTGGAATTCTATAGCTCAAGATATAAATAATTTAGGATCTGTTTGTTTGCCAGTAAAATGTTTTTCGGAAAATGATTTCTGGAAAATGATTTATTTTTCTGGAAAATGATTTACTGAAAATATTTTCTGGTGTTTGGATGAATCTGTGTAAAATATTTTTTGTTGTTTGGCAAATTTCCTGAAAATATTTTCCGGAAAAGTTGTGTTTACATATATTAATTAATTTATATACATATTAATAAATTTTTATATTTTAAATTGTTTTTACATATATTGCAATGATTTATTTATAAATAAATAAATCAAATTAAATATATAATAATACTCAATTATTAAGCTACAAAAAAAGAAGATATGTAGTAACAATATTTACAAATTTGTTTTGATGCAGGCACATCGATAATTTAACACTGGTGACAGCTAATTGTTTTCAATGAGATGAATCCATATTAAATAGGGTCAGTTTTTTTTTAATATTATTGATGTTAATTTTAATAAATGTTCTAAAATTATTCATACAGTAATAAAGAAATAATCTTTCTTAAAATATCAACTCGGGTGTGTGTTTGACAAAATTATTTATACAAGTCAGGCAGATGAGTTTTAGGACATACAAGCATATGCTTGGACTAGTACATACAGTTTGCTAACCGCAATAGGTAGCTTAAGTAGAAGCCTCTCATCTATCCATGATTAACCCGATTTGAAGAGCAAAACTGCTTTCTGATCCAAATAGAAATAAACAAAGTGGTTCGTCTCGTGGGTTACGTACGAACCTGCATTCAAACAACATTCAAAGGATTAATACAACCAATAATTATCATTAATTTATCTTAGGTTGTCTCCAGTCTCCACCAATTAGGGATGTCTAGTTATATCATATAAACCACAAAACCAGGAGCAAGCAGGCCGTGTGATCAAACATAATCGTATATGGTGAAGAAAGATTGCATCCATAAGAGTTTGTGAAGAAGGGAAATGCCAGTATAGATCCTACTTACTTACACCAAACGACCCAACTTCTACTCGAATTAGTATCTAATATAGTAGTGTTACATGTTCCCTAAGTATGTAATACACGATCCACCTATATAATGTGTTTCTTTAGTAATGAGCATCTAACATAGATTGGAGTTTTAAGCTTAAGACCTCGAAACCGAAAGTTCCAAGCTCAAACCTTGAATATAGGTCCAACCTTAATGGCATGAACTAAATATAAACCAAACAAGAACAACTGCCATTATAGCTATTTCCTGAGAAGGTTTCAAACACGTAATTAAGCAAATTGATGAACCACATTGAAAAATCATAAGGTCTAAGCTTAAGACAATCCAATCTAACATCAATGGCAGTTATGATAGCTTAATGCACGATGGAAATGATAGCTCATTTAAGCTATGATATGCTTGCTTTCAAGTAAAAACAACAGCATCACTTAAAAATAACAAATATCTTGGACTATATTTTCCATGAAAATTGAATCTAATTGAAATTTGGGTTTACCCAAATTGCAACCAACAATGCAATGCCAAGTAGGTCCATGTTTCTTGTCGAATTCTTTCTTAATGTACTCTGCTACATCTTTCTCTACATGTTCTTCTCGAAAGCCTAGTCAAAACCCCCAAAAGGAAAAACCACTCCAAGTCAGCAAATTTACAGTATTTACTAACAAATCAATATCGAACAAAGAAAACCCAGAAACTAATTCTAATAAAAAAGCCATAAAAATTAGGAATCTTGTAAGATAGAGAAAAAGAGCTAACGAAAATGGCTATATTGACGGCCTCTTTTTGCATGTCGTCTTTCATGTCGGCGCTTTTGATGATAACTTTTTTGGGTTCTGCAGTAAGCGTTGAAGAAGGCTTCAATTCATCAATTTTCCGTTGTTTCACCGTCAGAGCTCCGGTGGTGCTTCTCTTAGCTACTTCAGTACTCATCCTGTTTCTTTCTTTTTCGTTTTTCAAATTCCAGAGTCAAAGAAGAGAAAAAGAAAAGGGAGAGACTCAGTTTCCACAAAATTCCAGTTTGCAACAATAGGGTTTTTATTTTGGAAGAAAATGAGCAAACCAAACTCGAGCAAAATACAAACATGCAGAAACCCCTAACAATTAAATCCTAGAGCTTGCAATCAAGAATGTGAGTAGAAATTTACCTTCGATGAATCAGCAAAGAAGACGAGGCAGAGATGATGAACCAGTAGAGATGAACCAGCAGAGAAGAGGAATTCTTCATTAGGGTGAAGAGAGTGAAAAGAAGAGCTGTGGAAAATGTCTTACCCCTTAGAAATCGGTAAGACGTTTTTCGGAAATGATGAAACAATTTACCCGTGTTTTGGAAAATGTTTTCCTTAGGAATTCATTTTCTAACCAAACAAACACTGTAAAATGGGGAAAATGTTTTCTGGAAAATATTTTCCCCTATCAAACGGACCCTTAGTGATAATGACTCAAGTCGACAGCTTTGAATGAACATATAAGTAAATAGTGAAAACATATATGAGTATTGAGCTAGTATGGGTTACTTTAAAAATAGATCACACAGCCAAGGCCAATTTGGACCGAGTGGGCCACACGGGCGTGTGGCCTACACAGGTATGTCACATGGGCGTGTGGGCCCATTTTACCAAAATGTTTTTAAGGTTACACGGGTCACCCAAGTCGACTGTGAAACTACTGTAGGGTCGGTAAGCCCTACTTAAACCCCTAAATATGTGAAATTGACTGAATGATATCTGTATTAGACATGTCAAAATCTGACTGAATATATGTATTGAAATTGCATAATAGCATGTCATTCATTGTATGTTGCATTGCATTGGGTTGGGGGTTGTTATTTGAAGGAAGTGTACTGAAAGGCTTTAAGCCTAATTTACTGGTAGCTCAACTGCAAACTAATGTTTTGTGCCACATTCGGTACTACTTGGAGTGTAGGGATGGGTGGGTTGATTATATCCCCACATGGAGTGTAGGGTTGGACAGAGATGGTGTGTAGAGGCTGGTTGGGTAGGATTTTGCTACTGCATAATTGTTATTGCAATTGATACTATGATGGGCTAAGGTCTACCTCATTTTTAACATTGTACTGAGATGGGCTAAGGCCCAAACTGTCACTGATATTGAAAAGGGCTTAGGCCCAAGACTGTTAAACTGTGCATTATGAATACTGATTGTTTGTTTGTTTCTGCGGGATTACACACTGAATTTATGTAAACTCACCCATTTTGTTTAATGTGCACAGGTAATCCCCAGACTTAGACGGATCGGTGCGATGGAGGACTCAGCGGTGACCATAGTAATTTTTGGACTTCATGGTTTTCAATTTAAGGTTTATGATTTGATTATTATTGATTATTTGAGTTTTTATTTATTTATTTTACTTTATGGATTTATACCTGTTGGTCGTAGAAAATTCGGTTTTCAAAAAGTTAAAGTATTTCCTAAACGCATGATCATTTAGACTATTTTATTAAAGCTTCCGCAATGAGGATGTTTCAAAACAAGTGTTTAAAATGAATAAAGACGACTTCCTAAGTTCTAACATAGGTTTACTAAAGATAATAACATGAAATGTTTTCATCATAACAACGATGTTTCAAAAACACTATCGTGTGACAATGCCAGATATGACCATAACGTCTAGGCCGGGTTTGGGGTGTTACAGGATGGAAAAGTTAATGCTTGTTAACTTTGCTGACGTGTACGTATAACAATTTTTTTTAAAATTTAAAAAATTAATTACTTGTTGGTGTAGTGTACAAGTGGCAATCCACGTAGGAGTGATTTATCTTGTTCATTGTTTGGAACTTATTTTAAAAGATTGAGTGTAACGGCCTAATTTTCAGTGGTGTCGGAAATGGTGATATGAGATCACTAAATCCGGCAAGTAAGATTGAATAAGATAGTAATTTAATATTTATGAGTCAAGTGAGAATTTAGAAGAATTTGTGGATTGGTGAATTTAGTGAATTAAAAGAATTTATTAGGTCAAATGTGTCAAAAACGAGGTATCGAGACCTCAAATTTGAAAATCGAGCCATAAATATTTTTAGAAATATTTATGGAGTGTTATTAAGTTAGTATTAAAGTTTGGTTGAGAAATTTAAATGTTTGGGTAGCCAATTTAATAAAAAGGACTAAATTGTAACAAATGCAAAATTTCTAGAAGAATTAAATAGCTCAAGTGTTAAAAGAAAGAGGATTTATAGGGCAATTAACCCAAATGTGAAAAGGCTGGACGGAAAGTGGAAGAAAATCATCACAAAGATAAGGATAATAAGGGCAAAATTGGAATTTTGTAATTTTAATATGTTATTAGGATAAGATTGAAAATAATCTAGAGTAATCTTCACAATTATCTCAGCCAAAAAAGTCAGAGGAGTTCTAGAGAAAGCTTGTTTTCATACTATTACATCCTGTGAGTTTAATTCATGCTTTTTCTTGATAATTTTTATGTTTTTATGACTTTTACAACTAGATCCATTTATAGAATTCATTAGTTTTTTATTTGGTGGGTAAAATTAAAAGTTACCCTTGCTGAGAAATGGAAGTTTATGATGAATTATTATGAAAATTAAATTATAATTTCATATTAAGCTGGTTTTATTAAGTAATTTTGATAGGAAATGATATTTAGGACCTAATTGTGAAAAAGTTGTGAATTAGAGGTTGGTGTTGAAATTCAGAATATCAAAGGTTGTGAAATAGTTTGTAATGATAGAATAAAGTGTTGATTGAGAAAAATTAGTTCAATTGATGGCTGAATTGAGCAGGGACTAAATTGTAAAAACTGTAAATTTTGGGGTAAAAGTGCAATTTCGAAAATTGAAGAGCATAAATTATGAAGTGAAATAGAAATGAAATATATACTGATGAGTGAAAATATTTTACATTATAGATCAAGAAACCAAAGAAGAAAGAGGAAAAGAAAAAGTTGCAGAGTAGTCCCTAAATTTCAAAATCTTCTACAAATCAGCCGGGTAAGTTCATATGGTTGAATTTATATGTTTATTTGTGAATGATTGAATGATATAATGTGCTGTTAAATATGAATTTGCTGTGGGATTGTGAAAAATATGATAAATGAAAGAATAAATGGTGGTAATTCAAATTAGGAAAAACGCAGAATTGAGTACGTTCGTGTCGTGACATGTGATGAATTGACGGATAAGACCATGGTTAATCCATGGCAAATGTGAAATGTAGGTATGGTATCATCCATACTGAGTTATGAAATGTAGGTATGGTATCATCCATACTGAGTTATGAAATGTAGGTATGGTATCATCCATACCGAGTTGTGAAATGTAGGTATGGTATTAACCATACTGAGTTGTGAAATGTAGGTATGGAATTATCCATACTGAGTTGTGAAACGTGGCACTGAGCAACGACGTACTCAAATTCGTAAGACGTTTCCTAATTTGATAAGAAGTAATATAAAATGAGTAAATCAAATGGAAGAGATTGAGTAGTTGTTAATGTTGAGCTCAACTATGTGAAGTATTTTAACAATGGTTGTGAATGGCAGAGAACTTTAGTAAATGTTTTGTAATTGTTTTGGAAATATTATGTGTGTAAGCTACTTTTAAACCTATGAACTTATTAAGCTTCATTAAGCTTACTTGTGTGTGTTTGATATTTTTATGTAGATTGAATTAAAGAGAAGTGGAAGATCGGATCATCATAGCAAAACTCACTATCCAGATCAATTCCGGTAGCTTTTGTTTTATGTTTAAAGGTTTATATGGCATGTATAGAGTTTAAATGAGATGGAGTAAAGATGTTATAAACTAGTTAATGATATTTTGCAACGAAACAGTTTTTAAATTACAGCAGTAACGTGATTTTGAAAAATCACCAAAAATAGAAGAAATGGAATTACAAAGTGAAAGAGATATTAATTGAAAGATATTTGAGTCTATTTTCATATGAAAGAAATAGAGTAAGCAAAAGATATGGAAATAATGAGATATTTAAATTTTAGTGAAACTGGTTCTGAATGAATTCGTGATCCCCTGTTCTGCCTTTTAAAAATCATTAAAAATTGAACAAAAATAATTGTGGATTAAAATTTATATGTATGAAATGCTGAATGAGTCTAGTTTCAAATGAGCTAAATAAGGAGGCCATCTAAATTCTGTACAAAGAGTAATTTAATTCGTAGTGAAGAGAGGTCAGAGCAGTTAAACAGTAAAATAGGGGAAATTTTAATGAATAAACTGTACTAATTGGCCACTTGAAAAATTCTGGAAAAATTATAGTAAAAAGATATATGAAGTCTAGTTTCAGGGAAAATTAACGGATCTTAATTTGGAGTTCCGTAGCTCCAGATATAAATATTTTAGTGACTATGACGCAGATGGACAGTTTTAAATTTTATGCCGAATTAGTAGTTAAGTTTAGTAATGCCTTGTGCTCGACTCCGGCAACGGTCTCGGGTAAGGGGTGTTACATTTATTGGTATCAGAGCTTTGGTTTAGACGATTCTCGGAACGAATGTGATGTATAAAATGTTTAGAAATACATGCCATATAAATCTGTGATAGTGGGATGTGAATGATCCGATCTAACTATTAATTTTTGTTATAGATTGTAAAGATGTCTGATAGACCCGAGGGTGCTAATCATGAAGAGGAAGTTAATAGTAGAGTACAGACTTCTGAGCAGGGAACAAGTAATAATGTTCCGATTTCTTTGATGAGAGAGGAAGAACTTAAAAATTTGATTTATGGGGTAATGAATCAGTGGTTTAGTGAAACAATACAAGGAAGAAGTCAGGCACAACAACCTCCTCCTCCCCCTACTGTACCACCAGTTACAGCCCCAGTTGCTCCTCCTTCAGTAGATGAATCTATCAAAAGAACACCGATTGAGAAACTCAGAAAGTTCGGAGCTGAAGAATTTCGGGGAAGATCGGATGATGATCCAGTTAAAGCAGAGTATTGGCTAAAAAGTTTGGAGAGAGTTTTCAAACAGATGATTTGTTCTCCGGAGGACTATCTGAGGTGTGCAGTTTCATTATTGAAAGAAGAAGCGTATAATTGGTGGGAAACCATTGAGGCAGTGGTACTGCAGATAAACTTACCTGGGAATTCTTCCAAAATGAGTTTAGAAAAAAGTATGTGGGAAGGAGATATTTAGATAAAAAGAAAAGGGAATTCCTTGATCTTCGACAGGGGAATAAAACAGTGGCTGAATATGAAAGAGAATTTGTGTATCTCAGTAGGTATGCTCGGGATGTTGTACCGACAGAGGAAGAAATGTGCATTAGATTTGAAGAAGGGCTTAATGATGAAATCAGAATGATGATAGGAGGCACTGAGATTCGAGAATTTGTGGTTCTGTCTGATCGAGCTCAAAAGATGGAAGAAGTGTATAATAGAAAGATGCAAAGAGAAAGAAAAGGCAAAGAAGTATATAAAAGAAGTTTCTCTAGACCAACTTCGACTTTTCCAGCTAAAAAGTTCAGAGATGATTTTAGTCGATCTGTTACAATTCCGGAATGATCGAATAAAAGTAAAACAACTCAAAGGGAGGTCGGAGTGACTAATAAACCAGCAGCTAGTACTGGTAGTGTGCAAAATATTCCGAGACCTAGATGCAAAAATTGTGGTAGATTTCATATTGGTGAATGTTGGGGAAGAACCGGAGCTTGTTATAGATGTGGTGGAACTGATCATTTTATTCGGGACTGTCCTCAGTCATTAAAAGAAAATAAAGAACTAGGCGAGAAACAAACAAATACTCCTCAGAAAAGTAGACGTTCGGGTCAAAGTAGTGCTGCTGAGACTGCTCGTTCGGGAATGAGAGATACTGTAGCCCGATCAGAAACAAGGGCACCTGCACGTACATATGCTACTCGGGCAAGAGAGGAAGCTTCTGCTCCAGATGTGATAGCTGGTATTTTTCATCTTTTTAATGATTCTGTGTATACTTTAATTGATCCTGGATCTACGCATTCATATATTTGCACTGCATTAGTGTCAGAAAAGAAAATGACTGTTGAGTCCACTGACTTTGATATGCAAGTCACTAATCCGTTAGGGCAAAGTGTGTTAGTTAATTTAATATGTCGGAAGTGTCCACTGAAAATACAAGGCTGTGAATTCTCTGCTGATTTAATGTTGTTACCTTTCCGAGAATTTGATGTTATTCTTGGCATGGATTGGTTGATTAAACACGATGCCATAGTGAATTGTAGAGAAAAACGGGTTGATTTAAAATGTCAGACAGGGGAAATAGTTTCAGCTGAGTTTGGAGATAAAAAGAATGATGTCAGAATTATATCAGCCATTACAGCTCAGAAATTGATTCGAAAGGGTAATGAAGCATTTTTAGCTTATATTCTTGATACTCGGGGTTCTGAATTGAAGATGGAATAATTGCCAGTTGTTAATGAGTTCACTGATGTGTTTCCGGAGGAACTACCTGGTTTACCCCCAGATCGTGAGGTTGAATTTGTAATTGATGTAATTCCGGGTACAGCTCCGATATCAATAGCACCATATAGGATGGCACCAGCTGAGTTAAAAGAGTTGAAGACGCAATTGCAAGAGTTATTAGATAAAGGGTTCATCAGACCGAGTACATCACCTTGGGGTGCACCTGTTTTATTTGTGAAAAAGAAAGATGGCTCGTTGCGATTGTGTATTGATTACAGACAGCTGAACAAGGTAACAATTAAAAATAAAATCCATTACCTCGTATCAATGATTTATTTGATCAACTGAAAGGTGCTGCTATGTTTTCAAAGATAGATCTTAGATCTGGGTATTATCAACTGAAGGTTAAAGAGTGTGATGTGCCAAAGACTGCTTTTCGAACTCGGTATGGTCACTACGAATTTCTGGTAATGCCTTTTGGTTTAACAAATGCCCCTGCTGCATTTATGGATTTAATGAATCGGATTTTTCAGCCTTATTTGGATAGATTTGTGGTGGTATTTATTGATGACATATTGGTCTATTCAAAGACAGAATCCGAGCATGCACAACACTTGAGAATTGTATTACAGACTTTGAGAGAAAAGCAGTTATATGCAAAATTTAGTAAATGTGAGTTTTGGCTTCATGAAGTTGGATTTCTGGGTCACATTGTATCAGCTGAAGGAATTCGTGTGGATCCAAGTAAAGTTTCAGCAGTGGTGAATTGGAAAACACCGAAGAATGTAACTGAAGTGCGAAGTTTTCTGGGACTAGCAGGGTATTATCGCCGTTTTGTAAAGAATTTTTCCATGATTGCTTCACCAATGACTCGTTTGTTACAAAAGAATGTTGAGTTTGTATGGTCTGATGAATGTCAACAGAGCTTTGACCAATTGAAGAAAATGTTAACAGAAGCTCCAGTTTTGACTCAACCAGAATCAGGTATACCGTATATTGTGTACAGTGATGCATCTTTAAATGGTTTGGGTTGTGTGTTAATGCAGTCGGGAAAGGTAGTGGCTTATGCTTCACGGCAATTAAAACCACATGAAAAGAATTACCCTACACACGATCTTGAATTAGCTGCAATTGTTTTTGCTTTAAAAATTTGGAGACACTATTTATATGGTGAGAAGTGTTATATCTATACGGATCACAAAAGTCTGAAATACTTAATGACTCAGAAGGAACTGAACTTAAGACAGAGACGGTGGTTAGAGTTGCTGAAAGATTATGATTTGGTTATTGACTACCATCCAGGAAAAGCTAATGTAGTTGCTGATGCACTTAGTCGAAAGTCATCTTTGTTTGCGCTTCGAACAATGAATGCTCAATTGGCTCTTAATGAAGAAGCTGCTGTATTAGTAGAATTGAAAGTGAAACCCATGTTTCTTCAACAAATTTAGAAACTGCAGAATGAAGACCCGAAATTGGTATTTAAACGACAAATGGTTCGAGATAATTTAGATTCAGAGTTCAGCATTGATGATGAAGGTATGTTGCGTTATCATAACAGAATTTGTGTTCCAAACAATTCTGATTTGAAGAATAATATTCTTTCTGAAGCACATAATAGTATGTATTCTATTCACCCGGGCAGTACGAAAATGTATGGTGATTTGAAAAAGATATATTGGTGGCCTGGTATGAAAAGAGAAATTTCAGAATTTGTTGCAAAATGTTTGATTTGTCAGCAAGTTAAAGCGGAGCATCAAGTGCCAACGGGTTTACTACAACCCATTATGATTCCTGAATGGAAGTGGGAGCGTGTTACAATGGATTTTGTGTCAGGATTGCCTATGACTCCAAGAAAGAAAGATTCAATATGGGTGATTGTTGATAGATTGACAAAGTCAGCACACTTTATTCCAGTCAGAACAGATTTTTCACTTGAGAAGTTAGCAGACTTGTATGTGTCAGAGATTGTGAGACTACATGGAGTTCCAGTATCAATCATTTCGGACCGGGATCCAAGGTTTACTTCGAGATTCTGGAATAAACTGCAAGAAGCTTTAGGTACCAAATTAAATTTTAGTACAGCATTTCATCCTCAAACAGATGGACAGTCAGAGCGAGTGATTCAAATTCTAGAAGATATGTTAAGATGTTGTATACTTGAGTTTGGTGACAGTTGGGAAAGGTATTTACCTTTGGCTGAGTTTGCTTACAATAATAGCTATCAGTCTAGTATAAAGATGGCACCGTTTGAAGCTCTTTATGGTAGGAAATGCAAGACTCCATTGTGTTGGTCTGAATTGAGTGAATCAAAAATAGTTGGGGTTGATTTGATTCGGGAAACTGAAGAGAAAGTCCAGGTTATTCGAGATAGTCTAAAAGTTGCTTCAGAACGTCAGAAGTCATATGCAGATTTGAAACGAAGAGACATAGAATATGCAGTGGGTGATCGAGTATTTTTAAAAGTTTCACCGTGGAAGAAGGTATTACGGTTTGGCAGGAAAGGGAAATTGAGTCCGAGATTTATAGGGCCTTATGAAATTGTAAAAAGGGTTGGTCCTGTAGCTTATCGGTTGGCTTTACCTCCGGAACTTGAAAAGATTCACAATGTGTTTCATGTGTCTATGTTAAGGCGGTATAGGTCAGATCCTTCACACGTAATTCTTCATACTGAAATTGAGCTTCAACGAGATATGACTTATTCAGAAGAACCAATAAAGATTTTGGCTCGTGAAGTAAAAGAGTTGCGGAATAAGAAAATACCATTGGTTAAAGTATTATGGCATCGACATGGTATGGAGGAGGCAACCTGGGAAACAGAGGAGTCAATGAGATCACAGTATCCAAATCTATTTTCAGGTAACAAATTTCGAGGACGAAATTTTAAAGGGGGGGAGAGTTGTAACGGCCTAATTTTCAGTGGTGTCAGAAATGGTGATATGAGATCACTAAATCCGGCAAGTAAGATTGAATAAGATAGTAATTTAATATTTATGAGTCAAGTGAGAATTTAGAAGAATTTGTGGATTGGTGAATTTAGTGAATTAAAAGAATTTATTAGGTCAAATGTGTCAAAAACGAGGTATCGAGACCTCAAATTTGAAAATCGAGCCATAAATATTTTAGAAATATTTATGGAGTGTTATTAAGTTAGTATTAAAGTTTGGTTGAGAAATTTAAATGTTTGGGTAGCCAATTTAATAAAAAGGACTAAATTGTAACAAATGCAAAATTTCTAGAAGAATTAAATAGCTCAAGTGTTAAAAGAAAGAGGATTTATAGGGCAATTAACCCAAATGTGAAAAGGCTGGACGGCAAGTGGAAGAAAATCATCACAAAGATAAGGATAATAAGGGCAAAATTGGAATTTTATAATTTTAATATGTTATTAAGATAAGATTGAAAATAATCTAGAGTAATCTTCACAATTATCTCAGCCAAAAACGTCAGAGGAGTTCTGGAGAAAGCTTGTTTTCATACTATTACATCCTGTGAGTTTAATTCATGCTTTTTCTTGATAATTTTTATATTTTTATAACTTTTACAACTAGATCCATTTATAGAATTCATTAGTTTTTGATTTGGTGGGTAAAATTAAAAGTTACCCTTGCTGAGAAATGGAAGTTTATGATGAATTATTATGAAAATTAAATTATAATTTCATATTAAGGTGGTTTGATTAAGTAATTTTGATAGGAAATGATATTTAGGACCTAATTGTGTAAAAGTTGTGAATTAGAGGTTGGTGTTGAAATTCAGAATATCAAAGGTTGTGAAATAGTTTGTAATGATAGAATAAAGTGTTGATTGAGAAAAATTAGTTCAATTGATGGCTGAATTGAGCAGGGACTAAATTGTAAAAACTATAAATTTTGGGGTAAAAGTGCAATTTCGAAAATTGAAGATCATAAATTATGAAGTGAAATAGAAATGAAATATATACTGATGAGTGAAAATATTTTACATTATAGATCAAGAAACCAAAGAAGAAAGAGGAAAAGAAAAAGTTGCAGAGTAGTCCCTAAATTTCAAAATCTTCTACAAATCAGCCGGGTAAGTTCATATGGTTGAATTTATATGTTTATTTGTGAATGATTGAATGATATAATGTGCTGTTAAATATGAATTTGCTGTGGGATTGTGAAAAATATGATAAATGAAAGAATAAATGGTGGTAATTCAAATTAGGAAAAACGCAGAATTGAGTACGTTCGTGTCGTGACATGTGATGAATTGACGGATAAGACCATGGTTAATCCATGGCAAATGTGAAATGTAGGTATGGTATCATCCATACTGAGTTATGAAATGTAGGTATGGTATCCTCCATACTGAGTTATGAAATGTAGGTATGGTATCATCCATACCGAGTTGTGAAATGTAGGTATGGTATTAACCATACTGAGTTGTGAAATGTAGGTATGGAATTATCCATACTGAGTTGTGAAACGTGGCACTGAGCAACGACGTACTCAAATTCGTAAGACGTTTCCTAATTTGATAAGAAGTAATATAAAATGAGTGAATCAAATGGAAGAGATTGAGTAGTTGTTAATGTTGAGCTCAACTATGTGAAGTATTTTAACAATGGTTGTGAATGGCAGGGAACTTTAGTAAATGTTTTGTAATTGTTTTGGAAATATTATGTGTGTAAGCTACTTTTAAACCTATGAACTTACTAAGCTTCATTAAACTTACTTGTGTGTGTTTGATATTTTTATGTAGATTGAATTAAAGAGAAGTGGAAGATCGGATCATCATAGCAAAACTCACTATCCAGATCAATTCCGGTAGCTTTTGTTTTATGTTTAAAGGTTTATATGGCATGTATAGAGTTTAAATGAGATGGAGTAAAGATGTTATAAACTAGTTAATGATATTTTGCAACGAAACAGTTTTTAAATTACAGCAGTAACGTGATTTTGAAAAATCACCAAAAATAGAAGAAATGGAATTAGAAAGTGAAAGAGATATGAATTGAAAGATATTTGAGTCTATTTTCATATGAAAGAAGTAGAGTAAGCAAAATATATGGAAATAATGAGATATTTAAATTTTAGTGAAACTGGTTCTGAATGAATTCGTGATCCCCTGTTCTGCCTTTGAAAAATCATTAAAAATTGCACAAAAATAATTGTGGATTAAAATTTATATGTATGAAATGCTGAATGAGTCTAGTTTCAAATGAGCTAAATAAGGAGGCCATCTAAATTCTGTACAAAGAGTAATTTAATTCGTAGTGAAGAGAGGTCAGAGCAGTTGAACAGTAAAATAGGGGAAACTTTAATGAATAAACTGTACTAATTTGCCACATGAAAAATTCTGGAAATATTATAGTAAAAAGATATATGAGTCTAGTTTCAGGGAAAATTAACGGATCTTAATTTGGAGTTCCGTAGCTCCAGATATAAATATTTTAGTGACTATGACGCAGATGGACAGTTTTAAATTTTATGCCGAATTAGTAGTTAAGTTTAGTAATGCCTTGTGCTCGACTCCAGCAACGGTCTCGGGTAAGGGGTGTTACATTGAGAGCACTTATTTTGTTCATTGTTAGGAACGTATTTTAGTGCACAATTGTTGTAAGCAAAATGTTCTCTTTGTTCAGTTTGTAACTAAGCTTTCAAGAGGAAAGTTTTAGAGCTAAGAGTGATTTAATTAATGTATAGGAATGAGGTTGCAACTTGATGAGTGAATTGAACTTGAATCACCTCATGCGTTGCCGGTTGATAGTGGTCTAATGGATTACTCTCACAGTTAGGCCTTACAGACATAAGAAGTTTTCCAATTGCATAACCAATTCTTATATCAATCTTATATTTTTGCTCTATTAGCTAATAAGGCTAGTTGCAATTGGACGTACAACTGGAAGGCAAATTCAATGAACTAACTGAATATCTTGTTATTGATTTGTTGAAGTCATGGAAGGTACATCAATCTCGAGACCCTTTATGTTGAATAGCACAAATTATGCCTATTGGTAGGCAAAGATAAGGGCGTTCATTTAGTTCATTGATGAGAAAGCTCGGTAATTTATTTTGACTGGTTAGGAGTCATTAATAACTAATATGAGTGGTGGGAAGACTTCAAAGCCTAAAGTCACTAGGATTTGTGATAATGACAAGCTGGTCAAGCCCTTAATGTGATCTTCAATGGTGTTGATCCTAAGAGTTCAAACGTATCTTAAAGTGCGCTACTACCAAAGAATGTTGGATAATCTTTAAAACTGCTTATAAAGGAACCAATACTATCAAGTGGTCCAAGCTCTAGATGTTGACAAAAAAGTTTCATACCTTGAATTTTGGAGGATGAATCCTTATCTAGGTTCTATGTAGAATCATGTGATATGACAAATCAAGCATTTGCCCTTAGTGAAAAATATCCAAATGCTAAACTAATCAAAATAGTTCTTAAGTATCTACTTGAATGATTCATAAATCAAAGTAGCTTCTATAAAGGAGGAAAAAGACAGAGATTCAATGAGAATTGATGAATTCATTGGTTTGTTGCAAACATTCAAAATGAATCTTTAAGAGACAAGGAAGAACAAAGGAACAATAGAGAAGAACAAAGAACCACAAGTTTCATTCGTAGCTACAACTGAGTATGAAAATACCATGGAAGACCTACAAGAGCAATTAAACCTTTGACTGCTACTAAACGTGTGAATGTTTGACTAGAAATTACTACACCAAATATATATAAAATTAAGCAGCGGTGTCTGCAAGTATACAAATCAAATTGTAATATATTATTTGTGTTACAATGGAACACATGAAATTATTTTTAAAATCGTACCTAAGGGAGGATGGATTAAAATCTATAAAAACCCTCTTTATAATAATAAGTCTAAATAGTAGTAATTGAATTTTATATTACGATAAATCATAAAATTGTTGAATATTACAAATTAAATAACTAAAATAAATAAGTAATAAAATAAACAAACGACTAAAACGATAAAACCAATCAGGGAGATTAACGCATTTTAATTAACTTCGAATTAAGGCTTTAGGGTGAATTAGCTATCAACTAACCAATTATTATCTCCCGGCAGCTAACTAATTAATTAATTTGTTGATACTCATTTATCCCCCGATCTCACTTTCTCAACCAAGATAAATTACGATTTTGCTCGGAAAAACTCATCTCCCAACTTCGTTTAACCTATGATTACTTCTTAAGGTTGTAAAGCCTAAGGTTTAAAAACGCATAATTTAAACCAGTTAATCTTATCGGGAAACACTTAATCCTTTGTTAATCACGTCCCCATCCACTTCTTAATCTCCCCAAAAAAAGATTTAGCTACTCATGTTACTCATAATCTCTTTCTCAATTGAAATAAACATTAAACAACACATTATGTATCAATGACATGGAAAGAATTGTTGAAATGTCATTAAATAATTGGAAAGGTTCCTTATGAACACGTCAGAACCCCAAACTAAAAATATCAAACCTTAAACCCCAAACACAAACCATAAACCTTAAACCTTAAACCTCGAACTTAAACTCGAACCCAAACACCAAACCTTAAAACTCAAAACCTCAAACCTTAAACTTCAAAATCAAACCATAAACCCTAAGTCTCAAACTCAAACCCTAAACTCTAAACATAAACCTCTATCCCTAAATGTTGAACACCAAACCTAAACTCGAATCATGATCCTTGAACCCTAAACCCAAATTGGACTCAGATTCGGGGTTCAAGGTACTAAGTTAAAGGTTCAAGGTAAAAAAACTTATCAAAATTATGTAACAATTATTTAAAAAAAAACTGAAATATCGTTAAATAATTAGAAAGAGATAATAGATAATGTGGTGAAAAAAGATCCACGAAATAATTTCTCACATATCAAACACTAATATTTGAAAACAAAAATTGAAGTATTGTGAAATGCGTATAGTTTTTTTTTTTTCCCTCTGTCGACGTAGCATTTGTTATTATTAGTACATAAAATTACAAGTTTCAAATTGCAGCATTTCAAATAAGCAAAAAAAAAAAAAAAAAAAAAAACTCCCAAAATTACAGCAAATTGTAATTCATCACAGTAGCAATGGAAGAATTGAGAAAAGAAAGAGTGATTTGTTTACTCAGTTTTTAGGTTGAAGTCGCAGGGTAAATGCTTGCAAGGCAACAAGAACTTGTTTCATTTTCTCCTTGGATGCCTCATCAATAAGGTTGCCATCGCTATCGAACTTTGCAGGAGGCTCAAACGCGTTCAAGTAAAACTCGGGCTTATTGATGAAATGAAGATCAAGGAAAACCCCCACTTGGCGAAGATGATAGTGTGATCGTGCACCACCAAAGCCTCCTCCGGCGCTTACGATGGCAGCCGCTTTATCTGCCCATATATTGGGTGATAGTGAACCCCAGTCAAGTGCATTCTTCAGAGGTCCTGGAATGGTGCATATAATGAGGTAACAAGAAATGCACTGTTTTGATATTTAAAAGGAATCCAAAAACGAGACATCCTAATAAACTGTCTACAGTTTCCAAAGTACAAAATTCACGGGAAAAAATTATATGAAATAGTTTAATGCTACATCAATTCAGGATGAAAATGTTTGAAATTTAATATGAAAATGTTGATGTAGGATTAACTATTGGAAAAGTATCTTTTTCTCCAAATTCATAATCACGTGAACATCAAAGAAAGTGTTCCATAGAAATTGAGTAAAATTTAAAGGAGAAAAGCATTGGGGGAAGGGAATGACGATACCAGTAAGGGAATAGTTGTATTCAGGGGAAGCAAAAAGGATGCTATCAGACCGTAAAATCTTCTGCCTGAAAGCCTCAACCGCAGGGGGTAACTTGCCATCAACTACCAAATCTGTGTTGAGCATTGGAAGCGGTGAAATGTCTACGTATTCCATCTCAATCCCATCAATGGACTCTTTGGTAAGCTCCAAAGCTGAAAAAAAACACAAATTAAACAAATCAATATTCCCCAGAAAATCAAAATCAAAACCCAAACTGACAAAATAATACCAGTTCGAATTAAGCCTCTGTTGTTAGAGGCTTTCCTTAAAGACCCACAAATGGCAGCAACTTTAATCATTGGTTTGGATGCTACAACAGCTTCCATTGCTCTCTAATATCTTACAGTCCTCTCGTCTCCCTCTGGGTAAAGTAATTATGAGAGTGGAAGAGTGAGACTTAGGAGAGGAAATTAATGAAATGGTTTGGGATGCGATTCATTCACTAGGATAGGGTTAGTGAAACGTGTGATTTCAATATTTGAAGATGAATGGTCAGATTTGGACTGCTGGATTAGAATAATCAATAAAGTGGTTTCTGTTCTAGAAGTGAGGAAGTCAATTTAGCTTTCAGCTGCCAACCGCAATGGGAATGAAGGCGTGAACTAGATATAACTGTTTACAAGCTACTCGAGTGTGATTTAAAAAAATTAAATTCGATTTGGTAATTATCAAGTCGAATTCGAGCAACTCAAGTTATCGATCGAGCTAAATTTAAACTTAGTAATACTTGACTTAAACAGTTTGTGAGCTTTATCGAGTTTTACATATTTTTATATTATTAAATTACGTTATTGCCTTTGATATATATTCTTAACCCTAAGCTTATTTTTGAGTTGAACTCGAGTACAAACTTGATAAACAAGCTTAATCGAGCTCGAGCTTAAAAATAGAAAAATATACGTTCAATCCAAGTTAATCTAAAGGTTAATGACAAATATCAGAAAAGAAAAAAGTTACAATTTAAATTTTGGTTCATAGATTGATGTAAGTCGAGAAAGTCTTAAAGCATCAATTTTAATAGTCTAATAACTTAAACTTTTAAATAATTAAATAGTAAAATTATAGTTTTATTTAATTAAATGATGAAAACGAAAATTTATTTACCCAACTCGATTAAAATAGAGTAATTTGATATTTTATCAGTTTATGTAATTGAACAAATTAAATTATCCGATTTAATATAAGTATTTTATATAACTAAATGGTTTTATTTTCCTGAAAAGAAATCTATATAAAATATAATTCATTGAATTTATTACTAACAGAATTTTTTAAAAGAAATTGGTGTATCATGTATTTTGATTAACCAACAAACCAATATATATAAGCGACCAATATAGTTTTAGGATATGTACTTCTTCAATATATTCAAATATTATATTGAATAATATAAATATTCAAATATGTATCAAATGCAAGCATAAATAATAGTTTATAATATAAAATAGCGGAAAAGATCGAACATAAATGCCTCCAGTCATTACTTGAAATAAATGTCGAAATTCAAATGTTGTTACACTGTTGTCAAGCACATCAAACCACCGAAGAGGTCGTCAAATTTAGCCGTACGAAAAATAGAAAATCGTCAAAATCTTCCAAGTACTCGAAAACCTCATTAAATGGAAAATATAGTTTTTTCCTCTGTCGAAATAGCATTTGTTATTATTAGTACATAAGATTACAAGTTTCAAATTGCAGCATTTCAAAGAAAAACAAACTACCAAAATTACAGGAAATTGTAATTCATCACAGTAACAATGGAAGAATTGAGAAAAGAAATAGTGATTTGTTTACTCAGGTTTTAGGTTGGAGTCGCAGGGTAAATGCTTGCAAGGCAACAAGAACTTGTTTCATTTTCTCCTTGGATGTCTCATCAATAAGGTTGCCATCTCTATCAAACTTTGTCGGAGGCTGAAACGTGTTCAAGTAAAACTCGGGCTTATTGATGAAATGAAGATCAAGGAAAACCCCCACTTGCCGAAGATGATAGTGTGATCATGCACCACCAAAGCCTCCTCTGACTCTTACGATTGGGAACTGGTAAGTTTCCTTATCCCTCTGAATTTCAAGATTGAATAAAAAAAGTAGAGTAAGAAAACTCAAGGTTTTTGGGTAATCGTGGAATCTGGGTCTTAACTACAAGGATGAAGGGTTGAACACATTTAGTTTAACCGATACATGGTTGCCATACTTAACTACCAGGATGAAGGAGGCTCTAGCGTTCGAAAAAGCTAAGCTAAGGAGGCAAGAAAACAATGTGAGTTTTTACACTACAACCTTGGAATGCTAATTATGTTGAAAGTTCACATGGGTCTATGAGTATCTTCCATTTTAGTTTAGTAGGCATGATCCACGATGTTTCATTTATAAAATACATGTAATGCATGTAAGGGAAACATTGTCGCGATTAGACAAAGTTAGGAAGGGAAAATGGGTGATTATGTTTGATATCGTCATACGGTGATTTTATGTGCACCCGTGATGAGCGAAGCTTTAGGCCTTGCGAAGGGGACACTGTAGTGTTGGCGCACCAAGGTTAGGAACAATGAAATAGAGGAATTGAAGGAATGCAACGGGAAAAGTGAATATGAAAGACCATGGTTGGGCCATGGGTCTGATCGAAGGTTATACGCCAGAAATGAGTAAGACCATAGTTGAAAGATGTTATGGCATCATGATAAAAATGAGTAAGACTATAGCTGAAAGACGCTATGGCATCCTTTATGTATTCCACCGGGACACTAAACACAAGGTAGTCCATCAAGGATACTAAACACGGGGTAGTCCATCAGGACATCAAACACAAGTTAGTCAACTGGGACTGTAACATAGGAAGTCTGCCAAGGTGTAAGGACATAACGATTGTAATTGGAAAGCCCGCGAATCATGACGAAAGTCAAAGGTGAAAGTGGAGTTTGTGGGTGACTGGATTCATAAGTAGCATTAAGAAATGAGTCCGCGTGTTAAAAGAGGTGGACCACCAAAACAGTAAGAAATGCTAAGGTTATATACCAACCCTAGTTAAATTAAAAAGGGAGAGATGCTCCTTAAATAAAGAGGTACTTATAATATACGCATATGATAGCCTGTTAGGGAAGCTATAGATTCCATGCAAAGTAAACAGGCATTTTTGAGTATGCACTAGTACGTTGTCGTGAACATATGTTAAGATTATGGAAAAAGGTAAGCCAAAGAGTTGAATGGGTTGAATCGGGTCCTCTTGAGAGGAAGTATATGCCCAAGGCCGACTAGCCAGTAAAGTCCACCAAAAGATAAGGGAAGCGGAGGTCAGATCTAGCCAAGGAGAAAGGCAAGGATTTCGTTGAGCTTCCAAAGTAGGAATTGCATGTGTTAAGAAACCTTATTTGGGGACATTTTGACAAAACAAGGGTCTCAACATTTCCAGTAAGCCCTAGTACTCCAAGGCAGTAAGGACATTAAACTCTAAGAAAAGCCACATATATAGAAATCACTTGGGCAGTTGACAAGCGCCGATCGCTATTAATATTGAATATGGTTATCAAAAAGTGGTGGTAAGACATCCTGATTTGTGTAATATCCGAAACCCAGACTTGACGATCAGGTCGAGTAGATGGTGTTACATAATTGATTTTTCATCTTACTTCAGATCGATGTACTAATCGATTCTCGATCTGACCAATCCACCAAGTCCGATTTCAACAGCGTTGGTGCTCAACACAAGCACTCTCAAAGTATCTTTCATATATTTTGAGGATATGTATACCCTCCATATATCCAAATATATTTCACACACAAATATTTTAATAGTAATAATAATAATTAAAGTAACATGCATTTAAGTGTGGCTGCTTAAAAGGTAGTGGACAATCAAATGCGTATAGCTTCTCCATTTGTCCAAATAGTGTTGTAACTACTTATGGTTCGTGGGGTCATTCCCATGTTTCCCATGCCCCCCACTTTTGTTTCCCATTACTTTGTTTATGTGGTAGTGGGTGTATGTGTGATAGTGGGATTGGTGTTTTTTTATGGGGAATCGTCACTATAAATACTAACTAGCTTAAAGGTCCCTAAGCACCAAAAACAAATTTATGAAAATATTTCATATAGTGAGGTTTCCTAGTGCTTAGAAGATTTTGGAGGTTTTCAATTTTTCGTATAGTTAAATTCGATGACCTTGTCAGTAGTTTGATGTGCTTGACAGTGGTGTAACAACATTTGAATTTTGACATTTAATTTAGACAATAGCTGGAGGTGTTTATGTTCAATCTTTTTTGCTGCACTATAACATTTGAACCGTTATTTATGCTTACATTTGGTATCAGAGCAAAATTAATCTGCATTCTTCGATTTTAAAAGTTTACAAATTTCTCAAAATAATGATATCATGTTTCTTTGTATTATTTTTTAAACATTTTTTGAGAATTTTTGTTGCAAACTTTTTTGCAGAATCCTTAGATTTTATTAGATTGAAATTTCTAAAATTAATTACGTTATAAATAATATAATGAAAAATTTTAGAAATTTCTTGTTTGAATATTTTTTATGTGTCTGAAGTAAATGGTTGTATGTGAATTATCTAGTTATTAGTTTCGTAATTTTTTTTTTAGGTGCATAAAAACTTCTAGACTTATTGCATAAGGTATTTAGCAATAAAATTTACAATATATGTCGAAGGATCCAAATAATTTTATTTAATTAGAGAATTAGCCACAAAAACTTTAACTAAATGAAATTATTTATTGTAGTAAGGATATCATAAAGTTTATAGACATTAGATGTTGCATAATGGCTTAGCAACAATCTTGAATAAAATTTAAGGATTAATATCTAGCTAAGTGATTTTTCATAATTTTATTTAGTTAAAAGACTAGCCATAACATCTTTTAGTTAAATAAAATTTTTAAATTTAAAAATCACATACAGAAAGCATAGGTATTAAATCTCATTGCATAATTTATTAAGATAAAATTATTAAATGACTTTTCATAGTTACCCACAGGAATTATGAGATGAATTTAATAATTTTTATCAAAAGAATAGTAAACAATTCTAACATAAAATTGATCTAATTAAATTAAAAATTTAGCCCACAAGCAATTCTTATATCACTAGATTTATTATTGACATAATTTGCATTAGTAAATTATGATTTATTTTTCCGTCAAATTTTTGTTAAGCATATAGATTCATTTATTTTTCATTTTTACAACCTGTGAATATGTCTGATAATATAGTAGATATCTCTGAATTAACTAGTAAGAACTTTAAGATTTGACTATGCCATAAGGAAATCTAAGCCACATATTATTGAAACCAACATTCAGGTTGATCTTGCTCTGTATGAAAAATGAAAGTGATCTAATTGCTTAAGTATCATGTTTATAAAGAGTAAGATTCTTGTTGATGTTTATAGCTCAATTGGGCATTATGAGAATATTCAAGAATTATTAACGGCTATTGAAAAACAGTTCAAAACTTCTCAAAAGTCATTAATCAGCACCCTGATCATGAAGTTCACATCAATGAAACTTACTACCATGAAAGGTGTGCGTGATCACATGAACAAGATGAGAGATTTAGCAGCTCGATTAAGAGCACTTGCGGTTGAAATGTTTGAATCTTTCCTTGTGCATTTTATATTGAACACTCTTCCACCTCAGTATGGGCCATTTAAGATCTTATATAACACACGTAAGTATAAGTGGTCTATCGATGAGCTTTTGACCATGTGTGATCAGGAAAAGGCTAGACTCATACTGGAGATTGGAGAGAGTGCATTGACGGTTACGCAAGGAAAGAAGACAATCCAAGTTAAGCAAAAGGGGAAGGCTAAAATGTAACCTCAAGCTAACATAAAGAAAGAGATCAAGTGTTTCTTTTGCAAAAAGAATGGACACTTAAAGAAGAATTATGTCAAGTTTAAGAGTTGGACTGAAAAGAAAGGTAAATAAATCTCACTTGTTTGCTTTAAGTCGAATGTGGTTAATGTGACTTATAACACATGGTGGATTGATTCTGGTTCTACAACCGATATCTCAAATTCCTTACAGAGATTAAGAAACTTAGGGGAACCAGTGGGAGCTACGCGACACATCTATTCAGGAAATAAGATGGAGTTGCATGTGGAAGCAATTGGAGCATATGACTTAGTGCTTAAGAGTGGCTTTGTTTTAATTTTAGAAAAGACTTTTTATACTCCCAGTTTTTCTAGAAATTTAGTTTCTATTTCAAGACTTACACCCTTTGGGTATTTTTTGATATTTTCAAGCACTGGTTTCAGTTTATTTTATAAATCTAAACTTGTTAGAAATTGTGTTTTATCTAATGGTCTTTATTCTCTTAATTTTCAAAATAATGTCACTTATAATGTTATGCACGTTCAAAATGGTAATAAACATTGTGTTATAAATGAAGATTCCTCTATTTTATGGCACCGGAGATTAGGACACATATCCATTGAAAGGATTAAGAGATTAGTAAATGGTGGGGAACTTAGTACTTTAGGTTTTACTGATTCCAATACTTGTATAGATTGCATTAAGGGCAAGCAGACTAACAAGTCAAAAAAAGGTTCCAAGAGGAGTTTGACAATTTGAAAATCATCCATTCTGATATATGTTGCCCAGATATGGATGTGCAATGTCAAAAATACTTCATCACTTTTAGAGAAGATTACTCACGATACATGTATCTCTACATGCTTCATCACAAAAGAGAAGCATTAGAAGCCTTTAAAGTTTTCAATGCTAAAGTAGAGAAACAATGCAGTAAGCAAATCAAGATTATGAGAACCGATAGAGGTGGTGAGTATTATGGTAGATACATTAAGGATAGAAAAACACCTGGTCCATTTACAAAGTTTCTTCAAGATAACGGTATAGTTGGCCAATACACCATGTTAGGCTCACCTAATAAGAATGGTGTTGTAGAAAGAAGAAACTAAACTTTAATAGATATGGTGCGAAGTATGCTTAGTAGCTCTAAGCTGCCTAAGTCCTTATAGGTTGAAGCTCCCAAGACGGTCATCTATATATTGAATTAAGTTCCAACCAAGGCTAACCCAAAGACACTTTGTAAGTTGTTCAAAGGTTGGAAACCGAGTTTGTGACATATACGAGTATGGGATGCCCATCTAAAGTAAGAGTTTATAACCCACAAGAAAAGAAACTAGACCTAAGGACCATTAGTGAGTATTTCATTGGATATGTCGAAAGGTCCAAAGGATACAAATTCTACTGTCCATCTCATAGAACTAAAATTATGGAATCGAGAAATACAAAATTTCTTGAGAATGACTCAATTAATGGGAGCGATCTGTATCAAGACACAATTCCCATAGATTAACCTTCTACTTCAGGTGAGAGATCGGTTATCATACATAACACCCTTCAAGCTCAACCAGGTATTGAACAACCAATCAATGAAAATCCACGAGCTGCTGAAAACACTCTAGTAAATCAAGTTGTTTAAGAAAATCTGGAAATTATTAAACAATCAATTGAACAACATGACCCATAAGAAAATGTTGGTTCAACATTGAGGAGATCTACTAGAGAAAGGAAATCAACAATTTCTAGTGATTATATTGTGTATCTGCAAGAGTCTGACTATAATATTAGAGATGAGAATGATCCTGAGTCATTTTTGCAAGCTATGAGTTCCAAAGAGTCAGAATTGTGGTACAATGCTATGAAAGAATAAATGAATTCCATGAAAAGTAATGATGTTTGGATCTTGTGTCGTTGCATGAAGGCGTAAAAGCCATTGGATCTAAATAGGTCTTCGAAACAAAAAGAGACTCAGTGGGAACATAGAAAAATATAAAGCTAGACACGTTGCAAAAGGATTCACTCAACGAGAAGGAATCGATTATATTGATACTTTTAGTCCTATATCTAGGAAAGATTCCTTATGCATTGTGTTAGCATTAGTAGCTCATTTTGACCTTGAGTTACAACAAATGGATGTGAAAACCACCTTTCTCAATGGTGACCTAGAGGAAAAGATATATATGAGACAACCTAAAAGATTCTCCTCTAGTGATGGTGAACACTTGGTATGCAAGCTAAAGAAGTCTATATATAGATTGAAACAAGCCCCCACGATAGTGGTATTTAAAATTTCATGAAGTTATCTCTTTGTTTGGTTTTGTTGAGAATATCATGGATCAATGCATATACTAGAAGGTTAGTGGGAGTAAAAATTGTTTTTTTATTCTATATGTGGACGACATTTTACTTGCAACAAATGACAGTGGTATGCTACATGAGGTTAAACAATTTCTTTCCAAAATTTTTGATATGAAAGATATGGGTGATGCGTCTTATTCCATTGGCATTAAGATTTATCATGATTGACATCGCGGTATCTTAGGTCTATCCCAAGAAACCTATATCAACAAAGTTTTAGAAAGATTTTGGATGAAAGATTATTCATCGAATGTTGCTCCTATCGTGAATGGTGATAAGTTCAATTTGAACCAGTGCTCGAAGAAAGAATTTGAGAGGGAGCAAATGAAAAATATTCCATATGCTACTATTGTTGAAAGCATGTTGTATGCTCAAGTTTGCACAAGACCTGACATTGCATTTGCAGTCGAGATGTTGAGAAAATATCAGAGTAATCCAGATACCGACCACTGGAAAATTGCAAAGAAAGTTTTGAGATATCTTAAAGGGACAAAGGACTACATGCTTATCTACAAACGATCAAACAATTTGGAGGTGATTGGCTACTCCGATTTAGACTTTGTCAGCTGTGTTGATTCACATAAATCAACATTAGGTTACATATTTATGTTTGCTAGCGGAGCTATATCTTGGAGGAGCATCAAGAATACCTTAACTACTGCTTCCACTATGGAAGCTGAGTTTGTTTCATATTTTGAGGCTACCTCACAAAGAATATAATTGAAGAGTTTCATTTCTGAGCTTAAACTTGTGGATTCGATTTCTAGATCATTGATGATATATTGTGACAACTCAACTGCTATCTTTATGGCTAAGAACAACAAAAGTTAAAGTCAAAGTAAATATATCTACATTAAGCATCTAGCCGTAAGGGAATGTGTTAAAGAAAAGAAAGTAATCATTGAGCACATTAACACTGAGCATATGTTAGTTGATCATTTGACTAAAGACATGCCACCACACAAGATTAAGGATCATGTTATCATTATGAGACTTTTCACACATAAATTTTTGTTGTAAGAACGATTATAAAGAAGCTCTGTTAAGTTTGATGTTTCACATATTTTGTGTGCACATTAATTTGATTATTTCGAGAAATGTCACTAAAGTTTGGACCTGGAATAAACATTAGGTTTATCTATTAAGAAATTTGGGCTAAAGCGTTGAGACATAATATATTGTGGTACATGGAAGATACTACTCAAATTCTAAGAGAAAATATTGTCATGATTCGTGCATTATGTTTTGACTTTTAAGTTTTCATAGAAAATATGAACCAAATGGGAAAATGTTGAAACTCCTTATGGTTCGTGAGGTTATTCCTACGTTTCCCATGCCCCCCACTTTTGTTGCCTGCTACTTGTTTATGTGGTAGTGGATGTTTGTGTGATAATGGGGGAACCACCACTATAAATACAAACTAGCTTAAAAGCCCCTAAGCACCAAAAACAAATTTCTAAAAATATTCTATGTATTGAAGTTTTCGAATGCTTAGAAGACTTTGGCAGTTTTCAATTTTTCGTACGACTAAATTTGGTGACTTCATCGATGGTTTGACGTGCTCAACAGTGGTGTAACAACATTTTAATTTTGGCATTTAGTTCAGACAATGGCTGGAGGTATTTATGTTCGATCTTTTTTGCCGCACTATAACGTTTAAACTGTTATTTACGCTTACAAGTAGCATTTGTTATTATTAATACAAAAGAACACCATTTCAAAAGAAACTCTAAAAATGACAGCAAATTGTGATCCATCACAATAACAATGGAAGAATTGAGAAAAGACTGAAACACTTGATTAGTTTACTCAGTTTTTAGGTTGGAGTCGGAGGGTAAATGCTTGCAAGGAAAGAAGAACTTGCTTCATTCTCTCCTTGGAATCCTCATCAATAAGGTTGCCATCGCTATCGAACTTTGCCGGAGTCTGAAACGCATTCAAGTAAAACTCCGGTTTATTGATGAAATGTAGATCAAGGAAAACCCCAACTTGGCGAAGATGATAATGTGATCGCCCACCACCAAAGCCTCCTCCGGCACTTACGATGGCAGCTGCTTTATCTGCCCATACATTTGGTGGTCTTGAAGCCCAGTCAAGTGCATTCTTCAGAGGCGCTGGAATGGTGCATATAATGAAGTAACGTGAAATGGACTGTTTTGATGTTTAAAAGGAATCCTAAAAATGATAAATCCTATCCTAGTTAACTGTCTAGTATCCAAACCATACAACTTCATATATATATATATATATATAAAGGATGGATTTATATTTGAGATGATGGGAGTGCATATATAATTAATAAACCTATACTTTGTGATTATATTATAAATGACTGATTCATTTGAGAAGTTATAGATTTATACATCAAATGCAGATATAAAGTTGTTAATAAAATGAACATTAAAGACACTGTTCCATAGATAGAGTAAAAATAAATAAATAAAAAGTAGGAAAGCATTGGGGGAAGGGGATGAAGATACCAGTAAGAGAATAGTTGTATTCAGGGGAAGCAAAAAGGATGCTATCAGACTCCAAAATCTTCTGCCTGAAAGCCTCAACCGCAGAGGGAAACTTGCCATCAACTTCCAGATCTGTATCCAGCATTGGAAGTGGTGAAATGTCTATGTATTCCATTTGAATCCCAGCAATGGACTCCTTGGTAAGCTCCAAAGCTGAAAAAAAACAGAAATTAAACAAATCAATATTCCCCAGAAAAACAAAATCCAAAACGCAAACTGAAAAAATATTTACCGGTTCGAATTAAGCCTCTGTTGTAAGAGGCTTTCCTTAAAGACCCACAAATGGCAGCAACTTTAATCACTGGTTTCGATGCTACAACAGCTTCCATTTTGCTCTTATATCTTACAACTTTCTCGTCTCCCTCAGGTTAGCTTAGTTATGTGGGTTATATAGGAGGGTGGAAGGATGAGATTTGGTAGGGGAAATTGATGAAATGGTTTGGGATATGGTTCATCGATGACGATTGGAGTTTGTTGGTTTTCTTTTTTTAGTTTCGATAATTTGATTTGATTAATCGGAGATTAATGGTGAGATTTGGGCCACGCGAATAGAATAATCAATAAAGATGTTTTTTTTTCCTAAACTAAGCAAGGCATTTTTCTTGTTAAACTATCTTGATAGCCGGTTGGGGTTTTTTCACATTCAAACTATAAAAATTTATAAAATTAATTATTTAACTTTTTTAATTAAATGGTTAATAGGAATATGAGTGATAGTTTTTAAAATTGGCGTCATAAAAAATTTAGTCTTCAATATTTATACATTGCATCATTTAGTTTATACATTGCATTGCCTAATTTTATCATATTGTTTGCATAAAAATATAATCTAATATACAATGTGTAAATTAGAAATATATATATTTTTTAAAAAGTTGTTTATTATTAAACTACACAATCCTCAAATACATTGCTTTTCTTATACTTCAAATGACTAAAGTCTCTCAATGGTAATTAATTCACTTTTTGTTAGCTTAAGCTACTAGTCATTGATGAAGCAAATCAAAGCTCAAAAAAATTTAAAATTTTCTTTAAGCTATTGAACTTGCAATTTGATTGAATTAACGAAGCAAGTACTTTTTATCTTCAAGCATTTGAATTGGTTATTTTTTAAAATCCGGGTCATATTGTTTCTTCTTCTTGTTGTTACTACTGTTTTCATCAAATCAAATGGAAGGATAATATTGGAAAGGGTCATAAAGAAAAGTAAAACTATAAAAGGATCAAATTAGACAATTTGTAAACATTGAGGGTTCAATTTTTTAGAATAGTTGATATAGGTGTGCAATAAGAAGGAGAAAGTGGTGGTGACTAGAGGGCAAATTCTCTTGTGACAAACGAAGAATTGGAAAGGAGGTTGTGGGTGAGGAGAAAGGAAAAAGAAGGAATGAGGATACTTAGATTTCTCTCGTTGGTAAAGATAGATCCCTTGTCCCTCATGCTCAGGGTTATATAAAGGAGTTATCCCTTATATGGTTGTGCCATGTAATCAACAATACGAATTGTAGGCTTGTTTGTGTGATTAACTAGGTAGCAAGGTCATTACAGGTTAGTTGTCACCATATGTGGTACTATGTAATCTTACTTTGACATTCTCCTTACAAAAATTATACGGGATTGTTACGTTATAGCAGTCTCTTAATAGTCCCTGCAAAAGGTTTATTGTGGATGGTTTCTAAGATGGCTCAAGGGGGTTCATGGAGGGCTCGTTATAGATGGTCCTAAACGGAGGGTCACCCTAAATGGTGCCAATTGGAGGGTTATTAATGAGTTGCATCCAACGGGGGATCCTTAACAAGTTGTGCCATGTCCTGCCATGTGTTGTTGTTTCCATGTTGATTAATGGCAAAGGATAGCAAAATGTCATACCGGAGAGAAATTGCTTAAAAGCCATTCGAATGTTAAGAGACTTATCCCAAACTTACATAGGGATGCTTCCGCTGTTGTTGGCAAACTGCTGCTATAGGTTCTGCTTATTTCAACCATATACTGAGATGAGGAACTGAAATGTGTGAGTGGGTGTCAAACAGCTCTTGCCCTCATTTTGGAATCTTTCCATTTCATTAATAATACAAAGCCGCCCTCTACAATTTTGTTTAGAACATGAAAAAAAAATTATTAGAAAGCTGCCATGAAGGTGGCTACTGGCTTACCATATACATTATTATATATCAAAACAGTGAACCCCCATCATCATTCTCATACATCTTATAATGGGGAAACATCTTTTTATTATTTTATAATTTGGTTCCCTTTATTTGTTTACTTACTCCAACTTAACCCCAAAAGCTAGAAGCCAAGTTTCATTCTCATTTATTCCTGCCAAAGTAGACAATTCTATGATATAATATATCTTGCTGAGCTATTAGATTCTATTAGTGTCGGTGATCGTGTGGCTTATCTCCATGAGCCGCCTTCCTTGCTAATAATATTTTTTAAACGTGTTTGGGTGTAATAATAAGGCACATTGTATTATCAAGAAGAGATCTAAGTTTAAATTTTGAAAATAATATTATTAAGAAAAACAACCATAAACTCCGAATATAAACGATACCCAACAAGAAAATCATAAATTACGACGTATTATTTAATGTTGACCATGGATGTCATTTTACTTTGACTGCCTTACTTTTAACGAATTAGCCTTTTGAACCAATGTTTTAGGCTAAAACTCTTGACCAGTTTATTCATAAAAGACTGCTGCAGTTTGAGCTTTAGAACCAAAGCGGTTTTGGTAGGACGAGTTTCCTTTCTGGAATATATGGAAGAAGTGAGTAAAATGACAGGGAGAGAGTAAGATTTTTTATATATTTATTAAGCTTATATACTAATTAAGTTTTTCGACTTAATTCAAATTCAATTCAGTCCTTCTCGTTAATTAAAAAAATAAGTCTCTCATTTCATCTTTAACCATGTAAATCAATTGACATATTAATTAGATGGTGTCACATGATAATCTTTGATTTAATTTTTCAATTTATTAATAAAATTATTAAAAATGTTTAGAAATAAAACTATAAAAAATGTAAAATAAAATTATAAATATTATAAAAACTTATTAAAAATTGCAAAAAATCTAATAAATAATAAAAATATATAAAAATTAAAAAAACACAACTTTATAAAATATGAATTTAAGGACCAAAGTGTAAAAAACAATATACTTTAAGAGCTAAAATATGCATTAAGTCAAAACAAAAATCTTTATTAATGGAATCAACCACCTATTCTCATCAATCCAATTCAAATCAAATAAATTATTAAAAATAATGGGAAAATATTAAGAAATTTGTAATATCCAATTTAATTTTTTTTTTATCTTGGTTCAATCGATCTATACTGATTCGATGTCAACTTATTTTTATCTTGTTTCAAATTAATATACTAGCCAATTTCTAATCCAACTAGTTTTATCGACAAAAATTTAATTCAATTTTGAAAAAAAAATGCTTTTTTTATTAAAAAAATTCTAACAAAATATCACCTTCTAAAAAAACAATTTTGAAAATAGCTACTTCTTTTCTTTTTCCTTTTTTTTAATTTGCGATCATAGTTTCTCTTTTAACTTCTTTCAAAAAGAAATTTAATTAGAAGTGTGTTATCATAAAATAGGTAATATTCTTAATTTAATTGGTCAAGTAATCTAAAATAAAATGTTAAATATAAAATTAGTACCTGAACTTGTCAACTTCTTTTAGATTGGTATTTAAGATATTTTTGTCTCAGATTGGTATTTAGAACTTTTTCTCCATCTAACTAGTTTGGTATTTTTTTAAATGTGTTAAATGTGAGGCAGGTGGAAGAATAAGATTGTGACATGTGGTATAATGACATCATCATGATGTCATAATTTTTTTTTTCTATTTCACTTTTTCTTTTTTCTTTTTCCCTTTCCCTTCCCAATTTCCAATTTCTTTTACTTTTTCTTTTCTTCTTATTCTCCTCCTTTCTTTCCAAACCTTAGCTACTGGTGGCATGCACCACGGCCACATTCTGACGCTATCATCGACGTTCGTTCTTTGGTCCAAATAATGGCACCGGTCAAAATTGTCCTCTTACTCTTTCATTTCTAATTTATTTTCACAGAGAACTCCTTGAAATCCCATTAGGATTGTCCTCCACTGATCACCTTGCTCCGATACCGTCATCGCTTGTTCTAGTTTCCTCACCGATTGGAGAAGTACCGAACAATTTTCCTTTCTTTTTACTGCTTCTACTCCTATTTTTTTCTACTTTAATTTTGTTTTTAAAGTCTCTAGTCGTCACTTCGCTGTCGCTGCTCTTTAACATCAAACTGAGCCACCACCATTGAATAATCATGGAACTTTGATCGTGGCTTCTCCTCACCGCGTCCAACGTCTTGACCATTTGGATTTATTAACCGCGGCCTAAATCTTAAAAACCCAAAAACTTGAAATGAGTCTTGGTTTTGATTTGTTTCTCATCATTTTCTTTTTGTTTGGTTGTATTCTTATAGATTGATGGATTTTTGTTTGTTATGTTAATTTTTTAATGGGTTTTGTTGGTGATGTTATTTTTCTTGATTTTTTTAATGGGATGATGGGTGTTTTAATGTGTTCGTGACATTCTAGATTTTGTGTTTTAAGTAATTTTTCTTTTCAGTAAAAAAATGTTGAATGAACCCAACAAATTTTTATTGTTTTAATGTCAGAAAAAAAAAAGTGACGAGAGGAAGAAAGAAGAAGAAAGGAATTATCAAAAAAAAGAAGGAATAAGAAAAAAAATGAACCTAGAAATGTTCTTAAACTTCTTTTTAAATCAATTCAGAAATGTTGAAAGAACCCAGAAAAGAAAAAGGCAAAGTGACAAAAGGAAAAAGAAATGAATTATCGAAAAAGAAGGAATAAAAAAAAAATGAAACTAGAAATGTTCTTAAATTTCTTTTCAAAGCAATCCAGAAATGTTAAAAGAACCCATAAAAGAAAAAGGCAAAGTGACGAGAGGAAAAAAGAAGAAGAAGAAGAAAGGAATAGGGAAAAAGAAGGAAATAAGAAAATAATGAAAATAATTTTTAAAAATATTGTTATTAATTTTTAATATATTTTTTAGATTATGATATCATAATTATGTCATTATGCCACGTGTCACAATATTGTTCTGCCACCTGTTTCAGATTTAACGACGTTAAAAAAAAGTATCAAACTAATTGACGGAGAAAAAAATTTAGATACCAATCTAGAACAAAAAAAAACCGTAAGTATCAATATGAGAGAAATGGACAAATTCAAATACCAATTTTATATTTAACCCAAAATAAAACAATATTTAATTATTGAGTTTGAAAACCTCTCAACTTAGTTTATGTACTTTTTCTTAGTACATATTAGTCTTCAAGCTTGGATTTTGTCAAATAATTTAACTTTCTTTAATAATATAAAAAAATAAAATATTTAAAATTTTATAAAAATAAAAAAATTTATAACATTATAAAGAATTATAAAAATTTATAAAAAAATTATGGAATTATAAAAAATAGTAAAAAAATGTGCATCCATAATGAAATTGGACAAATGGATACCTAAGTTTTTATGAATATGAGCATTTATTTGTCCAAATTTTTTTAGACTAGAATTTTTAAATAATTTTATATATTTAATTTTAAAAGATAACTTTTAAAAAAATTCTTAAATTTTTAAATATTTTTGAATTTTGATGGAATAAACTTGGATGTGCATTTATCCAGGTTGATTTTGAATATGAATTTTTCAAATAAATTTCACATTTTTTTCTAATTTCAATTTTTAAAAAGAAATAGTTTTTTTTTAATTTTTTTTAATATTCTATGTATTTTTAGATTTTGTCCATGTGTCTCTATATTCACATTTTGTCTTGTTATAAATTTTTTGAAACTATTTTTATTGATTGAGTCTTAGTTCGGTTGACATCGTATTATTACCAACACAAAATGATGTGGGTTCGAGCGTGTTAAAGTGCATTTATCCTCTTATTTAAAAGTTGAAAATTATTTTATTATAGGACACTTACCAACTTCCTAACTTGCTTGTGGAGTCTAAAAATTACACTGATAAGTGTATCAAATATTATTACATATATATATATATATATATATATATAATGATAATATATATATATATATATATATATATTATCATATTTCATTTTAGCTTAAATAACGTATGATATTTGATCCTATTATATGTTTTTTCATATATTTGATTTTTAAAAATTCAAATTAATTATGTTTATATTCAAATTTTGTATATATAAATTATTGTTAAAAATTATTGGAATTTTTATATATAATATAAAACTATTCAAATATATAATTATTTTTTGCACAAGTATTTTGGGGTTAATGTGCAAATTTGCTTGTAACTACCATAGTTTACTTGTTTTTATAAACTAAAAGGTAAATTTACCATTATATTTTAACTCTATATTGAATTTTGTCTCTTTACTCTTGTTTAATTCAATTTCACCACTAAAATTAGATTTTTTTTTGTTGTAATTTGTAATTCATATTTAATTTCGAATAATTTGAATAAAATTAATAATCTTATACTTTAATTTTTAACAATAATAAGTTAATTATAATATTAAAATTAATAAAAATAGTTACTTTATAAAAATATATTTATTTTTTGGTATATGTAGGTTTTTAGTTTCAGGTATTTATTTCATTATATAAAATTTCTAACTTAATTTATTAATTTCGAAATATTTATAAATTAAATTATTGTTAGTTATTAAAAATAAGAATATTTGAAAGAATTTTTTCTTAAGTATATTTACAAATCATCAAAAATAATATTAGGTTTTGCGCAGCCAGTGGTATAGTCGAAAAAGAAGGGGATGGTAGGGATTTTGGGGTAGGCAAAAGCGGTTTGCTATTGCCCATGGAAGGCTTAAGAGACCCCTTCTCATGCACTTGGGCCAAGCCGATGGCAACCTCCAACTCGGTGGGCTTTTGAATCAACACTGTTGTTTTAATACGTGGTGTGATTGGTGATGGCCTCAAAACGGGATCTGTATTCACTCACAGTAGAGAGCTGCTGAAGCTTTGCGAGCTGGCCCTCCGGAGACTCCATATCTTTCAATCGGAAGCGTTTGATGAGCACCCCAATGAAATGCGTTCACCCAGTCAGCTGTTTATTTCGATACATCCAATCGTACCACTCGGCGGCGGTGTCATCAAGATAAAAAGAAGTAATGGTGAGTCGGTCATGCTCCTTAGCCCCTGCTGACCTGAACTCCATGACAAAATCAGTATAGTTCTTAGGAATTCTCCTCTGACGTGTATTTCTTCTTGGTCCAGCTTCTCCTTCTTCCCGAGCCATTCACAACAAAACCCTATGTTATGTATTTATGATTCGGTGGCCAGAAACTCGGATGAGGTTCGGATCGCTTAACCACGTCCCAATAGGGCTCTATCAATAAGATGCGTGTAGGTCTTGTGGAGGAAGTTGGTCAAGAGAGGTCGTAACGATGGTTGGCAGTCCCAATTTGCATATGTTGAAGAATTCGCAGGCGAGGGCACAAAGTGTAACAAACAGAAAGAGTAGTACACATATCCAATATGTCTAGAACCCACCCAGAACGTTAGTTCCATGAACAGTAGAATCAATTTCATAAATAATAACAGCATGAAAAATATCCGATTATTCTCTTCAATAAGATTCAACACAAAATTACTTAACACCCTATTAGACTCCAAATCTCAAATAAAAAATTCTTATGTTTTTTTTCTTGGAACTTTGAAAATTTTGTAGCAAAAGACAAAACAGACCACTTCACAAAAAGACTCAAAAGATAATAATGGAAAAGCTCCTGTGCTTTTAACTTAGATTTCTCTGTTCTTCAATCAATTTTTTCTGCCCATACAATATTTCCAGTTGATCTGATCTCGTTCAAGATACTAGTTGACTTGTGACGTGCACAATCCAAGTTAAATAAAATATGAAAAATGATAGGAAAATCAAATAAATATATAAATCATTTCTTAAAATAGGTTTTTTTAATGAATTACAACATGATGCTATTTAAATTTAAATTATAGTGACCATCTTAATTATTATGTCAATTTACGAGATTCAAGTGAATATTTAAAACTAAGATTTCATGTTAAAAAAGGATTTCAGTAAAAGTTTAAAATGCAATTAAGCTTTTAGGGAAAAAAATTAATTCTATTCAGTCTTTACTGACTCTCCAAAAAATTAACTAAATCATTTCATTAACAAAAATTATCAGTTAACCAAATTGACTATTAATTTTGTTGATGTGGCAAGCAATGCCGACCCGGCACGTTGACATGTCAAATTGTGCTAATGTGGCATGTCACATTAGTAAAAAATTTTAAAATTATTTTAGAATGAACCTGGACAGCTATTTGATGAATCTGGATAACTATTTGATCAAATTCATTCAAGATGAGTGTACAACTATAATTTTTTTAAAAAAATATAAAAAAATAAAATCTAAATATGTAAAAAATTATAAAAATAATTATAATTTATAATTTATAAAAATATCAATAATTAATTCCCTTTTGTATATTTTATATTTCGTTGTTCTTTTTCTTTCTTTCTCTTATCTTTCTCTCTCACCTCTCTTTTTGAATTCTACCATGACACCTGTTCAATTTTTTACAACCTTTCATAATTTTGAATTCTTTCATGGGATTCTCTCACATTTTTATTAATTTGTTATAATTTTATAAATTATAATATTTTTTATAATTTTTAAAAAAATTAATAATTTTGTACTCATCTTAAAAGAATCTGGATAGTTGTTAAAATTCAAATAAATCCAAACAATAGTTGTCCAAATTCATTTTGGATGTATATATTATTAATTTTTATTTTTTGCTTACATAACGTGCCATATCAACATATAATTTTTAAAATTTTTGCCGACATAACATTACATGTCAGCATCTCACATTTACCTCATTTGTCACGTCAACAAAAATAACAATTAAATTAATTAATTAATGGTTTCCGTTAATAAAATGACTAATTGATTTTTTAGAGGGTGATTAAGGGCTCAATAAAATAATTTTTTCCCAAAGGACTTAAAATTAATGCATATAAATCAGCTCGTGATTAATTTGAATAAGCATGTAAAATAGAAAAGAAAAGAAAGCCATTGAAGTGACATGATAATCTTTTAAAGCTTCAATACTGATGCATGGCAGCAGGTGACAATGTGTCGGCCAAAGCAAAATGAAGTGGGAACCTCACATTCCCTCGCTGCTCAATTAATGTGCTCACGTTATATCCCATCATCATCACCATCATTAATGAAACCAAAAACTCAAGGTTAAAAATAGGGTGTATTTTCATTTTTATGCCAGTAGCAATGTTTGTAAGGACAGATGTTGATGGGTTTGGAAACGTCCGGTGCCTGAACGATTTCGTTTCTTTATTTAGCTTCTGCTTTTCAATTGCTTGAGCACATCCGGCGTTTTGTATCGGAAGGGACTTGATATAGAGTTTAATTGTTGTCTCTGTAAAACGGATTTGGAAAATGTAGATCATATATTTTGTAGGTGCACTTTTGTTTACCTATTTTCTATGTTTATTTTATGGTTTATATTCGGAATTCATAATTTTTCATATATTTTTAGAAAATAATTTAATTTTTTAAGTAGATAATAGTAATAATAGTTGTCCCCTCCCAATAATATTGTCTCTAAAATTCAGAATTTGTATTTTTTTTTAGGAGTAGAATGTAACTTACCAATACACTTAACATTTATTGATAATATCAACACGGATTTAAGAACAATTTTAACGTGATATTAATAATCTTATTTTTATAGTTAAGTTAAAATATGTTTTAAAGCCTTATACGCTTAGAATTTAGTAAATGTACTTTTTTGAATTTAAAAAATTAGGTCCAGCTGTTACCGTTATTAAATTTCTTCTATTACATTCTTTAGTATGGCATTTTGAACTTAAAAGAAAACATTTTGAACTTAAAAAGAAAATATTCACATGGTAGTTAAATAACATTAAAAATATTTCTTAGGAACTCTCATTCTAACTCATCATGATAAAATAATTTTTATTGTAATAATGTTCTGAAGAAAAAAAATTGGCGTAAGCAATTTGACTGAAATAATTAACAATGATAAATATTTAGACTACCTAATGATATTATAAAAATAGAGAGACCAAATTATGTGAAGAAATAAAGTATATAGATTAAATCTCAAGTTTCAACTTAGTTTAGAGCCCAAATTTGAAATTTGACCATTGGCTTATAATGTAAAAAAAAAAATACAATGCAAACCTAAAAAAATAGGAAGCCACGTGTCAGTATTAAAATATTCAAATTATATATAATCATGTAATAATGTAATCGAAAAGTTAAAGATATTAACTATTTGGACTAATTAATTACATTATAAAAATAGAGTGACCAATTTATGTTAAAAGTTAAAGTATAGAGATTAAATCTAAAATTTAAGTATAATAAAGAGTCAAAACTAAAGTTTTACCATTTTTATTTGTGATTTTTTATATTGGTTAATTCATACTATATATTAAGGGTCTAATTAAGTTTGTGTCACTTATTAATTGGGTCCCAACTCAATTATCAAATTATCGAATACTCTTTATTTTATAAAATAGCAAATGTTATCTTGAAGGTATTTATGTCTTTTTATATTTTAATAAATCTAAAAAAATAAATTTATATAAATGAGAATCCCGATATTTAAACCTAAAACATCAAAATTTTAATTATCTCAATTTTACCATTTCAACTGAAGTCATAATTTTTATTTCATTTTTTTTATAAATTTGTTACATTAAAATTTTTTTTAATTACGATGTAAGTATGTATTAGGTAAAATATAAGGAGATAAAAACACCGTAATAATAAAACTTACTTTATAAAATAAATAATTTTTAAACAAAATTTATATTCGATTGACTCGTGATATATATAGATATTTTATTTCTTGACTTCCTTCAAGCCATATACATAGTTGTTGATGACATTGAAGTCCATTATGGGAAACTTCCAAGTAATTTAATTTTTCTGGTTAAATGGGCCCAGAACTGCAGAAAGTTTTATTGTATTTACACTTTTACTCTAGAGTAAATACTTACCAATTTCTTAACTCATCTATTTTGGATTGTATATATTGTACTCAAAATAATAACAATAATAGTGGTTAGAGATTGTGTGATTCGCAATCTCGTCACTTGTTGAAAAAATAAATATAGTGGCAAAATAAGGGGACCTGTGGGGGCGCCGAGGGCCGTAGACCCGAGTTGAATCCGTATAGAACTATTCTTCTTCTATCTTACTTTGATTAGAACAAGATTTTTTAATCCTTAAATAGATGTAGTTAAAACTCATATTATATCATTCGTTTTTCAACATTAGTGAATTTCTCTTCCATTACCCGTGATTTTTTCCTGAAAGGATTTTCATGTAAAACCTATGCATTTTTATTTTTTTATTTTCTTTTTTCTTTACGATCATTCTACTGCCATGTTTATTATAACAGTAACAATATATAATATATAATAAATGTAATAATAAGGCTAATATGAAAGAATGGTGTTTATTTTAGTTAGTTAACATAATTATATTTAAATTTAGGCTGTTTGATTTAGGAAATAAACACTATTTTAGTTTTCATTTTCTTAGAAAATAAGATGCTGAAATTTTTAAAAATTTTCTATAAAAATTTAAATGCCAAAAATAGTTTTTCAATTATTTTTAAATATCAAAATCTCTTACCATGGATCCATATAAATGTTGTAATTATTTTATTTTATTACTTATACTTCTATTATAAAAAATAGTGTACCAAACATATTTTCATATTTAAATTATTAAAAATAAATTTTTTATTTATCAAACGTTTTTTTAATTTTTAAAAATAGAAAAAATTTATTTTCAAAAACTAAACAATGATATTTTAAATATTTTACATATAAAAATAAAAATGATACTTGAAATAATTATTTGATTTTTATAATATTAGAAATCATCATACCCACAATGTTAGTAGAGAAATAAATATTTGACATATAAATATTATATATAAAGAAAAATGTATAAAAAAATTAGTTGATGTTTTTAAAAAATAAAATATATTTAACATAATGATAAATATATAATATATTTTTATTGTATAATTATATATTTATTATTTTATTTATATAAATAAAAGAGTTATTAATTAAAAAATGAATTAAAAATAAAAAATTTATTAATTTAAAATATTTTTTTGGTGAATTACAATAACAAAGCAAAACCCTAATAACAAATGCAACTAGCATGACTCAAACCCGGGCCACATTTAAGACAATAAACACCCTTAACCATCGGGCATAGGGTTCATAATTTAAAAAAAACCTTAAAACAACATGAAATAAAAAAAATACAATTGTGCTTAGAAGAGGAATTAAACCTGGAACTCAAGAATGAAATCACTATTATTTGATCATCTAACCAAATGAGCTAATGTATAAAAAGAAAACGCGTTTTGTAAAAATTGTTTTTCAAAAAGCGTTTTTCCCAGTACTTGTTTTTGATTTCTCTCTTCAAAAACGGTGTATTTCTCTAAATTTCGAAAAAAATGTCAAAAACCCTCATTTCATTTTAAAAACAACATATTTACCTAATTAAATCGATTTTCTTCTTCTTAAAAATTAATATTTAATTATATTTAAATAATATTATAAATATTTATTTATAAATATTTCATTCAACAATATTTTCTTAATTAAGTATGCATTTATTCTTCTATTTTCAGTTAAAAATTGTACGGGATACATTAATGCATGTTGCAATAAAATCAATACATGATGAGTGGTGCACATCTTTTCATGTTGTAGCAATAGGCCTGGCCATGCACAATTTATGGTGCTCCATTCCTCCTACTACATTTGGAAACAAATTTTTTTATTTTTTATTTTACGAAATTTTAGATAATCTTTTTTCACTTTAACTTGATTATTGTATTTTATAAGAATTAAAAAATTATTTTAATTGAATAAAATAATTAAATCTTTTCATATATAAAAATCAAACAATTCATCCATTTATATAAAAGAATTAGTAAAATTTAACATTTTATATACATTTTGATATATTTTGATAAATTATGGCGAAAATATTTGATAAACCATTGAAAATTAAATTTAATTGTTGATTTGTGTTTAAGTAAATATCTACTTATCAATTAATGTAAAAAATATTACAATAATTTATTTTTCAAAATCTTATTTTTAAAATAAATTATTTGGTCTTTTAACTAAAAATTAAAATATTCAAATTTTATCTTTAACTTTTATCCTAAACTGTTCAAAATAAAATAAATAATATCATATTAATGACATTAAAATTATGAAATAATGTATTTTCAAAAATCAAGATTTATTATTATCAAACAAAATATTATATTCAATGCTTACTTTTTTTTACTAATATACCAAAAAAGTTTTATAATATAAATTCAGTACTTACTTTTTAGCATTTAATTTTTCAATTTACCAAACACACCTGAAGGCTTTATTTGATAATCTTTTGAAAAAATTAAATCAACATAAAATTAATTTTTTCAGTGATTCAATTTTTTTAAGCATATTTGATAATTTATAATAAAAAATAAATGATAGAATTTTTTTTCAATGAAAAAGTGTGTAAAATGATTAGATAAAATATTTTCAGTAATTTAATTTTTTAAACACGTTTGATAATTTATACTAAGGAGCTACTTCTCTCTTAAGGTAGAATACTTTACCCTTAAAATTTTATAAATTATGTTTTATCAAACAATTTAATTATATCCCTACTTATTTTAAAAAAATTTATCAAACAAATTTTATAACTTAAATTCAATATTTGAAGAACCAAATAATTCCAAATTCATGTATAGTTTGTTACTGTCATTATTATCCTAAAGTGACAAATTGATAATAGCATTTTTTTTAAAAACAAATTTTATTATAAGTTCTTATTAAATCCGATTTTTTTGACATAATATCTAGAACTATCGATAATTTCCCCAAATCATAAATAGAAGAATAATGCGTTTCAGCGCACTTGAACCTACTTCCTCTTGCATTGACAACAATATCTATACCAATTGAACTAAGACTCAATCTACTAAGGACCCCTTTAAATGGGCGATGCATTTACCTATAGTTAGTGTAAAAACAATAATTATAGACAAAAATAAGCACCCTAAATTGAATTTGCCAAGGTAGACAAAAGAGATAGTAAAGTTTGACTTTGCTAAACGTGAGTTTGACTCACCTCGTAATTTGTTTTGTAGTTGAACTTTTTTATTAGTAAAAAAGAATAAAAAAGAGACATCTCAACGTGAAAGGCAAGATGTATATATACAAACCCCATGTGATACAAACATCCCCTTAAAGGCAAATCACCCTTTTTTTCCCTTCCATTATCTATGTTTCCAATATATTTTCCCCCATTTGTACCTTCGTTTTCTAAAAGTTAAAAAAGGTTAAATCAAGATCTTACTTTTATTTTTATTTTTTTTAAAAATATCACACTAAAGCAAAGAATATTATGAAAACGACCCCCCAAATCCTTGTGGGTCATTTCATCATGATTGCTTAATATATAGTCTAATTGTGCAATTTTCATTGCATGTGGATACACTATGAGATCCAAAATTACTACCTAATAAGAAACATTAATAATTATTACTATAAATCACATTTTTTCACTTATTTTAGTGTTAAATTTTCATATGAAGAGATTGCACAAAAGTTTTAGAATATGATAAGAGACTACCCACATTGAAATTGAGTGTAGATATTGAATGTGTGATGGATTGCTTGTTAAAAAATGAGTTCAATTGTATGAGAATTAAGTAGGTTTCGCAACTTAAATTTTGAAAGATTAATATGTATTATTATTTAGAATAAAGTCTTTATTTTTTTTATACAATGTTTAAAATTAGTTATAGTCTTTCTTCAACTCTTAAATAAGAGGAGAAAATGCGTTTGAGTGCTTTCAAATTCATGCCTTCCTACACTAACAACAATATCGATGTCAATTAAGTTAAGACTCAATAAACTAGAATAAGGTCATTATTATTAAGAACATATTGTAAATTCATTGAGAAATGGATGTCTATAACCCCTTCAAATTTATCCTATTATAATCCCTAAAAAATGAATGTTCGTAAACCCTAAATCATTTATAGAGTACCTTAATGTTGGTCCTTAATGCTTTGTAATTTATGATACTTGAGGCTCTATAAATAGAGAGCATGTATAATCTTATTATATCAAGGCTTAAGCTTCATCATAATATGTAACCATGCATTGGTTTTTAGTCATCATTAAACTAGTTATTTTATGTGTTTATTTGATGTTTCAATTTGAATATATATATATATATATATATATATATATATATATTTTTTTTTATATAGTTTTTTTCAAAGTTCTAGGCATCATATGTTCTTAGACTTTATTATTTCTTTTAAAATTCTCTTAATCAACAATAATTAAAATTACTACATATATTAATAAAATAAATATTATTTCACATCAAACATGTTTGTATTAAGTCCATTTAAGGATAAAATTTGAGGAATGTCTTAATTAATTTTTGAGCTAATTCTATCATAGAATTTCAAGTTTAATTATAACAAATTTTTAATACTTGGATGATCTTGGTTGACAACATTCACTATTGCAGGGCTATTAATTAGTGAGATGACATGAGCAATTGTAAGTGGAAAAGTTTTAGTAAACATGAGATATATGATTTTGAAGTAAATTTCATGTATGTTTGCAATGATTTATGAAATTTTTGCTAGCATTAGCATTATATCATGTTTGGCATTTTAGATGTCAATTTTATCGATGCATTTGATTTACAATAAACTCTGTAAATGACTTAGCTATTTCTTATGGTTAAATAACGAGTTATTCATCCCACTAATTCTGCTTCATTCCGTGAAGTGAATGTAGCAATATATAATGATTATGAAAATAGAACCTATTGTCATTATTAGCAAATAGATAAGTGGAAGATGGATAATTCAAAATGTTGCTAAATTTTCATTCTTAGAACAAAATGATCAATGATTTATACTGATTAATATATCGTTATAATCTTATTGGTAGGGAATATGAGATATGCTTACATTATTGTTCGAATGATTCTTTTCTACATTCCTTAAGTGAATGCCTGACATAAATATAATAAATTTTATAATCACTTTTGATCATTAAAGTCAATTTGGACATTTGAAGATTTTGGCATATTCTCTAAAGCGAATATTGCATATAATTGTTTGCAAATTATATTTCTTTTATTGATTTAATGACATTATGGACTTCACATTGATTTACACATTTCAAGAAGTAAATGTCATAATACTGCTTATACAAAGATACAAAGTAAAAAGAATGACAATAAAATTATCAATTGCCACAATTTATTGACATTATTAGTACAATTGAAAAGCATGTTAAAGTAAACCAAAAGTTTACTGATACAAATACATTTACTACTTGTTGTGACTAGTTAGACCATCCTGGATCATATATGATGCAAAAATTAATTGAGAATTTGTATGGGTATTCGTTAAAGAACCAGAAGATTCTTTAATTTAAAGAATTCTCATGTATTGTTTGTTCTTAATGAAAATTGATTATTAACAACTCATTAGTTAAAGTTGAGATTTAATGTCTTACATTTCTAAAATGAATGTGGGCACATTCATCCACCATGTGGATGGTTTTGATATTATATGATTTTGGTAGATACATCTACAAAATAATCACATATGTGTTATCAACTTACAATTTGTCATTGCGAGATTATTTGTTTAAATGATTAATTTCATATTGCAATTAAAACAATTCATCTTGTAACAGCCCAATTTTCAATAGTATCGGAACAGTGATTCGAGATCACTAACTCTGACGAAAAAGTTAGAAAATTTTGTTAATCGATAATTATAAGTTAAGTGTGATATTAGAAATATTTTAAAATTAGTGAATTTTGTGAACTAAAAGAATTAATTAGAAAAATTGGGCCAAAAACGAGGTATTGAGACCTCGAATTCATAAAGTGAGCCATAAATATTTCTAAAAATATTTATGGAGTGTCATTAAGTTATTATTAAAGTTTAGTTGAGAAATTTTAACGTTTGGATATGTAATTAATGAAAAGGACTAAATTGAAAAAGGTGTAAAAGTTGAATATAGATTAAAAGAAATTATGAAGGATTAAAATGATAATTATACCATTTTGCATAGTTTGAGGCGGTGTAACGTTAGAAATCTGAGATTTTTTTTTAAAAGTATATTATATATTATATATTTATATTATATTATATTATTAGATTATTATAATATTATATTATATATAATCCAAAGAAAAAAAAAAAGGGAGAGAACAGAAACCAAACGAAACAGAGAGCAGGGAAGGAAGGAAAGAAAGAAGAGAAAGAAGAAAAAGGGAATTAGAAATTTCTAAATTAGCTAAATAAAAAGGGGATTAAATGAAATATTTGGAGAATTCTCTTCAATTCTCTTCTTTTCTTCAGCTGAAAAACAGTCATGGAAAAGAGTTCAAGTTGGTTTTCATACTCAAGCTTCATGTAAGTTAATACTTGCTTTCTCCTTGAAATTTCTATGTTTTTGGACTTTCTACAATTGAGTCCAACTTATTAATTCATTAGTTTATGATTCTATGGTTAATTTTTTAAATTTGATGTGGATTAGTGCTGAAATAATATGAGGAATAAATAGATTTGAAGCTTTTTTTGTTATGACGATTTTATCAAGTGAAATTGATGGAAATTGGTTTTAGGACCTAATTGTGAAATAGCTGAAATTAAGGCCTAGTGTTAAAATTCTGATTTTCAAAAGTTATGAAGTAGTTTAAATGATAGAGAAAAGTATTAAATGAGAAAATTAGTTTAATTGAGGGGTAATTGAGCAAGGATTGAATTGTATGAATTGTGGAATTAGGGACAAAATAGAAATCAACATGTTACACTAAAGCAGTTTTGGACAGCAGCAGTTGTCTAACTTTGAAAAATCACCAAAAATTGTAATAAATCGAATTAGAAGTTTGAATGAGATATGAAATTAAAGCTTATTGAGTCTATTTTCATATAAAAGAAACAGAGAAAGCAAAGGAAGTCTACATTTTGAGATATTTAAATTTTTGTAACTGGTTTAGATAACTTCGTGATTCCCTGTTCTTACTTTAGAAATTCACTAAAAATTGTATAAAAATAATTTGGGAACATAATTTATATGGTTAGATTCCTTAATGAGTCTAGTTTATAAGAAATAAACCATAACATCATATGAATTCTATATAAAAAGATAATTAATTTTTAGTGAAGAAGGGTCGGAACTGCTAGACAGCAGAACAGGGGTGAATTTAAAGAATAAACTGTACTAATTGGCTAAATCAAAAATTCTGAAAATTTTATGGCAAGAAGATATGAGTCTAGTTTCAGGAAAAATTAACGGTTCTTCATTTGGAGTTCTGTAGCTCTGGAAAAATAATTTAGTGACTATAACTCAAATGGACAGTTTTGAATATACTTATGAGTAATAATGAAATTTATTGATAATGTTACTTATAGCATGTTATATACATTAAGGATGTGGAATGGAGAGGAGGGAGGAAAATATGTATGAATATTCAGCTAGCATGGGCTAATTTGTAATGTTTTAGACTCAGGGACTAAATTGAAAAAAGTAAATTTTATGATTAATTTTGTAAAAACGTGGAAATGACCAATTTGCATGAAATATTATTTTTATTTAAAATTGTAAAATTGAATGAAATTATTAATATAGATTAAATCGATTGAAAAATCAATGAAAATAGAAAATTCTAAAATGACCCTGAATCTTGATATTTCTACAAATTTAGCCAGATAAGTTCATGTAACTTAATTATGTGATATAAGAAAATATGAGTTGATGGTACGTGAAATATGATATGATAAATTAACTAATTTATGTTTTGAAGAAGAGACAAGTGAATGATATTTATCATGATATGTAAATATGTGATTATCTTTAATATGTTAATACAAGGTAATTAAGTATGTTGAGACGAGTAATAATTAAGTAAGACATGACGAGAAAATAAATATGTTTATGGGACAATAGTTTGATTTTGATGGGTTTCAAATAAAATGCTAAATGAAATAAAATGTCTGATAAATAAATTTGCAATTCGGTAATGCCTCGTACCTTATTCCGGCGTTGAAAACGGGTAAGGGGTGTTACACATCTTGCTAAAGTTAATGAGTTTATACACTCGTAACTCCACTAACAATTTCTTTTTCCTCCGTATTCTCTACCTCTCTCCTTTGGGTATTAGGTTGGTTTAGGTTCATATTCTCCTTATAAGAGGATGGTTCAACATTTTTATAAAGGTTCTAGTTTTGATCCAAAGTTTGACGAGAGGTAATTTCAAGGAATGATTTTGTTGTATTTTGATAGACACTAGTTTAGGTATAAAAGGCATCTGCTCAAAGTTTTTATAATGGTTTTGTTTAAGCTTAAGAGAAATGTTATTATAGGCTAAATCACAATTTATCTTGGAAGATTTATTAGGCAAAAATTGAATATCTATTTTGTTCAAACTAGATCCATACACTAAATGATATATGTTTGGTTCAATATAGGTTTGGTTTGGAGCAATTTTAGATATCAAGTAACTTGGAATCTATTCAAAACAAGGTTGATTCAAGATTGATTTGAGACTTCCACTCTCCCCCATTATCTCCCATCATTCAATTTCCTTTCCTTCAATACTCTCCCTCCCATCCCTCTTAAAATTCTCCCCCAATCCTTTTCATTCCACTACTTTAGTCAACCTTCCCACTCCTTATCCTCATTTATATTCCTTATTCTAACCTATCCTACCCATCCTATTACTACTTACATTTCCCCATTTACTTTTTCTAACTTAGTACAAACACCTTTGACCTAATACTCTTGTTATAGTTCCATAATTTAGAATAACCTTACCCTTAAAAATATCTTTGAATTCAATGCTACAATTTTTCATCATATGTCCTCAACAACCACAACTGTAGTAGAAATTATAAGGTTTTTCATGCTTGATTCTCTCTTTGAAATCAATTCAAAATATTTATACAACTTCTACCAATGCCTTCACCATTCACCAAATCGTCATTTCGAATGACTTTCCCAAGCTTCCCCTAATGATATGTGCATTCTTAATCGTTAGTGGATCCAAAAAGAGATTATGGATCTGACTCCAAAATTTAATAGTCGTAAAATCCAACTTAGTTAGAATTGAACCACCTCTCCATCTTTAGAATTGGGCCAAAAAACCTATAATCAACTAGGGAATTTTATCTATATATGTTTTCATCCACTTTTTAATGTGAATTAAATTGCATAATTATTTCCCCTTCAAACGAACACACAACTATGCATCAATTGGCCATATTCCCATTAGAATAACTAATACCCCCTTTTTGATTTAGAACTTGATCTAGGATAATTCTCTTTTATCACTATGAATTCTAAAAATACTTTAGCCTAATAATCCCCTCCTAAATTTGTCTCCATTATCTTCAAAACACACTACCCAAATCAAACAAAATAAGCAAATCTTTACCTAAAAACTAACAATAAAATTAAGACCTATTTCTATACTTTCACTAAGTATAGAAAACAAGAAAGTGAAAATTTAAAACCTAAGTGTTCCAAAAATAAGAAAACCTATTCCTATTTGAGACTTAGACTCGATGAAGAAAACCTATATTGAGATCAAACTGACCTCGATCAAAGATGAACAAACTTAGTAAACAAGAAAGAATTCTCATGATGAGAAATGACTCTACAAACAAAGAGTCGTTTGATTTTAAATCACCCCTTCTCTTTAGCTAATAGCCATCTTTAAACTAAACTAAATGAGGAATTTATCCGAAGTCTACCTTGAGTCTTGAGCTACTTCCATAACACAATAGCGAACCCTTCATCTTTTATGCTTTTGTCCTATTATTATTTAAATTCATTGATTTGTGGGATGCATATTTATCATTTGATTACCTAAACGTAATCATCAAAGTCTATCAAATTATGCTTAGAAGCGATTGAATTTTTTGGGGTTGTTTATGAAAGCTACTAAATTTGTTAATGGAAATTGGGATATTTTGATGAAAATTAGCATAGACAATAAGATTGAAAGGTATAAATAGCAAAGGAGATTATTCCCTTTGGCACTAAAGGAAATGGAAGTCCATTGTCAGCTTTCCACCATGGTAATACAAAAGAATATTTCACCATCCATCATGATGCCAAGTGTTGGGCTCAAGACATTATTAGAAAAATCTCTGCAAAATTAGCAACAAGCCAATGCTTTGATAACTACATTTCCACTTATGAGACAACAAAACCATTCCACTTTATGAAGATTTATGGTATTCTTCTGTGGTTTTTAAGATTAGTTAATATGTTATTTGTAGTAACATTAATTTTATTCATTATTTCAATACATTTGATGGAGATATTATTATAATAGTCTTTTTATATTAATAAGTGGATTTTTATGCATCATATATATTAGGATATTAGGAGAGGGAAAGATAGAGTTTGAACTCATGTCATTTAAGTGTTAAACGTAATTTCTAACTATCGTTTAAAATTAATCTAAGCTAACATGAGATAGATTTTTGTAATTAAATAATAAATATTATTAGATTTAATTATATATAAAAAATATTTATATAAAGATTTGTATTTGCATGTAATGAAATTGGATATGCCTTTCGATTAAAATCATTTATGTGTTTTTGGTAAAATTCTCATAAGAAATGATTGAGATGAGGAGAAAAGAAATGGCAATGTCAAGTTAAGATTATTAAAACTGCATGCAATAATCAACAATGGATGATTATTTCATTCTTTTTAGGGAATAAAATCGGATGTGGGGAAATCCCTTCTCCATCTAAATCTCGGGTTATTTCATTACTTCTATTTCGCTTATACAAATAAACCCTATAATGACTTTTGAAACAAGCCTTTTTGCAATGCCCTTAGTGATGATATGCAATTTAAATTAGGGTAAACTATTTAGTTGGTCATTTAATTATTAGGGTATTTTCATTTTGGTTACTTAAAATGAAATTTTCACAATTTGGTCACTCAACTTTTACGACGCTTTCCGCAGTTAGTTAAACACGTCACATCATGTTTACACTTTCATTTTGGTCACCTAAATATTATTTTTTTAAAAATATTGGTTGGATAAAAAATTCAAGAATTAAAGTGAAAAAACTATAGAAATTAAAATAATACACAAAAATTGTCAACTTGTACCTGTTTAGCCCATTGCTGAGATTCTAAATTTTATTTTTTTAATATTGAAATTTTAAATTTTAAAACATCAAACTAAATTGGAAAATTGTTGGAAACTTTTTATCTATTGATAATGTCTTTATCTATTGATAATGTCAACCAATTTGTTATTATAATATTAAAATTAATTAATTTAATCTCCTTTTAAATTTATTTTATATTTCTAGATTATCCTTAATGAAATAAACTCATATTTAATAATTGTCAATGAAATTTAAGCTTCTTTTGATTACATAATCTCGAATCTTCCATAGTAAGCGAAAAGTTGATGAAAAAAATTTTAAGTTTTGTTTGGAATGGAAGATAAAATTAATTAATTTAATTAATTGCAATGATTTTCCTTTGCTTTTAGCTTAGTATGAAAGATTGAAGATCATATAATCAAAAGAAATTTGGGTTTCATAGACCAGGGGCGAAGCCAAGGGGGTTGGTAGGGGACCCGCCCCCTCGACCCTAAAATATAAAATTAAACTTTTGGCCCTTTAAGTTTTACAAAATTAAGTAAAAGGTAAAACTATGCTTTGGCCCCCCCCCAAAATGATAAAATTTTGATTTAGTCCTTTAACAGTTATAAAGATATAAGTTATTAAAAATTGTAAAATTGCATTTTAGCTCTCATAAAAATATATGATTTAATTTCGGAATTTTTTTTTCTGGCTTCGCCCATGTTGTAGACAACTATTAAAAACAATAAATTTCAATGATGATTTTTGAAAATAATTTCAAAACATCAAAATAAATTAAATAAATTGTTGAAATTTTTTTATCCATTGATAATGTCAACGAGTTGCTACTATAATTTTGAGTTTTAATATTTAAAAATTTATATTTCAAAACCCAAATTTGAAATTTTCTCGACAATGAGATAAATAAGTACAATTTGACAATTTTTGTTTATTATTTTAACTTCTACTACTTTTTCACTTTAAACCGTGATTTTTTTTAACTCCAATCAATACTTAAAAAAGATAGTTTTTGGGTTATCAAAACGAAAGCGACCTAAAAGTCGAGTGACTAAAATGAAAGTGCAAGCATAATGTGGCGTGTACAGTTAACCGCCATTAGAAATTTAACGCTTGAGTGATTAAAATGAAAGTGGCCTAAAAGTTGGATGGCCAACTAAGTAGTTTACCCTTTAAATTAATAAATTATATGAATACTAATGAAACCTTTTTATAAATTTTTTGATACGATATCTACTACTCATAAACGCTCAACTTTTAAATTAAAGAAAAAACTCACTTAAATACACTCAAACTAATATATTCTTGATTGCTATAATAATAACGATACTAATTAACTTAATACTCAATTATATATTGTAGGATAATCATTACCACCGCAATCTATTTATAGAGTTTAAAAACATCACAACTGTAATAAACATTTTCCCTAAAGATATTTCTATTTTTCTTATTGTTTGTGCCCCCTCAATTACGCCTAAGTTTCCTCCCTTAAGTTAGCTATAAAAAATGATGCAACCAAATCATTCTCTAACGAGTAGGGACTCAATTGTTAATGTTTTTAAAAATTGAAAATATTTTATCATATCACTGACATTGACAGAAACCACTTTTTTGCTGCCTTAAAGTGGCAATCGGCCCCCCTTCAATTTTCTATTAAACTGTCATAGTTAATTAGCAGAATTACACAAGAAATTAAGCGTAACTCATAATTAATATCCATTTTGATTTATAAAATCATTTTATTAAAAATATTGTATCTTATTTCATTATTTATATTAAAAAAATTTATATTTAGAACCCGTATGTTGGCTTAATGGTTAAGATATTCATTGCCTCATGAATGACCTAAGTTATCAAGTTGTGTTAATTTCGTTGTTATTAAGGCGTTACTTTTTTATTATAATTCACCAAAAGAAAATCATATTTAATGCATGTACAATGGATATATTTATTTAATATTAATAAATTAATAATTTTATTTTTTAAAATAAATACAAATAATATTATCTAATTCATCAATATTTTATAAAATGAAATATAAATCTCAAGAAAAATCCAAAAATGAAGCATTCAATGAGCATATTTTGAGATTTGTTTAGTCCCAAGATGAACTATATATTTCCTCCCATAATGCACTACATTTCTTTAAAGATTTTCCAATAAAGCATGTCCTAGATCATGCTCCAAAATCTCTTTCTTCTCTTTCAATATAAAATATTATTATTTTTGGGCAAAATGGGGTATTCTTTATTATAATTAGTAACTAAATTTTTTATTATATGTATTTTTTAAAAAAAGTAAATGATTAATTATGAAATACACTCTACTCATATAAATAAGTATAAAACCCCAATCACGTAATTAAAAAAATAAATTAAGCAACTATCATGAATGATATAAAATATTATTGAAAAAAATTACAAGTACAAGTGCAAGTAGATTCTATTTCAAGGTAGAATTGTTGAAGTAGGGATAGAGGTATAGCCTACAAAAAGCAAATGGATTATAGTTTGCTATTTTATCTAATATATATAGATTTATTTAATTACTTTTTGAATAAAGAAATAAAATGTAATTTAACATTTATTATAAAAATCTCTATGATTTTTTTACCCACACTCAAAATTTTAAAATAATCTTTCATTTTTTAATAATTTAACTTTTTTTTACAATGCACCATGAACATATGTCATCTTAATCTTGTTTGACATTATATCATATATAGAGAGAGACACACACTCACTCCCCCCACTCTCTGTCCCTAAACCTTCAAGAAAAGCTTAAACTATGAAAACCCAAATTTTTTGTCTAGTTTTCCTCTTCATTTCGGTAGCACAAGGCCTGAATCCCAAATGTGACACCCAAGACCATGGCTCAACCCTCCAAGTGTTCCACATTTACAGTCAATGCTCACCCTTCAAACCCTCAAAGCCACTCTCATGGGAAGAGGATATGTTGTCAATGCTAGCCAAGGACCAGGCCAGGCTGCAATATTTGTCCAGCCTGGTGGCTGGGAAGTCTGTGGTGCCAGTAGCTTCAGGCAGGCAGATTGTGCAAAGTCCAACCTATATCGTGAGGGCTAAAATAGGAACCCCACCTCAAACCATGCTCATGGCCATGGATACTAGCAATGATGCTGCTTGGATACCTTGTAATGGCTGCATTGGCTGCTCTTCTAAGGTTTTTAACACTGCTAAATCCACCACTTTCAACACCCTTGGCTGCCATGCAGCTCAATGCAAGCAGGTAATCCCTTTCATTTCTCCAACCATTCACACTTCTCACGCGCTTGTCTCGTGCCCCACAAACATTGATTAAGGCTGTAAGCAATGCGAAGTCAAAGGCTGCTTTTAACCCAAAAGCAACGTTAAACGGTTGTTTTTTTGGGATAAAGTTAGCAAAAGGGAAGAAACCAAGCTTTTTACTCCTACAAGTTTTTTTGAGTACTAAAAATGACAACTTCTTTCGCCACAATTTTATTTCCAAACTCAAAATTTTTCTGAATCCAAATTACCTCTTAACTACCAACATTTGTTGAGTCAAATAGTAAAAATTTAATATTTTTTAAATAGGATCTCAAGCTCAAGTCTTTTAGATAAGAAAAACATCACAAATGAAGCTTTTCGTAAGTTAATTGTGGCTCGAAATTATCCCTTCTAGCTAAAATGAAAGCTGTGTAGCCAACATAGGGAAAAAAATTTATGATACAACTCATAGACATGCATGAGGGGGGTACATAAGATGAATACTTTCAACCAAAAATGTAAATTTATTTAACACATTTGCATATCATGTGATAATTTCAGGTACCAAATCCCACTTGCGGTGGAAGCGCGTGCATATTCAACATGACGTACGGCAGTTCATCAATAGCAGGAAACCTGTCGCGGGACACAGTGGCCCTAGCCACAGACCCTATCCCAAGCTACACATTTGGTTGTCTCCAAAAGACAACGGGGAAGTCAGTGCCACAACAGGGATTATTGGGGTTGGGTCGAGGCCCATTGTCCCTTCTATCACAAACCCAACATTTGTACAAATCTACATTCTCATACTGCTTGCCTAGCTTTAGGTCACCAAACTTTTCTGGGTCATTGAGACTTGGGCCTAAAGGTCAGCCTATTAGGATCAAATACACCCAATTGTTGAAGAACCCTAGAAGACCCTCACTCTACTTTGTGAATTTGATTGGAATTAGGGTTGGAAGGAGGGTTGTCGATATCCCACCAAAGGCATTGGCTTTCAACCCTTCCACTGGTGCTGGGACCATCTTTGATTCTGGTATTCTCCTGTTTTTACTGGATAAATAAAAGCTTATTTGATTGCGTTCAAGCAATGTACTAAACTTTGGTATTGAAATTAGGTACTGTTTTCACCCGGCTAGTAGAACCAGCCTACGTAGCCGTCCGGAACGCGTTCCGAAGGCGAGTTAAGGTGGCCAATGTGACATCCCTGGGAGGGTTCGACACATGTTACACAGTCCCCATCGTGGCGCCCACCATAACTTTCATGTTCACTGGCATGAACGTAACACTGCCACAAGAAAACCTACTAATCCACAGCACAGCAGGCAGCATAACATGCTTGGCCATGGCGTCGGCACCGGACAACGTGAACTCAGTGCTGAATGTGGTAGCCAATATGCAGCAACAGAACCATCGTGTGCTATTCGATGTGCCCAATTCGAGGTTGGGCGTGGCCCGTGAGCGCTGCACCTGACCTGACTGAAACCTACTTTTGGGAAAGTGGAGACTGGAGGCAGTAAGAGAATTGTATCTTCATATTTGGGTTTTTATGATCAGCTTACTAATGTTATGGGGCATTTAAAAGTTAAGACCAATCTTTTAAGTTGTCCAAGAAATTTCAGTTTTAATAAATTCTATGCATCTCCTTTATATTAATAAGAGTAGATTCTTAAATATAACATTCATTAAGAATAATTTTTTTTAATAAAATTTTCAATGTTATTATTTGCTAACAACTAGATTCTACAACCCAACAACTTTCATATCTCACTTTAGTGGCCTCTAGAAGAGGGTTTAGGATTTTCTATCCAATTTGGCATAATCTATTTAGAATTGACTTTCATGGTGTAAGTGATTTCAACCGGATATTAGATGGATCACCATGCTTCTTTATACGTCAATGTTATGCTTTTAATTCTTCTCCCACAATAAAATATGCTAAAGTTAGAGGATCTACTCTTGCTGTCATACACAGTTTAAATTTTAATATTCAATTAGAGTTCATACACATTGGAGGTTCCAATCAAATAGTTCAACAATTTAATTTAAAAATTAGTTTGACGTATGAATTCGTAAGCAATGATATGTTCATTAGAAGAGTGTCAAATATGATTGTCCGAGAATTCAAATCCAAAAGCTTAACAAATGAATCCAGCAAAAGATGATGTAATATGAAAGTTCGACCATTTAAGTTTGACCGTTTAAGTTCAGTTTAAAAATGTATCTTATGATATTATAATCACTTATAACTTCAAAACTTATAAAAAAATGTTCAAGTGCTTATTATGCCAATTTTATGTCTACAACAAATAAAGGTTAATTTGTCCATGCATTCATTGTGTCGTCTATTGTTGATAATAGATCAAGACTATTGTTTTGCAAGTATCTATACCATATATAAATATTTTGACTGAGTTGGTGTCACCCATAACCGGGTCTCAATTCAGTTGTTAAATTACCAAAATAATCTTATTTTAAAAAAGAAATAAATATTAATTTAAGGGTATTTTTATATAAAATTAGGAAAAAAAATACATGCAAGGGATTTGAACCCAAGACACAAAACATCCACTCTCTCAACTTTACCATTTCAACCAAAATAACATTTGATATTTACATCAATTCTTAATAAATATATTAATTACATAATTGCTTTCACCCACATCTTGGGCTTGACAAAATCTAGTGATTATAACAAGTGAATAATAATTCATTTTAGCATTGGTGATGAGTATAGAATTTACATTGTATTTGCCAAGAGTTTCACCCTTTCACCTCAACATGGAAAACTTGAAGAACATAATAAAATTAAAGAACTCAAACTTAAATGAATACAACATATCAACTATGAAGAACTTAAGATTTTTACAAAAATAGTGAAGAATAGAAAATGAAGAACACAAAATAAACATTAACAAGAAAATGATATGGATCTTCACTACAAGATGCCTTTCATTATGAAGATTAAAGGCTATTTATAGAGGTTTAAAAGAGCTATGTAACACCCCAAAAATTCTGATATGACATGTGACATAATTTTGAGTTCTAATACCAAGAAAATAATGAGAAAAATTTATGGCATGACTTGAATAATAAATTTTATGAAAGAAAATTGATATTGAAGAAGGAATTACATGAAAAGAGTTGAAAGGTGAAAATATGACAAAAATGAACAAATTGTAAATTTTGAAAAGTATAAAGACTAATGTGTGAAGTCATTCAAAAGAGAAAAATATCAATCATTATGGATTATTGTATATGAAATAAATTAGAAAATGATTCGGTGAGATGAAGATCACTTTTGGGACTAAATTGAAAAAATTGGCAAGTACATGAATTAAATTGTAACTTTCCTATATTCACCAAGAGAAGGCCAAAACTGTAGTCCTCACCACTCAAGGATTAATATTAAGATGAATTAAGATTTTGGATTGGTCCAAGTACTAAATTTTGAGATGAAATTGTGAGAAATGGTAAAAAGATAATTTTATCGTAAAAAGGTAGTTTGGTCAATTCTTGAGACTTTTATGATAGAAATAATATTTAAATATGACATTTGATATTCAAACTTATTTTAGATTGTTGAAATCTCGTATTGAAAGATCGACCACAATTTGACAAAATTAAACCTATAAAAGTTCGGTTTGGGCCTTGGGCCCATTTGTAAGCCCTTCTACATTAGAGAAGAACCCCAGCCCCTAAAGCTAGTCATCGTCTTCTTTTTCATTTCACTGACACGAGATTTCAAGAATAATATTTAGGACATCACTATTTCATAATTTCCATAATTTCTATTCATTTTTACCACCTTTACAAATAAGTCATTTCTTTCTTATAACTACACATGTATCATAACTTACTAGGTCACTTATATCCCTTTCTTTAATTCATCATTTTATCATTATTTCTTTTCTTTTTTCACAATAATCACATATGATTATTTTCATTCATATTTATTTAATTACCTTATCATATAACTAACAATCTCTTATAACTTGGCATAACTAAACTTAATATTTCTTAAAATTTAGTCCTAACTTCACAACACTAAATCTGTAACATCGCACACCTGCCCCGATCGTCGGATCGTGGTATCAAAAATTGCAGTTTCGGGACCTCATATTTGTAATTCGAGTCCGTAATAGATGGATTGAAATTTGGATAGTCAATTTGGCCAAAACTGTGATTAATTAGTGCCCAAGGACTAAATTGCAAAGTCAAATCTTGATATATTTTTAATTAAGAAATGGCTTAGGAACTTAAATAGAAATTAATCAAGGGTTCAAAATGGTAATTAAACCATAGATTTTATATAGTTGGTAGATGATGATGTGAGAATCCACTTAGATTGATTAACATTAAGATTAATGTGATTTAAGCTTAATTAAGTTAAATAAAACAAGATTAATCATGCTTAATTAAAGTATATATATTAAAGAAGGTGATAAAAGATGAATATCGTCATCTTCTTTACTAATCCATCATAGGAAAAAGAAAGAAAAACCTAGTTGAAGCTTTGAAACATTAGACCATAATTGGCAAGTGCAAATAAGTTATTTTATTGTAATTTTTATAGATTTGAGGTTATGGGAGCTTGATTTAGCTAGCCTATGTACCAATTTGTAAAATTGTTAAAGTCCTAGAATGTTGCCATTGTTATCAAATCCCTATATGAGCAAAATGGTAATATTTTTCCCATTCCCTGTTTCACGCCACCATTCTTTTGTTTCCCTGCTACTACAATTAGTTTTTCCTTCTTTTTTGGCTTTCTTTCAATTTTTTTCTCTTTCTTTCCTTTCTTGCTATACTTTCATTCTTGATTCTTGCTACTGTTTATATTTGAGGCATTAATCCTTCTTCTATTGGCTGTAAATCTTGAGGGCAATGGGTATTCGTTCTTTAATATATGGGTTCGTTATATTTGTTTTGGGCGTTAGGGTTGTGTTAAGTCGGTATTGGGTAGTTTTAATGATTTTGATGCATTTTTAGGAGAAGAACAAGAGGCAGTAGGCGACCCTTCAACAATTTGCGTTCAAGGGTAAGTGATTATTGTTATTTGGGGGGTTATTGATTGTTGAAAATATATTTGATTAGTGTTGAATTTTTATGAATCTAGTTTGATAAATCATCTCAATTGGCATTTATTTAACGTGTTTAGGTTCTGGAATTTTATGAGTGATTTCGCATCAGAAACGAACCAGGTGTGTAACAAAAACCTGAGAAAATAACGAATGACAAAAGCCAAAATCTAAACTATCAACACCACATGGGTGTGTGCCAGGCAGTGTGGTAAGCCGTGTGCTGGATCGTGTGAAACACATTGGTGTGTGTGAGGCCATATGGGCCCAAAATTTGAAAATTTCTTCTAGATCTGTATTTGTCGTACGAGTCGAATATAAGCCTTCCATAGGGTGTGTATGATACGAATTAGCTTATAAATCATGATATCTGATGTGTTAAGTACGATTTAAGTATGCATGATTATTATGTTATACAGTTAGTATGCTCTAAATATGATTTGTATAATCTGTTATTGCTAGCATAGTCTGTATCTGATATATGAATATGTATGACATGTGTTTCTGACATCTGATAATTTTGTATGTGCATTGAGGTGGGGTTTGTAATATGGAGGAAGTGTGGGCAATTTAATTATCTGTCATATCTGGTGACACAGTCACATGTATATCTGTAAATGGCGATAAATCGCCTATTGACTTGGCAACTAAGCTACAAGTATTTTGAAAATTGTCATACCGACACTAAGCGGTGTGTAGGGCTAGAAGGGTACTGAGTACCCTATTTGGTGTGTTGGGATGGTCGAAGATGGTGTGTAGCGGATGGGGGTAGGATAGTAAATCTGCATCTGTTATGTTCTGGCACTGTTTCTACTTTTGAGATATGTCTGATTGAAATCTGAAAGTATGTCTGAAATGAATTATGTTAACCTTATGATATGTTACACACTGAGCTTCAAAGATCACTTTTTGTTTGCCTGTTACTTTCAAGTAAACCTTAGACTTAGGCGGGTCAGTGCAATGGGAGAACGGTTATACCATTTCCTGTTAAATACGTTATTTTAGTTTGATTTACTCTATTTTTGGACTATTTTTAAGTTTGGATATTATTTTGTTGTTTTGCTTTCCGCTTTTAAATACTTTAACGCATTTCTTACGATTCACACCAAATTTGCAAAACTGTGGTTTTCTAATGACAAATCACTTTTTTAAAAATTGAATTGGAATAAGAACTCCGCTGCAAACCTAGTTGTTTTAAAAGTACAATTAATCAACAATTTTACCAAATTGGTTAAGAAAGAAATGTTTTCTAATAAATTGGATTTTAGCATAACAAGAGCTAACGACATCTTTTCAATAAAATGTATTCTGGGTTTTCAAATGTGTTGTAGTAATATCTCCAGATCTGGCCATAATGTTTAGGCTGGGTTTGGGGTGTTACATTGATACATTTCTAACTGAAATAAACATGATAACTTAAACTTAAAATTCTGACCTTGTCACCTTATTAGTTCATCTTATCTTGATTTTCTCTCTCTTCTAACATGAACATACAACCTCTTCACTTGAAAATCACATTGCTTAACTTATTGGAAACTTGATTTCACTAAGTATTTTTATGGAAATTTGATAGTTTTTGGCTATGGTTCAATAGCTATGGTGAAGAGGGATGAGTTTAAAAGAAAATGAAAACTTTTCCTTTCTTCAAATGGCATCCATAATTCCATTAAAATATCTAATTTATTTAATGAATAAAATATTATAACATAATATAAAATCTAACTTTAATAATTTTAATCAATGGCTAAAATTCATGATAACACTTCACCTAATTTCTAAATTTTAATTCAATTTTATCTATTTATGAAATTACCATTTTACCCCTTAAAAATTTATATTTCTACAATCCTCTTTGGTGCCACTATACAATTTTTGGTAATATTACACTTCTAGCCCTTCCACTTTTTCCTCCAATTCAATTTAATCATTTTATAAATTTAATTTCACACTTTAAACCCAACACTTTTCACAATCTTTCGATTTAGTCTATACCCCAAATTAATTTCTCTCAAGTACACGTCATTCTTTTCAACTTTCTCCGATATCCAACTACCTTCTCTACTAACTTTGATAAATCACATTTTATTTACTCTAAAAATTCTAACACATATATTTCAAAAATAACATTACTTACGACCAAGAGTTTTAGGAATGTTACATGTGAAGACTAAAATGTCTATTTATTGTTATTATAAAAAAAGTCTATTTATTGAAGTCTTTTTTTAAGGTTTTATATGAGTTTAAAGAGAAAAAGAACTTGTTTAGTTAAGGAACTTATATGAGTGCAAATTATTTGTTTTATCAGTTTGCAAATAAGTTTTTAAGGGAGAAAATTAGTAGGAATTGAATCTTTATAATTGTATGGGAGTGAGGCTGCAACTAGCGCGAATCAGGTTAAGTTTAAACCATCTCTTGAATTGTCAAAATTATAGTGTACTACTCTTCGAATGAGGTCGTGTGGACATAGGATTGGGTCCGAGCTATATAACCAAATCAATGGTGTTCTTTATTTATGCTTTCAATTTTTAGTTGTTTCTTTAATTGTAACTTAAATAATAGCTCACATAACAATTCAATTATAACATTATGTTTAAGATTTTCTTTTATATAGTTTATAAGATTTTGAAGATAAGAATACAAGGATCAATTCCAAACGAGAGGAGTTGTAGTAACAATTGACCAAAAGGAAGAATGCAATAGAAGCAACTTGTGTCACATTCTAAATGGGAATCCAACCATAATCAAATATGCCCAATACAACAATAGTCACCACAAACCAATTGCCTTAAAAAAATGTCATTATATCCTAACTCTAGTCTTATGCCATACTCTAACAGTAAATGAATCCACTAAAGGTATTGCAAAAGGCACAAAAAGGAAAAAAAAAAAAAAAAACAAAAAGCAATGCTCAAAAGGAACACTAAAAGGAGGGGGTTAAAAGGGTGGGGGACGGCCAAATATTTCCCTATGATGACCAAAGCATATCTGCTATTGAATGGTGGAGAAATAAAAACAAACCTCAAGTAAAAATTTTGATAATAGTAGAATTGATAATTTATACGTTTAATTTTTCATTCCTATATTTTTAATTATTGTAAAATAATATTTTTATTCTAATTATTAAATATAATTAAAATAATTAACTTATTTAACTATTCAAATATTATAATAAAAAATTAAATCATAATTAAGCAAATTTAACATATTCAATATATAATATAGTTTTACTTCATATATAATTAGTAAAAAGTAACATTACTAAAAATAAGAACTAATTAATATAATTAACATATATAAAAAATTATTTTAATAATTCAAATATAATGCTAATAAAATAAATTTCTAATCGTTATTAAAGCATTTGTAAAAACTATAAATAAATTGATATGTTGCCAATTAAGCTACTACCTCATAACCAATTAAAAAAAATATTATGTCTCTCTCTGGTGTTATTGTTGTTCGAATATGATTTACTATTATTTTTTTGAAGAACTATTGTTTTAATGCTCCATTCTTTTTGAGATATTTCTAGCTTATTGTTAAAACTAATGCTAATAATGACAATATAGAACGATCACAAAGCAAAAGGAAAAGAGAAATAAAACGTGGAAACCCTTTCGGAAAAAAACCATGAGCAGAGAAGGAGAATTCATTAATGTTGAAAACTGAATGATATAAGTGAAGTTTCAATTACATCTATTTAAAGGTTGAAACACCTTATTCTAATTAATGACACAAGAGGAGTTTCGACCCTCGACCTTAAGTCTCACACAGATCCCCTTGTTTTACCACTGTAATTTTTTTAACAAGAATTCAATTCAGGTCACACAGCTCTAACACTTATTATTGCTAACAATATCCCTTCTTTTTATTGGTAAAGATTCTTTGTTGCTACTTGATTAAAAATGCCTAAGTATTAGATGCTATTTATAGAATTAAACTTAACTTAATTTATATATAATTCTAATATTAATTAAGTGATAATTAATAAATAAATTTTTTTATCTTTTTTTATTTAAAATTCTATTCAAATCCAAACTCAAATTTACATAACTATCAAACTTAAATTATAAATTTAATTATTAAATCTAAATTATTAAATTATAAATTTAGCTTTACTTCAATATTCTTTTAGCTATAATTATTATCCTAATATTTCACGTTAACATTTTTTAACTATTAAATATAAATTAAGTTATAAATAAATTGTAATTATTTAATCAATGTTAAGTACAATGATTATAGCTTAAGTAATTTAATATTTTAATATGTCAATTCAGTAATAAAATGGAAAAATAAGGGTATTTTTATCAATTAATTTTTTTTTCAAACTCTTGTTTTTATATATTATAGATGATTTGTTATAATTTTTTTAAGTACGTATTATAAATTGAGGGAAGAGAATGACAATAAAGGAGTTTAAATTTTGATTTCTTGAATGCTAATCAAGGGTTTAACGAGTTTGAACATTGAAAACGATATTTTTTAAAAGAGTTAGCTATAAATTTTTAAAAGAATTAATCTTTATAGATAATAAAATAGACATAAAAGATAAAAATTAACTGGTTGATTATTTGTTAAGAATTTTAATATATGAATAATTTTTACATAAAGTTTTGATAGATTTAAGTATATATTATTGTATTATATGATTATATCATTTATCGGATATAAATCAAGATGAGATATGGGAATAGAGTGGGTGACAGAACCATGTGAGTGACCCACCACCTCCACCACTATCACCGCCCCTTTCTCTATTCTCTAATAGGCCAGTGGAGTGGATTTCTTGGTTGGCTTCATATCGACGCTAACAGCCAAAATAACCCAACCACAGCAATTAAACCAATACAACATCAACAAGTAGATATGACCATTTCTATATATTTTTCTCTTTTTTTTGGGGGTTATATTTTTGTTTAAAAGGTTGTATTTGTATAAAATTTAACAAAATAACATTTCATATTATTTGAATTTTGGTATGTTGGTGCATATTTTATATCAAATTTTAATATCTTTTTGGTATCCTATTCCTTCAAGAGCCTTAAATTACTAAATATACCTGCATGTAAGATAACACACACCCCACACACTCTTTCTTAAAGAAAAACTAAAGGAGGGGTTACTATCATTAACTCATTTGACAAAGCAACCACTTATCTTGGTTGCCCACTAACCCTAACCCCAACCCTTTGCTTTCCCTATTCCTACCCCCCCCCCCTTTCTCTAATGCTAGTGGCTCTCTTTCTCAGCTCTCCCTTTGGTTGCCACTAGTCCAAGCCTACCTTTTTTTCTCAAATGCTAGTGGTTCATTCATTTCTCTCTTTACAACCCCCCACTGAGCCTTTCTTTTGAGCTTCAACTTCTTTGATGGGTGTGAATACATAATGTTAACAGCTAAACTATAACTAAAGAGTTTGTTTTTTGCTTAGTATGGGGAGAGATGGAAAAAGAAACTAACCAAGAAAACCCATCTCTCCTCTCAAATAATAACATCTCCATCACTAAAGAAGACTCCTCCCCTAAAAAACACCCTGGAAACACCGCAGCGGCTGGTGGCGGAGATAGGCTGAAACGTGATGAATGGAGTGAAGGAGCTGTTTCAAGCTTGCTTGAGGCTTACGAAAACAAATGGGTGCTTAGAAATAGAGCCAAACTTAAGGGTCATGATTGGGAAGATGTGGCTCGGTATGTTTCAGCTCGAGCTAATTGTACCAAGTCGCCAAAGACTCAAACTCAGTGCAAGAACAAGATTGAGTCAATGAAGAAAAGGTATCGATCGGAGTCCGCCACGGCGGATGGATCTTCTTGGCCTTTGTATCCACGCCTTGACCTTTTACTTCGTGGCAGTACTGCACCTCCTCCTCCTCCGTTACTGCCACCACAGCTGCAACCGTCAGCGGTTCCTCAAGCTGCTACTCCAATTTCCACTAACCCTCCTTTGATGACTTTACCAGAACCCTCCATGATGGTGGTGCTACAGCAACAGCATCCACCACCACCACCACCGCCACCACATTTGGCTCCTCAGCTTCCTGGAACTACACAAAATTCACACGGTTCCAATGGTATTGATAGGATCCCCAAGGTTAGTTCGAATATATATATATTAGCCTATGACTTGAATTTAAGATTTCAACCCTCACCTTTATCTTCATATTAGTTTTAATTTTTATAAATTCAAAGGCCTAAACTATCTTTTTGTATATATGTTTGTTGAATTGATGATGTATAATTTTATGTACAATCATAATAATACATCATTGAAAATTTTTAAAATTAAAATTTACCTAATATTACTTTTAATAATGTGTCATCATTTTGTTTATTCAATTAATAATGTTTGATCATCTTGCTCACTAATGGGATATAAAATTGTATACCTAATTGCATCAAATAATTTTAGAAATTAATTAGAAGATTAGTGTAATTCTGAAAGCATATAATAAAGAAAATTTAGGGTGTTCAAATGGTTGGGTGGGTTAATACCCGAACCGAAGTACTATTAATAGAATTACTCAAAATGTAAAAATCTTGAACTGTTAATGGAATTGAAGTTTTTTTCAAATACATTAATCGAACCGAAATATTTCGATTAATTCAGTTGATTAACCGAAATTTATATGTTTTGTGTCTTTTGATTAAAAATAAGTATAAAACATATAAAAAACATTTTTTTAATAGTTCAAAAAACTTTAAATGAATATGAAAATAACAAATAAGACATTAGATACACTGTACAAATCTTAAAAGTTAATAATTATATATAATATATATCACTTATTTCAATTAATTGATTAATTCAATTAATTACTCGATTTTGAATCGAATTAACCGGTAATCGAAATTTCAAAAAATCATTAACCGAACTATTAACTTCATAAGAAAAATAGTACTAGAAAGGAAGGTAATATCGACTCAAAGTTTTTACCATGGTTTAGTTCTAATGAAGTAAAATTCTAAAGTTAAGTTACCTTTTCAGAAAAATAATTGCAAGTCAGAAAAAGGGAAAGAAAGAAGAAGCTAAAATTGTCCATTTCCTATGATTATAACTCCATTTTTCTTTTTCTTTTCAGATACCATTTGAACATCTTTAATTATGAAAACTTACTATTTGTTTCGTTTAATAATTGAATTTGGATTCATATTTTTAAATGTGATTGGATTTTAATAAATTAAAATTTGATATTCTTCTTTCGTATTTTTCTCCAAGACTTGATTTTACTTAAAGTTTTCGAGTTGTTTCAATTTGAACAGGAGGATGGAGCCGGAACAAAATTATCGGGCCATTTATCGGACAAGATAGCTATGGAGACAGATAGTAGTACACCTGCTCTTTATAGCGACAAAGAAAGACCGAGATCGAAGAAAGCAAAGATGAAAATAGAGACGATGGCAACGATGATGAAGAAGAAGAAGAAGAGAAGGAAAGAAGAGTGTGAAGTTGGAGAGAGCATTCAATGGCTAGCACAAGTAGTTTTAAAATCAGAACAAGCAAGGATGGAAACAATGAAAGAAATTGAAAAAATGAGGGTTGAAGCTGAGGCTAAAAGAGGAGAAATGGACCTCAAAAGAACTGAGATCATTGCCAACACTCAATTGGAAATTGCTAGGCTCTTTGCAGGATCAAATAAAGGAGTTGATTCTTCATTAAGAATTGGAAGAAATTGAAAACTTATGGTGATTATTAGTGAATAATCTAATTAATTATATGTGTATGTATAGATATTGTGTATTGACAATGAGCAAGGGCAGTGAAAAATTAAGGGTTAACTCTTAATTGACTAATTAATTAGTTAGATAAAGAAAATGGGGTTGGTAAATAGCAATTTCTACCTCATTTCTAAGCTTTCTCTTTTAGATAAAATGTCGTATTTGTAGAAAGAAAAAATATGTACCTACACAATCATACTAAATTGATGTGTAGTACAATAACTTCTAATGTATTAAGCAAATGAACTTCTACCCATAACTGTTCAGATATCTCTTTCTTTGTCAAACTCTACTATTAGATTTATTAAAGGTCACTTACTATTTTAAATCTAATATTTAATAGAATTTAAATAATTATTAAATTATATCGGATTTGGACCACTATGTATGTTATTTGTAACGCCCTAAATTCAACTCGGTTCATTGAGTCCGGATCTCGAGTGTAAAATTTTCACTTAGTAAAATTTTCTAAACAACCTTATTGTACACTTTGACTCGAGACATATTGCTTATCATTTTATCAAAAATCTCATTTATTAAAGAGACCAAGGAATGAAGTTAAAAATAATACATCATATCTATTATAACTTATTACAATCGGTAAGTTTAAATAAACAGTCTTATAGGGTGTAATCCTACAATACGCCGTCATCTAAAAAATGTCTACTGTATGTATAATATTTCAAATCGCCGCTTCCTTGGCGTACTTCTAGCTTGTCCCTCCTAACGAATTCATTCATTCAACATAACCTGAAACATAAACATAATACTTATATGTACCTATGCGCCATTTACCATCCTTAGCTCATTGGTTGACTTCAGATCTTACTAGGCAATACTACCTCTTCTTCTCTAATAAGATAATTTGCTTCGTTTATCCCAGACCAACTGTTCATAGACACTATTCATTGGCAGATACTTACAGTTTTGGCGAATTTCTACACAGAATTGAATACCATCAATACACTAATCAAATCATTTTCTACTTCAAAACGGGTGTGTCCTAGGCTGTTTGGTTATTGGGCTTATTTTTCTCTATTTTTGAATCACACACGATCTAGGTGATTCCACACGGTCAAGTGGCTCACATGGTTTGGCCACATGGCCATGTACTTTATTTTTTCCTCTTTAAAACAAGATTTTTTTTCTTTTGTCTTTTTGTTCCTTTGTTCCTCCCCACCTCAAGCCCTATTTTTATTTTTTTATTTTCTAGATTTATATATTTTATTTTATTTTATTATTCATTTTTTTGTTATGTTTTTCAATTGTTTTTTCTAGTTTGTAATCCCTTTATCTTATTTATTTTTGTCTATTTTCTTATTAGTTTGCTTAGAAAATATACTTAATTTAGAATCGTTTACGATTCCAATTTTCACTATTCTGGCGAAATCATCCATATTTAAGGCAATTTCAGTTCTCTCCCTCCCTTATGATACTGCGGTTATTTTGTTATTATAATTGTTTGTACATTGAGGACAATGTACATCTTAAATTTGGAAAGGTTACTTACATGCTTATGCGATAAAATCCCTGAATTGTTTGTTTGTTTTTAAGTAATTTTCTCACAATTATCACGGAAGTTCGTTTTTTTTTTTAAATTTGGAGTTTGTATTAATTTTGTTTTGGAATAATTTGTGGATCTTTTGTGAATTGTATGATTTATACTTTAAGACACGAGAAAGTCAAGCTTAATAAGTTGTTTATCAGAAATTATTATTTTAGGTTGTCTCCTTGAATTGGAGAATTATTTTGAAATTTTAAATTTGCAAGTTTGACATCAAAACCGTAATTTTTTTATGATCTTTTGAGCTTATAGAGCATATTTATTTTTTCGTGCTCATTTTATTTTTTGGTTGTGAGTATGTCGACTTGATTTGTTATTCTAGAACTTGCTTCGGTTATACATGTCGAGACCACATTATTGATTTGGTATATTGAAATGATAGAGGCACTTAGGATTTAACCCACCTAACCTTTAATCAACTTACCTGTTGTATTAAACTTTAGTAAACCCTGTTGATCCTAACACAGTTTCTAACCCATCAATGTTAATCCATAGCCAATATCTATATTGTAAAATTATCCCCTTCATTAACTCTTTTTTTTGTCGAGATTTGATTTGGTTGGTTGCTTAACTATGTTTCATAATTTATTTTGCTGAATTTCTTTTGTAAAAAGAAAAAGGAAAAAAAAGAGAAAAAAATATAAAAAAAAGATAATTGGAAAAAATTGATTGGGCTTGAATCGTTAGCTTCATATTGTGTTCAAAAGCATTTTTATTATTTATTTTTTGTTGATGTAAATTTTTTGAATTCAACAATTGATTTTTTCTAGTTTGACAACTTATCAACTCGATTCTCGATTTTAACCAACTTTTCTAACATTTTTCATATGCTTAACCTAAGTCTCATTACAACCTTGTTAAGACCTCTTGATTTATGTGTCATCTTATTTATATAGTGATGGAGATTTAATTTTCAAGCAAGCCTATCGTAATGACATTTGCCGTTTAATTATTGAGTGCATACACCTTAAACAGTTTGAGTGTTTTAAGTGAATCTTTAGTGAGGATGTTATTTCTTGTTGAGTTTGAATTTCAAGTAACTATTGAGATAGAGGAGATGCCTAATGTTTTAATGCCTTAAAGATTTTCTGCTTGGATTGCTTGTATTTTTTAGTGTCATTTTAGTTTGAATTTCCTATGCATGATTATCTGTAAATTGTCTTAAGACATTATCGGTGAAAATAATAAATTGAGAGAAGATAACTTGATTGTGGGTTGAGGATTTTGCTTGAGAACAAGCAAATGCTTAAGTGTTGGGATATCTGATAAGTGCTAAAAGTAACATGTTTTTAGCATCATTCTTAATGCATTTTTGGGTGACTATTCAATGTTAATGGTGAATTTTTTGCTCCTAATCCTTTAGATTCATGTTTTTATACTTAGGAGAACATTTGGGAACAAAAGGAGCGAAAATCGGAAAATTAGAGTGAGTTACAAAAGCCACATAGGCTAGACCATTTCACACGGTCGTGTGAGCCACACGGGTTGCCACACTACCATGTGGCAGGCCAAGTCAATTTCACAAATTGCATTTCGAACAGCGAAAAAACGTGATTTTTAGGGTTTTTCGGACATTCTGAGACCTATATATGACAAAAATAAGAAGATAGGAGTGAGCAATCATAGAATACTCAAGAAAACAACTCGAAAAACACCATTGAAGCCGATTCTAAAGTAGATTTCCATCAAGATTGAAGATTGCCTTTTGATTTCTTTGGAGATTATTATGAGTTTCTTTTTTTCTTGTGGTTATATTGTATTTTGGATGTTTTTATTTGCTAGCATGAACTAATGTTATTAATTACCATGGAATCATTATGTTGCAAAGCTTTCGAATACTTCGTATGAGCTAATGTTTTGAGGTAAGTCCCCATTGGGTGAGACTTTTGATTAAATAAGATCATGACGTATTGAATCATTTAAGTTGGATAATAAATGTTAATCTTGATTTATGATGTATGTACAACCTTTAAATTCCCTATTAAATTGATTTGATTAAGGTTTGGGTATAGTTGACTTCTCATTAGATGTGTTGTGTGATTTCGTGGAAGCTTGGCACTTGTGTGCATCTATTAAGCACTTGTGCACATATTAAATTCGACACTTGTGTGTGTTATACTGGAGTGTTAGGGGACTCGTGTGATTACATGCATCAAGCTTCCAAGCTCATAGCACTTGTGTATCCGTCCTTGTATCCATACATGATTAATAATGGTTACTCTCTAATTGAATTTTATTATGTAATAAAGCTGAATTATTGATGGTACATTATTTTGATCTTTAACTTGTTATTTTACTAAGTTTATTTGTGTATGTTATATTTATATTTTTATGCAACTTGGTTTGTACCACTGAGTTTCATTACTCAATGTGCAGTTTATTTGTTACCGTGTGTAGGCTTTCGGTAGATTTGTAGTTGATTCGAGTGTTCATGGCATCCAAGAAGATCTCGGAACTTAGCTTGTTGATTTTTATTATATTTCTTTAAGTTAATGTAATAAACAACATGTACCTAGGTGTCTAGCATGCTCTTCATTCATAAACCTAATGCTTTGGTCATTTATGTGTTTTTAAGGGCATTTCAGCTTTGTTTGGAATTCAATTGGTCATATGTTTATTTGTTGATGAGTTCTGGTTTATAAATTGCATGATGGCATATTTGGTTTTAGCAAATAATTTACATGCAATATGATATTTTGATATCTTGAGTTAATTGGTGGGGAAATTCATGTTTTGGAATGGTTCTAGCACATGAAACTTGCATATAGAGGCTTGCTTGCATGTTAGACTCTTTTAGGGATTTTTTGGAGACCCTTTGCATGTGTTTAAACTGTTAAATTATGCATTTCTACACTTGTGTTTCGAGACACCAAGAACACTTTTAAAGATTTGGTGCACTTTTGGGCAATGGTCTCAAGACATGGCTTACATGTCTCGAGACATCAAGCATTCTCTCGAGACATACAAACATCAAATCTAAATTAAGAAAAATAGGTCTAGGGTCTCGAGACAAGTGACCTTATCTTGAGACACAAGGACCATAGTCTCTAGACAATCGACTAATTGTCTTGGCACACCCAAACATCGAAGCTAAATTACATTTTTTAGGTGGCATGTATAGAAATATGACTCCATTGTCTCAAGACATGGTTGCACAACTTGATGGTTTGGCTCAACGCTCGTACCTTGGCCCCATTTCGAGTACCTTTGACCTCGGACATCCGTAAGTGGGCCTCATTGATCATGTTCACCTCCAATTACTAGTAGTTACTTTGTTATCTTTGAGATTTCACTTCACAATCGTTATGTATTACTGAATGTGCCTTGGTATAAGTGCATTGGGGCTATGAATCAACACAATTACAATTAGAAATCTAGTGGTATGCTACAAGTGTGACAGATTGAGTTATAATATTTCTAATGTTACAATGAAACTCTTTGGAGTATTTCAAGGATCAAACCCAAGAGAGTTTGGGGACAAGGTGATTAATAGTCAAAGCATGCAAAAAGAAAGTCTAACTAACTACTCACTAAGCATCATATTACGACAAATCATAATCGAGGGGGTAATTACACTAAATTAACTATCTAACACTAAGAATGACCAAAATGTAAAACAATCAAAATTAAGCAATCAACAATTCAAGAAACACATGCGGTTGCTTGACTTTCATGTTGTTGATTAGTCTTTAGATTAGGGGTTTAAAAGGCTTAAACTTCTAATTGGCTCACCTTTAGCTCTCGATCACCATTTTACCAAATTAGACAATTTAGATCGATTTATCTCTCGACCTCACTAAACTAACTCGAGACAACCAAATTGATGCTTGATAGGATCTCCTCTTGGTTTCACCTATCTAAATGTTCACCTAGAGGCATCAATTCTAAATTTTGAAGTCTATTTGATTTAGTCCAATTTTTACAATTTAGCCCTTATACCAAAACTAACCAAACAACATTTCCATCAACCAACCACCATAGATTTAGTTATCCAACATCATTTTCATGCAAATAACAGCCCAACACATACTTAAACCATTCATTAAAATAAGCACAAGAGTAAGGTGAGAGAAACCTTAGGATTTTCTTTAGTGGTTGCTTGGAGAAGATGATGACAACAACAATGGAAGTGAAAATACAAGTAAGTTTTTTATTTTTATATTTTGGAAAGCAAATGAAATTGAAATATATTAAGGGATTTGGATGAAAATCAAAATTCAAAGCAAAGTTTAAGTACCAAAGCAAATAATAGAAAAGCTATTATAAAAACTAACTAAACTACCAACTAAACCAACTAAACTTAGAAAAGTTAATGAATTAAACCCTAAAGATAAACAAAATTGCCACTAAGCTTAAAAGATGAAAGAAAAGTTAGTTCTTTTAAAGTTTTCAGCAAAAGTGCTTTTATCAGTTGAGATGCAATTTCATATTTAAGATAAAAATACCCTTAAAAGTTGTGTTTTGGCTTGGGCTGATTTTGGACAAAAGACTACTCCTGTAGCATTTTTCACTCTGTCAGGCATTAATGTCACGACACCCTCGACAGTGATGCACTAGTGGCTGTGACGATTCTCAGTGACACAACATCCACTAGTCGATGTTACAACATCACTAATGGTGGCCACAATTTCTTCACTTCAACATCTTCAGGGATATCACCACTTTGGAGGCTTGGTGTCACGACTCTCTCGACAATAGGCTCCAGGTTGATTTCTCGTTGAAGTTTTGTATCCTCGAGGAAAAGGGACTCGGTGTCACAACTTTCATAGCATCAATGTCGCAACACCCATGTTGAATGTTGTTTTCCTCAAGGTCGGGCCATTTTCGTTTCCCTACACCAACTCAAACACCTCGTTAGGTCCTCCATGGCATCATTTTGCCAATTTAGGTCTCAAAAGGAACAAAACTAAGCAAGATCGTCTAGTAATAGTGAAAACTAAATATTAACAAAAATATAGAAAAGACACCTAAATTGCTTGAGAATAAGCTCCTCGAGTGTTTTGGAGAGCCTAATTTGACATATTAAGTTACGACGGATCAATTACTAGATTGAGTTGCATCGGCAACGAATGTAGCATTCAACATTTGATCTCGTTGTCTGAGTCGAGTGTTACAAATGGCACATAAGTATTAACTTGGTATCAACATGCTTTCCATATACCATATGTAATGGCCTAAATTCAAGGTTATCGGAATAATGGTTTCGCAACCATAAATCCGATTTAAATAGAAATTTATTTCAATATATTTGCATGAATATTTATATGATAGGAAATATTTTTATAAATATTTATAAAATGTTAGTAATGTGGTATTAAATTTTCGTTAGAAAATTTTATCGTTTGGGTAGGAAATTAAATGAAAAGGACTAGATTGAAATGAAAGTAAAAGTTAAATTATAGATTAAAAAAATTATAAAGGACCAAAATGGCAATTAAGCCATTTTTTCTAGATTGAGGGGGTTTATTGAAGAAAATCTGAGATTTTTTTAGTATATTATTATATTATTTACATTATATTATTATTATATTATTATATATATAAAGAAAGGAGAAAGAAACAAAAGGATAAAACAAAGGAATAACAGAGAGCAAACGTGAGGAAGAAAGAAAAAGAGAAAAGAGAAAAAAAAGGGAAAATTTAAGTTTGAAGCTTGGAGTTTAATTTGGCAAGTTAATTTAGCCATTTTCTTTTAATTTTGATGCTTTATAAGTTTTAGAACAAAGTTTTGATGAATTTAAGTTGAAGTTTTGAAGTTTTAGAGTTTTTGAATATAGCATATGAATAAAATGATGAATTAGTGGTTTAATTGAAAGAATTTGAAGTTAGAATTGGATAAAGGACTTAATTGTAAACAAGCTATAAGAAACAGTTTTGGGACAGCAGCAGTAGAGTAAGTTTGAAAATTCACCAAAAATCGTAGAAGTGGAATTAGAAGTTGAGTGAGATATGAAATTAAAGCTTATTGAGTCTATTTTCATATTAAAGAAATAAGGAAAGAAAATAAGTTCTGTATTTTGAGATATATAGATTTTTGTAAGACTGGTTCAGAATGAATTCGAGTTCCCCTGTTTTAACTTTAGAAAATCATCAAAAATTGGATAAAAATAATTAGGGGATTAAATTTATATTTTTAGAATTATTAATGAGTCTAGTTTCAATAGAAATAAACGAGAACATCATCTGAATCTTGTATAAAGAGATAATTAATTTTTAGTGAAGAAGGGTCAGAACTGCCAGACAGCAGAATAGGGGTGACTTTGATGAATAAACTGTACTAATTGGCTAGGCCAAAAATTCTGGAAATTTTATGGTATGAAGATATGTGAATCTAGTTTCAGAGAAAATTAACGGTTCCTCATTTGGAGCTCTGTAGCTCGAGAAATAAATAATTTAGTGACTGTGACTCAAGTAGACAGCTTTGAATAAACTAAAAATAATAATAGAATTATAGAAAATGCTACATGTGAACATGAAATGTATTGAATTGATGATTGAATTTATTTATTTAGATCCGGAAAACTCAAATACGAAGCTAGATCGAGGAAAGGAAAAAGTTCCGGATTAGTAGATTTTGTAAACGAACTGATAACGAGGTAAGTTCATGTAACTTGAATTACATTCTTAAATGCTTGAAATGTATGTTATTGATGTGAATATAGTTTGAATGTTCCTTGTATGAAAATTTATGCAATATTGATATTTTTAATAAAAAGGGAAAGAAATCCCGGTTGAATGAAAGGAAAATTCGATGGATATCTGAAAAAGGAATTGACGATAAAAAGGATCTAGCCCGGACGGGTGATCCTATCCTGATATAGCCCTCCCGAAGAATATGTGGAAAATGGATTTAGCCCGGACGGGTAATCCAAATTAGGGTCTGAATTTAGCCTGGACTGGTAATTCAGATCCAAGCTCATTAGAGTAATTGTCGTTGCAGGGGATTTAGCCTGGACTGGTAATCCCGACAATACTCTATGAGTTTATATTACAGGGGATTTAGCCTGGACTGGTAATCCCGCTGTAAAGATGAGGTTCGCGGGAGTGTGCTCTCTGAAATGAAAATGTGCGCACATGAATATGAATTGACGGACCCGAATTTGTACACTAAAGTGTACCTCTGAAAATCCATCGAAATTCCGAGTAATTCAATGGGATAAATATAAAAAAAATATGGAAATTATGGTATTGATGAGCTCATCAATCATAATATATATTATTGATACATGGAAATTATTGGACTGACTTGAATGTTGAGTTTGTAAATGTTAGGGTAATAATGCATTGAATGAGTATATGAATGTTTATCGCTTGTATTGAAATTACTAGGTAAGTATAATTCTTGTTACATGGGCTTACTAAGCACAAAGTGCTTACCCTATTTCCTTTTTCCCTGTTTTGTAGTGTTAAGAGCTCGGAGGTCGGATCGGTGGGAGACTCATCACACTATCAACCCCAATATTTCGGTATTTAAAGAAACTTTAGTTTGGAAATGAAAGGCATGTATAAGCTAATAAAATAAATGTTAATATGAAATAAATGTAAGGTCAGCCATTGGTATGACTTATGTGTTAAAGTTATCTTATAAATATGCATGAGTTATTTTGAAAATATGTTGAATTGGAATGGTCTCGGTTTTTTAAAAAAAAAATTCGTAAATTCTGGTAATGCCTCGTACCTTATTCTGACAACGAATACGGGTAGGGGGTGTTACACCATACTCATAATCATTTCATATTCAATCTCATCATTGTGTTACCGGTTCATATAAAAAAGTTAGCTTCTATTAATCAATTATGGATAAAGAACGGGTACACGAATTAACCCCCTAACACTTCAACAATGCACACAAGTTCCAATTGGGCATAATACACCAATGTGAGTAAAAACACGATTTCTCCTAACACTTCAAGAATGCACACAAATGCTAAATATAAATGCGCACAAGCGCCAATAAAATGCACACAAGTGTCAAATCTTTCTCCTTCACAAAACAAATCCTATTCTTGCAAAACTGGAGAAAATAGAAAAGAAAAGTGAGAAAACATATTTTGATCTTGAAATTAAAAATCTTGCTAGAAAAATAAGCGTACCTTTCAAGATTGATGATTAGAAATCAAAGCTTTGATAGAAGAAAACTATAGAGAGAGATTTGAGAGAATTTTGAAAGAAAACGTGCTCTTGCAAAAATAATTTCTCCTAATTGTCCACCCCGTTCAAAGTTACCAAGGGTCCAATTTCTATTGGGCCCTTGGGGAAGTTTCCTTCTAAAACCCCCAAACTTTAAAAAATTAACTTCTGTAAAATTGTAAAATTTCTCCAAAAATATTACAAATTTTACAATTTAGTCCTAATCTCTCGTCCTACTTAATTAACTCTAATTAAAGCCTAATAATCACATTAATTAACTATCAAATAATAACTCTCAGTTAACCCGGCACTAAATCCAGTCAAATATCTTAGTTTGACTTCTCAAAATAACTAGGTTCACAAATCCGGCCCAAACTAGATTTTTTTGACATTGACAAAAATCAAGTTGTTGCATTACCTTTAAGCAACAACCATAAAAACCGTTGGACTTTATGCATCATCTTACTCTACCAAGCAAGTTTCCATAAAAATCATGTAAGCTTCAGCTACTGTAAATCTCCTAGACTTATTGTTTCTTCAAATATATCAATCGTTGCCTCCTATAATATTCAAGGCCTTATTTCTACTATGTGAGGTAAAGCAACTCCAATCCTAAATTATTAGAAAACACTCCCCAATTCCAACTTCCATTCAACAAGACCTTATCCCCAACTCTATAATTTAAGTCAACATTACCTTGGTGCGAAACATCAATGGCTCTAAATCTATAATCCAAACATTAGCGGTACAACCATTCCCAATAGATCAACATACATTCTGAAACATATCTTCCTAAATTTTAGAAATAAATCTCCAAATATAAGAGCATTGGCTTTTATTAATTCTAAATGGGCATCCAATACCCATACCATACTCTCTTCACATTACATTTACCCATAAAGTAGCCGTCTAGGTTAATAAAGAAATTCCAAGTTTCATTATAAAGGATTTGTTCTGCAAATGTAAGTAGCGAAGGCCCAATCCCCCACTTTGTTGAAGTTGGCAACACTCCTCTTGATTCACTAAGGAGATGTGCTTCCCCAAATAAAACTTCTTGCTAAATTTTCAATTTCATTACAAATTCCTACCAAATGCATCGATGATTGCATAAAGTAATTTTGCGAACCTAGTAAAATTAACTTCACATAAGTCATCCTTCCGATCATGGATAGGAGTTTCACATCCCATCCATTCAGTCTATTTCTAATTTATCCACCACAAATCAAAATGTACTATTGGTAACTCTTTTATGGAATATTGGAACTCTCAAGTACGAACCTAAGGAGTCATCTTGTCTGAAACCAAGATAATCCTTAATATGTGACACCAAATTATGATCAATATTAGGCAAAAAAAAAAAAAAGAGTTGAGTTTTATTTGCATTAACTTTATACCTAAAAAAGTAAGCAAACCGCTCAAGAATGCCCTTAATGAGATCGATTGATGTCATATCAACTTTGCAAAATAAAACCAGATTGGTAGAAAAAAGAAGAAGAGATAAATGACCATTTTCTTGACATCGAAATAGTAGCCCATTGTCCCTCATTTACCCCCTTGTGTATACTATATATATAGGAGCTCCATACCTAAAACAAACATGTATAGAGATAAGGGATCCCCTTGCCCAATTCCTCTAATTAGAAAGAACTCCTCAATTAAAGATTTGTTCCACACAACTCACATAGTACTCATCGCGATTCAATTCATAATTACTTGTACAAGATGCCTCGGAAAACTTACATAACTAAGAGAATCTACAATGAAATTCCATCGAATTTGACCGTATTCTTTCTCCAATTCCACTTTGATGGCCATCCAAGCTTGCTTCCCTTTACCAACTCTCATGGAATGGTTGACCTCCTGTGCTACTAGAATATTATTTGTAATACATCTTCCCTCGATGAAGCTAACTTTGTGTTGGTGCAATAAGCTTTGGCATTAACTTTTTCATTCTATTCACTACCACTTTGGTAATGTGGATAGAAATCCACAGCAACTCCTTTCAATGTCTCTTCATCATAACACCATTCAGAACCATCAATCTTCAAAGCTAGTATAAGTTTTGTTTTCATCGGCCCGATGTACGCTTATGAAAATACATTGTATTTCTATCCCCTTGTGCTAGCCAGTTGGCCCTTAACTTCCATCTCCTGAATAACTATTCATGATCCAACAAAGTCATATTCTTCTCTAAGTTTTTGTTTCCTTATTAAATTTTTATTTTTATTTTTCTTATAGGATTCTTAATTGAATTTTGGATGTCAATCCTCTATAATTGATTAAATCAAAGCATCACTATCAGTTGTGACAGTTCAATTTGCTTCTTTATTTTCACTTGGAGAGGTAGAATCCAATTCCAATATCTTAAATCCATCCATACAAATTCAATGAATTTAAGATGTTTAAAATCAAAGGGTCCCATTTCCATCTTTTATCTTTTTCTTTATGATTTTATACACTCTTCATCCCATCATTTATATCTTACTTTCTATATTCAGCATAAATTACAGATTTAGTTATAATATTTCCATTTTTAAAATTTTAGTCTTAATCAAACAGTTGTGCTAAATTCATCAAGTTAAAATTTTCTATTCCTAAAATCTTATGCGATAAACATATTATTACATATGCAATGTTATGTCAACTTGATAATTCTGCACAATACTCGTTAAAAAGTCAAAGAGTATTTTAATTAATGAATTTAACGACTATCGTTCGAGTCAAGATTAAAATTAAAAAATTCGAAAAACGTAAGGACTTATGAAACTAATAGCAGAATTTGACTTAACGGATTTAATTGGCTCTAGACCGAAATTTTAAAATGCGAAAATTGCAGGGTTAAAATCGATCAATTTGAAAAGAAAATATAAAAACTAAAATTAACCAAATTAATATATTAGGAATAAATTCACGGCCTACACATAGTATAAGGACTAATAACATAATTTGTCACTTTTATATTATAATCAATGTACATTTCTTCTTTCGTTTTCAAAATTCAAAGCATTAAGTCTTTTAAAATAGGGTGTGGAATCATAAATACCCTTTTTGACTCTTGTTCCAAAAAGCTGTTTTCTTTGTTCATATTCCAAAAACTTGTCTTTTTTGGGTAATTTTTTCAAAAACAAATCAATATGGCTGCTTTGGTGTAGGTTGGGATTGAATTTGAGATTAAATATTTTTAATTTAGGTGGAGGTCTTTGGATCCATTTGAGTATGGAAGCAATTAATGAAGCAGTTGTAATGATTCCACAAATTTTAAAAATCTAATTTCCAATTTCCAATTTCAACATTTCCTTTTCTTCTCTATTTCCGACTATAACTTTGTTTACAGAAAAAAAAATATAATGTAAAACGAAATACATAATCATAAAAATAAAATATGTAGTGTTTTTATACGGTATGAAGGACATCACCGACGGCCTCCGCCGGAGAGAAGGCCAAGAACATGAGAGCCGCCATGATTCCTACGGGAAAGAAGAGAAGCATCAATGGCGGAGGAGGTAACGGCGGCAACATCAACGGAAGAACCACCATAGACGCCGCCAACGCCAGCAGCAGTAGAAATCCCCCTACGCCAAATCCAAATGGCCCAAAATACTTTGACATCGTACGATTGCTTTCCTCTAATCTCATTACCCTCAACACTCTTTATCATCTCTCGCCGGAATCGGCGGTAAATCAAATACTAATTCGACCGGAAGGGACGATTAAGTGAAAAGGGTTGGAGTTTTAGCTTTAGGAGAAAACATTTGGAGACATATATATAATCTTATTTATATACTTGTATGATGGCTTCACTTAATCTCAGCCGTTGATTTAAGTAGTTTGATGGTGTCTTTTCCGGACCATAAAAAATCCGGTTCGAGTCTTGTTCCAAATCAGACAGAATCAAGGAGACAGATCCCAATATATTTACTGCTGCTCTTTTGCTAATTTTTTAACATTTATCAAATCTATAATTTTTTTTAAATAATTTAAAAATTAAGAGAAATTATCATTATAGGTTACGATAATTAAAAATATTTAATTTGGAATTAATTTTAATTATATTTATATAATGTGGATTTTGATTGTAATTATTTAAATGTATATTAATATAATTGTGCTCATACTTATATAATCTTTTAAAAGATTTTGGAATCATTGTCCAGTTAGTGTCACTGTGTGTTAATTAATTTACACTGATTAACATGTCTTTTTTTATAAATTAATTCAAAGATATAAAAATATTAAATTACTAATAATATCTGTCTCAACATTTTTGGTGGTTTTATTGAATTAAAAATTGATCAAGTTGTTCTTATGTTGTGTTTTTTTGTTTTGTCCTTTTAGTTATGACTTATTTATGATGAAAAAAAAATAGGGAAATAATAATAAATGTTGGTTGACATTAATTTATGATTTTTGTCCAAAAAGTGAGATGTTTGGTTGTAAAGTTGTTTGATATTTACGATTTGAGATTTTGTTATATGTCTTTAAATTAATTAATTTTTTTCTAAATTTTTTACACTCACATGAATCTCATTAACTTGTAAAACTGACCATAACGTCCCTTTGATTGATATTAACTATTTGTTTCTAACGACTTTTTATATTTTTCAAATATGGAGAGAGATCCACTTACACTAATGTAAAACTAACATAACATAGTTTTACACACTTTCATAACTTTTTTTACGATTAATATTTTAACAATTCAATAGTTGAACTTATCAATATACTTGTACTTATCATTCATGTTAATTTTATCCCTTCATATCTATCTAAAACATTGTTTTATCAATATAAATTTAATATTTAAGAACATTGTTTACATAAAATAAATGGTTAAAAAATTTTACTTTACTCCAAACTTGACATGCGTGATTTGCATGAGTGGAACATGAAATATGATGATTTGATGTTAAAATGTTAATTGTAAACAAATATAAAATTGTGTAAAACCATATTAATTTTACACAGGTATAAGGAGATCCTTGATAATATATGCATTTCATTCTTAATATGTTTGTCATTAGAATACATTTTTCTTACCATTTATATATAAATGAAATTCAAATCCAACCTTCCGAATTCATGTTTCCAGATGTAGCATACACTTTTTCCTTAAGATTTCATATAAATTATTAAAAAAAAAAACATAAATACTTTCATAACAACATTGGTATATTTAATAATGTACTTGGTTGGGTGGAAAAGTAGAGGGATGGAAAGAGAGAATAGAAAAGTTCAATGGCTCACCAATTGCATAATAGTCACTGATACTTCAATTATCATTGATTTCACCAAGTAAGTTCATATTGTGTAGTTATGTATATATGTGTAATGTATGTGTTTGAATTGTACATTTATATTATGTGACTATGTTTTGAATTGTATTCAAAATGGTACAAAAGGTTAGAAATGGACTGAATTGTAAGGAAATGATTAAATATGTTAAAAGTGTTTGGATGAACTTTTTATAGGATAAGATACAATTGTCATGCCAATAGGGTTATTTGCGCACTGTACGAGATTATAGATGAGATAATATTGATGTACGTGAATATATTAATTGTACTGGAATCCAACATTTATTGCGGATTACCGATTTTGTCTCTATGGAGACCATTGTTACCGATTATCTCTACGGAGATCATGTGTGTTTTGGAGGGCTTATCCTACAGGCTTAGCACTCAGTGCCCAAGTGTGTATTGGTGGTAGAGCTCGTTTGACCAATCAGGTGTGTTTTAGGTGGTTACTCGCGTATCCTTATTTATTTATTACAGTTAATCGGGCTAAATGGTTATTCTAAATGAGATGTTGGTTGTATGGTAATGTATATAATGTGATAAAATACAATTGTATAATGGAATGACTTGGAATTTGATGGTATGAAATGAAATGAAATGTTATATGATTGAATGTAATACACTCACCTTGTGTATGTGAAATGTGTTGGCAGGAAATTTGTTTAGTAGATACTTTATATATTACTGTTTTGGAAGGTGAGTTTTAATGTTTCAAAACTTATAAACTTAATAAGCATACTTAATACTTACTCTGTTTCATTTTCTATTTTTCTGTAGTTGACATTTTACAAAACACGTCTATCAGATCACCACAGAGCTCACACTATCCAGCTTCAGTCTCGGTAAATTTTTAATCGTTCTAAACTTGGTTATATGGCATGTATCTAGGTTTTAATTTGTAAAAGTGTCTGTTTTTGGATGTTAAGAAAAATGGTTTATATATGTAATGCTTGCTCTGAATGTTTTGATGATATGCATATATAACTTGCAATATAAATATGTTTACTTTGTAGGTTCATGGGTTTGAACCAAAAATGATGTTGGCTTTGGATGTCTTATTATGGTGTTTAATGTGTGTATAATGTCATTATGGTAAGCTATGTTTGTGGCAAATGAATGGCCAAATGTTGAATGTTTCTATGGATGAGATAGTGTGTTTGAAATGATAGATTGTTTGATTTGGTATGGAATTGAACCCTATTGATTGGCTTGAATGGCATGACTTGATCCATGTAACCTTGTTTGTGAAATGGTGCCAATGTGGCATATTGGTTAAGCATTAGGAGGATGTTACGTAACATGATTTGGCTTGGTTTTGGGATATTTTGAACAGGTTTACAAGTTTCCAAAATGTATTGTTGGTTGGTTTTGAAACAACCACCAAAGTGACCTATTTTGTGCCACATGGTCTAGCCATATGGCCGTGTGTAACACATGGGCTTGTGACATGACCGTGTATCACAAAAAAAATAGGGTACACTAGAATCACACGGTTCCCAATTGCCACACACCCGTGTGAGTACTATAGATTTGGTCATTTAGTTTTCATACGGCCTAGTCGTACAGCCGTGTGACTTTTGTTGAATATTTGCAATTTGGCCCACATAGCCAAAGTGAGTTACACGGTTTGGATACATGGTCGTGTGACTCCAGTTCTACACGGCTACAGCTTGTTACATGGCCTAGGTACACGGCCATGTGACCCTTGTTTTGCTCAATTGTCCTTCTTTTTGTAAAAATTTCAAAATGGTCCTTGTTTGATTCCAGGTCAATCCTAGAGCTTTTGTAAGCTCAATTTAAACCCAATTTTGTTTTGCAAAGCACAATTTGTGTGAGTGTATATAGTTATTCAATGCTTAATTGACCTATTGGTTTCAGATTTGCTTATTACTGTTTATTAATAATTGTAGCATCCTATAGCTCAGATCCGGCGGCCAGATCGGGTGAGAGGTGTTACACCACTTCATTCGACATTACACAAGTCACATAACTTGCCTTATTTGGAGTTGTCTATCTTTTCAACCAAATCAGTTGGGCAATGACTTAAATGATTTTGTGGATGCGTTCTGATCGCATGTCAGAGTCTTAAAATTTATATAATGAATGATCGAACCTGGAAACTAACTATGACAACGATTTGAGGCAAACGCACCTATCGAACAGTAGTATAGTTTAGGCAAGACCGGAATGTCGAATCCCAAAGGAACCAAAAGTACTAATACTAACACTATTTTATTATCTAGCCTAAGAATTAAAGGATTTGTTTATCTAATCTAAACTTAACTAACAACTAAACTAAAGAATCTAAGACAAAGAAGAATGAATTGAGAAAATAACTTGAGAGAAAACCAATTGATTAAGACGACACCCAAGGAAGAATCCGCCTAGACTTCACTTGTTATCTAACCCTGAACCAGACAATTTATTCACTTGACTTGATCCGTAAGATTCCCTAAGTTATATTAATCCCTCTCCCGAGGCGACTAACGTCTAACCCTAGGTTGATTAATTGAAATCTCTTTCTAATTAAAATCCCTAGAATTGCATTAACTCGATCTATGGACTCCCATATTAGGTTTCACCCTAATCCAGCAAAATCTTGTCACCCTATCTCTAGGCGCGCGATCAACTTCACTTAATTATGCTAGATCTACTATTAGGCAGGGACTTTCGCTCCTCCACCTAAGCACATTACACTTGAATTAATATCCCGAAAATATCAACACAAGAATTAAGTACACATAATTAAGAACAAGTCAAATATTTATCATATAGTTCAGCAAACGATAACAAGATTCATCTTAGGTTTCATCCCCCTCAGGTATTTGAGGGTTTAGTTCATAACAATAAAAGAAAACATTTCAGAAGAAAAGATAAAACAAAACATAAGAAATCCCTAAAACCCCCTGAAGGAATTGAATGAGAGATCCATCGTCTTGAGTATAATTCCGGCTTCTTAAGATGAATCAACTGGCTATCTTCTAGTAAATCTCCACAAATCTGCCCTCTTTGGCCTTGCTGAACGCCCTCTGACTGAAGCCCTGGGTTCCCCGACAAAAGCCTTGGCAGAAGGCTTCTGCCGAACTCCCTTTCAAGTTGCCCCCTTTGGGTGTTTATATAAACTTTGAGATGCCTTACTTGGCCCCTAAGTATCCTAATTCAAGTAGAATTCCTACTAGGGTGTTTGAATAGGCTTTGGAATGTGTTTCTTTGCCTCCAAGCATCCAAATCCGAGGAAAACTCCTCTTGGCCGCGGCAGGGACACGCCCATGTAAATAGTGGCCAGGCCGTGTTCGAACCTGTTGAATAAGGCACGGTTGTGTGGTCTTGGGCCCAGGCTGTATGGATTTCGTGATATGGCCCATTTACTCTGTTTTGGGCCCGTTTTTCGTTCTTTTCGTCATCCAGTGCTCTCCTGAGTATAAAACATGAAAACAAAGGATTAAGAGCACCAAATTACACAATTCAGGGCTTAAATCATCCAAAAGCATGCTAAATGTGGGCCTAAAATATGTTATTATTACGGTTTATCATGTTCTAGCTCATATTTGAAGATCCATCTTGTAGAGCAACAAAACTATGAAGATTGGACTGAATCGGATCAAGCAATTGGATTCCTCAATTTAAGGAGATTAGGTCAGGATAACTTGGAAACATATCTTGAAGATTCATGACTTATCCCAGACTTTATTCTTTTATTGTATATGTTAATTTTAGATGCACTTTAATAGGGAGATTGAGTGTAATTGATTTAATATGTTAGCAAGTCTCAAACTCTTATAAATATTGGAAGAGACTTTTAAAGACTTTGTATTGAGAGTTGACAACACTTTATATGTTCATTGATGAGCTTGTTATTGTGAGTGCATTGAAAGTGTAAACAAGTTTATTGATTAGTTTACAACCTAAGTTCTTAAGGGGTTGAGAACCTAGAAATGAGTGATCTAAATCTTTAGGTACAAAAGTAAGGTTGCTACACCAAAGTGTGATAGGATTTAAATCACTTGTTATATGATTTTCTCACTTAATCAGGCTCCGCAGATATAAAAAAACCAAACCGCATAATTATATTGTTGTGTTCATCTTTGTTCTTCAACAATCCTTGAAGCAGTTGATATTACTTGTAGCATTGCTGAGACATTCTTACAATTATCAGCTATAAGTTGGAATAAAATTATAGATTAAAATCACTTATATAAAATCAATATCCCATTGGAAACAATCCATATCTATCAAAATCAAAGAATTGAAATTAAAATTGAATTGAATATTACAAACTTTTATGGTTCTAATCTATTTAAGAACACCAAGCCTACTTCCTATATCTCTTAAAATGATAAAATTCCCAATCTCAATTGCATTTCAAAATTGTAAAGTGTATTTAAACATAAGCTTTTTTTGGTACATAGAAAAGAATAGACAGCTTGGAGTAAAATTTACTTGAAATGGGAAAATTTACAGGCCTAAGAAATAAAGTTGATTCCACAAATCAACACAGTTTTAATTTGTCACGTTTATTATATCAAGAAAAAAAGAAAAAGTGACATTTGATTGCCGTCCATTATTTACTTTGCTAACCCAAGGACGAAAGTTCATGGCAATTGCCAACAAGGAATTAACAAAATATGGAATTTCTTTTTCTTATTCAACAAATATACCATTTTACTTAAATTTATGATTCAATTATTTTTATAAAGTAATAAATATTAATAGATGTTTTTGTTCTTTTATTTTTTATATAATTTTTTTGTATAAAATATTACTATAACAAGATTTAAACTTAAAACAATATGTTCTCCAAACTTTCCATTAAACCATTGCAATTAAAGTCTCGTTTAATTTTTATAAAAACTTTTACAAATATAATTATTTTAGAATTAAAAAAATATTTTTATATAATTTTTTTCACATCATATATATAAAGATATTTACAAATTGATTCGGCCAAAGTTGATTTATTCACTATAGTTCTAGATCAAATTTTCTATTTATAAGTCCAATTGTATTTAGGTTGATCTCAAGTATTATTTAAAATATTATTAATTTTTTATTTTTTATAAGGATTATTATTTTATACCGAATAAAAAAAAACTCTATAAGTGGAGCTAGTATAATTCCATTTGTATTTAGAATATAGTAAAATAACACTTAGTATCATTCTAGATATTTTTATGGAGTTTTTTTTACTCTACTAACGTGGATAAAATTGTTATATCCCTCCGTTAGCTAAACGCATGTCAACAACATGAACAACGTTGACACCTTTATTGACTCTGCCTGAGAAGATGTTCTGTCAAACCATCCACCATGATCAAACGAGTACCTACCTACACTCTCTCTAGAAATTGCTAAGTACTCGCTTTTAGGTGTGAACACTACTTAAGTGTGAACATATCCTTGTAACTATTAGGATCCACTGAGGCATAACAACATTATACTGATCAAATAAATAACATAATGAGACCCACCATGAATATCCTTCACACATTTGGTGGGGCTGGGCGCTTATCTTGCTATGTCACGCTAGTGGACAAGAAGACCTCTTCTATAAATACCTTCCCAGTGATAAAGAATGGATCGACCTTTTAGCCCTTAAAGTTACCTTGAGCAATTATTCTCTCTTCCAGCAACCATCTTGTCCTCTTGTTCCTTTTTGTCTCTCCGCATCTTAGGTGAACCGACCTCCACAGAACCACCACTTATTCCTCCTGACATCCTTCTTACTCTCTTCCCTTGTTGTACTTTATATCAACAAAAATAATAATAATTTTTATAAATATATTTTTCAGAAAAAAATAAATTTAGACAAAATTCACATATAATTTACATAAACTAATACTTAAATCTAAATAATTAAAATCTAAAATTTCAACCTTTACTAACCATACTAAGCTATCATTGATAATTTTTATAACTATAGTTAAATTAAAAAGTAATCCAAAGGAAGCGAGTGGTCCGGTCTTAGAGGGATTAGTAAACATTCAATATTCAAAGTATTTAATCCAATGGGCAATGACGCAATTTAGATTTGGTAATTCCCGATAATTCCATTTTCTCTAACTTTCCTGCACAAAGATTAGAGATATTCACCATTTGATTTTGGCCAAATTTGATTCATTCACGTAAATGGAGAGTTTTGATTTAATGTATTATTTAATATATAAATTTTAATATGATGTAATTAACGTATAAAATTTTGATTTTTTATTATAATTAAAAAATATATAATTTTATATTGGATAAATATAATTATTTGTATATATAATATATAAACATAAAATGATGCTATATTAATAACCATGTTAATAATTTGTCAGAATTTGGTCAAATTAAACATTCATGTATAAAATTACACATTAAACTAAAATTTATATATAGTTCTGAGTCTCGCTTAAATGATAATAAACTTAGAAAATTTATATCAAATAGACCGGATTGAATTGTAAATTTTTAAATGGTCAAAACATAAATAAATTTTACAAATTTTAAATATTTAAAAGAAATTTTTACCAATCCAAGGTGGATATGTCCTATTGATGCGACTCCTAAAGTAGTTCAAAACATTAATAAATATTTAAATTGGGTTCGAATTTTGAAGTCGTCATTATTAAAAAGATTTTATCTGAATATCACTTTCGACTAAACATAATTAAATTCACATATTTTTAGACAATTCTTTTATTGCACATGAAATATAAAGATATATATATTGAGAAATTGGATAGGTTCATTCACCTTCAGCAGGTAGAAAATCGAGATTCAAAGAATTTAATCCAACAATCTGGGGTGGTTTGGAAAATGCATGCAATAGCTGCCATGCGTTTCCCTAATCAATTAAACAGTCTAACACGACTTTATAACATTTTCTTTTCATCTAGTTGGATAATAACTAGGTTCAATTTCAACCAATCCACATGGTTTGGGTTTCAATTTAATAAGTACAAATCATTATTTTGGGTATGAATTTAATGGCATGTCATACGTATTTTAATATTTTATTAAATTCACACGAGTATCATTTTCGTATACATATATCATTATCAATATTTAAAAACATTAACGTATTCCTTTTACCAGTCCAATAATCAACCAAATTTTACATTTGTACTATGTACTACATTATAATATTCAATATTCATGTAACTTTTTAATTCAGTCTAATTTAAACCATATGTGTCAAATTAACTAAATTCTATTTATATCTAACATATAGATAAATTCAAACATAAAATAGAGTGGTAAGTCCCATATGAACTTACATGTTCAAAATATGTAAAGTGGATACTTTAGGGGTTAACCCACAATTTTAACTTTTCCCTGATCAGCTCTACTTTGATCCGATTCTTGATCTAAATAACCATTTTATATCATCAATCAATACCAAGTATTTTCATTCTATGCTATGATATGTATGAGCCTATATCAACTCAATTTTTCGATACCCCTAAAATTTTACATTTTATTCAATTTAATTCTTGAACTCGAGATAGCCATAACTTTCAATATCTTAGCTTCGGATTAAAATTTATTTTCATATATTGTCATTAGGGACCTTATAATTTATACGTCTAATATAATTTCATAACAAGTTTTACATTTATTCAATTTTATCCCTAATGTAACAAAGTCAACAAACAAACTAAATTAACTTTACAACCTAGTCCCTTTTATATTCTAGGCTCAAAATCTATCTATTTCAAGCCTAATTTTTCAAGAAATAAATAAGGGAAGCTTTCATAAACTTTAACAGTTATACAAATTGGTATATGGGCTAACTAAATCAAACTCCCATAACTCTAAATTTATAAAAATTACAAGAAAATGACTTAGTATCAGCTTAATATTGATGGTCGAATGTTTTTGGAGTAACAAACCCTTTCTCCTTTGGTTTCTTATGTTGGGACGGTAGAGAAGAAGAAAAAGATGACAAATCTCCACCATCTTACCCTTTTGTACTATGCTTAAATGTTAATTAATTTGGTTTAGTTAAGTTAATCATGTTTTAATTAGTTTAATTAATTTTTAATCAAGAATTAGTGGAATCTTCCATCATATAGTTCCTATTTCAAAATAGATTAATTGCTATTTTAAACCTTCATCTAATTGTCATTTAAGTCCTCAAGTCTTTTGACAATTAAAACTATATATTAGACTTTTATAATTTCGTCCGTAGACCTTAATTAACTATTAATTTGACAAAAATTATTGACCAAACTTTAATACATTTTTATATTATCCCCTTAAATATTAATATTTAATAATTATTGGCTCAGTTTACTAAAATGGGATTTCGAAACTGCCTTTTCTTGTACCATTGAAAAATCAAGCCATTACACTAGATTTGTCCAAGGGTTGGGTAGCCCACTCAACCCAATAAGCCTGACCCGGTTTGGGCCAGACTTGGACAAGGATCTTTGTACCTCGGGCCGGCTCTACTCAGCCCGAATTCAATTTAAATAAAAAAATGTTTTAAATTTAAATTTAATTATAAAATATATAAAACATCAAATTAAAAATATTTTTTCAATATTTTATTATTTTTTTGAATAATAAAATTGACTTTTTGGGTGGGTCAGGCTGGCCCAAAAATTGGCCTGAGCATGAATTTTTTTTTTTGGAATTGGGCCTCGGCTCAACCCATTTACAATTCTAAAGAGACCTTATTACCATTGAAGGAGTAAATATATATTTTTTTATTCTGAAAATTTGGAAATTTTCTATATTTTTCATAATTTTTTGAACTATTTTATAAAAGCTTAACTTCTTTTTGTACTTTTATTGAAAATACAAAAAAACTTTTAATTTTTCTAAAAGTATAATTTTAATGCAATTTTGAATTAATTATCAATTTGATAAAAACTATAAAAGTTGAAAACTAAACAAAATGGATTTTACCTTTTTTATAAATGACATATAAGTAACTTTAACAACAAAATTAAATAAAGGGACTAAGATTTTTAAATAAAAAAGTACAGAGATTTAATGTCTCAAAATTAAAGTATAGAGACTAAATTTTAAATTTCAAAAGAGTGTAGAGGCCTTTAAAATATTTAAACCTAAATAAATATCATTGTAAAATGTTAAAATTAATAATTATTTTATTTTATTTTATGTGATTATTTCAAATTTTACCATTACATTCTTAATAAAGTGTTTAATACTGAGCTAAACATATCATTGTAACTTTATTGAGATTTTAATTAGTACTTTTCTATGTATAATAAATGTTGTAATGTTATATTCTTAGTAATCATATTCTCAAAAATTACATTTTATTGGAATCATCCTATGGAAAAGTACCAAACGCCACCTAAAAGATAGGCAACGACCCTAGTAAAAAAATTGTATTTATATATACTAGTTTTCTTACTTGTACAATGCACGGATTTAGTGCATAAATTTATATATAATATAAAACCAGTTTTGTTGGGCGCCATTAAAATTAATAGAGGTATTATAGTAATTTTAAGTAACATTTTCTTTAAACAATATCGTTATAGGTTCTGATTATATCTGCTTTTTTTATAGAATGTCTAGAATTACTCATAGCCCCTCCCCAATCATAAATACATTTCAACGTACTTGAACTACATTGATAATAATATTAATACTAACCGAGTTAAGATTTAATCAACAAAATTGTATACAATTTATATTTATTTTTCAATATATTTTCCACTTCGTTGTAATATTTTATATATAATAAAAGATATATATATATATACATACATATATATATATATATATTAATTCTTAATATCTCTTTTTTTTTCTATCCGTTTTAATTTCATATTTCTTTCCCATTTCAAATTTTATCAATATTTTTCATTTTTTAAAATAAAAAGTGAAAAACCTTTTAAGCTATTGTATAATATATCTATAACTCTTTTAGGAGTAGATATGGGCAATTTGGATACATAAAGTTTTGTGAAATTTTTTGAATATACATTTTAATTAATATATTATTTTTATTCTACAATGTTATTGTTGAGCTATATGTTATCTATAAAGTATGTTATCTTTTCAATATTTATAATTTTTTTGTTGTATTTATTATTTTTAATCAATAATTGATGTGAAATAATATTTTATTCTTATTATATTTTTCATTTTAAGTTTTTCATTGAAATTTAACTTTACAAAGACATAATATTAATTTTTTTAATGAAAATAGTGAAAAATGAGCTGTGAGAGTATTCTCTAGTCAATGTGGGATTAAAATTAATTTTTTAATGAAAATAGTGAAGAAAGTGACACTTATTTATAGATTAAGTGCAAGCATGGGAGTGTTCTCTAGTCAATGTAGGATTAAAATTAACTTTTAAGGTATTAAAATTAATTTTTAATGAAAATAGTAAAGAAATGAGTTATGAGAGTATTTTCTAATCAATGTGGGATTAAATTAAATTAACTTTTTTAATGAAAATAGTGAAGAAGTGAGCTATGAGAGTATTCTCTAGTCAAAGTATTCATTTATAAGGTAAATGTGAGATATAGAAATGTTCTCTAGTTAATGTGGGATTCAAATTAACTTTTTAATAAAAGTAGTGAAGAAATTGATATTTATTTATTTATAGAGTAAGTGCGAGCATGAGTGTTCTTTAGCCAATGAGGGATTAAAATTAACTTTTTTAAGGAAATAGTGAAGAAGTGAACTACAGGAGTACTCTCTAGTCAATATGGGATCAAAATTAACTTTCTAATGAAAATAGTGAAAGTGAGCTATGAAAGTATTATCTAGTTAATGTGAGAGTAAAATTAACTTTTTAATGAAAATAGTAAAGAAATTGTCACTTATTTAGAAGTTAAATATGAGATATGGGAGTATTCTTCTATCAATATGGAATTAAAATTAACTTTCTTATGAAAGCGAGCTATAAAAGTATTATCTAGTCAATACGAGATAAAAACTAACCTTTTAATGAAAATAGTGAAGAAATTGTCACTTATTTATAACATAAATGTGAGATATGAGAGTATTCTCATATCAATGTTGGATTAAAATTAACTTTTAACCTTTTAATTTCTTAAATTATATCTAAAAGTATATATCTTTTTTATCTTATTAATTTATCTGAAAAATAAAATAAATGGTAGTTCTAGGTTATTTCCGAACCAATAAAAATCTTTCATATAAATATATTATTATATAAATAATTTTAAACTATAAGCTCCTTCTCATAAATTTTTTTAAAGAAAAAAACTCTAGAGAGCTTGTGAAAATAGTGAAGAAATTTACACTTATCTATAGTATAAGTGTGAGCTATGAGAGTGTTCTCTATTCGATGTAGGATTAAAAATTGGCTGTATAAACAATTGCCACATATCAACAAAATGGCTATGCCATGTGTCAAAAAATTAGGCTATCCACGTTAACTGGATCATGCTATTTCTTTTTTGGGTAAACTATACCATTAGTCACTAAATTATAGGTAAATTTTTGTTTTGGTCATTTAACTAAAAAAGTTACAATTTAGTCACTGAACTATTTGAAAGTTTTCATTTAAGTCATTGCATTGTTAAGTTTTTTTTTTAAAAAAAAAAAAACAAGAAAGTTCCGCCAATGAGATCCAAGTGATGATTCGACGATCAATACAGTGGGTCATTACCCATCGACGAGTAGAAGAACATACCTTAGGTCCAAGTCTATTTGACGATTAGTGTTAGAGATCAGAGAAAAAACTGTTTGAATTTTGGTTCGTAGATTCGTGACATCTAATACTGTTTCATGAAAAAAATTTGAACTATAGAAGAGAAGGGGAAAGAGAGCTTTCGACCGGTGCGGACAATGCGAATTAAGAAAGCCATATACCATTGATTTTAACAGCCCATTGACTTAATTGTAAACTTTCGAATAGTTCAGTGACCAAATTGCAACTCTTTTTTAATTAAGTAACAAAAAATTACTCACATTTTAGTCACTAATTGTGTAGTTTTTTTTTTATATATTTCCAAATTATTTCTTAGATAAAAAAATTCTAATCAGCTGTCAAAATTATTAGATTTGGATCTTTCCAAACCTAAATTTGTTGAGTTTTGTGAACTCAAAATGACTTTAAGTTTGGATTATCTAATCATAATTTTGAGTTTAAATTTGTTGAGTTTTGTGAACTCAAAATGACTTTAAGTTTGGATTATCTAATCATAATTTTGAGTTTAAATGATTAAAATTTTAAAATTAAACCAATTAAATTTGAATTATTTGGAGTTAATAACTTTTGAGTTGATTAGATTTATTTGCTTTATTGATTAAATTGAATTAATATAATTTTATAAAATTATAAATTCTTTTTGAAGCATTTAATTAATTTCCACATGCTACACTTAAAATATTTTTAGTAATACAAAGAGATAAATCTTAAAATTATACATGAGTTTTAATTTATATGAAACTTGATACATGAATTTTAATTTGGTGCAATTATACACATGAAACGTTGATTATGGTTCAAATGTATACATGAAATTTTAATTTTGATTCAATCATACACATTTAAAGAAATAAATACTTCAATTTATTTTTACATTGGATAAATATAAATAATTTCTATATGCAATATATAAACATAAAATGACATTGCATCAATAATTGTGTTAGCAATTTGTGAAAATTGGATCAAATAAAAATTTCATGTATAAATTTGCACAAAATCAAAGTTCATATATATAGTTGCAAATTAAACCAAAATTCATGTATAATTTTGATATTTATCTTTAATAAAAATGGACCTAATTAATAATTATTCTCATATGAATAAATAAAAGATTGGGGGAATTGGGGAAGGGGGCAAAGGCTTGTGATTAGAGAGGAGAGGAAGCAAAGTGAACAAGATGGACTTAGTTCAATGAATGGAGTACAATGAAAGAGGTGCGTCCCATGCACGTACTGATAGTGACGGGTGAGATACATTTCAACATCATTTCCATGTTTTATTATTATTATTATTATTATTATTATTATTTATGCATATTTTTACAAGTTGGTCCTTGGTAGAGTAGCTAGCTTTCTTGGACCTCCGAATGGCTGTGCCGACTTGCAGTGCTTGGTTTGGTTGAGTTGGATGGGGTTGGTTGTTCTTCAAGGAGAGCATGGCTTTGGTCTCAACTCACCAGTGACAGTGAGGTGGCTCATGTTTTGTCGTTGGTCATGTTGCTGGGCTGGTCGATGTCAACCATAAACCCTGTTAGGTTTTGTTCATCCAGCAATGATGGTGTTAGGTTGCCTTGTCCCTCCTATGAAAATGCTCATAATAATAAATTTGCTTGCGTGGGTCAATTTCCCATGTGTTTTAAATTTAACATTGGAACATCAACTTTTTATTTTATAAAAATTTGGACATTGGGGAAATATATTTTTTTAGCTTTAAATGGCTGGGGCAAGATTCATGTGTATGCATGTTGTTACATGTGAATTTTGATGGAATTTGACAATATAACAAAATATAATTAGATAATTTATAGGATTAGGTATGATATATATTAAAAGTTAGGAAATAATATTTTTATTTGATTTTCTAATGACATTGTTAAGAGGAACAGTCATGAACTCCAAACATAGACCTTAAAACGAACATGAATAATATTCTTAATTATGCTTATATCGCGATTTTATTCCCACTGTTCGCCAGTCGGTGCGCCATTATAATCCCCATACCATGGCAATAACGGAAACTAAAGTTAGGGCAAGTGAAGTTCCTAGGATTGTTGATAAACTCCCCTTCGATGCTTGGTTAGATGCTACTACTATTCATCGCGGAGGTGCTATCTGGCTGTTATATATGGCTGTCTTTTGCGGTTACTATAGAGCAACTATGTGATACTAAAAAAGCTCTGGCAGAATTCCCATGCGAGTTCTTGTTAGCTCTTCATAAATTCTCTAGTATGAGAGTATAATGAATTGCTTAAATAAGAAGAATTATTTTAGGCTCTTAAGTCTAATTTGTTGTGTAATGACCTGATAGTCGGGTAATCGGAAAGTGTATTTTCAGGCTATCGTTTTCGTGAAATAGATTAGTAAATATTTATTAAAAATATTTACGAAGTTAGTTGTATGGTTAATTAGGTTTTGTTTAGGAGAATTAGCCTGAATTAAGGTTAGTTAGGTATAAGGATTAAATTGAACAAAGTGTGAAAGTTTAATTATAGATTAAAGAAAAGTAGAGGGATTAAATGAGAAAATAAACCATAAGTCACTTGTATGGTAAAAAGTAAATATAAGTGTGTGGTAACAATGAAATACGTTTGTATAAATAATGTACATAAGTATAAAATAATTATAAATGTAAATACTTAATATTTAAGTATATAATATAATAATAACTAAATAAATAAATAAATCAAATTGAGACAATTGTATGATAAAAATAATGTACATGTGTAATAAATACATTTATACATTTGTAATATATATGTATTTACTTATTATTTAAGAAATAATAATTATTATGTTAATATAATATTATACTAATATAATAAATATATTTATACTAATAAATAAACATAAAATAAATAAAAGTAAATAAACAAAGAAATAAAAGAAATAGAATAGAAAGAAGAACAGAGAGTTGAACGAAAAAGGAAGAAAGAAAAGGGAAAGAAAAAGAAAAGAGAAATTAGAGTTTTTAATGTTTCAAGCTTAAGTGGTAAGTCAATTTAGCCCATTTTCTTGTACTTTTTAAGTTTTTAGAATCCTAGAACAATATATTACTTGATTTATGTCAAAATTTTGAAAATTAGTGAATTTTTAGATGTTTATGTTGAATGAATTGAAGAATTAGGGATTAAATTGATAAAATTTCAAGTTAGAATAGAAATATGGCTTGAATTGTAACTTAAATTATAAGTTTTGAGTAATAGGGACTAAATTGAAAAAGATTCAAAATTAAGATCTTAAGGTGAAATTAGAGAGTTGAAATTAGTTTTAAGTGGTAATTGAATGAAGATATGAAATTAGTTTTGTAGAAATAAAGTTAGTATTGGTTAAGGACTAAGTTGAAATTTAGGCAAAAGTTGAGTATGTAATAGCCTATTTTTGATTAGATCGGAACAGTGGTTTCGAGACCACAAATCCGAGCTAAAAATAAAATAAAATTTTTATTTTTATTTTTATTTTTATTTTTATTTTTATTTTTATTTTTATTTTTATTTTTATTTTTATTTTATGGTTGGCATCATGATAGGAAGGTCACATGAAAATTTTGATACGAAAATTTTATCGAGTGTGTGGTTAATTAGGTAAATGACTAAATTGCATAAAATGCAAAAGTTGGATTCTAGGAGCTATAGGTATCAAATAGCTATGGAATTCAAAACTTAAGGTCCTTATATGGTAATTAGACCATTGAAGAGTATTTAGTAAATATTTTAATGACTCATCAATGGAAAAATTAGAAAAGGCAAGGGACTAAATTGGAAATCAATAAAATTAATAGAGGACAATTAATTAAAAAGAAAAAATCATCTATTTTCATATCATCTTCCCAAAAATTTCTATGGAAACCCTAGGAGATAGGAAGACAACTTTTCAAGCTTAAAAAGATTCGAAAAGACCAACTACGAAACTAGATCGAAGAAAGCAAAAGGTTTTGGACTAGTTGACATTCAAATACGAACTATTTTCAAGGTAAGTTCGTGTAACTTAAATATGTATGTTAAATGCTTGAATTGAATTGTATGATTGTGTTGATATGTATGAGATGATACACATAATGAAATAATCATAACTTGTGAAATGTGGACAAATTGTCATGTTCCAGTTGAACTTTGAAATTCTATGGAATAAGGTGATATTCTCGGACGAGAATAATACTACACATGTTGTATAAAGGATTTAGCCTGGACGGGTAATCCTAATGTAAGCCCTCTTGAGCATATGTTATAGATTGGATTTAGCTCGGACGGGTAATCCAAATTAAGCTCCTTAGACCATATGCTACGGATAGGATTTAGCTTGGACTGGTAATCCTGTTGTAAATATGTGGCTCAAGAGTGTGCCTTTTTATTATGTACCCTAATGAGTTCTTTTGCACATGAATATACTACCCGAACATCCATCGAAATTTCAATAGTTCAACGGATAGTGCTCTTGAAATGTGGAAAGGTGAAGGCAAATAAAAGTTTGTATTATGATGAGCTCATCTATGTCTGCTTGATATTTTTATGAGATTATGTGACTAACTTGTTGCAATAAGTGTATGTGCTTAGGTAACTTACCCAAAATTGATGGATTGTATTTTGTGTATGCTTGTATTAATAAATATAACCGGTAAGTTTATTTCCCGTTATACGAACTTACTAAGCATAAAATGGTTACTCCGTTTAATTTTCCCTGTCTTGTAGTACTCAAAGCTCGCGAAGGTTGGAAGTCAGTCGGAGCAATCATCACACTATCCACTATCTCATTTTGGTATAAATAGAAATCTCATTTTGGTATAATGGCATGTATAAGCTTATTTGACCAAATAGTGGCTAGTAAGTGATGTTTTGTAATCTAGCCATTGGAATGGCTAGTGATGGTTCAAGTATGGTTATGTATGAAGTTATTTTATGGTATTTACTTAAGTTTATTATGGGTTGGTTGATGGAATTATATCAAGCTTATGTGTTTATGATTAGAGTATACTTAAAGCTAAGAGTACATATGATGCTATAACATAATAGATGACTTAATTTGTATGATTATAATGTTTGGATTGGGTGATATATGTTTGCATGATTTGGTGCAGGAAAATGGTGATTTTTGGCTGACAAATAAGGCTAGGAAATGGCTTTATTTTGTCCACACGGGTAGGCACACGGGCGTGTGTCTTGGCCGTGTGTGACACACGGCCTGTCCCATGGGCATGTGCTCTGGCCGTGTATCCCCTACATCTTAAAAATGAGAAACAGAATGCTCAGAATTGGGCACACGGGTAGAGACACGGGCGTGTGTCTCAGCCGTGGGGTTGACACGACCATGTTAAAACTGCACCTAAAATTCAAAAATTAAAATTCGCCACACGGCCTGGCACACGGGCGTGTGACTTGGTCGTGTGACATTAATTTCTTCATGCCTTAGAAGTCAGAGAGTTACACGGGTTAAGGACACGGGCGTGTGTAGTCACACGGCCCGACCACACAGGCGTGTGAGCCCTGCAACTTACAAAATTTTTGTAATTTCGCAAAAAATTCTTAGAAGTTCTGATTAAGTCCCCATTTGTTTCTAATGTTCATGTTGGGCCTCGAGGGTCCATTTAAGGGACGATACAAATGATCTCGGCTAATGCATAGTAATTGGCGTGAATTATCTAAAAAATATTCTAAAAGTCCTCGTAATGCTCCGTAACCTTGTTCCAGCGACAGCGGCGGATACGGGATAGGGGTGTTACATAGTATAAATTGAAATATACAATGTTAAATTGTGTTATATTGATAAATTTCAATTGTTTCAATTTTCGTAGCTAATGTGGAGCCAGAGACCTCATCTAAGAAAGGAAAAGACAAGATTAACGAGGATTAGCTCGGAAACTACAGTTTGTATTTCTATAATTCGAATTTAATAATTATTTGTTGTATTTATTATTTAATATGTATGGTAAGTGAAACTAAGGTGAGTATTGTTATTGTTGATATTGAATTGAATGTAAGTGAATATGTGATTAATGTGAATGTGGATATTAGATATTGATTGTATTGAAATATGAAAATTGAATTGAGTTGAATTATGAGTATATGTGATTATTTGAATTGAAATGTGTATTGCTTGGAAATTGAAAAGTTATTTGGAAACCCTATTAACTGTATCGGGCTGAGTCGAATATAGTTGGCATGCCATAGGATTAGAAGAGTTCAGGGATACTTTGGCTTCGAGTCGATGAGACATTGGGCGTCACATTATTACTTCGGATAAATTCGAGGAGGTACTTGGTACCAATTACTTCGGCATAGCCGATGAGACACTGGGTGTCAACTTATGTAACACCTCAAACCCAGCCTAGGAGTTTAGACCGAATCCAGGATGCTACATTGATCACTAAAGTGATCGTGGGAAAAATTCTACAAACCACTTATCTCAGTGAACCAAAAGTATTTAGAATCGTTTAATATCCAATCAGTATAATTCACAATAAGACTTAATATAAAACCCGTATAAATTGTACGATTAAAAACATATATCAGAAACTGTACTAAAGTACTATAAAACCTTACAGTTCAAAAATCGAATAGTAATTAAAACTAAAAATACAAACTGATAGTTTATTTCCACCAAAACTGTTCGAGACCTCCGTGTACTGATTCCAGAGTCCAAAATTCTGAAATGTACCTGTAAGGGGAAACAAAAGAGGGGGGTGAGCTACTCGAGCTCAGTGTGAGATCAAAACCATCTAACTACAGAAGCAGATACAGAAGACTAAAAGCAGTTCAACAGCGGAACATACTTACAGAATCAGAAGGTAAACTCGAGATAGAAGTTTCACCAGATAATCACAATTCACTAACAGTCACCAGTTCTATTCAGTCAGTTAGATACAATCAAAGTTACAAAGTTATAGAAGAACCACAAATGTACTTTTCAGTCAAACAGAACAAACAGATATTCCAGCGCATAGAATAGTTAAACAGATGCTTATGAATGCAATTAAGTTATAAAAAAAACCACCCATCGAGCCACCACACCTCTCCGCCTCCCATCACTCCTCATAAGAGCTGTTTGTGCTCATCCAACCAATCACTCCACATAGGACCTCGTAAAGCCCATCCAACCCTGCACTCCAATAATGTCCACGACCCTCTGGGTATTGGGACTGCCCACGACCCTCTGGGTATTAGGGGCTATCAGTAAGTTGTACAGTGCCATGCAGTAACCCGCGGTACAGATATACAGTATGAACTGTCAGATCAAATAGTGGTACGTAGCATAGCTAACGTACATGTGGTACAGTGCAATGCAGTAATCCACTATACTGATAAAGTGCAGTTAAACTGCTAATTCAGTCAATGATACGTAGCATAGCTAGTGTACATACGGTACAGTGCAATGCAGTAATCCGTTATACCATTATCAGTAAAGTCCACGACCCTCAGGGTATTGGGACTGCCCACATCTCTGGGTAATAGGGGCTATTAGTAACCAGCAGATCAACTACCAGTTCAGTCAATCTTCCTTCTCTTCAAAATCCTACCTAAAAACGGTATATGCATATGTATGTATGCTGTCAGATGTACACGATCAGAATACCAATTTCAAACAGTTAATCAGAAGCAGACACTCACATCTAATCAGTCAGTTACAAAATCGGACATGTGCACACTCATAACTCTAGTTCAGTATCAAGCTTATTGCACAACCAATCACAAATAACACACACATCAAGCCCATATCAGAGTCATAATTACCCTCAGTAAAGCTCAGTCGAGGATTGAAACACACATAGTTACGATTACACTTACATTTGACCTAAAATTATTATTTGGCGAGATAGGGTAGCACACGTGAAGGGTAGCACACGGCCGTGTGACAAAGGCACATGCTTGTGTGAAGCCGGGACACGGACGTGTGAACAGGTCGTGTAACTCATTGTCCAGGTTCGCTAAAATCAAGTACAGGGCAGACACGGCCATGTGAGGATCTCACACGCCCGTGTGCCCATCAGACACGGCCGTTTGTTCTAAAACACACGCCCATGTAGGATCCTTAAATCCCCAAATCAATCACACGGCCGTGTGGCCAGGCCGTGTGACACCAAATCTTTAAAACCCTAATTTCCAATCTCACATGCCCATGTGCCGAGGGACATGGCCATGTAAAAATTGACAAAATCCCCAAACTGGTCACACGGCCATGTGGCACCCAATTTGGCCCAGAAACCCTAATACCCAATTCCACACGGCCGTATGCCTTGGCACATGCCCGTGTGGCCGTCAGGGTGATCATAAAACCATCCTAAAATAACCCCAAAATCGTCGTTTCAGCTACCAGAACCGTCTCCAACCTTTGCACTATCAACATATTTCAGAAAGTGACGATTTTTCATCACTTCCATCAACTAAAAACCCAAAACGAACGGGTTAGCATACGGTCAAGCAAAGTCGAAAGGAAATATTCACAAAATGAAATAAACAGATAAGAATTGTGGACAAGGTTCGAATCCCACACCTGTTTTGACGGCGAAGAAGATGACTGAGGAGCGAAGTTCCAAAATTTACAGTTAAAATCGTATTCCAAAATAGAGATAAACAAAAGAAGGAAAACCTAGAAAAGGCAGAGGAAAAGAACATGCAAAACTAAATAGCAATTCAAAATAAATAAAATAAAATAAAAAGCGTATTTATTAAATAAATAAATAGCTAGGATACTTTGTTTAAGCCATGCAAAATAAAATGTTTCTAAAATTCACTCATAAGACTCGAACCCACAACCTTGAGGTTCACTAACACTTACTCAACCACCAGACCAGCAGGCCTATTCTGTCACTTAACAGTGCTACCAAACTCAATTGCACTTCCATCTCTCTGTAACCACAGAACCCAACACTTCTAGGCCCAAAATTCGGGGCGTTACAACTTATTACTTTGAATTATCCAATGAGGCACTAGGTGCCATATTGGTGTGTTTTGGTTGGATCCGTGTATCCGCCAAAGTCCGAGTCATGTTAATAGGGGTAATAAATGAATTGGCAATAAGATCGATATTGGATGTGAATTTGAAATTTGATATTGAATTGAATTGTGAAAATGAAATGCATGAACCAAATGTTCATGAAAAGAGAATTGCTATTGCTAAATGCTATGAGAATCAAAGTAAGAAAATATATTTGAGAAAGCTATTTGAATAGCAATTGATGAGAACTGAAAGTATTATGAGATGATGGTTTATAAAATTGATTATTTGATTTAATGATCTTTGGTTATGTGTGCTTAAATATATGTCAATATTATAAATTATTGTTTATTAAGTATTCGGATTATAGAAATACCACTGAGTTTTATACTCAGCATGCGGTTTGTTTCTGTGCGCAGGTTAGGTTAAAGTCGAATTATTGAATTAGCATCCAAGACCAATCCCGAACTAATTGTGGTGAAGTACATTTCTTTTGGTAAATGACATGTACTGATAATATTCTAAGATGACATATTTTTATGTATTAATTATATGTTTATTTTGGGTATGATTCTACTAATTTGAGCTATTTATGGCTTTTTATCTTACAGAGACTAAATTGGAGGTAAAAGGAAATTTGGGGGTAAAAAGCGTGAATTTAAAGTTAAATTGGGCCAGCATGTGAAGTAGGAGAGAAGTGGTCCCGAAAATGCAAAGGGTGGAAGATTTTGGGAGCAAAAATACAAAAAAAAATTTATATCACAAGAATTTATTTTAATTCCAATTATATTAAGATAATTATTAAGGATTATTATTTAGATTTAATTTTAGGATTTATCTTTAACTATCTTTAATTATCTTTATTTATTTGTATTTATCTTTTGGAATTTAATTAGGAATAAACTAGGTTTTCTAGTACTATAAATAAGGGAAGGAGTGACACAAATTTCACTCATCTTTTCTGTAAACACTCTCTCTTCCAAAAAGTTTAGCCTTTTGTTCTTTTCATATTTTTTTCAATAAAAATTCCATTTCCATTATATTTATTCCTTTTTCTACAAAAACCATGAACCACTAAATTTATCTAGTCGAAGGTTGTCAAAGTTCCCCAAAAAGGGTTCTTGAGGCTTAGAATCCGCGCTTAGCTTTCTCGACGAGTATTCATTGTTTTTCCATATTATGGGGCTGACGCTTCCGTCCATGTCCCTTAAAATGTGATCTTTTCAATGTGTGCAAGGATCGACCGCTTTGTATATTTTGAGAAGGTTGCACAGTCAGTTCGATAGCTTACTACGTCAGAGGTTGGCGAGCCCAAGAGACAAAATGGCGTGGCATTCGCCATTGAGAGATAATGATCTAACATAAGATGGTCCCATAGAAGCGATTGTTGGCTAGAGTTAGGTTCCTCTAAATCATAAGTGTAAATTCTTGGAGTTGGTGGTCGTAGGCTTCCTCTTCCACTATAAGGGCTTATTCTGTTTGAGAAGGATCACTTAAAAGCCGATGATAGAATCCAAGGCGGATCAAGACAATCGGAGGCTGGAATCTCTCTATAAGAAACTTTTTCCTCAACTCTATTTATTTCTACTATTTCAATTTTAATTTTTGTAATTTCAATTCGATCCAAACTTTTAATTCTGTTTATTTTTTTTCCAGGTACGTAGGATTTTTTGGGCACGATTCTTTCCAGGATTTCAAGGAACAAGCAATTGTGCAAATCCGGTCCCTAAGGATTTGACCCTACTTCCCTTATACTATTATTTTTGTTATTTTCATTATTTTAAAGGGATAGGATATCTTTGGTGCTCTCAACGACCGCATCATGTACCTAGGATGTTATGTTTGTCATTTTGGAAAATGATTGTAATAATGCTATAATATGAAATGAGTTAAATATATACATATATCATATGTGTTATATTAAGGTATATAATAGTATGTTTGTGTTAATGAATGAATGAATATAACATAAGTAAATTTTGGTTAAATTTGGTATGAATTTAGAATTAGTCCTTACAGTAAATGGTGGATTGTTTTGTAATATAATTGAAATGTTTATAAAGTATATTGATTAGTTCATTAGATTGTTTATTTTGACATGTTTTTAAATGTATTTGAATGTGTTTTGGATTGGTTGAATTATTGGTTTTTGTGTTGCTTGAGGTTCAAGGTTTGCAAAGTTGGTATACTTGATACTAAAAGCTCATTTTGAGTCCATACGACTTAGTACACGGGCATGTCATAGGGTCACACGGGCGTGTCCCTAGACCACACAGGCGTTGTGAGCCCTGCACCTAGGAAAATTTTTGAAATTTTACGAAAAATTATCTGATTTTTTGATTGAGTCTCGATTTAATTTAAACACGTGTTTTGGGCTTCGGGGGATCAATAAAGAGACATTATGATTAATTTATGATATGTATGTTATGTTATTATATGATTATAACACCCCTAACCCATATCTGTAACCGGAACAAGATTAGAGGTGCTACATTTATTGGTATCAGAGCTTCAGTTTAGCCAATTCTCGGAACGAATATGATGTGTAAAGTGTTTAGAAATACATGCCATATAAATCTGTGATAGTGTGATGTATATGATCCGATATAATCCTTGTTTTTCTTATAGATTGTAAAGATATCAGATAGGCCTGAATGTGCTGAACATGAAGAAGCTAGTAGTAGAGTATAGACTTCAAAACAAGGGACAAGAAATAATGTTCTAATTTCTTTGATGCGAGAATAAGAACTTAAAAATATGTTTTATGGAGTTATAAATCAGTGGTATAGTGAAATGATACAAGGAAGAAGTCAGGCTCAACAACCTCCACCTCCTACTGTACCTCCAGTAATACCCTCAATTACTCTTCCACCTTCCTTGACAGATGAATCTAGCAAGCGTACTACAATAGAAAAGCTCAGAAAGTATAGCGCCAAAGAATTTCAAGAAAGCTGAGTATTGGCTTCAAAATTTAGTAAGAGTTTTTAAACAAATGACATGTTCTCCAGAAGATTATTTAAGATGTGTCGTTTCTTTACTAAAAGAAGAAGCATACAACTGGTGGGAGACTATAGAAGCGGTAGTGCCTAAAGAGAAACTTTTCTGGGAATTTTTCCAGAGTGAATTTAAAAAGAAGTAGTGGGGAAAATGTATTTTGTTAAGAAGAGGGAATTTCTTGATTTACGTCAAGGGAACCGGCCTGTAGCTAAGTATGAAAGGGAGTTTGTATACCTCAGTAAGTATGCTCGAGATATTGTACCCACTGAAGAGGAAATGTGTATTAGATTCGAGGAAGGACTAAATGATGAAATTAAAATAATGATTGGATGCATAGAGAGACGAGAATTTGTTGCTTTGTCAGATCGAGCTCAGAAAATGGAAGAAGTATATAATAGAAAGATACAAAGGGAAAGAAGAAGTAAAGAATCTTACAAGAGAAGCTCATCCAAGTCGTTTTCAACATTTCTAACTCAAAATTTTACAGATGATTCAGGTCGAACTACCTCAATTCCGAAACGATCGAATAGAAACAGAGTGACTCAGCAAGAATTTGGGGCAACTATTAAACCTGCAGCTAGTGTGGGTAGTGTAAAAAATGTTCCGATGCCTAAATGTAAATATTATGGGAGGTATCATTCGGGTGGTTGTAGAAGCCAAGTGAGAGCTTCTTTTAAATGTGGAGCTACAAATCATTTCATTAAAGATTGCCCTCAACTGCAAAAAGAAAAAATTGAACAAAAAGAAAAGCAAATAGTTACCCCTCAAAGGGGTAAACGCTCGGGTGAAAGTAGTGCCACCGGGACTGTTCATTCGGGAATGAGAGATTCTGCTACTCGGTCAGAAGCTATAGCACCTGCACGTACTTATGCTATCCGAGCGAGAGAAGAAACTTCTGCTTCAGATGTTATTGCTGGTACTTTCTATCTTTTTAATGATTTTGTGTATGCATTAATTGACCCTGGATCTACACATTCATATATTTGCACTGCATTAGTGTCAGAAAAGAAATTATCTGTGGAATCTACCGATTATGATGTGCAAGTCACTAATCCATTAGGATAATGTGTGTTAGTTAATACAATATGTTGAAATTGTCCACTGAAAACACAAGGCTGTGAATTCTCTACTGATTTGATGTTGTTTCCCTTTCGGGAATTTGATATTATTTTGGGAATGGATTGGTTAACAAAGCATGATGCTGTGGTGAATTACTGAGAGAAACAGATTGATTTGAAAAGTCAAATAGGGGAAGTAATTTCAGCTGAGTTTGGGAATACAAAATATATTGTCAGAATTATTTCAGCCGTTACAGCTCAGAGATTGATTCAGAAAGGTAATAAAGCATTTTTAGCTTATATTCTTGATTCTCGGGGTTCTAAATCGAAGATAGAATAGTTGCCATTTTCAATGAGTTCATTGATGTATTTCCTGAGGAATTGTCAGGTTTACCATCAGATCGTGAAGTTGAGTTTGTGATTGATGTAATTTCGGGAACAGCTCCGATATCAATAACACTGTATAGAATGGAACCGGAAGAGTTTAAAGAATTGAAGACGCAGTTGCAAGAGTTATTGGATAAAAGGTTCATCAGACCGAGTACATCACCTTGGGGTGCACCTGTCTTGTTTGTGAAAAAGAAAGACGGCTCTTTGAGACATGTATAGGTTACAGACAGTTGAACAAGGTAAGAATAAAAAATAAATATCATTTGCCTCGTATAGATGATTTGTTTGATCAATTGAAGGGTGCAGCGGTATTCTCAAAGATAGATCTTAGATCTGGGTATTATCAGCTGAAAGTTAAAGAGTGTGATGTGCTAAAGACTACTTTCAGAACTCGGTATGGTCACTATGAATTTCTGGTGATGCCTTTTGGATTAACTAATGCTCCTGCTGCTTTTATGAATCTGATGAATCTGATTTTTCAACCTTATTTGGATAGATTTGTGGTTGTGTTTATTGATGATATACTGGTCTATTCCAAAACAGAATCTGAACATGCATAGTATTTGAGAATTGTGTTACAGATTTTAAGAGAAAAGCAATTGTATGCAAAATTCAGCAAATGTGAATTTTGGTTACATGAGGTTGGATTTATGGGTCATATAGTGTCAGTTGAAGGGATTCGTGTGGATCCAGGCAAAGTATCAGCGGTGGTGAATTGAAAAGTTACGAAGAATGTATCAGAGGTGCTAAGTTTCTTAGGTTTACCTGGATATTATCATCGTTTTGTCAAGAATTTCTCGATGATTGCTTCACCAATGACCCGATTATTATAGAAGAATGTTGAATTTGTGTGGTCTGATGAATGTCAACAGAGCTTTGATCAGTTAAAGAAAATGTTAACTGAAGCTCCAGTCTTGACTCAACCAGAATCAGGTGTGTCGTATGTTGTATATAGTGATGCATCTCTGAATGGCTTGGGTTGTGTATTGATGTAGTCGGGAAAGGTAGTGGCTTATGCTTCTCAACAGTTAAAACCACACGAGAAAAATTGTACTACACATGATCTCGAGCTGGCTGCAATTGTGTTTGCTTTGAAAATTTGAAGACACTACTTATACGGTGAAATGTGTTATATATATACAGATCACAAGAGTTTGAAATATTTTATGACTCAAAAAGAACTGAACTTGAGACAGAGACGAGGTTAGAGTTGCTGAAAGACTATGATTTAGTCATTGATTATCACCTGGGAAAGGCCAATGTGGTAGCTGACGCACTTAGTCGAAAGTCTTTTTTGTTTGCACTTCAGGCAATGAATGCTCATTTGTCTGTTAATGAAGATGATTCAGTATTAGCAGAGTTGAAAGCAAGACATGTATTTCTTCAACAGATTCGGGAGTTACAAGATAATGATCCAAGATTAATAGTGAATAAACAGATGGTTCGGGACAAACTGAGTTCAGAATTTAGTATTGATGAAGAGGTACGTTACGTTATCGTAATAGAATTTGTATTCCAAATAATTCTAATTTGAAGAATGATGTTCTTGCTGAAGCTCACCGTAGTATGTATTCCATTCATTCGGGTAGTATGAAAATGTATTGTGATTTGAAAAGAATGTATTGGTGGCCTGGTATGAAACGAGAAATTTGTGAATTTATTGCAAAGTGTCTGGTTTGTCAGCAGGTTAAAGCAGAACACCAGGTACCAACTGGTTTATTGCAACCTATCATGATTCCTGAATGGAAATGGGAGCATATTACTATGGATTTTGTATCCGGATTGCCTGTGACTCCGAGAAAGAAAGATTTGATTTGGGTGATTGTTGATAGATTAACAAAGTCAGCACATTTTATTCTAGTCAGAACAGCTTTTCACTTGAGAAATTAGCAGAGTTGTATGTATCTGAAATTGTACGATTACATGGGGTCCCAACATCCATTATTTCAGATCAAGATCCGAGGTTTATATCGAAGTTTTAGAGTAAATTACAAGAAGCCTTGGTTATTAAGTTGAAATTCAGCACAGCTTTTCATCTCAGACTGAAGGACAATCGGAACGAGTGATTCAGATTCTAAACGACATGTTGAGGTGTTGTATACTCGAGTTTGGAGATAGTTGGGAAATGTATTTACCGTTAGCTGAATTTGCTTATAATAATAACTATCAGTCTAGTATCAAAATGGCACCATTTGAAGCTCTTTATGGTAAAAAATGTAAGACTTCATTATATTGGTTTGAATTGAGTGAATCCAAGTTGGTTAGAGTTGACTTAATATGAGAAACTGAAGAAAAAGTTCGAATCATCCGGGACAATTTGAAAGCTGCTTCAGACTATTAGAAGTCATATGTAGATTTGAAAAGAAGAGAAATAGAATTTAATGTGGGTGATCGAGTGTTTTTAAAAGTTTCTCAGTGGAAGAAAATGTTACGATTTGGCAGAAAAGGGAACCTTAGTCCTAGATTTATTGGACCATATGAAATTGTAGAAAGAATTGGTCATGTGGCTTATTGACTAGCTTTGCCTCTAGAACTTGAAAATATTCATAATGTGTTTCATGTGTCCATGTTGAGACGGTATAGATCAGATCCTTCACACGTGATTCCTCATACAGAAATTGAACTTCAACCGGATATGACGTATACAGAGGAGCCGGTAAAGGTTTTAGCTCGAGAAGTTAAAGAATTACAGAACAAACAAGTGCCATTAGTTAAAGTGTTGTGGTATCGACATGGTGTGGAGGAGGCAACCTGGGAAACTGAGGAATCAATGAGATCATAATATCCGAATCTATTTTCAGGTAATAAATTTTGAGGACGAAATTTCCTAAAGAGGGGGAGAGTTGTAACAGCCTAAATTCAGTGGTGTCGGGAACAGTGATTCGAGATCACTAAATCCAACGAGTGAGTTTGAAAATTTAGTAAATCAATAATAATGAGTCAAGTGTGAATTTAAAAGTATTTTTTTATAGAGAATTATGTGAATTAAAAGAATTTGTTAGGTCAAATGGGTCAAACACGAGCTATCGAGACCTCAAATCTATAAACCGAGCCATAAATATTTTTATGAATATTTATGGAGTGTTATTGAGTTAGTATTAAAGTTTCGTTAGAAAATTTTAATGTTTTGATAGTCAATTAATTAAAAAAGACTAAATTGTAAAAGGTGCAAAATGTGTTAAATAGTGATTTAATAGCTTAAGTGACTAATAAGAGGGATTTAAAAGGCAATTAGACCAAAATTATATGGGCTGGATAATTTGGGCAAGGAAATTAGCGAGAAAATAAGATGAAACAAGGGCAAAATTGGAAATTTTGTAAATCAACTGAATAAAATAAAGACTAAATTGAAAAATCTAGAGATATCTTCATAATTCATCAGCCAAAACGCCATAGGAGGTCTGAAACAATATGTTTTTTCATATTTTTGCACCATGTGAGTTCAATTCTTGCTTTTTCCTTACAATTTTTATGTTTTTGTGACTTTTACAATTAAATCCAACTATTGAATTCATTAGTTTTTGATTCTATGAATAATTTTGAAAGTTACCATGGATAAGTGCTGGAATTTTATGACGAATAAACATGGATTTGAAGCTTTAATTTTGTTATTTGATGATTTTATTAGGTGATTTCAATAGAAATTGATTTTTAGGACTTAATTGTGAAAAAGTTAAGAATTAGGGTTTTGTGTTAAAATTATGAATATAAAAGTTTGTGTAGTAGTTTAGAATGATGGAGTAAAGTGTTAATTGAGAAAAATTAGCTCAATTGATGGGTGAATTGAATAGGGACTAAATTGTAAAAACTGTAAAATTTAGGGTAAAAGTATAATTTCGAAAATTAAAGGGCATAAATTGTGAAGTGAAATTAGGCTGAAATATGTGTGCTAATGAATGAATAATTTTATATTATAGATCAATAATCTAAAGAAAAACGAGGAAAATAGAAATTATGGTAGTAGTTCGTGAACTACATCAAATTTACAAACTAGTCCAGGTAAGTTCGTGTGGTTCAATTTTAATGTTTTTATATTAAATTGATGGTTGTTATTGTGAATTTATTTATGTTAATTGTTGAAAATAAAATAAATGCTAAAGTTATAGAAATTGAAGTGAATGTTCAATGTGATCAGAATGCGAGAATTGAGTACATTCGTTCAGTGCAATGGAAGAATTGACAACAATTTACCAAGTAAACCAAGGTTCAACATCAGTTGCGAACTTTCGTGTTTGCTTTCAGTTCAGCTCTCCTGAGCTTCAGTTAACTCTTATGAATTTCAGTTTAACCCTAATTGGGTTTCAGTTCAGCTCTTTCGAGCTTCAGCTTAACCCTTACGGGTTTCCGTTCAGCTCTTATGAGCTTTCGATCAACCCTTATGGGTTTCAGTTTAGCACTTATGTGCTTCAATGTAGCCATTAGACTTTTGTTTACGATGTACTCAAATCCGTAAGACGTTCTTTGCTCAGCAAGAATTAGTAAGTGTTAAATGAAAGTATTGTGGAAGAATTAAATTATTATTATTGAGCTCAAATAAGTGAATTTATCAATTTAAATTTTGACTAGCAGGGAATGTGAAATGAATAATTTGCGTAAATATATAAATTGTTCAAGTATGTTGGTAAGATTATTGTTTAAAGCCAACGAACTTACTAAGCTTCTATGAGCTTACCCGTGTATGCTTAATGTTCTTTGTAGATTATCGTGATATCAGAGGATCGGATCAACACATTCAAATCACACTATCTAGATCATCATCGGTAGATTTTCGTATTATGACTTATGATTTATATGGCATGTATAGGATTGAAGATAGTTATACTTGAAATATGGTCGTGAAAATCTTATGTATATATGAATGTGTATGTGAATATATAATTAGTAGTAGTTTTAGTAATCAATGAATAGAATTCATATGGTATATTTATGCAATTTGAGTAGTGTAGTTATAAAATTTGGCTTAAAATATGAATTAATAACTTGAATTGGTTGTTGATTTGGAGTGAATTGGCATATGTAAGTATTGTATGCAGGTTGAATGAGAAAAGAGTGAGAAAAGTGGCCTATTTTCATTCACAAGGGTAGACACACGGGCGTCTGTCTTGACCGTGTGTGACACACGGCCTGGCATATGGGCATGTGTTTTGGCCGTGTGTCCCCTACACCTTAAAAATGAGAAACTGAATGATCAAAATTGAGCACACGGGTAGAGACACGGGCGTGTGTCTCAGTTGTATGGGTGACACGGCCTTGTAAGCCTTGAACATGGGCATGTTACATGGCATGTGAAAACTACACCTAAAATGTAAAAATTAAATTAACCACACGGCCTAGCACACGGGCGTATGACTTGGCCATGTGACTTCAATTTCTTCATGCCTTATAAGTCAGAGAGTTACACGGGCTAGGGACACGGGCATGTGTGACCACACGGCCTGACCACACAAGAGTGTCCTTAGACCACACGAGCATGTGAGCCCTGTACATGAGAAAAATTTTGAAAATTTCTTAGAGATTCTGATTTAGTTTCGATTCAATTCTAATGTTCATATTGGGCCTCTAGGGCCTATTTAAGAGTCAATATGGTTGAAATTAGTTATGATTCAATTTATCTATAATTAATCTATAAATTTTCGGTAATACTTTATAACCCTATTTCAGTTACAAATACGGGTTAGGGGTGTTACAATGATCGTTCATATTTGTTCTGAAATGTCCGGTAATACTCCGTAATCCTATTCCGGCGACGGAATAGGGTTAAGGGGTGTTACATGTTGAATATTTTATATTTATGATCCAATTGATAGAATTTGTAAACATTGTATTGGGAGTATGCCCAAAGACCAATCATATGATTATTGTAATATCATACTTTTACCTAGTTTATTAATAAAAACATTCACATTATTGTTTTCAGTATTTATTTATGTGTTTCAATAATATGTATAATTATAATGTCCAAAGAATGATATGATCATTCTTAAATGTCATTATTTAAGTATTATTGTGGATTTGGACAACAATAATACATTGAGACTAATATATGCTTAATTGATAACAAGTGTTGTTATAAATATGTGATACCAAATAAACACATAAGTATACGTTAGTGAACAATATACAGGACTAACCCACCATGAGAATGTTTATTGGATTATTATGTGAGAGTTATAACATTTCTCAAAGTGATAATTGTATGTATGATCCTTAGACTTGATATCACTGTCTCAACATCGTGAGTCGTATACTTTAGCACATTTGACCATGCTCAAATGAGTTGATATGAGATATCACACTTATTTGTTTATTTTAATCTCCTTGAGAATCAAGAAATAAAATATTGGACTATATAAGTGTGACTATTCGATGACATGTGTTCAATCTAGATATTAAGGACAAAGGAATAAACTACATAATCATATTATCACAAAAATCCATGTCAAACCACGACTTCTTGTAGCTTAAGTAGTAGTGATGCATTGCTAGATATCACTCATTGTTTGTAACATTAGAATTGTTTTAATATTATTGTCAACATTACAATATCCTATAGGGTCACAACTTTTAGTTAAGATAATCAGCATGTAATGAACGTTGGGATTATGTTTAACATGTAATAAAAGTTATATTGATTATAAAAATATTCAAATATTAATTTAATTTGACAATGTTAAAATTAATTATAATATATGTACATACTTTATGTGCATATATATATATACATATATAAAGAGAGAGTGGGGATTAAATTAAAATAACGTGAAAAATATATTTCAGTATTTTAATTTATAAATATATCTTTTAGAATTTATTAAATATTGTATTTAATAAAATTCGATTTAGGGGATTATGTTAGAATTTAAATTGAATTGGTATCTCCGTAAGTAAATGAGAAAATCATGTGTTAAAGTTAATATCCTGATATTCTTATTAGTGATTAATAGCTATTCAAAACCACCTTTTAAAAAGGGAAAAATATCTCAATTTCATTTCCTTACCCAAAATATTATCTTTTGACTAGCAACAAAAAGAAAACACGTTTTCGTTTTTCTCTCTGAAGTATTCCGAGAGTTTTTTTTTTATCGTTGTCATTCGAGTGGATTACATAGAGGCTGAATTTGTGCGTTGTAGTTGTGGTTTGCGGCACGGATGGAGTAATCAACGTCAAACCAGTGCTGTTTTTAGATAATCAAAGGCATATTTTTTTGTCATTTCTCAGTCTTAGTTCATTCCTCGTACATGAATACTTAGTTTGTGAGCGTCAGAATATTTTTCCACCGTGCCAAAGGCATACTGACGATCATATACATTGAAGTACTAAATATATTATTTGACCAATAAAAAAACTCAAACCAATTATTATCCCTCATCTATCGGGAACTAACAAAAAAAAGTAATCAAAATATTCGATTTTGATAAATTTAATGATTAAATTGAAATATTAATAATTTGTGACCAAAATAAAATAAACACAATAATTTAATAACCAGAATAGAATAAAAACAATAATTCAGGGATGAAATTAGTTATTTTTTTTTTCTTAAAAATGCTTCAATTGGACTACAACCCACGGCAAGGAGAGTTTTCTTTTCTTCATAAGAATCGGTGGCGATGATAACTATGGAGAAGATTCCTCCGCTAACTCATATTTTACTCATAATTAATAATTTTTTAATACTTAATGTAAAATCGGTGTTCTTTAAAGAGGTAAAGGGCTATCATATAATGTACTCCATTTTCATAGGCAATGACCAAACTCACAACCTCATAGTTAAGGGATGAAATGAGTAATTACTACACACTTCATGGATAATTTTTATCTACTTTCTTAGTAGTAAATGACTATATTTTTTAGACATAATAACTTATTTACATTAATTTTTTATTCATTTTGGAGTCATTTGATAAACAAAATAAATTTAAAAGTTAAAAAAATGAAATTTAAATATAAACTAAATCACTTTTTTTTTATAAAGTTTAGAAATACACTTAAAATGAAAAAGAGAAGCTCCACTTCCGCACTTTTTCTAATGCCCTAAGTGGTTTAATGGTTAACCAACCTCGTATTAAGTGTATGGTGTTTAAATATTTTTTTTAAAAATTATTCTTTAAATAATTTTTTACTAGATCACGTAGTTAGAGTATGGTGTTTTCTCAACCTCACTTCTCTTTTAAGATTTTTATTAACGTAATTACACTCGGAATTTATTCAAGCCGGTCTTATATAAATTTATTTATTTTTTAATTGAATTCTAATTATAAATTGTATGTTTTATTTTGGTAGACTTTTTCATGAGTTGAGTCGAAGTTTAATTTTAAAAAATTTAAATTTAAACTTGTTTTTATGTGGATTCGACCCGTCCAAAAAATTCATTTTATCGTTAAATAAAAATATTTTTTAGATCCTCCGAGGGCGGGTAGCCCGGAGGTGCACTTGTGACTATCTCACTCACGTGAGTTTGATCGCCAATCGTCTGATCCGTTCTTAGCGCTTCACCTCGGGCCTTCTTCTCTTTCCTTTTTCCCGAGGCTAAGAGTTTCTTCTTTTTCATTATTATCACAATTACACCTCAAAAAAAGAAAAAAGAAATCAAAATTAAAATTAAAAAATATGAGAAAATCGCAGCCACTGGGTGATGTTTCGTGGCACTGATCCTCACTGTTAAATCCAGTGCTAACAGGAATGGATGAACCTGGTACAAGCATGAGCATTTTTGTAAATCCAAAAAACATCAATCCAATGAGGCGTCTGATTAAGAAAGATTGCCTTTGTTGAAGTTTGGAGAATTTGATATTTTTGAGGATTTTCCTTTTCTTTTTTTTTTTTTTTTTGAGATTTTTCATAATATTATGTCGGATTTAGTGGCCCGTACAGGTCGGCTTCAGCAAAGGTACGAGAACGGCTATCGGCTTGTAGCTGGGTATGTTTTTATTCTAATTATTTCTATATATTTTAAATGTAAGTTTGGAAAACATAAGTTCATGTAGGTTTTTCGGAATTTTCATTAATCAAATTACGGTTCTTTTTATCTGCTTGAATGATGTAGTATTTATGGTTGGAGTGGTTTATTACATTATTAGGATCAAGATAGAAAAATAATTTGCTTCTTACTTTGTATCTGGTGCTTATGAATGATGCATTTTAAGGTTAAAATGTTTTTTTTGCTTCTTTTGATTCTTTTTTATGGAAAATATTATGTTTTATTTCAAGTTCTGAATGGGTTATATAGCCATCCTAGGATGGAGTTGGCAAATGGGTATGTTTTCTTTTTGGCTGTATATAGTATCTATACATTGATTATGTTGGTATATGAAATTATGAATAGTGTATTTTACAGTTGAAATGCCTTGTCAAGTAAATTAGTTACATGAAAATAGCAAATGATTTATATATAAATACATATATACGAGTGTTTGTGTGTGTGTGATGCCCATCCGTTTCTGTTTACATGTATGTAATTTTCAAGCTTTGAATTGCTTTTTCACATTTTCTGGATTAAGGTGGAAAACAGGTACTCATTGCCTTCTGTTTATATGAATGGTCCATTGAGGTTTAAATGGTTTATTACATTCTCTGCACGAACATGGAAAATGGATATATTTTACTTTTTTGGTGTTTATGTTTTTTTATGTTCCATTTTCTATCTGTATACGAGTGGCAATCTTTTTTAACTTTGAAATGCTGTTTTAAAGAGTCCCATTGATTTCTCAAAAACTACATGAGGAAGAAGGGAGCTGTTATTTTGTCTGTAGGCAAGCATTTATATTATCGTTTAAAGAGTTTTTATTGGTTTCTCCAACAATATGAAGGAAAAAATAGGGGAAGAAAATTGAAAGAGAGGAGCTATGAACAGTTATGAATGGTCTTAGAGAGAAATTTTCGTAGCTCATCTTTGCTATTGGTTGATCAAACAGCTTAATCTATGCGACTATGACAGTGAAAGTTGTCCAGAGTTTTATGGTGGAACTATATCTGCCTATGCCCTTGGATAAGGTATTTGTAATTTGGGCTGGTTCAGTTCAGCTCAGCCCATCCCGAATTATTATTTAATAATAATTCTTTTATTTATATTTTATATTTTTTAATATTATAATGAATGATAATTCGAGCTTTTCGACTAGACGAGACCAAAATGGACTTGGACAAGAGAGAAAAAAAAGTTCCAAGCTGTGGTCCAACCCGACCGGGCCCATGGGTAGGTTTTGGTGGAATTACCTGAAAATTAAATTGACTAGGGATAGGACAGCCTTGAGTCTTAATAAGACAACCTATTGAAGATGCTACTTAACGGTACTCCTCACTGTTTGTCTTATTTTTCTCAGATTTTGGTGATGATGTTGTGACTAGGCTGTTTTAAGTCTTCAATCTGTGTTTTTTTGTCCCCTTCTTTGCTTGCTCTTTTGGATAGAGATTAAATTGTTTCATTCTTAATGTGATGGGAACAATTGGTGTCCTTTTTGACGTTTGCAAAAATCTTGTTCTTGACTAGGCTCAGCTCCATGTACTAAGAATTTGTTCTTCTCTTCTGGCAGGTGTATCCCATTTAGGTATAGATGTTTAGATGAGTCACACCATGAAAATTCTGAAAATGTGGTTGAAGTATTGATGATCAACTCAACTAGCGGACCAGGTCTTTTGTTTCCTAAGGTACAAAGTTGTGTTTTGTTCAGCATATACTGTAGTAATTTTTGTGGCTTTACTTCCTGACCGTCTATGTTAATCTGACTGGGGTTTGAGTTCTGAAGACAGTTATGTTCAACCTTTTTTTCTTAAAAAAAATTCCATGTATTTGGTAAATCATATCCTCATACCCATGTTGAGATATGCACCATGCCCAACAGTTAGGCAAAAGTACTTAGAAGAAAAATGAAGAGTATGAGCAACATAGGTCTCCTTGCCATTGAAAAACATGATAGATGTATAAAGGAGATAGTTAACCTAAATGGAGTTAAATTAAGTGTTTGGTTTCTGTGATTTCTTGTTCTCTACATCTTCAAAGAAAGAGGACTTATAAAATATTTTCTCATGGAATTTTTGCTCTCTGATTTTAGGGAGGTTGGGAGAATGATGAAACTGTCGAAGAGGCTGCAGTGAGGGAAGCAATTGAAGAAGCTGGAGTCCGAGGAGATTTATTGGTAGATATTTTATTTTCTTGGTTCTATTTATGCATTTCCTTTACGTCTTTTTAAGATTGTGAAAACTATAACATTTTTTTAATTTTAATTCATTTCTTTATGCTTTGAAGTTTTTAGCATAAATCTCTGCATATCATTGAATTAGTTATCTCATCAACCTTATTGAGTAAGATTACTGGGAATCCCAATTCCCTGATTGGTAGCATGGCATACTAGCTAAATGTGCAATTTAGAAAGGTTAAATATGTTGATGACAATCTGTGTTGTGTTCCTTCAGTGATTTATTATTTAAAGTATTTTATTTTTGTATAAATTATGATTTTTTGATGATTCATCATTCATATCATATAGATTTGAGATATCCGTGTATCCATGTCATGTAGTGTTTTAGTTATTTTTTTCGTGTTGTGTCTAATATTATCAATGTGTAAATGACAATGGTGGAAATATTTACCTCAAATTAATCCTTTAGTGATTTATTATTTTTACTACATGAAGTGCTAACTAGGGAAAGGGAGGAGGTAAGAGTGGGGATGAGAAGAGAAAACTATAGACCTAGCAATATCATATACAACATGGTACTAACATGACACAAAAAAGATTACTAAAGACACTCGAAAAAGTAACACAAATATGACAATAACATTCAAATGTTTCCAAAACATTTTTTTTAACAAGAACCAAGTCTCAGATGTGCATGGCTATGTTATTCCAACTTTTCATTCTCTTGAAGTTTTTGTGTGATGTATGGGTTGATGAAAAACTTGAAAAAAAAAAAAATTAAAACACTTATGTTAGGCATATATTCGTATCTCACACTCAGCCGAATTTGAGTAACATAATAGAATACATTTAGCATACTCAAACCCAAAGACTTCAGGAAATAGGAATGCAGATGAAATTAGCATTGAATTAAAGTTTCTTCCATACCTAATTTATTATGTGCGCTAGGCGCAGTGTCTGTCAATATTAAGTTTTCCAATACGACATGCTATTTCTTGTTTGACTTGTACTTCAGTAATTGTTTACTTACTGTTTAATCTAAGGTTGTGATACGACAGTGTAATCAAAGCTGAATTGAGTTCAAGTTGTAAGAAGTTCGAGCTCAAACTTGATTCAAAATTTGAGGCTCAAAGTTATGCTCGAGTTTCATTTTTAAAGCTCGTTCTTGATTCAATATAAAGATTCTACTTATCGAGCCTGCTTGGTTACATGCACAATAAAAGATAAGCTTGATTTCCCATGCTTAAATTCAAGCTTGATTATTTGTACAAGAGCTCGAATTCAAATTGAAAACTTTTTAATACTAACTAAAAATAGAATATATATTAAAATAAACAAAAAACTTGACTAGTCTCATAAACTACTCCATCAAGCACTAGAATAGTTGAATTTGACTCGTTCGATAGCTCAAGCTGCTCGAGCTCTACTCAGCTGAATTTGGAGTTTTTTTAGTCCAACTCAAGTAGCTTATGAAAGTAAGGCTAGTTGAATGTTTTTATTTTCGTCTTTGGTACTTGAATGTTGTATGTTTTGGGGGGTCAATACTTCATAGGATTAGAATTTAAGATTTTTGCCTTGGCGTTTGATTAATTTATTTATTTACTTATTTTATTCAGGATTTCGTAGGAGATTATAATTTTAAGAGCAAAACTCATGAAGATGAATTCAGTCCTGAAGGATTATGTAAAGCAGCAATGTTTGCTTTGTTGGTAAAGGAGGAATTAAATTCATGGCCGGAGCAAAGCACTCGTATAAGAAGTTGGCTGACCATATCACAAGCAATTCAGAATTGTAGGCATGCATGGATGAAAGAGGCTTTGGAGTATGGTTTTTGTAAGTGGCTTGCACAAAAGAGGAAGACGACTTCCTAATCGGCAACAGTCTCCGGCAAACCCCATACCTGTGCTTTGTATTTTTTTCTGTTCTTTTTTTGAAAATAGAAAATATTGCTGTTTGTGATGAAAATAGTGTTAATGTTTCCTCTCTTTCTTCTTCATTGATTTTATAGGTATTATATTGCTAACCTCTGATGCATTTTTAGTTCAGAAGGTGGGTCCAATTTGCTGGGTTTTGTTAACTCTTTGTAGAGGTGGATTTTTGAATGATTGCAAGTTATCAGATTTCTTTTTAACCTTTGCAAGTTTAACCATTTCTTATATTGGAAATAGAAAATCAAAATGAAAAAAAGTAAAAGAAAAAATAGAACAGATTCAATTGATGACCGAGACACAGACCTTTACTTCTTGGATTACCAAGAAATACCAAGGTAGATTATGAAGCTAGTGGTAGAGGTTCGATCAATGGGTTCGCCAATCCAATCAGAATCAGAATATGCAATGAGTTTGTGGTTATCTTCTCAATAATCTTAATTCCAAAATTAGACGTGTGTTGAAGATAACGCAAAAGACGTTTGGTTGCACACCAGTGATTGGTTGGCAAATGCATGAATTGAGATAACTTGTTGACTGCGAATGAGATGTCGGGCTGAGTGAAAGACAAGTAATGAAGGCTTCCAATTATACGTTTATAAAGAGAAGCATCAACAAAGTTATCTTCAAAAGAGGATGAGAAGTCCACTGTAGAAGTAGCAGGGGTAGGCACACCTTTACAATATATTATATCAACATCCCTGCAACAAATCCATGAGACATTTATGCCGAGAGAGAAAATACCATCAACACCTAAAACAACCTCCACACCAAGAAAATAGTGTAACGGGCCAAGATCTATAAAGGAGATTTGAGAAGAGAGTGCAAATGATAGAATGAGCTTCTTGTGCTTGATTACCGGTGACTATAATATCATCCACATAAACAAGGCCATATGTACTAATTCCAGAGTTATGTAATATGAAAAGAAAGAAATCAGACTGTATTGTTATAAATCCATGAGTGAGAAGATAATTCATTAATTCAGTATGCTAAGCACAAGTGCCTATTTAAGGCCATAGATATCTTTATCAAACTTATAACCATGTGTTGGATACAAATGCCTTAAAGTCAGGAGGTTATCATATGTAGATTTCTTCTTAAAGCTAACCCTGTAAGAAGGCATTTTTGGCGAAATGTAGATTGATAATCTAACTCGAGTCATTGGGTGAAGCCTTTAACAGCTAGACAAACTTTGTATCTATCAATGGAACCATCAGAATGATGTTTAATACAAAAAACCAATTATAGTCTACCACATTCTTTGAAGGATCAAAAGGTACCAAGTCCCACGTTCGATTTTTAACTAAAGCATCATATTCAATTTGTATTGTGGTTTAACAATGAGATTGTTGATGGGCTTGTTTGAATGTACAAGGAATATAAGTAGGTGAAGGCTGTATGGCCACATGAACTTGTTTAGGTTTGAGGTTTGTCTTTGAACGAGTGAGCATGGAATGAGTGGGTGTGGTTGGTACATCAATTGGTGGGTTCGATGTAGTAGAAGGCAAAGCATTGATGAAATTGGTGCTAGTTGTGAAGTCGAAGGAGAATGATGCAGTATATCGATGGTTGATTGTTGACATTTAAATGTCATGGGTGCTTGAAAAAGTGGGTCAAATATGCTGCAATGGTGATACGTTTCAAGTATGGGTGGGTTTAATTGGTTTGGAAATTGAGGGTTGTTCGAAATCAATAAAATTTGAAAAAGTTAGAAAAAAAAAGTGTCAAGAGGCTGAACAAGATGTCCCCTAATTTTTATGAAGTCCGAATGTGATATCAATTGTGATGGTGTGCCCTCTAAGCTTTGGTTGATTATTTCTAGCGTTGCCTTTTCCACTAACATATTTATTCACTAGTTCCCGTATTGATTTTTCTTATTTTTGAGGGAGCAACAAAGGTGGTGTGTTGAGGAAGTTATAACTTCAGAATAAAAATAAGAGCGCCGCTGAAAGCGACGAGAAAGGGAAGGAGAAGGTTGATATAGCTGATGCTAGTGTTGCCGAGGACAGAGGAGATGATTTTGTTATTGGTGTCTAAGCTTACGTCTGAGTGGATCCTATATTCAGAGTGTTCTTACCATATATGTCCTAACATGGATAGTTCTCCACGTATAGTTCAGTTAAAGGTGAAGTTGTGCTTATGGGGAGAAATTCCCCCTGTAAGATAGTTGGTATTGACATGATTCAGATTAGGATGCACGATGAAATTATAAGGACACTGTTATATGTCAAGCATGTGCCTAATTTGAAGAAGAATCTCATCTCCTTAGGTAATCTTAGAATCGAATGGTTGTAGGATCGTCATAGAGTCAAACGACATCAAAGTATCTCGTGGAGCTCTTGTTTTGATGAGAGAACAGAAAATAGGTAGTCCATACATTCTGTAAGGTTCAATGATGACCGGTGCGACAAAAATTACAGAAGTAGAGATGAAATTGTCACCACGTCACAACGAGGACTCCCATGACGTCGCGACGACGCGACAAAGTTCCCTCTCTACGAATTCTAAATCAACTCAATTATGGCACATGCGACTAGGTCATATGAGCGAAAAAGGTATAACTGTTTTGAGTAAAAGTTAGATTTTTGCGAACATTGCATTTATGGGAAACAGACTCAAGTCAGCTTCGATTCGACAATGCACGGGACAAAAGGGACCTTTGACTATATTCATTTTGATTTATGGGGTTCAGCTCTAGTCGTCTCCAAAGGAGGTAGCAAATATCTTCTAACTTTTATTGATGACCACTCCAGGAAAGTTTGGATTTATTTCCTAAAGCACAAAAATGAAGCCTTCGGGATCTTTAAGTAGTGGAAGACTTTACTAGAAAAGCAAGCTGGGAAGTCCGTAAAGTAGTTAAGAACGGATAATGGTCTTGAGTTCTGTTCAGCTGAGTTTAATGATTATTGCAAATGGGAAGGAATCGAAAGACATCGTAAAGTTGTTGGTACCCCTTAGCAGAATGGTGCCGCTGAAAGAATGAACAGAACGTTACTTGAGAAAAGCCCGATGTATGCTTTCCAACACAGGCTTAAAAAAGAGTTTTGGGAAACCTAACAAGTTATTTGGTGAATCGGTCTCCACATCGAGCATTGGACGAAAAGGTTCCTAAAGAGATATGGTTGGGTAATCCTCCTAATTACTCTAACCTTAGAGTATTTGGTTGTCTTGCTTTTGCACGAGTCAATCAGGGAAAACTTGAACCAAGGGCTATAAGATGTATCTTTCTGGGTTTTACTATTGGGGTAAAAAGCTATAAGTTATGGTGCCTAGAAACTAGTAAGATCATCGTCAATAGAGATGTTACATTTGATGAAACATCAATGATTCTTTTAAAAAATGGGTCATCGGGCCAAAACAACACAGAAAAATTGAGTGCTTCAAGAAGGTGGAGCCGAAAACAAAAACATACGATGATGTCACGAAGCACGATGTCACAACCAGAAGAATCATCACATCTCGAGGTCATAGAGAAATCATGAAACTGACATCTCTTCGATGCAACAAAAGGTTTTCAAAGCCACTCCATCCTAATTAGAGACCCCTACATCTCAACTTCAAGATTACGAATTAGCACATGACAAAGTAAGACGTACAATTAAACCACATCACAGATTTTGTCACGAAAATTTAGTAGCATATGCTCTTAGTGTTGCTGAGAGCATTGATTTGTCCAACCCTTCGAATTACTCTGAGATGGTTCGTGCTTCTGATTCTAGCAAGTAGTTTGTTGCTATGGAAGAAGAGATGGAGTCCCTTCAAAAGAATAAGACTTTGAAACTCGTGAAACCACCAATTGAAAAGAAGATAGTTGGTTGCAAGTGGGTGTTCAAAAAGAAGACAGGAAGGAATCAAAACGACACTAGGTATAAGTCAAGGTTGGTCGCAAAGGCCTACAACCAAGTGGAGGGAGTTGATTTCCATGATGTTTTCTCTCTGGTGGTTAAGCATACGTTCATTCGGGCATTATTAGCTCTTGTTGCATTATATAACCTCGAATTGGAACAACTAGATGTAAAGACTGCATTCCTTTACGAGGATTTGGATGAAGACATTTATATACAATAACATGATGGCTTCAAGATTGAAGGCAAGGAATATCATGTTTATCTTCTTCAAAAATCATTATATAGCTTGAAGCAGTCTCCTCGACAGTGGTATAAGAAGTTCAATTCCTTCATGTTAAGTATTGATTTCATTCAGAGCAAGTATGACAGCTTTGTGTATTTACAACGTTTAGATGATGGATCATTTATTTATTTATTGTTTTATGTTGATGATATGTTAATTGCGACCAATGATCCATCAGAAATATATCGACGTAAAGCCATGCTTAACTCTAAGTTCGAGATGAATGATCTTAGTTCAATTAAGAAAATTTTAGGGATGGAAATTTCAAGAGATAACACTCCGAGAAGTTATTTCTATCACAATAGAGATACATCGAAATAATTCTCGACCGGTTTGGAATGCAAGATTCTAAACTAGTTAGTACTCCCTTAATTGGACACTTTAAATTTTTGGCTTCAAAATCACCATAAACTGAAGACAAAGAAAGTTTTATGTCCTCAATTCCTTATTCCAGTGCAGTCAAAAGTTTAATGTATGCAATGGTTTGTACTCATCCCAATATTTCACATGTTGTTAGTGTAGTAAGTATATATATGGCCAAACTGGGAAAATTACACTGGCATAAGTGGATTCTTAGATATTTGAGGGGGACATCCAATGCTTTTTTGGAATTCGAAAGATGTTCAAAAGGTCTAGTCAGCTACGTAGGCTCGTATTATGCAAAAGACTTAGACAAAAAAAGATCTCTCATAAGTTATCTGTTCACTTTCGGCAATTGCACTATTAACTGGAAAGCCACCCTACAGGCCACTATGGCATTATCAACTACAAAGGCAGAATATATGGCTATCATAGAGGCTGTAAAGAGGCCATTTGGTTGAGAGGTCTATTAGGGGTGCTGGTTGATAAAAACGACAAGACTATTGTATATTGTAATAATTAAAGTGTCATACATCTCACTAAAGATCAGATGCATCACAAAAGAATAAAGCACATAGATATTCGGTATCACTTTGTTCGAGAGGTGATTACTCAAGGAGATATTCATATTCACAAGATTGGCACAGAAAACAACCCAACCGATATGATGACAAAAAGTCTTCCAATTTCCAAGTTCAAGCACTGTTTAAACTTGGTAAGCATCCAACAAAGATCAAGATTAGGCCTGTAAGAAGGCTCGGCAAAAAAAGGCTTTGCGAAAATGCGAGTCAAGGTGGAGATTTGTGGAGTGTGCCTCGCATTTTGGACGAAACAGAATAGACGTCATGACAAGGAAGATTCGATGTCCCAACAATGCAACACACGACGTCCCAACAAGAAGAAATCAACATTTGACGTCCTAACTATATGACACACGACGACCTGATGAGAAGAAACTGACGACACGACGTATGACGTCTCGACAAGTCAATAAATGACATCACGATGTGGTGACATGTTCCCTACTAAACCGGGTTTCTTCTCCTAATTAAACTCTGCCATCTTTTCCCAATCTAACTTTAATTATTCTAGGGATGTTTTAGTCATATATTCACACGAATTTTAGCCTATAAATAGGGCTTTTATCAACTGTGGAAAGTTTGATTCAACAACAATTAAGAGTTAAGAGAGTTTAGGAAAATTCTGTATTTTAGGTTTGGGTTTGTTTTATTTCTCCATCTTGTACTCCTCTTTGATTATTTGTCATTTTAGTGAAGTTTTTTCTGCCTGTGATTTTTTATACTCTTCAAAGGAATTTTTTCCCGTAAATATTTACGTCCAGTTTTTCTCTATTCGTTCTTGTTTGTTGCTTAATTCAAGTTTACCCCAATAGTGTTGGGGATTAATTTTCAAAATAAGGAACCAATAAATTTTTTATAATATATATTTTTAATATTTTATATAAATTAAAAATCTATAATTTTTTATAATTCATTAGAACTTGTTAGATAAAACATAAGGAAAAAGTACCATTCATTAGATAAAACACAAATTGTTGTTTATAAAAGAAAAAAAACCCATTAAAGCTCAAAGATCAAAATTCCGAAGTTCTTGAGAATAAAATGGTCAAAGCATTTATTTAAAATAATGTAAGTAAACATATTTTTAATGATATTGATGGATTTGAGTATTTCTGACATGCACAATAAAAAGGATTTTCTTTCTCACCCATATAAAAAATAAGATTTGAACTGATCATAATGAAAGTGTGTGAATTATGAATTGACATTTGATAAAAGATACTCCCTTAAAAGCCCAATTCATTCATGGATCGAATCACATAGATATTCGTATGACACTAAAATATGCGCGAGCAAATATGTCTTATAAGAACCCACCCACCAAACTCAGGAAAAACTTTAATGGTACTCGTATCACACACATACCCCACTCCAAATATCATAAAAACAACTCTGAAACATTATAAGGTTCAATTTGTACAAAATAACATTTAATAAATGACCATATTCATCTCTCTGTATATATATATACCTCAGCAGCTTATATAAACTACCAATATCAGATCTATGAGATACAAGACCTAAAGCTACTTTGTTTTTCATTGGCTGCTTTCGTATCCTTTTTCCCTATAATTAACAGTGAGGCAAGCCAGATCCTTCTCATTCTCTCTCTCTCTCTCTCTCTTTCTCTAATTATTAACAATAAACAATCCTGTAATTCAATCTCCCACCACAATCCACATAGTGCGTCGAGCAAGAATGTTTACACAATGCAGTGGAAATGTTCACACCTCCCTGGCTTCTCTAATCGAGCTGGGAGGCCAAAACCTGGAGTCTCCAAGCTTCAGAAATGAACCTAAAACACAAGCCTACGCAATGTTTCATGAGGTGCTGGTTATGCCAAAGCTGTCATCAAGTACAATGTCTGCTGGATCTCCAATCCATGGCCTCCCTTCCCTCCATTGAAACTTAATCCTTAGTTTTCCATTTGCATCAACCCCAACTACCTGGCCTTTGCTGGCATGAGTCTCCATTCCCCATCCCCACCTTGGCGTTACAAGCCCCTCTCGAATCCGCACCTTGTCGCCAACTTTAAATGGCCTGACCCTTTCCATCTCGCAAGCCTTACAAAGCCATAGCCTTTCCATAAAGCAGAATGCCACCCATAAGTCCCCATTTTCCATTCGATGCACTACCCCAATGCTCGAGTGAGTTACCTCTCCCCAGTGGTGAGTCGGGACTGAAATTGATGACCTAACCCTAACCCAGTCCCCGATGCAAAGTTCCTGTTCCTCAATCAGCTCCACTTCTGATGGGTCAAGCATCCAAGTTTTGGAGCCAACAGGAGTGTATATTCTCAACTTGCCATCGGCATCAATTGCTGCTATTGTTCCAACACTTGTATGGCTATGACCTGACCAGCCAAATCTTGGCTGCTTCACCGAGACCTTTACTCTCACCTTCTGCCCTATGACAAGTCTGTCCACTTTCTCAAGATGGGAAGTGGGTCCCACCCATCTCTCCTGCTCGCCGCAAAATGCAACAAGGGTGCTTCCATCCCATTCATCTCCTTCATACCCTATTCCTTGTACAACACCAACACTACCAGGTCCAATAGATTTCCAACAGCTAGCATTTTCTCTCAATTGCACCCACTCTCCCACTCCAAACATCGGCTCAATTTCAAGATCTGCGGGATCTCCTCTCCACATGCCTGGCAAACCAAAGAAAGCAACTCTCACTTCCCCATCCGCATGAACACCAGTAATAATGCCCCGTGAATCAGATTGAGTCCCTCTCCAGCCCCACCTTGGCTCAACTAACCCAGCTCGAAACCGAACATGTTGCCCAACTTTATAGCTTGGAACCTTTTCTACATCTGAGAAATGGGTACTCCACTTCCCTTTCCGGAAGCAGCATGCCAATTCCAAATATCCAGTATCCTGAATACTATGCACTACAGCTAAATTCTCCTTCCCAATGGTATTCCAATCATAACTTGGTCTAGTGCCAAGGCTTGGCTTCGAACGGACCCAATCACCCACTTCAAATCCCGAAAGCCTTTCTGCATCCCCCGGGGAAAGTTTCCACAAGCTATGCCTGCCAGACACCCTCACCTGCAGAGCACAAAGAAAAACACTCTGTTACATATGCATTCCCTGAACAATGATACAACGACAACGTTGCAATGAAAGATATAATGTTCCAACATTTTCCGAGCCATCCAATGAAGGCAATGGAAAGAAAATGAAAAAAAAATTGCGAAGTATGAAGAAAAAGTAACAACAGAAGACCAGGTTACTTGCTTCCAAATAGAGAGAACAAATCAGAATGGATTAATTTGTGCAAACATGAGCAGCATGCTTACATTCAATGCTCCATCCATGTCAATTCTAACAATTTTTCCAACAGTTGCTGGAGTTTCATTTGACCATCCAAGTCGAGGCTGACTGACTGATGGCATCACATGAACCTCTTGTCCCACTTCAAAAGGAGGGACTTTCTCCACATCAGTGACAGAACAACAAAAAGGCTTGCTTCTGAAGCAGAATGCAATACCGATATCACCATCATCCTCTAAACTATGAATTATACCGATGCTGTTACGCGTAATGTCCTCCCATCCATATTTTGGGGAGGGTACTGAGGCTTTTACCCTAACCCAATCCCCAACCTGCTCACAACAGTAAATATACAGAATTAAAATTCATTAAATTTCACAAGCATCTGGCCCAATGAAAAACCCCTTAATGGATAGTTCAATGACTACATTAAGAAAAACAGCAGATACCTTGAAATCCTCAAGTTTTTCCATGTCAGAGGGATCAGCCTGCCATGGGATGGGTCGATTAGGAATCTCGATTATAAGAAGCCCGTCAGTCTCTATTTCACTAATTCTTCCTACACTATGATGAGTCTCACCACCCCAAGCATATCTTGGTTCTGCAACAGACCGCTTCACACACACCCGGTCACCAATCTATAAAATCAAACATTAGATTACTTCTTTATGTCCAAAACAAGTTTCAATTCAAGATAAAATAAGAATAAAAATAGATAGAAAAGCTCTATCAACACCATTGATAACAAAAAAAATTTGAAGTCTCTTATATACCCTGAACGGAGAAACAGGCTCAACTTCCTCTGGTTCACAATGCCAAGGATTTGGAAGATAGCTCAAATCCAACAATAAACTACTGTCCGGTCTAATACAGTATACTATACCAATGCTCCCAGGTGTTACAGATCCCAATCCATGCTTTGCCGTTGTAAGAGTTGGACGAATACGAACCCAATCCCCAACCTTGAATTCTTCAACTCTTTCCATTTCTGCAGGATCAGCTTTCCATCCTCTAGAAGCTCCAGGAAAGCCAACACGTAAAATTCCATCATCATCAACACATAAGACAGTTCCAATACTATCACGTGATTGACCACGCCAACCAAACCTGATGATAGAACAATTCTATTTATTAACTCAAACTTAAATCTGAAAATAGACAGACTAGTTATCAATGATCAAGCTGTCAGTTCAGTTACAGGATTGCACACATGCAAAAGGACGAAGTACAACTTCATGAGTGGATTAACAGTGTATTTCACTGGCATCTAATGTATGAATTGTACAATCAAGAACATGAATCTCTGGAAAAGCTGTAATGGTTTCTAGTCTCTTGCATAAACATTGAAATGAGTGAGCAAGCCTAAATCCTTTCATTTTCTTTTTGACAGGTAACAAACATCAAGGCAAGGAAGTACCCATCCGGGTACAAGGCTATCTTCTAAACAAAAGTAGATCATTAGTATCCGCTACAGCAATGAAGTTCAACCAATGGAACCAAAAATACAATGTACGAAACCAAGCAAGAAAAAGTTTGTACTAGGAGTAAGGTAATTCATTTACCTCAAAACATCTGTACTCCCCCCCCCCCCCAAAAAAACCCAAAACCAAAAAAACAACCAAAAGAACCAAAAAATAGTGAGGCGGATCAACTACTCCAATTTTGGGCTATTTGTACAAATTTAGCAGCTAATATGCAAAAAGGACTTCATACCGTTTATCATTCTAAAATAAAATAACAATAATAATAATAACACATGGCAACATAAGAGACTTCATAGAAACTAGAATCATGCCTATGAAAAGAGAGACAAGATAAATAATTGAGACATTACGCTGATATTAATTACCTTTACTCCGGGAAGATAACAGGGAAATATCTTCATATGTCTATACTAACTTTTAGATATATTATGATTAAAAAGATCACAAATAATATCATCCTACTTGAACTAAATACTTCAACAATCCTAAGATTAAACGTGCAATTTCTGATTTTGACTAAAAAGTTTTCAAACACCAACGCAATAGCATACACCTTCCAAGAAAACACAATATTTATCGAGGGTTTGGAAAAGTTCCCAAAGGTAATAAATGGGAAAGCTTAGGGCTTACGCGCCTCCATATCCCAGTCCAAGGATATTTAAAGACCAAAGAAACAGCGAACTACGAATTAGAAACTAAACTGATCCAAACCTTGGCTCTTTGACATCTGCTCTAAGCTTAACATGCTGCCCTCTATCCAGAGGAATCACTTTTACAACTTCATTTACCAATACACGAGCATTTCCATCTCCCGAACAAAAGGACACGATAAGATTGTCTCTGTCCACCACATTTTGCACAAACCCAACACTTTTATGCCTTGCACCTTGCCACCCATATGTAGGTGTAGTGATTCTTCTTCGGAACTTCACCCAATCACCCACTTCAAATCTGAGTAAGATCACAAAAACAAGAATCATAATAAAAGGAAAAGGAACTATATATATATGTACGGATGTATGTATGTATGTATGAAAATGAATGCAAATTTATGTAAGCCTTCTCCTTACAATGTAGGAGACAGATGAACTCCCCTATTCATTAGTGCCTCCATTAGATCTTCAGAAATCCATTCACGGGGAAGTGTCTCCAAAAAGTCACGTAACGTCTTGCCACTGTGATCATATGCATCAACATCAAGTTAGTAACAATAAGGATCCAACATATAGATTCCTACAGTGTAAAATGTGCAGCCAAAAAACCAAATTAAACCAAAGAAAAAGACATGCATACATTCAAGAACAAAAGAAGAGAATCAATGGTGATTCACCGTGACTGACCTGTGATTTCTAACTTCAACAGCAGCATCAGGATTTCTCAGCATCACAATGAGCCATTCAAGATTTTCACGAATCATTTTTGCAGTATCTGCTGCTATATGGAAAGCATTATCGCCTTCATCACCCTGGTGATGAGCAAAGGCACTACAAATAAGTGGACTGCAAGAAGGAAAGAATGCCTTTCCTAACAACCTTTGTTAAACAATATCAGAAATTAACATTTATCATTTATCTCAAGCCTAACTATAATTTCTTTAATCCTATTTTATTTTAGCATAAACCATCATATAAAAAAGGCAATTAGGATACAACGATCACTTGATAGATCAATTAAATCAATTGTATGCATCGTTTTTTTTTTCCCAAATTACTGCATAAGTACATAAAGTTTAGATGCATGATTGCTTCTTAATTTTCATTTTATTGCTCCAACACTTAGGCTCCTTGGTGAGTTCTTTTGCTTTTTACTCTGCCATTTCTCCCTTGTTTTCAGTTCATATTTTATTTTAATTTTCACTTTCTATTGGAAAAAGAAATACCAAATAGCAAAAGCACCAAGCAAACAGAACCTTAATTTTCTTAATGTAACCATGTTGTTAACAAATCAAACAATTGAAAATGAACCACTATGTGCCATGACCTTCAAAATATTAGAGAAAACTTCAAAAACAAGTAACGTATCAATGTCAAACATGCAACTACATTTGACCGAAACTAGGAAAAAATACAAAGTAAATATGGATCTTTGCTGACTAGTGTCAGGTATGAAGTAATAGAACAGTTTGGAATAAGGACTTTCCACCTAATCAAAAAACCAAAACCGCCAAATTTCTTGCTTGCTGTGTTTGAAATTTATCACTAACTGAAGAACTATAAAGTAGAAAACTACTTGAAACTTGTAACATATACAATTTTTTCCTTCGCACCATATCAAAGAAGAGCTAATGACTGAATTAAGGGTTCTTCAATTAACAAAAATCATTTGCTTTGTCTGAGCAAAAACTTCTCTTTCTAGTTATGAGTCTCAAAAGATAAAAATCTTATCACATAGCACTAATCGATCAAAAGGAAGTGTCAATTCAAAGCAAGATACCCATCCAACAATTTTTCCTTTCCCAAATTCCCTGAACTTGAAAAGCGTTTATCCTTAAGCAATTTCAGAAGGGGTACATGTTAAGAGAACAGGAAACATTTCCTTAACTTCTTTTCACAAATCCAAATTTAATCCTCCTTAAACATATTCATATCCAAGACCAAAAACATTGTACAAATATTCCAATCAATTAATGCCAATCATACCTTTACAACTTAACACGCTAGTTTTCACATTTATCAAAAATTCTCCCTCAAATCGATCCGAAACCCTAACTCAAGACTAAACTTATACCACCGTCAATAACCATAAAACCTAAAACCTCCAATTCCACCACAAACTCCAAGAAGACGTACTTCCCAAAATATCTCATATGATAACACACCATCCCCAAACACATTGCAGGTAAGACACTGTGCAAGAAAAGCATACCTCACAACAAACTGGAAAAAGCAAGCACAGCCTATTCTGCATCTAATTTAAGCTTCATCTACCAAGTGTTCCTCCAGTATAAACTTCAATTAGCAAGTCTAACTGAGAGATTTACGCAATTAATTTAGCCATTCCATGTCTAATACTTCAATTACTTGTATATGGTTTAATGTGTCTGTACATTATTGGTTATGAACCAAAGAACTATGTTTATTTAAATCTAAGCACTGAATTCTTTGAGTCATAGAGGCTTTACATTATTCTTCAATTAGAAGAGTTATTCATTATAATTTAGATCAAACTGCTTTCAGACCAAGATAATCAGAAAAATGACTCAATATGTGAACCCCAAACTACCATCTAAAAATAAAGCATAAACCCCCAACACAACTGAAGCCTAGATCATGCATATGAAGAATAAATATAATTAAATACTATCTGTGTCATAGCAAAATGTCAATAATCCATTTACTTCATTTGGGAGAAAACATGCAGAAGCATTCCATGGCAAAGATTTTTTAAGTAATGAAGGTAGAAACCTGCAAATTACAATCTGCTCCAGCAGATAAAAGAAGTCCAACACATGATGTTGCCCCTCTGGCCAAAGCTACATGTAGAGGTGTCGTATTGTGCACATTTCTGATGTTCACATCCACTCCAGCATCAAGAATTATCTGTTCATCAGTTTGCAATTAGAGAACTTGCATAAACCCAAAGTCTGGCTGAATTTTGTTGACATTGCATCAATGCATGAATAGGAATCAAATTGCTGACAAAAGAATAACAAATAAGTGCTCCTCATAATAAGTTACATAGCTTACTTTTACCAATTCAACATCATTAGCCATAGCAGCAGTATGCAATGCTGTTCTCCCATGTTGACCATCTTGGGCAGTGGGATCTGCCCCGGCTGCAAGCAATAAGCGCACCAGTTCCCTACCCTCTACAAGCAGTTTTATAAACCAATATAGTTTTATGACTACTGAATAATAAAAATTCATAAGATTAAGAAAATGTACGTAATATAGTCAAGCAAAAATGAAGTAAACCATGGTATGGAAATAGGCATTCAAGGATAGGAACTAAGTGATTGAAGGATTTAGTAGGCTGTGGTTTGCCTGAAACAAGGATCATACTTTAAAGGCTTAAAGAAATACAGAGAATTATCTAAGACCACATAAGTGACTAAGGATATGATAACAATGTTGTAACAGGTATCCCAGAACACTGTAGCAATAGAGAGAAAAATATAACAAGAAAAGAAAGGTTATCTCATTGCCTAAACCTTGGCATTGAAGCTTGAATTGAACAAAATATTAAATAATTAAAATCCTTGAGAAAATAAAGAATCATACAGTTATGAAGATTTCAATACTATTCAGTAACCAACTAGGAATAGGATTTCAAAAAAGGTAAATAAGTGACAAGCAACCAAAGCATGTTTACATAAAATCCTAGAAATTTTTGGTGAAAAAAGAAAACCACATGAAAAATCCTGGTTCAATGTATAGCCAACATAGTAAGTTCATGAAGAAATTTCGATAGTCGAACAACAAAATCCAATGATTCATAACAAACAATAAATTAATAAATATGCTTCTTTAGTGACTTAAAGAAAATGCCACATTTATAGCCTTTTAAGGAAGCAAATGATATACCTAAACTTGTTTAGCAATTCGTAGATGATGTTAATATCATAGCTTAAATTAAAGATATTGCAAAGAACAGGGCTTAAAGTGAACAATTGACTAGAGACAACTTCCAAGAGTGAAAATTCTGACCATTAACTTAAAAGAAGACAATCCAAGAGGTCTGAACTACCTATTTCATGGTCTTTCTTAAGAGCAGCAGCCATGCACAAAGCAGTGCCAACAGGACTGGGAATATCAATCGCCTCAGCAATTTCTTCTGGTGATGCAACTTCCACCCACCTTTTGACAACAGCCACATTCCACGTTGCCACACACAAATGCAATGGTCTAATGACAACGTCAAAAAGAAGCATTGAGCAGCAGTAAAGGATGTGAAAAATTAAATGCCAAGAACTTTTGGCAGTCATATATTCCAACAAAATGTGGTAATTTATATGCACACAGATAGCAAAGGGGTTAAAATGGTTGGAATAAGTTGCTCTATTTCATATTTTTTTTCCGCTTTTTACTCAAGGCAAATTTATGTTCGCACCCCCCGCTCCCAAAAAGAAAGAAAGAAAAAGGAAAAGCTTGAGAAAAAGACAAGTAAGCTAAGATTTAACCACAAATCCAGTAGATGAAAGGATCAAACAATGTCTAAGACTCTTTTTTCTTTCTCAAGGAATCACTTTGAATGAATATTACATTGGCATCTGCCTCCAACTTGATAGAGAAATGAGATCGTTGACCAGTTATCTGTCCTTGGCATTAGACTGTCAAAAGTATCATTGATTACTTGTAATTTCAAGATTATCTTACCATGCGGTGTTCACAAATTCAACATCCAATTGACGAATAACTCAACAGGCAACATATAACAAATGTGATGTATTTATAAAAAATAAAACAAGAGCTACAAAATAATAAATAAAATCAGCGAAAAAGTATACATTGAAAAAAATAAGAAAATTAAATGAAATGAAATCTGGTTACTTTTAACCTAAAGTCAATCAAGCAGGTTATCTTCCCTAAGTCAAATCACTAATTCAGTTTACAAGATCCTGGACTACATACACAGAAAAGCTACAACCTAGAAGTGCTTCATTGACCACTTGCAATTTTTGAAGGGGAAAAAAAACCTTGCAGTTTAGTGTTGATATGGTTAAAGCAAGAGAATTAGAAAAACAAAAAACTAAGCATACAGGTTTAGTGCAGCATACTACATACGTCAGGTTTTTGGAATTCAAGACAGCCATTGATGCACAGCCTCCATTTTCCAATATGACAAGGGCGCAGTCTGTATATTTCTTGGCCACAGCTCTATGTAGAACAGATTCGCCTTCATCATCTACAGCATTAGGGTCAGCTCCAGCCAATAGCAACTCCTGTTAGACATTTAGAGACACAAACCAGATAACTCAACCACTGGAAACAAGCAAGAAAGAGCAGCAAATATATATGATTGACATAAACCTACACGCATGCAGTCAGGTTGACCATGGTATGCACAAACATGGGCAACAGAAGGACCAAAGCCTTCCCTTAACCTGGATTGAACATCAGAGCCTCTCCTAATAAGAGCAAGGACACATTCTGGGGATCCAGCAGCTAAAGCAAAGACAAGAGGAGGATCCCCATCCTTATCCAAAACATCCACATTTGCCTCTGCATACTCCAATATTGCCTCAACAAGTTCAGCACTACCTCGCCTGCAGGCCAAGTGGAGAGCAGTTTGTCCATCAGCATTCTCTGCTTCTAAAAGTGATGAAATTGAGGTGCCACTATTTCCTGATGAAGCATTTGCAAGAAAATCTCTGTAGAAACAAAGAAAAGGGCATATGAAATATATGATAAGAGACATCATTCTTCAAAATGAGAGAATAAAATGCACTAACCTCACACCGCTCACATCTCCCTCAGAAATAAGTCGATGTAGAAGGTTAGGATTATCGGGTACAACTTCTAAGTCAGCCACAGCTGTTGGCTCCACTACATTTGATCCAGGAAATTTGGCAAAGCCACTGCACATGCACCAATAAAATTTATTAAATGCTATTACTAATTTTACTGTAACTCTGTCCTAACATGGCCAAATACACAAATGAATAACCAAAGCTAAACTGCTTTTAAGACCAGAATTAGCTATTATCTAGCCATCACAAACAATGATAAAAGGAAGTCGGACATGGGTAACAATTAAAATTTTCTTACTTATCAGGGCTTGCAGGAGGGCTGCGTGGTATCTCTTGCAAATGACGGAGGAATATTGCTAACATTGCATTAAATGTGGGTCTTTTTGATGGCTTGAACTGCAGGCAATCACCAATCATCTTCCACAATTCCCTAGGTAACCCAACACCCACTACACTAGCATATTGTGGAGGCAATTTCCGAGACTTAACAACAGCTCGATAGATTTCATCTGCACTTAAACCAGCCCAACTGCATAAAGAATTTCAGCTTGTGTTACAACAAAACTGGAACATTTATCAAAACATAGAAACGTATACACAAAGAGAAAGAAACAAAAAAAAGTAAAATAAAAAAAATTGGGTTGCTCCACATACGGGATGGAACCAGTGCACATTTCCACCAATGTACAACCAAAACTCCAGGCATCTGATTCTACTGATATGCCTATTGCATCATCCCAGAACAGATTCAGAGACTTTTTTACTGGCTCCCAAGCCTCTGGAGCAGTGTAATGTGGGCTGAGCATGGTGCAATCCATGCAGGAATGAATCTTGGAGGAATCACATTCTGCTCGTGTTTTTCGGCAAGCAGGATTCTTCAGAATTGAAGCAAGTCCATAATCAGAAACAACAGCATGACCATTTGCATCCAGAAGAAGATTGGATGGTTTTATATTCATACAAACGACACCTGCAGCATGAAGTTCTGCCACCCCTCGTGCAATATCTGCTCCATATCTGCAATTAGCAAACTCTAATTAAATCAAGGAAAAGATTACAGTCACATGATAACAGCCAATTATCTAGATATCATATAAGCTAAAGACAGGCATAGCAAACGATAGGATGAAAAAAGTTAAAGTCACATAATAACACCATATGTGATTATAGTTAGCCAACAAATAGAATTAAATAGCAAACAGCCTTTAACATCAAAAAGAAATTTTAGATAAAAAAATTGGAAAATCATATATTGCACATAAAAACACCAACTCTGATACCAAAATTTAAGAATTCTAAGCATAAAAACATTAAAAAGGATTAGAAATGAAAAAGATAAGGCAACACATATCTTTCCCGTGCATGATATTATAATTAAAATTTTCTATAGTCAATAAAAACATATAACTCATGCATAAATCGATCCACTGTCTTTGACATTTCATATTGATGAGAGCTTTGCCTATATTCTTGAGCATTTTTGCAATTGCATTCTTACTATAATAAAAAAAACTGTTACCAATTACTTTCTCTCTCCAAGAAACAATATTAGTTCCACCATCTCTCCCAAAGACAACTATTCACTCTTAAAAAATGTCACCCTTGAAAATTCATCGATTTATTTGCAGATCCTGTTGGATTAAAGAGACACCAATCTAACCAGTTACTACAAGGCAGAACAAGTTAAAATTTTAAAAGTACTTGGAAAAGGACAAGTTCGGTCCAGCCCATACTGTAATAGCAATGGTATTCACAATGTAACTGCAGCTGAAGGAAAAGGGAAGGTAGAGGGAAAGAGAAAGAGAGTAGGATTAGAAAAGCCAAGTGGTTTATTTCATAAATTATCAAAAATATTTTAAGCAACAGGAGAAACAACTAGGCAATATTCAGATAAAAGCTGTTATTCAATTAAAACGGCCAAAAATCATTTGGCAAGAATTAAAACTTGAAGGAATCTCAAAACTAAGATAAATTAACATTGTTATTAATGCAAGTATGATTTGCAAGTCAACAGCTGCTACAAAATATTTTCTTAAGTGTGTCTAACAATAGAATTATCCAAATTCTAATTAAAATTAAAGCATGGAATCATCTTCCCCACAACCGTGGCCAACATCACCAATCAAAACCAAAATAGCCTTCACTTTTTCCCCAATATACAACATTCTTCAAGCACATCTTCTGCATCCTTGGCAAAGGCAACAACTTTTTTTTTGGGGGGGGGGGTGTTAAGCAGCAAGACTTGGTTATTGCTGACTTTTCATTTGCCACATCTGACATTCATAATCAGATAGGAACCAACTTGTAACAAACTCCAAGTAACAGTAATCCATCAAAACTCACATAGTGGTTAAAAAGGTCACAGGCAGTATTAGTACCAAAATATGTCAAGTCAACAAGCACTTTGACAAATAATTCAAAGTTAAGAGGTTAAAGTTAAAATGTTTTATTCCTTCAACGTCTGCAAAGAATTTGCACACATAAATTAGAACTGAAGGTAAAGAGAATAGTTGAATATTTGAGATAGCAGAAATCTATCTTAGCCTCCATAGTAATAGATTGATCATCAAACAATCATTCCCCAAAAGTGAAAAGTTTCATTCAGCGTACATAAATGAAATTTACAATGCAAGAACAAAAACTTAAAGCACTTCCCTTGAAATCACAATATCTTAATCTACTTCATTAAAGGCGACATGAATTCAGTACGAGTTAGCATTTTTATCTGAATAACACAAACAGAAAAAATACACATAAAACATAAAGATCTGCTTGCATTTGCCTCATTAAACGAAAACCTACATTCTGAACACAATTTTTCCCTGGCTTACAAACAGCCTAGCAATCTTATGTTTTGTTAGCAAAAAGTATTAAGATTTACATTACAACATCTAGCGAAGTCAACAAAATCAACAATATTTCACACAATGAACATCAATCAAAACATCATGAAATCAATAAACAACAAAAGGAAAGGAAATTAAAATAAAAATAAAACCTTAGAACTTGCTCCAAAGTAAGTCTCCCTTCATTGTTGAACATTGCAGATTGAATCGATCCATGACACCTATCCATAACAATCCCCAAACTACTCTCTTCCAACTTAATAACTCCATGGAAAGTACAAACATTCCTACACCACATTGATGCACGCCTCAAACTATCAAGTTGACCTTGAACCCACTCTCCATCCATACCTTCCATTGCCCCTACTTTCTTCACCGCCACCTTATGCTTACACCGCCTTCCTCCTCCGCCTCCATAGACCCCACTAATTACCGCCGCCCAGGTTTCCACTCCTGCTCTCCCTCCTTTCCCCTCCCCTTTCCCTTCTATCTTCCTAACCAACTTCACTTCCGGATGAGCTGTCAGTTCAATCACCGGTCCGCATCCAGCGGCAGCACCTCCGGAACTCGAAGCATGAGACCCGCGGTTAATCCGACCACCTGTCAATTCATGGAAGAAATCCCCATTTTCATCATCATCCTCCCTCCCTTCATCATCATCATCTCCTTCATCATCCGTGTAATCGCAATCGAAATCGTTCCTGGAGTTGGACCCAGCCGAGTTCGGGTTCGAGTTAAGGAGAGCTAAAATCCCATAGTTCTTCTTCAGAGCCAGAACAGAGTTACCGACAAGGGACACGTGACGGCACCGGGGGCAGGGCAAGGAAGTATCGGATGAAGCAGAAAACATTCTGGAAAGACACTCTTTGCAAAACCCATGGCCGCATTGAAGCAATAAAGGAACTCTCTCTTCCTCGTTATAACGCGTTTGGCAAACTGAACAACAAGGTACTTTCATTTTTTCCCCCTTCTTTACTTTCCCAGAAAGTAAAAACATAAAGGAAAAAAAATAAACTCACAAACCAAACAGGGGATTTAACAACATCAATTTATAAAATAAAATATAAAATCTTTTTGTACAGGAATAATCAAGAGAGGAGAGGAAATGACAGATCCAATAAAAGGAAAATCAGGGTTTATGACAGAGATCAAAAAAATATTTTTAATAAAATTAAAAGAAAAAAAGGGGAGAAATTGAAAGAGAGACAGAGGAAGAAAGGGCTTTTTAACAGAAAGGAAATGAGGGTTTTATGAAGTAAGGATATTTATTTTCTTTTTAATATACATATTAAAATAAAAATTGGGTAGAGTTTGGCTGCTGAGAAAGAGAGAGTGTGTTGAAGCTGTTTTCACTTTGGTGACTTTTAATTGAGTTTCAGATGTTATGACTTCCTCTCTCACCAACCCGTTTCTTGCGCTTTGTTTACTTCTGTTTTTTTTCCCCTTTTATTTTAGGTTTTTTATAATTAGAGAAAATAATTTCGATTTTTATTAAATAAAAATATACACTCATCTTTTATAAAATTAATAATAATTTCTTCACATAAAAAAAAAAAGTGAAGTTAAAAGTTAGTAAAAAGAATATTTTATAAGTGTTTGGATTCAAACTCGAACACATGTAAATCATTATTTTATCTTAAGAGGCATTTAGCTCAAAAATTACATTTATAAGATAATGTAAGATTTCGGAATCACTTTTTTGTTTGAATTTCAAATATTACTTTGAACGGTTTATCTTAAGTTTTCAATGGTGACAAGAATTCGAAATATAGGGTAATTTTATTACCATCTCTTCTTTAGATAATATAAGATTTTTTGAGAATGTTTCTTTCATTTCGTCATCTTTCAAATTTCCCAAGATTTCTTATGGTGGTTTGGGGGATCTAGAGGACCATTTAACCCACTACAATAATCACATGAACATCTTGGGAGCCTCTAATGAGACCCAGTGTCGAGTTTTCTTATGACATTTACCCATGCCGCCTAGGCGTGGTATGTGTCTCTACCGAGAAGATCCATCTGCACATTCGACCAACTGGCCAGCATGTTTATGAGTCAATTTTTAGCCAACAAGAACCTACAATAGTCCTTGGCTTATTTAATGTCCATCCACCAAAAAGAGGGGGAATCCCTCCGTGATTTTGTGAAAAGATTTAATGCAGCCACAATAATCACCAAGGGAGATTCCAACGATCTAGCCATTTAGGCCTTTATTTCTAGTACCACCTACTAGTTCCTCAAGTATAAGATTGTCAATAATCCACCAGACAAACTCTCCATCCACTAAGAGATTGCCCACCAATTTATAAAGAGTGATGAGATATAGCAAGGCACCACTAGACTCTCCGCCCCTCATAGTCAAAACCCCCAATCCCTGCAACGTTTATCTTTTCTATGTAACTATGGGGGAAAAAAAAGGGCTTGCCTACAAATAAATGAACGGGGGAATAGACATTATGCTACTTAGTCCTAGGGAGGACAGCGAATGGTCTCCACTGTTGATTCCCTTAATCGTTCAAGACCCATACGAAAGGGTAAGAGTGGACAAAGCCAAAGAAAAAGGGCCCCTACAACCACTTCTAGACTTACTACAAACTCACCTCCTCCCCGTCATATATATTAAGCCAAGTGGCACATCAAAGGACATTGGAAGCCCCTCACTAATGCTACCAAACCAGTACCACAATAACTCCACCCAACATTACCAATTTCACAATACTTCAGGCTACCGTACAGAGAATTGCATCTACCCTAAGGATTCAATTGAGTCATTCATCTGGTAAGGACATTTGAAACAATTTATGGCCCATAAACCACACCAAACGAATCGATCCTATAATAAGGAAGTAGGACCATCTAATACTTGAAGGGACGATAAAAGCAAGCAGCTTATGCAAGGGGTTATTGACATCCTGATTAGGGGTAATATAAAATAAGCCACCTCCAAGTCTAAGCAGAAGATTCATCTCTGGAACATAATGTTCGTTATGACCCCTAAGAAAAAACCAAATATTTTCTCTCATTGGCAATTCCAGTTCTCAGAAGTAGATGAGAGAGAAGTTTTGGATGTTAAGGGTAATGACCTTTTCGTGGTCTCAACCATTATATCCTCATTTCAAGCAATGAGAATTCTTGTAGACACAATAAGTTCTGCCAACATTCTCAACCAAAGCTTTCTACCAAATGGGCCTTAAAGCTCCAGCACTGGAAAAGGTGAAATTGTTGTATGGCTTTGCCAATCCATCGATATCAGTAAAAGGCTTCATTACCTTGTTAATGACGCTAGGTAATGACAAGCATACCACCATTGAGATGGTTGAGTTCCTCATTGTCGATCATTCGATTGCTTATAATACCATCTTTGGCAAGCCGATCATATTTGACTGCTTAAAATGTACTTCATTTTGAATAAATTGTAGCATTGTATCCATCTTGTTCATATAAGAATTCTTGTGGCTGAATGGCTTGCATACAATTTATGTATTCTTTTGGAAACAAATATGTGCTAAAGGACAATTTTTTATGCATATTTTGTTGCAATGGTAATTTTCCTTAAGGGTAAGCAAAAAGTTAAATGTGCAAGAATTATGATGTGTTGCAGTTTCATAATTATAATAGTTCATTTTAACACATTCTTAAGCTTGTTTTTAGTCAAATTGAGTCAATTTAGTGTCACTAGTTAGATTCTTATATTTTAGTAGTATTTAGTGTTTTAATGTTATTTTCGTTGATTTTAGCTTTGTTTTTATATTTTGAATGAAATAGAACAAATGTGGTACTTTAATGGTCATGTTAGAGAGCTAAATTTGAAGTGATTGATGACAAGTATAAACTTGAAGGCATTGTTGAGGAAAACAAGACAATGTCGTGACATTATAGTATATGATGTCATGACTTAACTCACTGACTTGTACCATAACTTGAAGCAATAAGACAATGTTGTGACATTAGAGAACTCAATGACATGACATTATTCATTAAGGTGTTAAAGGACTCTTAAACAAATACTTACATCGCAGCATTCTACCAGAAAAAGTTGCGACATCGTTAACTAAATTCATGACATTAACATGATGCTACAAGGAGATGAGAAGTTGTTTGTCAATTCGTGATGTTGTGAGGTGCAACATCGCGACATTGATCCAACTATTAAGAATAACTAATGGTTACAAATGGGTATTTAATGGAATTTGAAGGCAACGTCAAGCATAATGCCTCAACATTGTATTAAAGCTAGGGTTAAACTTGTCATTTAATAAATTTAGACTTTTCTACTATAAATACTCATAGTTATTTAGATTTTTAAGGAAAAAGAGGGGAAGAGAAAATATAGATATTAAACAAAAAATACTTAGAAATTAGAGATTTAGTTTTCTTCATTGGTTTTTGTTAGTTTTTTTGTTGTTTTCGCTAAGAAGACTCTTATCTTTGGAGCTTGGATGAAAGAGTAAAGGATCAGCATCAACATTTTCAACTTGTGGATTTCATTGCCCATGAATAAGAATTTCTAAACTCTTTCCTTTTTAGTCTCCGCACTTATTTGAGATGATGATTGGAATTGTGAATGTTGTATTTGTTAATCCTATGTTGAGTTGAATTGTGTAATAGCTTGTTGTGAGGTTGAATGTTAATTGAGATGATTTATATATGTAAGTAATGATTGAATGTATTGTTTGATTGAATCGATGAACTAATTAAGTTAGAATTGATGACTCTAACTAAAGATTTAGACAAATGAGACTGATAGGTGATTTTGTTGTGTAGAAATTGGTTCCATCTTACCAAGTTATCTTAGGAATAACAATATATTTGTTCTTCACTTGTATGTGTTGTTCAATTAATGTTCAACGAAATAACAAACCATAGTTTTCTTGCGTTTGGTAATTCAAAGAGAAAGAGTCGATTTAGTTTCAAGTAGAATTTTGATTTGCTTGAATAGAATTTTCTTGCGTTGATAATTTGAAGTTCAATTAGATTGGTACTCATTTGATTAGAAAATTAATATTTTCAAATAAATCTGGCAATTGTTACCATCCATGTGGATACGATTCTTAGAATACTTGTGTATTTAGTTGTAAACAAAACTATACTATAACTTGACCCGTATACTTGCGGATCACTTATGTTTTTAATTGATTTAAATATATTTTTGAAAAGTACATTTGAGGCGAGTCAACACTTTTGCCACACGACAAGCTGACTCAACATTCTCGTTTTGATTTTTTTAAAATCTTAATTGTTGATTTTAAAGAAATGAAAATTGGACAGTTAGATAAATGTTATACTTGTCAAAAAAATAAAATATGAGAAATCTCAGATGATTTTCAGAGAAACTATTTTGGCTATAAATGTTTTTTTATTTTATTTTATCTCGGGATTCTTGAGAGTTTTATCCTATAGAAATTTTCAATAAAACCCTTCTTGTTAGATGCATTTTATAAATTCGTGTAGTGTTGTTCGATCTTTTCAAACATTTTAAATTATGTTTCGTATTTGATGGTAGAAAGTGCCAATAAAATAGAGATGATTTGCGAGAGTTTCAAAGTTAAGATTGCTTTTCTTGAAAATGGTTTGCATGCTAGGAAGAGTGTCCTCTTTTCAATATTAACTTGTTCTATTTCATTTTATCAATCAAAGTACATAGTTGTTGGAGCATATTACCTATTTGTTTGAAGCAAATAACTAGGCACTTAACATTTTTACTACGTTTATTTATGTTCAAAAAATTGCATATGACATATTTATGCATTAGTGTAACAATATATAGGGATAATATATCTAAAATATTTATTTTTCAGTTTTTGTATAGTATTAACATATTTATTTTGTAAAGTTTGTATTGTTAAACATTATCATAGAAGATGATCGCCTCCCGACGTGCAAACGTCGAGAGTGTAAATATTGCAAAAATAGAAAGATAATAATTAAATGCAGTTTTTGCAAGCGAACAGGTCAGGTTGTAATATAGTTTGTTTACAATGAAACACTTAGTAAGTATTCTAAGGATCATATCCAATGTATTGCTATTTGGAGAAAATTATTATTTAAGTTAATTATCAAAAATAATTATTAATCTACTATAGTCACGGATTAGTAATGTAATTTCCAAAGCAAGATAATATTGATAAACAAATTAAATTAACTAAGACTAAAGCTAACCCTTAAGTTAATATTATCAGCTTCTCATATTCCTAGTTTCGACAACGCGAGTTATTTTAGCCTAGATCCAATTGCATCATCTAATTATTAATTAGATTCGAGTTTAGGGTTTTAAATAATTAGCTAGTAATTAACCTAGTTATTACCTCTCAGTCTCTAACTAAATTAACGAGTTAGCATAATCTGCTTATCTCCCGACCTCACATATTATATCAGGATAGATTAAGGGATTCTTGGTAGACTTTTCTCCCAACCTCATCGTACCCGTTTTACTTTCTAGGGTTTACATACTCTTAATCTAATCTAACCAATCTAGATTAAACCATATTATTCATTTAATTAATCAGGCTAAAACAGTTGGAATATGCGAGATATGTATAAAGCATAAACTTATTCTAATATTTACACAAACTTTCAATTAACAGAGTTAAGGAAAGAGATATAAATAATAGAATAAAATAAGAGATGAAGAATGCTCATAGATTAATTGATGCAAAAGAGTAGTTCCAGAAAAATCATCGCTCGCTACAGTCTCACTTTGGAATAGGATCTTCCGATTAAGCGAACATAAAACAAACTAAAGAAAAAATGAAAAGCAAAATAAAGTCTGAAATCTAATCAGTGTAATTTGTTCCACACCCTGAAATCTAATCTGTGTAATTTGTTTCACACCCCCTTAATCTGGTTATAATTTATATAGACAAAAATCAAAAGACTAAAGTGGCCATTCATTTATAATGGCAATTAGGGTTTTAAGTTATAAAAAGACCTCTAGTTGCCCTTAAAAATCTCAATCGACGCGCACAAGAATTTTTGGCCGCGTAGAAGCAGTGTTGCAACATCAGACTCCAGTGTTGCAACATCCAGTCTGTGTCATGACATCCGATTGTCAGTGTTGTGACATATGTGGCAATTTCGCCCCAGGGTTTTGTTTTTGCTTGTCTTCGGTGTCGCGACATTAGTGTTCTGGTATTGCGATATTGGCATCAATTTCAGTCCAAATGTGCACTTTTAGCTCCCAATCCATCTGATATAGCCACATAACCTTATTTAGATATTAAAATGTTGTAAAAACTATAGAAAAACATAATTTACTAAATCAAATGATAAAAACATAAATATATACTAAAATGTCTTGATTTAGCTATTAAACATGCTAAAGTTAGTGAAAGGGGATGTGAATAATAGCCTAGATTGTGGCAGATTAGAATATGAGTAAAAGGTTTAGAGCCCATAACTAAACTATTCATAATAGAAGTTGTAGTAATACTTTTACTATACCTTTTCCATGTTCTCACCCATTTCCAAATTGCCCCTATATCAATAGATTTCTCCTTCTTAAAACCTTTTAAACTAAGATTAGATATTGAATATGGAGTAACAATTGTATCAAAAGACTACGACCCCCCATTAACATTGGGCAAATCCTTAATTAAAATATTGATAAAAAAATTCTACCTAAAGAGGATGCAAACCCAAATCATATGTTACTTTATATAGACCATCTTAGAGCCTAAATCACTTAATCATGAACTAAATTAGAATTCAAATCCATATAACCTCAATTGACATAGTAACATATTGAATTAGCTTTGAACCAGTATCCACATCTTTAGTAGGTAAATCTCTTAGAGTTAATTCTAAAAACTCAACTTAGATATAATGTAATGTAGAATCTTTCAGTATTTCAAACAGAATCAAAGCTTGGATATTTGAAGGCTAAGATTCTGTATCCTGAGTAATCCCATCCAAAATGGGCTCAAGTTTACGAAATAATTTATGCACAACATCCACATTTGGCCTCCTTGCTGATGCATTCTCTAATGCATAATGAATCAATTTCTTGATTGGAGAGGCTCTCAACCAGTTACCATATTGTTGATAATCATTAGAAATTGTTCCCTGGTCCCTTGAATTCTCACATTCAACATCATTATGACCAAGTACTCCATAAATATAACAAAATATTGGGAATCTTTCATACTTGATTATGTCCTAAATGGATTTTCCACAAGCCCCTTTCAAAGAAATAAATCCCAACAATGGATTTTGTACATTAATTTCAACTCAGACGGGGATAAACTTTCCCAACCAATGTGCTCTAGTTTAGACTAGGGGTGTTCATTCGGTTAACTGACCGGTTAACCGACCCGAAATGTTATTAACCGAATTAACCGACCTTTCAAAATTTTTAACCGTTAACCGAACCGAAATTTTTTCAAAAAAATTAACCGAACCGAATTTTTTTCGGTTAATTTGGTCGGTTAACCGAATTAACCGAAAATTATATTTTTTTAAATTTTTGGTTAAAAATTAACCGAATTAACCGAATTAACCGAATTAACACTAGCCTCAATAGATGTTGGTTCAGTTGACAATTCTGCAAGAAAAACATATATAATAAATTAAAATACATTTATGATATTAAACATATTTTTATGTTGAGTTTTAGAAAAAACATAGTTTAGATATTGAAAGGTTAGAAGCGATTTTAGGTGAAATTATATGCTTTGATTTTAATCGGAAGAGAAAGACATTCAGCTCTTTTGAGATACCATTTGTCAATATTACAATGGAATGTCAAATATTTTCAAGTAAAATCCCATTCCCATGTACAAAGATCATAACAATTGCAATTGAACACATTGTCTTCAAATAGAAGAAGTTAATATATTTTAGAAAATTTATCCAAATCTGCTGCAATAGGTAGGCAATACATTGAAATCTCTCCTAATAGCTTTGTCCTCTCAACACCTACTTCTTCATGTTCTAACACAGCAACCAACTTGGTGCAGCTATACTATATATTCCTAATATCGGATAACATCTCACATTACAACTCTCCTATAACAGTTAAATCCAGTACCACTCACCCAATTTACCTAACACCACTATTCAACTATAAAAAATTCAGGGCAGAGAGCCGTAAGGTGAATGCTGTCATAAACTACGAGTTGATAGCAAAGCCAAATCAAACCAGAAGATTTAGTGTTTGATAATAGTTGCATAAGGTGGACCTAATCACTAAATTAAAGAACATGCTATGCCTTAAATAATAACTTATTATAACCATTAGATGCCAAATGTTGAATGCAAATGATGCTATGAAATTTATCTCATGTTAATTGGAAAGGAAAAGTACAAATGCCATTGCTTGTAAGTTCTGACAGAACAGGTGAACACAAAGTAAGCATATAACGAAAGCATGAAACACCCCAAACCCAGCCCACGAGTTTTGACCAGATTTGGTATGTTCTTCAAGTAAACCGGTTTCAAATTCTTTTGTTACTTAGAGAAAAACTTGTGTGATTTGAAAGAAAGTTTATTGTTTGGGTTGGGCTTGTGTTGAAAACAAACTGGATTTTTATATTAGAAAACCCTTTTTTTAATTTTAAGTAATAAACATATCGAGTATATTTTAAAATAAAATACTTAGTCTTTAACTTAATCAAAATTTGTAACACAATAAAACAACAAGTAGAAATAAAAATCGTTCATCATGGCCTTATGGCCTTATTACATCAAATAATTCCCAAAATAAACTTAAAGTACTTAATTAAAATAAAAGTCCCAAATAATAAAATTTTCCTTGCTGTGCATGGCCATCCCTAAGCTTCTGCCGAGCCCGGTCCATTACTAATCGTCACCTGAAAATAGTCCCACAACGGGGTGAGTCAACAGACTCAATGTGTACACAACACTAAATCATAATAGAATCAGGCATACAATAGTTACACATTCAAAACATAAAATACAAGTTATGATGCATTCCCAAACCCAAACCTAATTGTCCATCCGCTACACACCCCCGTACCTGCCAGTCACACCGTGGGGACTACTAAGTCGACCCTCCTTCCGCTACACTCCAAATTGAGGTCTTAGGTCACCGCATTCGTGGTCTTAGGTCACCACGTTCAGATTACTGTGGTCTTAAGTCACCACTTTCAGATTACTGTGGTCTTAGGTCACCACTTTCAGATTACTGTGGTCTTAGGTCACCACTTTTCACTTCCCCTTTATCATATAACCCGAATGCCCCATATATTTCATATCATGCATATCATACTTAAATTCACATTCATGTCACTTTTCACATGTTAAAATATAACATATTTCGTAATCCTAGCAGGAGTAGGAAACGTACCTGAGTATTTTGTACCATAACATGGTACCTTAGCCACTTTCATATTCTTAATATCTCATATATTAATTAAACATAGCCATAACACATATTACGAAATAGTGTGGGGTACACACCTGATTCGCTTAGCAAATTCCTTGAGATCTCGAAATCTGATCTACCGCTTAGATCCTTAATCCCTACATTTGATTAATCACCTACTAATTTAATAAAAAGCCATTTGGCCATAAATCCAAATCCTAGTAGGATTAGTATTCTTAAACTTACCTTGTGGATTTTAAATCCCGAAACTCACCGAATAACTAGGGAACACGTGGCTTATGGTGTACCTTCGGGAAAAGAACTTCTCCTTCCTTGTAGTCGACACTTAGTAAATCCCGAAAGATCTCTTCAGCAACAGATATTAAGGGTATTAGAATCTTAATTTCGACAGCCTTAAAAGAAATAGAATGAGAATCTAACCTAATCTTACCCTTACTGAAGAATTTGATAGAACTCTTGCTTGAACCCTTAGCAGTATTCGACTATGGCTTTGATGTGGATAACAATTTCGGCTCTTGAGGCTTAGTGAGAAATCGACTAGGGCTATTGGTATCTTCGGCTTTTGATTGTGTTTGTAATAGAAGAAGAAAAGAAAAGAGAAAAAGAGAATAATGACAGAGAGAATTCGGCAGAGAGAAGAGAAGGAAGAAAAAATTGATGAGTAGCCCTATTTTCCTCCTTTTATAGCCGAACTACTACTCAGAATCCCTTACTTGGCCACCACTCTTCTTATTTGATAGCTTTATCTCTTAATTTAAAATAATTAAAGAAATATCCTTTATTATCTCTTATCTCTTAATAAAAATAATACTAATAATATCCTCTTTTATCTTTCCTTATCTATCAAAATAAAAGAAATAAATCCATATTTATCCATCTATTATCTCTCAAAAAAAATAATCCAATTTTTTCCAGAGGCCCTAAGTGGCATCTCCAGGCCACTTTTCCAAGCCTGTTTGTGTGTCAAATTTCACAAACTTTCTTTTAAGGCCACATTGCCTTAATTTCCTCTTTTAAACTTTAAAACTCGACATTTCTAAGTCATTTCTAAGTTTCCAAAAATTTTCGTTCGGCTCTGTAAACTTGACATTTCCTTACATTTCCAAGTTTCCAGAAATGTTCACTTCCCTCTTTTGAATCATTTCCAAATCATTTCCTTACATTTCCTAGTTTCCAAAAATGTTCACTTTCCATTTTTAAACTTAACATTTCTATACATTTTCAGGTTTCCAAAAATGTTCTTTTCCAAATCATTTCCATTCATTTCTGGGTTTCCAGAAATGTTCGAAATTTATTCCTAGTACATAAAACATGTCACTTCGTACAATTAAACCGAAAATGCATAGGCCCTTTCCAGGATGTTACAAAGCATCCACAGGTCCACAAGTGTATACAATCTACATTCTACAATAATATAGTAATTCTATAAGCATACCAAATGTAAGTCCAACATTTGGTACTTTCTAAGACATGGCAAACCACATAAAACGTAATTCTATAAGCATATAACGAAAGCATCCACAGGTCTACAAGTATATAAATCTACATTGCATGATTTTGAGTCAAGTATACATATAGGGAATAGCTGTGACTTGGGAGGTGGGCTATATGTTTTAGTTATCAAATCACTTCAGACAGTTGGACACAAATCCCTTGTTAATGCACATACAGTTTCATGTTTAATACATGCTTTTAAAGATTAAAGCAAGACGGACGACTTGTCGGTGAGTAAACAAAAGGACCCGTTCAAAACCGACAACTACCTGACTACTTCCATATTATTGTTCAACAAATAAAAGTTCTTTACAAGGGTTATATGGTTTAGTTATCAAAGCATATAAGACAGTTGAACACAAATCCCTTGTTCATAAAATTTCATTTTTAATACAGGTAACTAAGACACAATTAATGATTACAAGAAAAACCCAGAAAACACAAGGATTTTAAAGGTAAAATCTCCAAACCAGAACAAAATATATTGCTTTTGTTAACAACTCAAATCTATATGCAACACAGATTTTCAAGAAAGAAGGAACAAAACTGATTAAAGAAAGCTGGATCCGGTTAATAAATCATGGTCTCCTGACTAAAAGCTGTTCTAACGTATCAAATTGAGCATAATGAGAATCGATTTGAACACTACGCTTTAATCTAAGACTTGACCTTATTGATCATTAAAAGCTACATTGATGACATTCCCAAAACAAATTAGATTGAAAAATACATTGAAACTACTAGCATCTGTCACTTCAAAGGCTATTTCTCAACTAAATATGACTATAAAAATCAAAGGACGGGAAGAACAAAAAAATTAAAAGAACCCCTAAATTGACACTGCATTTCCCGGAATAAAACTGGAAATTAATTTCTAACTCAGAAAATTAAACATCGAATTTTAAGAGGTTGGTAAACAACCTACCTAAACTTTGAGCTAGTAAAAAAAAAAACTTGTATTAATGGAGTTTTGCTCTTTTGTCTGATATGTAAGCATTCTTTGAGCTAGTAAAAGCCTACCTAAACTTGAACTCGCCGGTGATGGATGGTGACCTGGTAGACGCCGGAGTGACGGACGGAAGGTGGCTGGCCTGGTAGAGACTTTGGAAGTTATCAATTAGGGATTTGAAGTTGAAAGGGGTATTTTTTTCCTGTCGTGTTTACTGTGAGTGACTGAGTAGGGAGTTTAGTTTAGTTTTATTTATTAAATTATTAATAAAATGATATAATTTGGTTGGGTTGGGTAATTGGGGGTTGGGTATTTGGGCTTGGTTGGTAATTGGGTTTGGATTGGATTGGGTAAGTGGGCTTTTATATATTATAATTTTATTTTTTAATTTTTTCGGTTTAACCGAAAAAATTCGGTTAACCGACCGGTTTCGAACCGAATTAACCGTTAACCGAAAAATCAAAAAAATTATTAACCGACCCCCCGACCGGAAAAATTCGGTTAACCGACCGATTAACCGAATTCGGTCGGTTAACCGAATTTTTTCGGTTTTACCCGAATTTTGCACACCCCTAGTTTAGACCAAAAGCAACAAATCTACCTATTGATTATCAATAAACTCAGCCATGTTTTTTTTCATAAACTTCAGAGGTAAACCATACACCCTTACTCCAAAATATGTTTTTCCTTTGGTATAATCAAATAACCCGAGTTCACAATTATAATTTTGAAATGATAAAATATACTTGTCAAAAGATCAATGAGAACTTTCTAATACCTTGATTCTATCCCATATTAGACCAAACTTAATAATAGTAAGACTATCATCCAATGACTGAAATTCATTAGATTTTGAAAGCCTCTTATAAAGACATGTAAGTAAATGGTGTTGGAAAGTGTGGTTTTGGGACCCCATTTTTGTAAATCGATATCATAAATATTTTTTTAGGTATATTATGGGTGAATTGAATTTTGGATAGGTAATTTTATCGAATTAGTAATTAATCAAGGTACAAGGACTAGATTGTAAAAGTAGTAAATGTGCAATTACTAAAGAAACTTCAATTAGAACTTAAATGGGGATCTTAAGTAGCAATTGTACCACTATTAAATTAATATTGGACTGTAAAATAGCATAATATATGTGCATATATTATAAAATTATAATTAAAATAATAAAATGAACAAAATAAAACATAAGTAATATAATAAGTTAGGGGGGTTAGTGAAAAAAAAAGCATACTTCCCCATTTGTTCATGCAACTAAAAGAAGAAAAAGGAGAAGAGAAACGTTTCGCCTTAGGGTTCCAATTTCAATTCCAAAATTTGTTAATTCTTTTTTTTTTAATTTTTATGTTTTTGAAATCCCAAGAGCTTAATCTAGCTGACTAGTGTGTTATTTTTCAGAATTTTTAAAATTTTAAGAAGTTCCATTGATGAATCTTTGAAGTTTTAATTGTTAAATTGATAGTTTTTAAGCTTAGAGTTGAAAAATGACTAAATTGTGAAGAAAATTTACAATTTTGTTTAATAGGGACTAAAATGCATAAATTTTAAAAAATGAGGTAGAAATGAGAAATAGGAGGTCCTAAGTGGACTATAGAGAAATCAACTAGAAATTTGGGGTTTTAAATTGAAAGTTATGTTAGTCTCGAATTTAGGGACTAAATTGAATAAATTGTAAATGTTGTTTAAATTTTCAATTGAGTGTGAATTTGTTTGTATATTGATGATTGGGTATGTTTATGTTAATTCGTAGCTAACGTCGACCCGAATTCCTCAAAAAAGAAAGGAAAATACAAAGTTGTCGACAAACAGCTTAGAATTTACAGTTTGTATTTCTATAATTCGAATCACTTTAATTATTGCATTTATGAACTGATTTTGCATGGTGAGATCATAAGGTAAATTAGAATTGATAGATTGAGTTGAATGGATTCGGTTGATTTGTTAGTTGTGATAAAGGACTAAATTGAGTAGATGCAAAAATATTGTATATTGTTATATTGTTATATTTGTGAAATTGAATCTATATTGAGATGGATAATGTTGTCATATATATGACTGGATGATTGGTTGATGAAATTGTGATATGGAATTGAAAAATTGGCTTATAAATGGAATCGAGAAATGGTTACTCTATTAACTGTTCGGCCAGAGTCGAATATAGTTGACATGCCATAGGGTAGGAAAAGTTCAAGGTTACTTCAATGACAAGTCGGTGAGTGTTGGGCACACTTATAATTCGGTTATACCGATGAGCGTTGGGCGCAAGCTACTACTTCGGATTTATCCGATGAGGCACTGGGTGTCAAACTGGTGTGATTGGTTGGATTCGTGTATTCGTTCGAAATAAGGAGATAAAATGTAAAATAGAATAACTATATATGAAATGAGTTGAAAAGATGATTGGTTAAGTTCTTCGAATTCATGAGCCTGAAAATTGAAATGAATTGTGGTACCTAATGGTTGAGATTTCAATTGTGATATGAAATGAAATGGTTTATGTTTATATACTAGTGAATTGTGTTGGATTGTGATAATGAGTTTGAGAAATGGTATAATTGACATGATAACTTGCATACCAATATTTGATCTTTAGTTCATTCATTTGAATGACTTATGTTATGTTATAATGATTGGATTATAGAAATACCACTGAGTTCATACTCGATGTGCGGTTTTGTTTTCCATGCGCAGGTTAGGTTTCGCTTGTGAACACTCGTTGATATCAACTTCCAACAGAGATCCCAAACTCATCATGTTGGTGATGTTTTGTTATTTTGTTTGTATGAACCTGTTGGGTCTTATAAGTATTTTATTCTAAGTTGGAAGATAATTTTATATTTTATATGTTTGTGTATGTACATATATATATGATAAATGGTAATTGTTTGAATCTTGTGAACAATAGGGTGTTGGGATATGCTTAAGGGTGAATTGGATAAGTAAATATGGTATGAAAGGTTGAGGCTTAATTGAAATTGGTAAGTTTTGATATAGTTAACTTGTTATGGTGTAATAAGATGATAGGTAAGTGAAATGGCATGAAAAATATGGAAAATGGTTACGTTTATTATTATGACCCTAATTGATTGGTGTGGTAAGCATAATGTGTACATAAATATGCAGCTTGAATTTTGAATAGGTATGTGGTGTACCATGTTAGACATGATTTGACTTTGGTTGAATGGGATTTGGTGATTTGCATGTGTTTTGAATGTAGTTGGATATGTCAAAATGTTTAGGTACTTACCATTTGGTCATTTTGGAGTTGCAACTAGCTTGAATTGGAGGGAGTTAGAAATTGTAGGTTTTTGAGTAAGTTTTGTTTGCAGTAATAGCCCATGACGTCATGACGTTATTCACATGTCGTTGCAATGAGGGATCTACGTTGCCACACCAAATTTTGGGTTGTCAGGACGAATTTGAACTCCAGATCACGCCGTGACAAGGAACTCCCTCACGTCACAACGTTGGTCCTGCATTTTCAAACTTTTCATTTTAGTCATTCGAATTTAAATTACTTTAGAGCTTCTGTAAGCTCGTATTAAGCCCCAAAAATGATTGCATTTCATGTTGATTATGTAATTGCTTGATTTATTATCAATAAATTGCATAACTTAAGCATGATTTGTTTGTGGCTGCTCTGATAATTAATGTAACATTCCGCTGCTCAGGCCTGGCAATTGGGTCGAGTAATAGAGTGTTACATTTCTTATTTGATTGTAGCATACTAATAATAGCATATCAGTTTTCTAGTCTAAAATGCAAAAGCTTATAAAGTACCCATCTTTTAGCATTTGGAGAACCATTTGGATCCTCAATATCCTAGAATCACTCAAAAAAACATTTCAAAAGATTACAAAAAGCTACTAGAAACTGAAAAACTACCAAGAAATTAACAATTGTTTCTTAGAAAAAAAAACCAAAATCTCATCACTATAACCATACTCATTACTTCCATAACTTTTAAAGGAAAAAAAACTACTTTTAATAAAAAAAATATATGTTGTTTGTAATATTTTATATATAATATATAAATTTAATCTCTCATACTCAAATTATTTATGGCTAGATTAAGAAAAGTTTAGAAAAGAGCAAATTTTCCTTATCTAGAAATTGATCTAGCTTATAAGGTCTTTGAATTTTTTTTAATATAATAAATTACTTTGTGAATTTTTTTTGATCTAGCTTATCCACGACGATTAGACTCAAAGGGAAGCACAACTAGAAAAGAGATAAAACCATGGAATCAAGAAAGAAAAGAGTAAATAAGAGAAAAAAAAAGAAAAAGAGAAGTGGAGTTGGCTTTGTCGCAACCTAGTTAACCCAATGTCGATTTATGCCAAATCAGCTAAACTAGGGTCGACTTAGGCTTTCCTTCCCTTCTATCCCTTTTTCCTTCTCTTTTTTTTCCACCCTTCATGATTTTGAATCCCTTAATTTTTTTTTCTCTAGTTTTTGTTGTTGAAACGAATTTTCTTTATCTATGGATAATAAATTTTGATGTATTGAAAATACTCGTATTCATAAAAACTTTCATTTTCGTACTTACCTTAAATGTTCTTTTCTTTATTTATAGTTTTTATAATTTAAAAAATGATTTATAATAATTTTATAATTTAAAATTAATAATTTCATACAAATAGAATTTATTTAAATATTTTATTTATTGACTTTATAAGAAAATTGGTTTCTTTTCCTAATTCTTTTGAATGAATAATAAGATTATAATTTCATGATCTTCGGCTTAGTTATTAAATTTGAACCTCAAAAAGATTGTCCTCTCAGCCAAGTTTTGGGCTCTTATCTTCTTTTCAGCTTGCGATGGGCAGTCAATGTCATCAATTTCCCAAGCCCACCTGATTTTGTTGCCTTCTACCATCTTCTTATATTGGCCCAACATTGTTCTATTTTCACTAAAGTTTTGGATTTTTTTTATGATTAATGTATTTTTATATTCGTTTTATTGTGAATAAGAATAAACTCTTTTGTTTTTCTAAAAAAAATTATTTTTAATAATTTTATTTTTAATAATATAATATATTTTATCACTACAACTATAAATTTTTTTATAGTTTACAATTTATGATAAATTCGAATTTTTTATAATTAAATTCTAAATATTTTTAGAGGTTGAAATTTTAATTTTTTCTTCACAAATCTAGAATGGTATCAAATAAAATTTTAACATAAAAAGAGAAGATGTTCCCAATCCTTAATCAAAACCCAAAATGGCATAGGAGTTTTCTCTATAGCAACAAATTTCCTCCACCTAATATTTTTGCAGAAATGAGAATTTCTGTAAAAAAAATTTTAAAATATGTCATTAATCCTTATTTTTACAAATTTAGTCTCTCTAATTTTTCATATTTCAAAATTCACATCAAACTATTAATAACCTTAAATTTCTTTTGTTAAATTTGTTGCCGCGATGTTTTAAAATTTAAAAAAAAAAAGTATTTACTTGGTAATCATATAACTAAAAATGACGTTAAATAAACCTAAATTTAACAAAATAAATTTAGCAATGTTAACAGTTAGACTTGAATTTTGATATCTAAAAAATAGAAGGGTTAAATTCTTAGAAATAAACATACCGAGACTAAATTTTAAATTTATGAAGAATATAAGGACTTATGACATATTTTAACAAAAAAAAACTATATAAAAAGCTGTGAAGTGGTGACTTTTTGAGGAATTTAATTTGTTGGAATGTAATTCCAATATTTAGTATAAAAAAATTATTTACTTGAAAATTATTTTCTTACAAATAATGGAAATTTATTCCTTGATAAGTGGTGGGAAAGTTACTTTCCCATGTTGAGGTAAAGGGAAAAGAAAAATGTAAGACAATTGTTTTGGTTAAAAATAAAAGATTGTAGTTTTTTTTTTTAATAATCTCATTACATGTTTTTGATTATATTTGTTTTATTTTTACATAATGCCTAAAATTATCCAATAACTCCTCACCCTAATAAGAGAATAATATGCTTCAGCATACTAAGGGCTAGTTTGAAAAATGCTTTTGAAAAGTGCTTTTGAAAAGTACTTTTGAGAAGTGCTTTTGAAAAGTTTGTTTTAAAATTTGAGTGTTAGCATTGCTGTCAAAAAGTATTTTTGAGAATAAAATATCTATTTTAGACATGTTATTATCAAGTAACAAATATACATTTAAAAAAATTTAAATTAGTTAATATTATTATATTTAATAAGAATATAAAAAAATTACTATAACTTGTTAATATTTTAATATATGAAATATAAATTTTAAATATTTTTAAGTAATTATTACTTAAAATTTAATTAGAATATATAAACTACATTTTAAATATTAAATATAACCATTAAATATTTAATTAATTTAAAAAAATTTTTTTTTAATTAATGATTTACACTTTATTAAACACCACCAAAAAAAAGGAAAGTACTATATTTAGAGGGGTAAAAAAAATAATTAAGCACTAAAAGTACTTTTGGGAGAGGAAAAGCTAAAAATTTTAGCTTCTCCTTTTTAGAAGTACTTTTCAAAAGTAATTCTGAAAAGCTAAAAATTCTAGTCAAAAGCAGCTTGTCCTGCACAGCTTTTCTTCCAAAAGTAGTTTTGTAGCCAGAAGTGCTTTTAAAAAGCAATGAAGAACTGGCCCTAAAACCCACGTCCTTCTACATTAACAATAATGCCTATACTAATCGAGCTAAAACTCAATAGACAAACTATTTTTTAGTCTCAACCATTCACCCCTTTTCATCGATATATCATAAGATGTATTATTCATGTAAATAAAATGAAATTAATTAAAGTTGGTATTTTATTTTTTTTCAACTTTTTAAGATGCATTATTTTTAGACAATATACAAAAACTCTCATAAGAAATTTATAATTGAAAAAAGTGATAAATATTGTCAATATTTCATATTCAATCATTTGCTTGAATATTTGATAGGTTACATGAATGTTTATATTATGGTAAATATAAATTAAAATAAAATTTAAATTTTAAAATAAATTGTAATTGATAAAATTATCCACCAAAATAATAAGAATATACATAATTCAAAAATTTAGACATGTTGTTTTCAAACTTACATTCCTTAAATTATATATTTTAAAATATGTGTATAAAATTAATATGTTTTAACTTATATTCTTAAAATGTATTTTTAAAATAGATATTTTTTACTAAATTTATTTTTAAATTAAATAGATTTTTCGACATTATCTTAAATTTTTTAGAATTTTTATTCTGAAAATTTAGGCTTGTGTTATCTTAAAGTTTTATATGTTTTTTTTCCATTATTTAATAAGTCTTCACTTTTAGAAGTTTTTGTCTACTCATGTAGTACGCCTTTTAGTCTTGCTTATGTATGTAGTCTTGCTTTTGCGAGTAATTTTAGGGTTGGTTTTGTCGCCGTCCCCTCTAGTTTGGTGGATGCTCAATTCTTTTGCAGGTTTATGCCCGCCGCTTTAGACCATCCACGGTTGATTTTCTTATTGTATTAAGTGCTTGCAACCACTCCTGATAAGTTGTGACAGAACTAATTGTCAAAGTGTCATAATGTTCTATTGATGCTGAAACTGAAGTTTTTATTGTGTTGATGGAGCTTTTCCTTTAACGCATACAACGAATGTTTGTTACTTTTCCCCCCGAATTGTATGAGCTTATGAATTTCTCTTTTAAAAAAAATATTATCTTAAAACTATTCTCTAAATAAATCTAATGCAAAAGAAAATGTAAAAAAAATATATTATAAAATGAAATACCTATTAATAACATAGATATTTCCTACTAGCTAATTTAGTAACAAACAATTTAATTATAACTTAAAAGTACAATGTGCAAAAGACAACCATTAATTATTTATAAACATAATATGCTATTTTAAAGTGTAGTTATCTAAATTCTTAATAAAAATATTAAAGATGGAATATTTATTTAATTTATTTAATAATATTATATACTTAATATATAAATATTTTAATTAATAACAGCTCTCACTTTTATATTACTTGTCAAAAAACTAGTTACCCTATAATTATTTCTCTCCATTTTTGTGTAAATATCTTAGTTTAGATACTATATTTTGTTGAATTGATAATCAGAGGATTGGATGAATAGAATTATACTCCATATCACATTAACATACAGTGCTATGTTTATATATACATGAGAAAAGAAAAAAAAAAAAACTTAACCTCCAAATTGATTTCAGTAACAAATTATCTAACTAATTCTTTACACTCCCCCTCAAGTTGTTGAGTTATAAATGTTTTGAACTCCCAACTTGGGTACAAGATATTCATGTTGTTGTACACTTAAACTTATGGTCATGATATTAGATAATTTCTCTTTTTTTTTTTTGTAACATGCTTAGTGTAGAGCAACCCACTTTGAATTTTCTCTCTCTTATGAAGTGACAATCAATTTTTGTATGTTTGGTTCTTTCATGAAACACTGGATTTGTGGCTAGTTGCAATGCTGCTTTACTATCACAATATAATATTGCTGATTCTTGACATTTGACCCCTAACTCTTCATGCAACCCATTTAACCATACCAACTCAACCACTGTTGTTGCCATACTCCTATGGTCGACTTAGGCAGATGAGTGTGAAACCATGTTTTTTTCCCCATGAGATTAACAAATCACTCAATTTGATACAAAAACTAGATATCGATCTCCTTGTCAATGGACATGATGCCCAATCCGAGTCACAATAAGCACTCAGCAAATCACCTTCAGCAGGAAAAACAATCCATCCACACCCTGGCTCGTTTTTTGATGAATCTTATAACTCGCATGGCTGCTTTATAATGCCAGTACTTGAGATGTTGCATAAATTGGCTGAGATGCTATACCGCAAATGTGATATCCAGCCTAGTGTACGTTAAATAAAGTAATTGTCCTATTATCCTTTGATACATAGTGACATCTTCAAGGATTCTGCCATTACTAACAACCGAAACCTTTGTAATCTTTTGGTTTTGCTCCAAATGAGTGGCCACATTATTTGCCTCACCTAAACCAGCATCGGAAATAAGTTCTAGCACATATTTTCGCTGATTCAAAACAATTCCTGCCTTATGATCTCATCCCCTTTATACGAAGAAAATACTTTAGATTTCCCAAGTCCTCCATCTTGAAGTTCTGAAGTCAAATCATTTTAAGCTCCTTCACTAATACATTATCATTGCTTGCTATCAGTAAATCATCAACATAAATCAGCATGATCACCAACTTATCTCCTTTCTGCTTTGTAAACAATGAAAAGTCATATTTGCTCTGACTAAATCCATTACTAAGAAAAGCTATTGAGCTTGATATTCCATTACCGAGAAGCTTGCTTCAAACCATAAAGGGACTTTTGCAATCGACAAACAAAAGTCTCTCAATGAGTGTGAAATCCCGATGGAAGAGTCATATACAACTCCTCATGAAGATCCCCTTGTAAAAAAGCATTATACACATCCATTTGGAACATGGGCCAATCAAACCAAGTTGTAAGAGCAATAACAACTCGAACAGTAACTTGTTTAACAATTAGAGAAAAAAGTTTCATGATAATCAATTCTTGGCTACTGAGTAAACCCCTGACCAACCAGCCTTAACTTGAAAGGTTCCACCGACCCATCCAAATTATACTTAACTTTGTAAACCCACTTACAACCAATCGAGATCTTGAAACTAAACATTGCTTCTATGAACTCCGTGACACGAGGTTAGCCCCAATGTATTTGCAATAACCTAATATGGAACTTCTATCTTTTATATCACTCCCACAGTCAGCATAAAAAAGGCACTTAGACCACCACAAGTTGAGAATGACATGATCAACCCATAATCGATGGTTCCATGTAAATAGCGAAGTATACACTTAACTGCAACCCAATGTTCAACACAAGGTGATTGCATAAACTGAGCAACTTTAGTAACACTGAAGGAAATATCAAGCCTTGTGTGACAAACATAAAGTAATGCTTCAATAATTCTTCGATGGAGTTGAGGATCATCAAATTACTCCCCAATGTCTTTACAAAGCTTTCGTGATGCAACCATAGGTGTGGAAGTTGAATTGTAATTCACTATGTTTGCCTTTTGTAATAGTTCTGAAACATACTATTTTTGGCTCAAAACAAGCCATTTACCAAACTTTTTTACTTCAATGCCAAGAAAGTATGCAAAGTAGCCAAGATCTTTTAAGAAGAACTTAACATTGAGTTTTTGCACAAGTCGATCCACTTCTGTTGGAGAATTGCCCGTGATCAAAATGTCGACATACACAATAAGATACAACATGGTACCTTTGTCTTGGAGAATAAACAAATGAGAGTTAGCTTTTAATTTTGTGAAGCCCAATTCACCAAGGTGGTCTTTAAACTTGGAAAACTTGCTACTAGGTGCTTGATGCAGCCCATACAACGCCTTGTGTAACTTACATACTAAAGGAATTCCATTCAAAGTTGTTTTTTTAAATCCTAGAGGTTGTACCATGTACACTTCTTCAAATAAATCACCTTTAAGAAAGGTATTGTTGATGTCAACTTGATGAATCTGCCACTCATTCACCATTGCCACTGATAGCAAAACATAGACTGTGAAAGTTTTAATAATCGAGCTATAGGTTTTTTTGTAATCGTGGCCTGCAACTTGCGAGAAGCCTTTCCCAACCAGCCTTGCCTTATGCCTTTCAGTTGTTCCATCAGCATGTTTATTGACCTTAAAAATCCAATTGCACGCAATTGGAGTTTGATTTGATGGCAAAGGCACAAAGGACCAAGTACCATTATCTACAAGTGTTTGATACTTAGCCATGATAGTAACTGTCCACTCAGGTGATTGCAAGGTAGTATGAACATCTGGTGGGATGTTCTCATCAACAATTACAAGATGTGATTTAGGCTTGAAGAGGCTTGCTTTATTATTAGTCACCATGGGATGAGTGTTGATGGACACTATGGAAGCTGATAGAAGGGAGGAAGTCTCGACTTGTGTAGACTCCACTATCGAATCTTCTCTAGCATCAAAACAGACATCTTGAGATAGTTCATCTTTGATAAACCGTAATATAAACATATTTTAATCCCACATTTAGCATACTTTTGGATGATTTAAGCCTTGAATTGTGGAATTTGGTGCTCTTAATCCTTTAATTTCATGTTTTATACTTAGGAAAGCACCAGAGGATGAAAAGAATGAGAAACGGGCCTAAAACAGAGTAAATGGGCCAAATCACGAAATCGACACGGCCTGGGCCCAAGCCACACGGTCGTGCCTCCTTAACAGACCTGAACACAGCCTGGCCATGATTCACACGGGCGTGTGCCATGGGCGTGTCCCTGCCGTGACAAAGAAGAGTTTCATTCGGATTAGGGTACTTAGAGGCAAAGAAAACCATTCCAAAAGCTTATATAAACACCCTAGAGGCCAACCTTCAGGGGGCGTCGAGTTAGGCCAAAGAGCCGAGCCAGAGAGGCCAGAATTGTGGGATTTACTCGAAGAAAGCCAGTTGATTCACCTCAAGAAGCCGGAGTTATACTCAAGACAGAGGATCTTCTCTTCAATTCCTTTAGGGGGTTTTAGGGTTTTTCTTATATTTTGTTTTATATTTTCTTCTGAGATGTATTATTTTATGATTATGAATTAAACCCCTCAAATACCTGAGGGGGATGAAACCTAAGACGAATCTTGTTATTGTTTTCTGAACTATATGATAAATACTTGATTTGTTCTTAGTTATGTGTTCTTAATTCTTGCTTTGATATTTCAAGATATTGATTCAAGTATTGACGTGCTTAGGCAATGGAGCAAAAGTCCATGTTTAAGAGTAGATCTAGCATAATTAAGCGGAGTTGATCGCAACCCTAGAAATAGGATGACGAAAATCTGCCGGATTAGGGTCAAACCTAATACGGGAGTTCATAGATCGAGTTAATGCAATTCTAGGGGTTTTAATTAGAAAGAGATTTCAATTAATCAACCTAGGATTAGACGTTAGTAGCCTCGAAAGAGGTATTAATATAAATTAGGAAATCTTACGGATCAAGTCAAGTGAATAAATCGTCTGGTTCAGAGTTAAATAACAAGTGAAGTCTAGGTGGATTCTTCCTCGGGTATTGTCTTAATCAATTGGTTTTGCCCACAAGTATTTCCCCAATTCATTCTTTTTGTCTTTGCATCTTTAGCTTAGTTGTTAGTTAATTTTAGATTAATTAATAATTCCTTTAATTCTTAGGCTAAATAATAAAAAGAAAGTCAGTATTAGTACTTTTGGTTCCTTTGGGTTCGACAATCCGGTCTTGCCACTAAACTATACTATTGTTCGATAGGTGCACTTGCCTTATTCGTTGCCATAGTTAGTTTCTAGGCTTGATCATTCTTTATATAAAATTTTAAGACTCTGACACATGATCAATCTTGCTACAAATTAGTGTCAAAAGTGACCAGTGAAGTACGGGTAGATGAGCCATGGTCAACATATGAAAGGCAAGACTAGGATGAACTAACAGCAATAGAAGAGGACAATTTGAGATTGGCAATAGACACACGAGTGTGTGTGACTGGTGGCTCAACTACTGGAAGAGTAAATGAAATAAAACTAGATGCATCTGATGCCTAATGAGATAAATAATCACTTCTTTTGGCAAAAGAAATGACATGTTCCTGAAACTTTATATGTTGTGAAATAAAGATCTGTCCATGAGAGTCTATGCACTTGTACCCATGATGCATGGGGCTATATCCCAAAAAGGTGCAATGTATACTTCGATGCTCCAATTTGCACCTGTTCAAAGTGCAGATATCAGGAAAACAGAGGCTGCCAAATACCCATAGAAACTCATAATTTGGAGCATGGTTGTATAGCTTTTCATGAGGGGAAATGGTGCCAAGAACCTTTGTAGGAAACTTGTTAATGAGATACATAGCAATTAGAAATGCATCAGACCAAAATCTAAAAGGTAAAGAAGCTAGTGTGAGTAAAGTTAGGCCAAGTTCCACTATATGTCTGTGCTTCCTCTCCACTTTTCTATTTGGAGACAATGAGTGATGAAAATTTAGACGATATTGAATGCCACAATCAGTCAAGTAAGAATAAAGACCTTGAAACTCGCCTTCTAAATCTGTTTGAACCATAACAATAGAACTATTAAATTGATTGTATACAAGCCTTTAAAATAATTGAAATGCTTAGAAGGCCTCGGACTTTGCTCGGAATAGATACAACCAATAATTCATACTGTATACATCAACAAATAAGATATAATAAAGAAAACCACTGGAAAATTCATGTGCTGGACCCAAAGATCAATTTCCACTAACTCAAACGATTTGTGATACACAATGTTTGATGAAGAAAAGTGTAATTTGTGAATTTTGCCAACATGGCAGGCAACACATAAAGAAGACCATTATTTATTCTTATAAATACATCTGTTACAAGAGGACATGACCACACTCTGGACACCTTCAGTTGGATGATTGAGACATCAATGCTACAACCAGTATTCGAAAACACGAGATTGATCTTCAAGATCACTATTGTAAGTATTATAGACTTTTTGAGTGGATGCCAAAGGTAAATGAGACTTGCAAGTAGAAATAACTTCATAAGAGCATTCTTCAGCAAGAAATGTGTATAATCATCCATCTTTTTTAAGACCCTAAAGAAGAACCTCACCAGTAGTCTCATCCTTAACAAAGCAATGAGTGATGGAACTCGAAAAACACCAAATTATATTTAGCAAATTTATTGACATATAATAAATTCTTGGTGATATTAGGAACATGCAACAATTGATCCAAAATAAGCCACCGAGAAGTAGATTTAAAGAAAGACTAACCAATATGTGAAATATTTAAAGAAGCATCATCACCTATGGTTACCATACTTGACTGGAGTAAGGATAGCGAACATGAAGGTGAGCAAGGTTATTGGTCAAATGATGTGTAGCACTGGAGTCAGGAAAACAAGAGGAAACAAATCGTACAATGATAGTCACTAAATCTGCTTGACCAAACTCATTAGTTGGTCCGATGGTCTTAATTGCATCAATGGACAAATAAGACCCTTGTACTTAGCTGCTAGTGGAAGAGACCATAGCAGATACATTGAAACACCCCAAACCCGGCCCACGAGCCCTGACCGGATCTGGTATGTTCCTCGAAGAAAACTGATTCAAAACTCTTTTGTTACTTAGGAAAAACTTGTGCGTTTTGAAAGAAAGTTTGTTTTTGGGTTGGGCTTGAATTGAAAATGAATTAATATTATCTTAAAACTCCCTTTTTATTTAAGATCACAAAGCACTTGGAGTTTATTTTTTTTTAAAATAAATTTACTTGATCCTTAAATAATAATTTGTAAACACAATTAAAAAGTAAAAAGAAATAAAGAAATTCAACTATGGCCTTATGGCCTTATTACATCAAATAATTCCCAAAATAAACTTAAAGTACTTAAAATAAAATAAAAATCCAAATTAATTAAATTCCTTGTTGTGCATGGCCATCCCTAAGCTTCTGCCGAGCCCGGTCCATTACTGATCGTCACCTAAAAATAGTCCCACAACGGGGTGAGTCAACAGACTCAATGTGTACACAACACTAAGTCATAATAGAATCAGGCATACATATGATACACATTCAAATCATAGAATACATTTAATGATGCATTCCCAAACCCAAACCTATTTGTCCATCCGCTACACACCCCCGTACCTGCCAGTCACACCGTGGGGACTACTAAGTTGACCCTCCTTCCGCTATACTCCAAATTTGCGGTCTTAGGTCACCGCATACTGTGGTCTTAGGTCACCACTTTTAGATTACTGTGGTCTTAGGTCACCACTTTTCAGATATCACGGTCTTAGGTCACCGTGTTCGTGGTCTTAGGTCACCACATTCACTTCCCCTTTCAAACAAACCCATATGCCCTATATAATAACAATATGCATGGATATGCCAGAGTTCACATTCTTATTCTTATTCTCATGTTATAATTAACATATTTCATAATCCTAGTAGGAGTAAGAAACGTACCTGAGTACTTAGTACCATAACATGGTACCTTAGCCACTTTCATATTCTTATTAACACATGTTTTAATAAACATAGCCATAATACATACTATAAAGTAGTGTGGGGTACACACCTGATTTGCTTAGGGTTTCCAATCCAAATCCCGAGAAGCTTGATCTAATGCCTTAGATATTAGATCTCTACATTTAATCAATAATTCAATACTTAGTAAAGAACCATTCGGCCATAAATCCAAATCCTAGTAGGATTAGTACACTAAAACTTACCTTGCAATTTCCAAATCCCGAAAGTATTCCTTGCCTTATATGTCTGTCAAAATCCCTATAACTTCATGTTAGATCAATTTCTAACATTTATTCATAACAAATAACCCTTAGTCGAATGTTAAATATGACTTACCTTGTGGATTTTAAATCTCTAAATTCACCGAATAACTAGGGAACACGCAGCTTATGGTGTACCTTCGGGAAAAGAACTTCTCCTTCCTTGTAGTCTACACTTAGTAAATCCCGAAAGATCCTTCCATATTCGGCAACCAAAATATGTATGGGGTTAGATTATCTCTCGGCTAATCTAAAAGAAAAGAATGGAAACCAAACTTGGATTTTACCCTTATTTGAAGAAATCGATTGCACCTTCACTTCAACCTTCAGAGATTCAACTATGGCTAAATGATGCTCTCACAACTTTCGGCTTTGGAGGGATTAGAAAGAAAAGAGAAGGAAGAATAAAGATGGAGGATTCGGCTAGAACACAAGGTATTTCGGCTTGGCAAAAATAAAAGAAGAAGAGGATTTGGTGAAGAGAATTCGGCAGAGGCTTTCAAAGAACAGAAAATAATGCAGAATGGCCTCTCCTTTCCTTTTATAGCCGAATTTACTAGGCTAGAGTCCCTTACTTGGCCACCACTCTTCTATTTTGATAACTTTATCCCTTGATTTATCACTTTAATTATCAACAAAACTTAATCCAATATTTATCTCTTATCTCCTAATAAAAATAACAATAATTATCCATCATTTATCTCTTGAAAATAATCTAAAATAAATCCATTATTTATCCCTTATTTATCCACCCTTTATCTCTTAAAAATAAAAGAATAAAAGCTCCTAATTTATAGCCATGTGCCGTCCACCTCACTTCTTCTGGAAGCAAAATAAAATTTCTTTTATTTGCTTCCCATGTGACTCAAACTCAGGCCCATGTGACTCAAACTCAGGCCCACTTGCTCATGTAGGTGGCGTCACTTACCTGGGCCTTAAGTGGCATTTCCAGGCCACTTTTCCAAGCCTGTTTGTGTGTCAAATTCCTCCTATTATTTTTCTTAAGGCCGCCTTAGTTTTCTCTTTTTAAGCCTTAAAACTTGACATTTCTTTACATTTCCAAGTTTCCAAAAATTTTCGTTTGGCTCTTTAAACTTGACATTTCCTTACATTTCCAAGTTTCCAGAAATGTTTACTTTCCTCTTTTGAATCATTTCTAAATCTTTTCCTTACATCCCCTAGTTTCCAAAAATGTTCACTTTCCTCTTTTAAACTTAACGTTTCCAAAGCATTTCCTTACATTTCCTTACATTTCCATACATTGCCTTACATTTCCATACATTTCCACACATTGCCTTACATTTCCATACATTTCCACACATTTCCATACATTTCCATACATTTCCATACATTTCATGAATTATACATCCAACACACCCACTGAGCCCACTATCTCATGAATTACACACAAACGCATAACCCCTAATCTAGGATGTTACAGTTCTACCCTCCTTAAAAATAATTTCGTCCTCGAAATTACTTATTAACAGTCGTACAATCCTTCTCACCTCACTATGCTTACGCTGCGCACTCTGATCTTAATAGAACCATCATACTTTCTAGGCACAATCTCTAAGTTCACGTCCCTTAGAACTCATTTTCTAACGTCGCGATTTAATCTGATTTAAGAGTTTTATACATTAGTCTTTGTTTCACTTGATTACCCGCGAAGAAGTTTTATGAAAAGAGTTTTAGGAGTGGTTCTTTCGTATTCATACAGGCACACAGTCTATTCATACATTCATCAATCAATTATGAACTTCCGTTCATTCAGAGAAACGTTGTAGTTTTCATTGTTGTTGTTTTTCCACTACCCAGGGGTATTTTCGTAATTTGCCATACAGGGGTATTTTTGTAATTTTTCAAAATAAGGTTCCTTGGTGATTTTGTCAATAAGGGTATTTTGGTAATTTTTGAAATCCAAGGGTATTTCGGTAATTTTGAAATTCTAGGGGTATTTCGGTAAATTTTTACAAATCAGGGTAAATTTGTAAAGTTCAATAAATCAGGGGTATTTCAAAATTTTGCAAAACTTGAGGGTTCTTTTTGAAAATTTGTTTTCCAAATCGGCAATGTTGCAAAAATTTTGAAAATCAGGGTCATTTTGATAATTTTGTAAGTTAGGGGCAATTTTGTAATTTTCCAAAATCAAGGTATTTTGATATTTTGCAAATAAGGGTTTTTTTTTGAACATTTATAAAATAGTGAAATTTTGGAAAAACTGTTGGATAATTGGACCTTTTATAAACCAAGGGCATTTTTGTAATTTTACCACTAGGGGCATTTTAGTAATTTTGTAAACTAGAAGTTTTTGGAAAATTTTCGAAAATAACAATTTTCTCAGTTCAAAAGAGTGGTTTGTTGAAATATTTTTTTAAAAAAAAACTAGGGTTTCCATAAAAACACGGCTAGTTCCCTTTCGGGTTTTAGTTAGGGGTTTAGCCTATGAATAAGTCCTCTTGGTTAGGGTGAACCGAAGCTACGCACCAGGTAGGATTCGAGTGGAGAGGAGGTGAGTCACACGGACTGCTTAAATACCAAGCTCCCACCGAATACCAATCCTAGACATGCGCACAATGGTTGCCACACCCTAACTCGGCGACTTAGCCACAGGTTTGTTCAATTAAACATTTAAAATCTTATGCAACTGTTGGGGTAAGCTAGTCTTAGAGTTCAAGTACCTATCCTACTATCTACGTTCCATTCCATTTCTACCCTTCTACAAATCACAATATAAATCACACAAAGGATAGGGGTACTTACCTGGTGGACTTCGGGTCGGAGACTTAGGTGCCATGCCATAAAACCTGCTTATTTCATAAAATATTTCCATAAATCTTAATTGGGCTCGATTTGAAAATGTTTTGGGCCTTAAACCCCAGGTCGAGGGTTTGAAACTGGGCTCTGATACCAAACTGAAACACCCCAAACCCGGCCCACGAGCCCTGACCGGATCTGGTATGTTCCTCGAAGAAAACTGATTCAAAACTCTTTTGTTACTTAGGAAAAACTTGTGCGTTTTGAAAGAAAGTTTGTTTTTGGGTTGGGCTTGAATTGAAAATGAATTAATATTATCTTAAAACTCCCTTTTTATTTAAGATGACAAAACACTTGGAGTTTATTTTTTTTAAAATAAATTTACTTGATCCTTAAATAATAATTTGTAAACACAATTAAAAAGTAAAAAGAAATAAAGAAATTTAACTATGGCCTTATGGCCTTATTACATCAAATAATTCCCAAAATAAACTTAAAGTACTAAAAATAAAATAAAAATCCAAATTAATTAAATTCCTTGTCGTGCATGGCCATCCCTAAGCTTCTGCCGAGCCCGGTCCATTACTGATCGTCACCTGAAAATAGTCCCACAACGGGGTGAGTCAACAGACTCAATGTGTACACAACACTAAGTCATAATAGAATCAGGCATACATATGATACACATTCAAATCATAGAATACATTTAATGATGCATTCCCAAACCCAAACCTATTTGTCCATCCGCTACACACCCCCGTACCTGCCAGTCACACCGTGGGGACTACTAAGTCGACCCTCCTTCCGCTATACTCCAAATTTGCGGTCTTAGGTCACCGCATACTGTGGTCTTAGGTCACCACTTTCAGATTACTGTGGTCTTAGGTCACCACTTTTCAGATATCACGGTCTTAGGTCACCGTGTTCGTGGTCTTAGGTCACCACATTCACTTCCCCTTTCAAACAAACCCATATGCCCCATATAATAACAATATGCATGGATATGCCAGAGTTCACATTCTTATTCTTATTCTCATGTTATAATTAACATATTTCATAATCCTAGTAGGAGTAGGAAACGTACCTGAGTACTTAGTACCATAACATGGTACCTTAGCCACTTTCATATTCTTATTAACACATGTTTTAATAAACATAGCCATAATACATACTATAAAGTAGTGTGGGGTACACACCTGATTTGCTTAGGGTTTCCAATCCAAATCCCGAGAAGCTTGATCTAATGCCTTAGATATTAGATCTCTACATTTAATCAATAATTCAATACTTAGTAAAGAACCATTCGGCCATAAATCCAAATCCTAGTAGGATTAGTACACTAAAACTTACCTTGCAATTTCCAAATCCCGAAAGTATTCCTTGCCTTATATGTCTGTCGAAATCCCTATAACTTCATGTTAGATCAATTTCTAACATTTATTCATAACAAATAACCCTTAGTCGAATGTTAAATATGACTTACCTTGTGGATTTTAAATCCCTAAATTCACCGAATAACTAGGGAACACGCAGCTTATGGTGTACCTTCGGGAAAAGAACTTCTCCTTCCTTGTAGTCTACACTTAGTAAATCCCGAAAGATCCTTCCATATTCGGCAACCAAAATATGTATGGGGTTAGATTATCTCTCGGCTAATCTAAAAGAAAAGAATGGAAACCAAACTTGGATCTTACCCTTATTTGAAGAAATCGATTGCACCTTCACTTCAACCTTCAGAGATTCAGCTATGGCTAAATGATGCTCTCACAACTTTCGGCTTTTGGAGGGATTAGAAAGAAAAGAGAAGGAAGAATAAAGATAGAGGATTCGTGTAACGACCCAAAATCCGTGGGCACCGAAAAAGTGTGTTATCGGGTCTCCGTCTTAGTAAACCGAGTTAGTAAATAGTTATTAGGAGTAATTATGAGTCTAATAGTGTGTTTAATTAGATTTTTATTTAGTGAACTTAGCTTAATTTAAAGTAATTAGGAAAAAGGATCAAATTGAATAAGGAGTAAAAGTCTAATTGTAGATTAAAAGAAAATAAAAAGGATCAAAATGGCAAATATGCCATTTAGCATAAGTTGAGGCGGCATACATGTATAAAAATCTGAGATTTTTATGTATTAATATATTATTATTAATATTAGATAACTATAATAATATAATATATATTATAAAATAAAGTAAATGAAATAATAAAAAGAAATAAAGAAGAACAGAAAAGAACAAAGAAGGTTTCGAAACAGGGGAAAGGAAAGAAAGAAAGAAAAAGAAAAGGGAAAATTGAGGTTTTAAAGCTTGGAGTTTAATTAGGTAAGTCAATCAAGTTCTATTCTCTTAATTTTGATGTTTTAGAAGCTTTAAAGCAAGATTTTGATGAAACTAAGTTGATATTTTGAGAGTTTATTGGTTTTCAAGTATAGTTGATGTTGAAGAAAAGATGAATTAGAGATTAAATTGAATGAAATTTAAGTTAGAATTAGTAGAAGGATTAAATTATAAAGTAAGCTATAAGTTTTGTGTTATAGGGATTAATTTGGAAGAAATTATGAATTAGGGTTTTATTATGAAAATTATATAATCAAGTTGAATATGGAAGGAATTTAAGTAGAATCAAAGTATGAATTAAGTTAAGAAAATAAGTAAACTTAATTAGGATTAAATTGTAAAATGAGTTACACTGAAACAGTTTTGGACAGCAGCAGTAGAGCAACTTTGAAAATTCACCAAAAATCGTAGAAGTGGAATTAGAAGTTGAGTGAGATATGAAATTAAAGCTTATTGAGTCTATTTTCATATGAAAGAAATAGAGAAAGCAAATAAGTTCTGTATTATGAGATATTTAAATTTTAGTGAAACTGGTTCAGGGTGATTTCGGGTTCCCCTGTTCTGACTTGGAAAAATCATTAAAAATTGTATAAAAATAATTTGGGAACATAATTTATATGGTTAGATTTATTAATGAGTCTATTTTTATAAGAAACAAACTAGAACATCATTTGAATTCTTCATAAAAAGATAATTAAATTTTAGCAAAGAGTGGTCGGAACTGTCAGACAACAGAATAGGGGTGATTTCAAAGAATAAACTGTACTTATTGGCTAAACAAATTAAACTCCAAGCTTTAAAACCTCAATTTTCCCTTTTCTTTTTCTTTCTTTCTTTCCTTTCCCCTGTTTCGAAACCTTCTCTGTTCTTTTCTGTTCTTCTTTATTTCTTTTTATTATTTCATTTACTTTATTTTATAATATAATATTATATTATTATAGTTATCTAATATTAATAATAATATATTTTAATACATAAAAATCTCAGATTTTTATACATGTATGCCGCCTCAACTTATGCTAAATGACATATTTGCCATTTTGATCCTTTTTATTTTCTTTTAATCTACAATTAGACTTTTACTCCTTATTCAATTTGATCCTTTTTCCTAATTACTTTAAATTAAGCTAAGTTCACTAAATAAAAATCTAATTAAACACACTATTAGACTCATAATTACTCCTAATAACTATTTACTAACTCGGTTTACTAAGATGGAGGCTCGATAACACACTTTTTCGGTGCCCACGGATTTTGGGTCGTTACATTTCTTCCCCCCTTAATAAATTTCGTCCTCGAAATTTACCTGAGAATAGGTGAGGATACTGTGCCCTCATAGTTTCTTCTGGTTCCCAAGTTGCTTCTTCCACACTATGGCTTCTCCACAATACTTTTACCAAAGGAACTCATTTGTTTTTACTAACTTGGTTTACTAAGACGGAGGCCCGATAACACACTTTTTCGGTGCCCACGGATTTTGGGTCGTTACATTTCTTCCCCCCTTAATAAATTTCGTCCTCGAAATTTACCTGAGAATAGGTGAGGATACTGTGCCCTCATAGTTTCTTCTGGTTCCCAAGTTGCTTCTTCCACACTATGGCTTCTCCACAATACTTTTACCAAAGGAACTCGTTTGTTTCTTAATTCTTTCACTTCTCGAGCTAGTATTTGAACCGGTTCTTCCTCATATGACAAATCTGGTCTAATCTCAATGTCTTCAGTAGAAATAATATGAGATGGATCCGATCGATACCTTCGTAGCATGGAAACATGAAAAACATCATGAATTTTCTGTAATTCCGGAGGTAAAGCTAATCGATAGGCAACCGGTCCGATTCTTTCAATTACTTCATATAGTTTCATATAAAATTTACGGATCTTAATTCGGAATTCTGTAACTCAAGATATAGATAATTTAGTGACAATGACTTAGGTAGACAGCTTTAAAAGAACTTATAAGTAAATAATAGAATTGTGTATAAAGAATGTAGAATGAAGAGGAAGAGTAAAAATTGAATAAAATTCATTATTTATTGAAATTTAATGCTGTAATTAATAATGTAAATTATTATTATTTTTGTAGCTAATAAGGAAAAAGAGGCATCGGCATCCAAAGGAAAAGAAAAGATCGCTGAGGAGTAAACGTGTATTTCGGGTTTGTATTACTATAACTCAAACTATTTATTAAATGTAATATATTGTATTTATAATTTATTAAATGTATATTGTATTTATAATATATGTTATGGGGTAATTAAGACAAGGTAAGTAATAATATTTGAAATTTAGTAAGAATATGTGTGAATATTGAATTATATGTGAACCAATATAATAGATTTTTGAATTGATCAAGTTTTGAAATTGTTGTGGAAATGAATTCGAAATTGGAAAAGTAAAATAACGCCCTATTAACTTGTCGGACTAGATTTGATACAATGGCATGCCATTGGATTTGTGATGTGATGAGGAGATTTGTAGCTCAGTGGAGAAGATAATTCTGTTATATATACTTCGGTTTATCCGAAGAGGCATTCAATGCCTTACTGGTGTGTTTGGGAGGTTATATTATACTGGTGTGTTATGGAGGATTTATATTACTTTGGTGTGATAGGGTTGGATATTCTGGTGTGATTGGGTTGGATACTCTGGTGTGTTTGGGTGGAATCCGCGTATCTATCAGAGTCCGAGTATTGTTAATAGGGTAAATAATTGAAATGAAATTTTGGAAATGAGATTGATTGATTTGGCTCTATTGAAAGATATGAGAAAGAATGGATGAGTTAAATTATGGATTGAATTAGTATATGAAAATGAAATGTGAATTTAAGATTTATGAAGTGATATATAATTATGTATAATTAGTTTTAATGATTTATAAAGCTTATGGTTGATGTTTGTAATTTATTAATGTTAAATAGTTTGCTTTATGGTAATACCACTGAGTGTATGTATACTCAGCGTACGGTTGTTTCCGTGCGCAGGTTGTAGAAGTCAAATACTGAACCAGCATCCGAAGCCAGACCCGACTTCAGCAAACTTTTGGTGATGTATATTTCCTTTTGATAATGTGGCATGTACGTAGGTTGTGTAAATGGTTAAAAATGTTAGTATTATCAGTTTAAGAATTATAATGAAAGAAGTATATTTATTTTAATCTAACCAATAATTTTGATAAATTTAAATTGATATTATATTGATTGAGTTTGATTAGAAGGTATTTAGAATAGAAAATGAATATATGAAATGAATTGGTTATAATTGAAATGAATACGGTTTAATTTACAGGGGGTTTTATATAATAATAAGCAGAAATGCTGCCGAAATTTATAGTAAACAAAATTTATATTTGCAAATTGTCTGATATGTCCGGTAATGCCTCGTAACCCTGTTCCGGCGATGGTTCGGGGTTAGGGTGTTACAATTATTGGTATCAGAGCTATCAGGTTTAGTCGATTCTCGGGCTAAATCGGGCTCGAAAGTGAGTCTAGAAGTACATGCCACTGTTGAGTCAAAGCTGAGTCGGGTTTTTGGATGCTGATATATATTTGTTTGATTTTGTTTTATAGATAAAAGATGTCAAATGAAAGAATAAACGATACTGATGAAGAAATGCATATCGGAGAAGAAGAATCTTACGATTTAAATGAAACTGAATCGATAGCACCTAGTAACCCGATGAGAGACCAACCTCCTAGAGTAGAAAGAAGAAATGATAGAGATGATTCTGATATATTAAGAATTATTGCTGATGCTCTACAAAGAGTGGCAGAGATTGTTCCTGTTACAACTTCTGTACCAACTCAGAGACGGGCCCCAATAAAAGAGTTAAGGAAATACGGTGCTACGGAATTTATGGGTCTGACAGGAGTTGATCCATCTGCAGCAGAAAATTGGATGGAATCAACTAAACGAGTTCTGCAGCAACTAGAATGTACCCCCCGGGAATGCTTAATCTGTGTTGTTTCATTACTTCAGGGTGAAGCTTATCTGTGGTGGGAATCCGTAATCCGACATTTGCCAGCAGAACAGGTAACGTGGGAATTATTTCAAAAGGAATTTCAAAAGAAGTATGTTGGAGAGTTATATATTGAAGATAAAAAGCAAGAATTTTTAATGCTGAAGCAAGGTAATCTATCAGTAGTGGATTATGAAAGGGAATTTTCTCGATTGAGTCGATATGCTACTGAGTTCATTCCAACAGAAGCTGATAGCTGCAAAAGATTTCTACGGGGACTGCGAGATGAAATCAAGATTCAATTAGTAAGTCTCAGAATTACTGAACTTGCTGATCTGATTGAGCGAGTGAAAATGATAGAACAAGTGTTAGGCCTGGACAAAAAGTCAGAAATGGGTAAATTAGCTGGAAAACGTTTGGGCACCACCAGTTCTAATCCATTACCGAAGAGATCCAGAGAATCAAGAAGTGGTTGGAGACCAAGTTTTAGATCTGATCGAGGTGATAAAGGTCAGGGTAAACAGATTACTATCTCTACTGGCAGTGTAAAAGGGCCTTCACGGAACATTGATGTCCCAGACTGTGAATACTGTGCAAAGAAACACTTAGGTGAATGTTGGAGGATAACTCGACGATGTTTTCGATGCGGGTCTACAGATCATTTCATTCGAGAATGTCCAAAAAGTGAAAGTATCACACCTACCACATCTCAGAGATCAGTATTGATTACTTCAGTCTATTAGTATTCCTGAATGGAAATGGGATAGTATTACTATGGATTTTGTTACGGGGTTACCACCGTCGGTGAGCAAAAAGAATGCCATTTGGATGATAGTTGATCGACTTACTAAGTCCGCTCATTTCATAGCAGTCAGGACAGATTGGTCTTTACAAAAGCTTGCTGAAGTATATATCCGAGAAATTGTGAGACTGCATGGTATTCCAGCATCTATAATTTCCGACCGGGATCCATGATTTACATCAAGATTCTGGAGGCAGTTACATGATTCTTTGGGTACTCGGCTTAATTTTAGTACTGCATTTCATCCACAAACCGACGGACAATCAGAACGGGTAATTCAAATTTTAGAAGACATGCTTCGGGCTTGCATTATTGACTTTGAATCAGGTTGGGAACGATACTTATCATTAGCTGAATTTGTTTATAATAATAGTTACCAATCTAGTATTCAAATGGCTCCATATGAAGCGTTATATGGTCGAAGATGTCGTTCACCGGTATGTTGGACAGAGTTGAATGAGAAAAAGCTAGTGGGACCGGAATTAATTCAGGAGACAGAAGAAGTAGTTAAAAAGATCAAAGACAGGTTGAAAATAGCTTCTGACAGACAAAAGTCTTATGCAGATCTGAAGCGACGGGATATAGAATATTCTGTGGGTGATAAAGTGTTTTTAAAGGTATCGCCTTGGAAGAAAATTTTGAGATTTGGTCGTAAGGGAAAATTAAGTCCTCGTTTCATTGGGCCGTATGAAGTAATTGAAAGAATCGGACCGGTTGCCTATCGATTAGCTTTACCTCCGGAATTACAGAAAATTCATGATGTTTTTCATGTTTCCATGCTACGAAGGTATCGATCGGATCCATCTCATATTATTTCTACTGAAGACATTGAGATCCACATCTCAGAGATCAGTATCGACTGCCAGAGGAAGAGGAATGTCTAGAGGAGGTTTTGTTTCGAGGAGAGGAGGAGCTAGTAGGGGCAGTGATATAGTTACACAACAGTCAGAGGTTAGAGCACCAGCCAGGGCATACATAGTTCGGACCCGTGAAGAAGGCAATGCTCACGATGTGGTGACAGGTATATTTTTATTGTATTCTGAGCCTATTTATGCTTTAATTGACCCGGGTTCATCACATTCATATATTAATTTAAAATTAGTTGAATCGGGGAAATTAGAATCTGAAATGTCTAGAGTTTTCATAGAAGTGTCTAGCCCTTTGGGACAAACAGTATTAGTAGACAGAGTATGTCGGAGGTGCCCGTTAATAATACATGATAAAATGTTTCCTGTGGATTTGCTGATTATGCCTTTTGGCAATTTCGATATCATTCTGGGTATGGATTGGTTATCTGAACATGGGGTAGTTTTGGATTGCTATAAAAAGAGGTTTAGTATTCAGACAGAAGACGGGGACAGAATTGAAGTGAATGGCATCCGTACTAGTGGTTCGACACGTATCATTTCAGCTATAAAAGCTAACAAATTATTACAGCAAGGTTGTTCAGCGTATTTGGCATATGTTATTAATTCTGATTCAGTGGGAAGTCAATGCAGCCAGATTAGGACTGTATGCGAGTTTCCAGATGTATTTCCAGAAGAACTACCGGGTTTACCACCTGATAGAGAGGTTGAATTTGCTATTGAGGTGTATCCAAGTACAGCACCAATTTCTATACCTCCGTACCGAATGTCGCCTACTGAATTGAAAGAGTTGAAGGTGCAGTTACAGGATTTATTAGAACGAGGCTTTATTCGACCGAGTATTTCACCTTGGGGAGCTCCAGTATTGTTTGTTAAAAAGAAAGATGGTTCTATGCGGTTGTGCATTGATTATCGACAGTTGAACAAAGTGACGATCAAGAACCGGTATCCTTTGCCTCGTATAGACGACTTGTTTGATCAGCTTAAGGGAGCTTCAGTATTTTCTAAAATTGATTTGAGATCCGGGTATTATCAGCTAAAGGTGAAGGAAAGTGATGTGCCTAAGACTGCTTTCCGTACTCGTTATGGTCACTATGAATTTTTGGTGATGCCGTTTGGATTGACTAATGCTCCAGCTGCTTTTATGGATCTGATGAATCGCATTTTCCAGCCGTACCTAGATCAGTTTGTGGTGGTTTTTATTGATGATATATTGGTATATTCGAAGACAGAGGCAGAACATGATCAGCATCTTCGAAAAGTTTTACAGATTCTGCGGGAAAAACAGTTATATGGGAAGTTAGGTAAATGTGAATTCTGGTTGTCAGAGGTGGTATTTTTAGGACATGTGGTATCCGCTGATGGGATTAGAGTTGACCCGAAGAAGATTGAAGCAATTGTTGAGTGGAAAGCGCCAAAGAATGTGTCTGAGGTACGTAGTTTTCTCGGTTTGGCTGGATATTATCGAAGATTTGTAAATGGATTCTCGAAAATAGCAATGCCAATGACTAAACTACTGCAGAAGAATGTTCCTTTTATCTGGGATGATCAGTGCCAGAATAGTTTTGAGACTTTGAAGCAAATGTTGACAGAGGCACCGGTATTAACATTACCAGAGTCGGGGAAAGATTTTATTGTGTACAGTGATGCTTCTTTGAGTGGTTTGGGTTGTGTATTGATGCAAGACGGAAAGGTTATTGCATATGCATCTAGACAGTTGAAGCCGCATGAACGTAATTACCCGACGCACGATTTGGAGCTAGCTGCAGTAATTTTTGCTTTAAAGATTTGGAGACATTATCTTTATGGCGAGAAATGTTACATTTACACAGATCATAAAAGTCTCAAATATCTTCTGTCACAGAAAGATTTAAATTTAAGGCAAAGACGGTGGATCGAGCTTCTAAAAGATTATGATTGTGTTATAGATTATCATCCAGGAAAAGCAAATGTGGTAGCTGATGCATTGAGCAGGAAAGCTGCGATTGAATTACGAGCAATGTTTGCTCGGCTCAGTGTTAATGATGATGGAAGCTTGTTAGCTGAGTTAAGGGTTAAGCCGATGATGTTAGATCAGATTAGAGCAGCTCAGATGGAAGATGACAAGTTATTAAAGAAAAGAGAAATGGTTCAGAATGGTACAGTCGAGAGTTTTAGTATTGATGAACATGATTGTTTGAGGTTTCAAAATCGGATTTGTGTTCCAACTACTTCTGAATTAAAGAAGAAGATTCTTCAAGAAGCACACGATGGTACTTTTGCATTGCATCCGGGTGGAACAAAAATGTATCATAATTTACGAGAGCTTTATTGGTGGCCAAGGATGAAAAAAGATATAGTTGAATATGTCAGTAAATGTTTGACTTGCCAACGAGTAAAGGCAGAACATAAGGTACCGACAGGATTACTTCAGTCTTCTGCATAAAAAGATAATTAAATTTTAGCAAAGAGTGGTCGGAACTGTCAGACAACAGAATAGGGGTGATTTCAAAGAATAAACTGTACTTATTGGCTAAACCAAAAATTCTGAAAATTTTATGGCAAGAATATATGTGAGTATAGTTTCATATAAAATTTACGGATCTTAATTCGAATTCTGTAACTCAAGATATAGATAATTTAGTGACAATGACTTAGGTAGACAGCTTTAAAAGAACTTATAAGTAAATAATAGAATTGTGTATAAAGAATGTAGAATGAAGAGGAAGAGTAAAAATTGAATAAAATTCATTATTTATTGAAATTTAATGCTGTAATTAATAATGTAAATTATTATTATTTTTGTAGCTAATAAGGAAAAAGAGGCATCGGCATCCAAAGGAAAAGAAAAGATCGCTGAGGAGTAAACGTGTATTTCGGGTTTGTATTACTATAACTCAAACTATTTATTAAATGTATATTGTATTTATAATATATGTTATGGGGTAATTAAGACAAGGTAAGTAATAATATTTGAAATTTAGTAAGAATATGTGTGAATATTGAATTATATGTGAACCAATATAATAGATTTTTGAATTGATCAAGTTTTTGAAATTGTTGTGGAAATGAATTCGAAATTGGAAAAGTAAAATAACGCCCTATTAACTTGTCGGACTAGATTTGATACAAATGGCATGCCATTGGATTTGTGATGTGATGAGGAGATTTGTAGCTCAGTGGAGAAGATAATTCTGTTATATATACTTCGGTTTATCCGAAGAGGCATTCAATGCCTTACTGGTGTGTTTGGGAGGTTATATTATACTGGTGTGTTATGGAGGATTTATATTACTTTGGTGTGATAGGGTTGGATATTCTGGTGTGATTGGGTTGGATACTCTGGTGTGTTTGGGTGGAATCCGCGTATCTATCAGAGTCCGAGTATTGTTAATAGGGTAAATAATTGAAATGAAATTTTGGAAATGAGATTGATTGATTTGGCTCTATTGAAAGATATGAGAAAGAATAGATGAGTTAAATTATGGATTGAATTAGTATATGAAAATGAAATGTGAATTTAAGATTTATGAAGTGATATATAATTATGTATAATTAGTTTTAATGATTTATAAAGCTTATGGTTGATGTTTGTAATTTATTAATGTTAAATAGTTTGCTTTATGGTAATACCACTGAGTGTATGTATACTCAGCGTACGGTTGTTTCCGTGCGCAGGTTGTAGAAGTCAAATACTGAACCAGCATCCGAAGCCAGACCCGACTTCAGCAAACTTTTGGTGATGTATATTTCCTTTTGATAATGTGGCATGTACGTAGGTTGTGTAAATGGTTAAAAATGTTAGTATTATCAGTTTAAGAATTATAATGAAAGAAGTATATTTATTTTAATCTAACCAATAATTTTGATAAATTTAAATTGATATTATATTGATTGAGTTTGATTACAAGGTATTTAGAATAGAAAATGAATATATGAAATGAATTGGTTATAATTGAAATGAATACGGTTTAATTTACAGGGGGTTTTATATAATAATAAGCAGAAATGCTGCCGAAATTTATAGTAAACAAAATTTATATTTGCAAATTGTCTGATATGTCCGGTAATGCCTCGTAACCCTGTTCCGGCGATGGTTCGGGGTTAGGGGTGTTACAATTCGGCTAGAACACAAGGTATTTCGGCTTGGCAAAAATAAAAGAAGAAGAGGATTTGGTGAAGAGAATTCGGCAGAGGCTTTCAAAGAACAAAAAATAATGCAGAATGGCCTCTACTTTCCTTTTATAGCCGAATTTACTAGGCTAGAGTCCCTTACTTGGCCACCACTCTTCTATTTTGATAACTTTATCCCTTGATTTATCACTTTAATTATCAACAAAACTTAATCCAGTATTTATCTCTTATCTCCTAATAAAAATAACAATAATTATCCATCATTTATCTCTTGAAAATAATCTAAAATAAATCCATTATTTATCCCTTATTTATCCACCCTTTATCTCTTAAAAATAAAAGAATAAAAGCTCCTAATTTATAGCCATGTGCCGTCCACCTCACTTCTTCTGGAAGCAAAATAAAATTTCTTTTATTTGCTTCCCATGTGACTCGAACTCAGGCCCACTTGCTCATGTAGGTGGCGTCACTTACCTGGGCCTTAATGGCATTTCCAGGCCACTTTTCCAAGCCTGTTTGTGTGTCAAATTCCTCCTATTATTTTTCTTAAGGCCACTTTGCCTTAGTTTTCTCTTTTTAAGCCTTAAAACTTGACATTTCTTTACATTTCTAAGTTTCCAAAAATTTTCGTTTGACTCTTTAAACTTGACATTTCCTTACATTTCCAAGTTTCCAGAAATATTTACTTTCCTCTTTTGAATTATTTCTAAATCTTTTCCTTACATCCCTTAGTTTCCAAAAATGTTCACTTTCCTCTTTTAAACTTAACGTTTCCAAAGCATTTCCTTACATTTCCTTACATTTCCATACATTGCCTTACATTTCCATACATTTCCACACATTTCCATACATTTCCATACATTTCCATACATTTCCATACATTTCATGAATTACACATCCAACACACCCACTGAGCCCACTATCTCATGAATTACACACGAACGCATAACCCCTAATCTAGGATGTTACATACATAAGAACAATAAGTTTTAGGGTTAGCAGGTACATACGGACAATAAACCTTAAAAGAAAATTTTGATTGTTTTGTAGGCTCCGAAAAGGCACATGAGTTAGCTTCGGCAACTGAAACAAGCCTAAGACTATAGGCTTGAGCTATCACCCCAACAAAGTTTTGATCAAATGATAGAAGCATCGATCTACAAAATGTCTAAGTTTTCCACATAGCTGGCATTACAATCCATTGTTGTATTGAACCCATCCTCTACCTGCATAACTACTCGAAGCATGAGGCACGTGTTGTTGTATAATCACTGGAATCAGAGTCTTAAATTTATAAAGAGAATGATCGAACCTAGAAACTAACTCTGACAACAATTTTAAGGCAAGCGCACTTATCGAACAATAGTATAGTTAGGCAAGATCGGAATATTGATTCCCAAAGGAACCAAAAGTATTAATACTGACTCTCTTTCTATTATTTAGCCTAAGAATTAAGTGAATGTTTATCTAATCTAAATTTAACTATCAACTAAACTAAAGATGCAAAGACAAAAAGAATGAATTGGGGAAAATAACTTGGAAGAAAAACTCAGTTGATTAAGACGACACCCAATGAAGAAACCACCTAGACTTCACTTGTTATCTAACACTGAACCAGACGATGTATTCACTTGACTTGATCCGTAAGATTTCCTAAGTTATATTAAACCCTCTCTCGAAGCGAATAACGCCTAACCCTAGGTTGATTAATTGAAATCTCTTTCTAATTAAAACCCCTAGAATCGCATTAACTCAATCTATGGACTCCCATATTAAGTTTCACCCTAATCCGGTAAAATCTCGTCACCCTATCTCTAGGCGTCGATCAACTCCGCTTGATTATGCTAGATCTACTCTTAAGTAGGGACTTTTGCTCCTCCACTTAAGCACATCATACTTGAATCAATATCCCGAAAATATCAACACAAGAATTAAGCATACATAATTAAGAACAAATCAAGTATTTATCATATAGTTCAGAAAACAATAACAAGATCTGTCTTAGGTTTCATCCCCCTCAGGTATCTGAGGGTTTAGTTCATATCAAATAACGAAAACATCTTAGAAGAAAAGATAAAACAAAACATAAGAAATCCCTAAAACCCCTGAAGGAATTGAAGGAGAGATCCGCCGTATTGAGTAGAATTCCGGCTTCTTGAGATGGATCAACTGGCTATCTTCGAGTGTTTCTCCACAAATCTGCTCTTCCTGGCTCGCCTCCTTGGCCTAGCTAACCGCCTTCTTTCAGGTTATACTTAGGGGGTTTATATAAGCTTTCGAAATATGTCACACGCCCGTGTGGATAGTGGTCAGGCCGTGCTCGGACTTCTTTAATGAGGCACGACCGTGTGACTCGAGATCAGGCCGTGCTCTAGTAGATTGACATGGCACAGCCGTGTGAGCTTAAGTGCAGGCCGTGTCAATTTCGTGATATGGCCCATTTACTCCGTTTTGGGCCCGTTTTCCGTTCTTTTCATCCTCGGGTGCTTTCCTGGGTATAAAACATGAAAACAAAGGATTAATAGCACCTTTTTACAGGAATCAATGGATAATTCATCAAAAGCATGCTAAATGTGGGATTAAAATATGTTACTTTTACGGTTTATCAAATACCCCCACACTTGAGCTTTTGCTTGTCCTCAAGCAAAATTCTCAACTTACAATTAAAACAAAGTTTCCATGATTCATAATTCCTACCTATAATGTCTCATCATAATTCATAGATAATTTATACATGGATAATTTAACTCAAAGAGTCCTAAAGATTCAAACAATCAAAGTTATACAATTGTATTACAAAAACGTAGGTGTCTCCCCTTATCTAAATAATTACCTCTGATTCAAAATCGACAAAGGTTGACATCCTCACTAAAGATTCATTCAAATCACTCAAAGTGTTTAAGGTTCAGGGAAAAGCGCTCATAAGTCGAACCTGAAAAGTTAATCCCATAGGCTTGCCTGAAAATCAAATCTCCACCACTGTGATATGAGATGATACACAAATCAAAAGGTCTTTATCAGGGTTGTAACGGGGCTAGGGTTAAAGGTGTGGATATAGGCTGAATTAGAAGGTTAGAATCGAGACTGACCTGACAAATTACCTAACTTGGAATATTGAGACGATAATAAATAATTATATCAACTAAAAATAATAACCCTAATAATACGAGCTTTTTCTTTTGATAACTAAATTTTAACTGTATAAGCTCTCTTTTTTCATAATACTAATACTGAATATACTTCGATTTTTTTTAAGAACAAGTCAAATAATAAAAGATAAATTCAACTACTGAAATAATATACTTAGGTAACTAATGCAAAAGGAATGGTGATAACAAATACAAAGGGTTTTGAGTTATTAGTGGGTGAGTCAATAAAAAGGGTTGTTAGGATCAACGGGGTTCACTAGGGGTTAATTATGAAGGTAGGCTTTTTAGTGGAGTGAGTGGGTTAAAACCTAGGCGCCTTTATCATTTCTGTATATCAAATCATAGGTGTGGTCTCAACATGTATAATCGAGGCAAGTTCTAGAATAACAGTTCAAAGTTGACACATTTATAATCAATAAAGTGAGCATGAAAAAGAATATATGCTCTATAAGGCTCAAAATCTCACAAAAATTACGGGTGTTTTGACATCAACCTTGTAAATTTCAAGGTTCAAAGTAACATTCAGATTCAGGTAGACAACCTAGCAAAAATTTTAATTTTGAAAAATAGACTTATCATGCTTGATTCTCTAGTATCCTTCAAATTTAATCATCAATGCACAATTATGAATGACTTATTCTAAAACATATCAATAAAAATCATAAATCATCAGAAATTTCATCCTAATTAGTAATATGAGAAAATAACTTAAAACAAGACTAAATTCAGGGATTTGAGAATAATGAAGAAAGTTAGGCCGAATATGAGAATAATGCAAAAAAGCTAGGCACTTTCTTCAAATAAATATTCACCCGCCACACTTAAGGTGTACATTGCCTTCAATGTACAAAGATGTATATAAAACTTAATAAGGAAAGAGTGGTGAAACTTCCTGAATTTGGATGGTTTCCTTGAGATGGAAGTTCTGAGGGGTGGTAGCTTCTTCCGAACTCTGCGCTAGATGAAGAAATTGGAAAGCTCGTGAAGAATTAGCCAGGGATTATTGAAACACATTTAAAATAACTAATTATATATTTAAAAACAAGAAAGAAAAAAATAGGGAGACTAAGAAGGAAAATAAAAATGAAAGAAAAGACTAATGGACCGATAAGTCCTTATTGATGGATGATTTGTGAGGTAGGTGTCATTCCTTGGGTTGCGGAGGTGCTGGCGGTGGCGGAAGTGGCGTGATTCCCAAGCAGCCTTTAGTATTTCAAAGACTGTGGTGGTGATGGTCGTGGTTCCCAAGGTATGATTCCCTAGCAGCCTTTTGAACCTGACACTAAGAAACTAAAATAAATTAAGCATAAGATTGTCAAAGAGAAGGAAATTGAAGCAAAAGAGAAAAGAAAAATAAAAACTAAATAATCTCAAAGACCATTGGCTTGTTGTTTGGATGAAGCGGCCGGCATGAACTTATGTATAGGGGTCTCCCTTGAGGAGACTACGCTTGCCTTCTTCCACTTCTTCGACATGGATATTTGTGGCTCAAGAGTCTGGAGACTTTGTTATGGAGAGGGGAGAAAGAGAATGGCTGTGGGAAGAATGGAATGGGGGGGAGTGGTTTAAATAGAGTTTTGGAGTCTGATGTTCCCTCACGCCCGTGGACCGTGGGCGTGTGTGTCTAGGCGTGTTGATTCACCCACGCCCGTTTTACAGATTGTCACGCCTATTTCTGAGAAGTCAGTGTCGTCCACGGCCGAGTCGCACGACCGTGGTCTTTTGTCGGTGCCCATGTTGGAGTGGTTAGGTCCGTGAACTTCAAAAATCAATTGAGTCTGATTCGTACCGCCTCTGCCATGTTAGTATAAAGATTCTTGATGTACACACGGCCACGGCCACGGCCGTGTGCAAGACCGTGTGGCCTGGAAATTTGCACTTTTAGTTAGTTTACAACTAGGTATTCAGAAAGAACAGAAGAAAAGAAAACAAATTAAAAACGGAATGTGAAAATAAATTATGTTAGTGCTCGGGTTGCCTGCCGAGAAGCACTCTTTTATAGTCTTAAGCTAGACTTTTCTCGGTTTTGAAAAATTAGGGAGGTTTAAAGGTTTGAATATCTTCCCTCATACTTACAGTTCTATTTTTTTGATAAAGTTTGAGTCGAGAAATGTGTACCTTAAAAGTGCCGATTTTGGGATTGCTTACCTCGACTATTCCGTATGGGAAGATATTGTGTACCTCAAGGGCTTTCAAGTCTGTCATGGTGATTCGAGGATCTAATTTATCTAACAGTACCTGGTCTCCTATTTTGAGATGGTTTGATGTTCCTATGAGCTCTTCTGGGGGCTCCTTCGGCTTTACTTCGCACGGTTCATGTTCTTCTTTGAAGGATGTCGTCCACTTTTCTAGTTTGTCGACCCTAAGGCTTCGTTCCTTGTGTAATTCGTTTTTGATGGCATGGGGTCCATGGTTTGGCTCAGGTTTGTAATCTTTTGACGTTTCCTGTGATAAAGCTGGAACAATCTGGTTATCAACTGAATTTACTTTCTCACATTCATCAATTGTTGCCCTGGCCGAGTCAAGAGCTTGTAGGCTGATCGATTCGTCACCTACTTAAAGTATTAATTCTCCTGTGCTAACATCAATTTTAGTCCTAGCAGTTGCTAAAAAGGGTCTTCCTAAAATTAAAGGAATCGAATTATCCTCATCCATATCTAAAACAACAAAATCTACTGGGAAAACGAATTTATCAATTTTTACAAGAACATCTTCAATAATACCCTTAGGAATTTTAACAGTTTTATCAGCTAATTGAATGCTCATCCTAGTTTGTTTGGGTTTCCCTGGATCTTTTTGTTTCCGCGGTAGTCTATTCTGTAACATTGCTGAGCATACTGCTTTCAATTCCACATGTGATTGCTCATCTATCTTTCGCTTATTTGTCAACAACCTTTTTAGAAATTTTCTGGAATCTGGCATCTGCGAAAGAGCTTCAAGAAATGGTAAGTTAATATGTAATTTATTTAAAATTTTAAGAAACTTACCGAACTGTTCCTCTGTGTCGTCTTTCGTTATTGCTTGGGGATATGGTATGCGAGGTTGGTACTCTTTGATTACCGGTTTCGGCTTGTTATTGATTTCAACCATATCTTCTCTGACCACCTTCTTTTGTTCTGAATTAGGTGCATCTCACCCTTTACTATCTTGAGCTGTTATGGATTGAACTTGCTCCCTTGGGTTAGTCTCGATGTTATTCGGTAGTCTCCCCTGTGGTCTCTCAGAAAGTTGTTTGGCAAGTTGCCCGAATTGATCCTTGAATTCCTGTGACAATGCTTCAATCTTTGTTTCTACCTTTTGGAAACGTGTTTCTGAAGCTGTTATGAAATTTGTTAGCACCTCTTCAAGGTTCGACTTTTTTTCCTGTGGGTAGGGCTGTTGTTGGAAGTTTTGGGATGGTTGTTGCCTTTGATTTCTTTGACCGCCTTATGAGAAATTGGGGTGGTTCTTCCAACCTGGATTATAAGTATTACTATAAGGGTTATTGTTAGATCGGAAATTATTACCCATATAGTTCATCTGCTCGCTCTCCATGCCCTGTCCGTAGGGTGGGTACTCAGGATTCGCCACTCATTCACTTGCGTCGCACTGTATTACTGGATGTGCCTGCGAAGAACCATAGAAACTATCAATTTTTTTATGTAGCAATTCTACCTGATTTGATAGCGCAGTTATTACGTCGATGTTGAAAACTCTGGCTGCTTTAGCTGGCCTTGTCCTTGTAACTTGCCACTGATAGTTATTCAGTGACATCTCCTCTATAAACTCGTAGGCTGCTTCAGGAGTTTTGTTGTTCAGGGTTCCACCAGTGGCTGAATCGATTAGCTGCTTTGTTGAAGGGTTCACACCGTTGTAAAAAGTTTGGACCTGTAGCCACAATGGTAGTCCGTGGTGTGGGCACCTCCTTAAGAGATCCTTGTATCTTTCCCATGCGTCGTATAATGTCTCTGAATCTATCTGCACAAAAGAAGAGATATCATTCCTTAATTTGGCCGTTTTGGCCGGTGGAAAATATTTTAATAAAAATTTTTCTGTTATTTGATCCCATGTAGTGATTGATCCTCGTGGAAGAGAATGTAAGCACTGTTTGGCTTTATTTCTCAGGGAAAAGGGAAATAACTGAAGACGGATGGCATCATCAGAAACGCCATTTATTTTGAAGGTGTCGCAAAATTCTAGGAAATTTGCTAAGTGTGTGTTAGGATCCTCATCCTGCAAACCATCAAACTGAACAAACTGTTGTATCATCTTTATAGTGTTAGGTTTCAGTTCAAAATTATTTGCAGCAATAGTAGGCCTAACAATACTAGATTCAGGTCCTATTAAACTAGGTTTAGCATAATCATACATAGTACGTGGAACATGATGTTCGGCCATATCTGGAGGTGGCGGATTATTTTCAGCCATCTCTTCTGTGGTATTTATTTAGCTTCTTGCTCTTCGTCTATGTAGTTTAGGCTTTGCCTTATCTCTCTGCGATTTTTACGAACGGTACCTTCAATATCACTGTCGTAAAGTAGAGGTCCTGTCGGGTTCCTTCTAGTCATAAACTAGAGGTACCTGAAAGGGACAAAAGAAAGAAAGAAAATTTAGAAAAATTAAAATGTAACCTAAAGATAAAAGTAAATTACGGAAAATAAAAATAATGGCTAAAGTAATAAAAATTAAGCTTTCTTAATATTTTAGTTCCCCGGCAACGGCGCCAAAAACTTGATCGCTGGAATCAGAGTCTTAAATTTATAAAGAGAATGATCGAACCTAGAAACTAACTCTGACAACGATTTTAAGGCAAGCGCACCTATCAAACAATAGTGTAGTTAGGCAAGACCGGAATATCGATTCCCAAAGGAACCAAAAGTATTAATACTGACTCTCTTTCTATTATTTAGCCTAAGAATTAAGTGAATGTTTATCTAATCTAAATTTAACTATCAACTAAACTAAAGACGCAAAGACAAAAAGAATGAATTGGGGAAAATAACTTGGAAGAAAAACTCAGTTGATTAAGACGACACCCAAGGAAGAATCCACCTAGACTTCACTTGTTATCTAACACTGAACCAGACGATGTATTCACTTGACTTGATCCGTAAGATTCCCTAAGTTATATTAAACCCTCTCTCGAAGCGAATAACGTCTAACCCTAGGTTGATTAGTTGAAATCTCTTTCTAATTAAAACCCCTAGAATCACATTAACTCGATCTATGGACTCCCATATTAGGTTTCACCCTAATCCGGCAAAATCTCGTCACCCTATCTCTAAGCGTGCGATCAACTCCGCTTAATTATACTAGATCTACTCTTAAGTAGGGACTTTTGCTCCTCCACTTAAGCACATCATACTTGAATCAATATCCCGGAAATATCAACACAAGAATTAAGCACGCATAATTAAGAACAAATCAAGTATTTATTATATAGTTCAGAAAATAATAACAAGATCTGTCTTAGGTTTCATCCCCCTCAGGTATCTGAGGGTTTAGTTCATATCAAATAACGAAAACATCTTAGAAGAAAAGATAAAACAAAACATAAGAAATCCCTAAAACCCCTGAAGAAATTGAAAGAGAGATCCGCCGTATTGAGTAGAATTCCGGCTTCTTGAGATGGATCAACTGGCTATCTTCGAGTGTTTTTCCACAAATCTGCTCTTTCTGGCTCGCCTCCCTAGCCTAGCTAACCGCCCTCTTTCAGGTTATACTTAGGGGGTTTATATAGGCTTTCGAAATATGTTTCTTTGCCCCTAAGTATCCAAATCCGAATGAAATTACTCTTTGCCACGACAGGGACACGGCCATGTCACACGCCCGTGTGGATAGTGGTCAGGCTGTTCTCGGACTTCTTTAATGAGGCACGACCGTGTGACTCGAAATCAGGCCGTGTTCTAGTAGATTGACGTGGCACGGCCGTGTGGGCTTAAGTCCAGGCCATGTCAATTTCATGATATGGCCCATTTACTCCATTTTGGGCTCATTTTTCATTCTTTTCATCCTCGGGTGCTTTCCTGGGTATAAAACATGAAAACAAAGGATTAAGAGCACCTTTTTACAGGAATCAAGGGATAATTCATCAAAAGCATGCTAAATGTGGGATTAAAATATGTTACTTTTACAGTTTATCATTGTACATAGCTACAACTAGACAAGTAAGAAGTATTACCTGATTAACGATCAAAATTGTTCACAAAAAACTGAGCATTGTTGATGCTTAGGGGAACACGCAAAGAATCTCTTAGCCTTGATTCAACATTCATAAGATCAAAAATAACACTTTCAAGATCATAGGGTTCCTTACATTAAGTTATAATAGCCACAAATGAATCATACTTAGATGGAAGACCATTTAAGATTGTGGCAATATGCTCAACTTCAGTTGTGGCATTTCCACAAGCAGCTAGTGTGTCATATACTTCTTTGATTTTTGTGATATAATCACATATCGAGAGATCAACTTTCTTCATGACACGCAACTGACAATGGAGATGCATGACTTTGGTGGTTGTACTGGTGGAAAACAACCTCAATAATGTACTCCATATGAAATGAGAAGTCTCAACACCAACCAATCTAGGCAAGATATGAGGACTGATAGTGGACAACAACCAAGAAGTAAGAGTGCAATCCTACTTCTTGTGCCTATGAAAATTGGGATTGAAATTTGTCTCTATTGTGGCGAACATGATGACTTGCGGTGGTGCAACCTAGATCACATCAAGAAAACCTTCCAGACCTTTACCATGAATCGTAAACAACACTTGTTGCTTTCAGAGAAGAAAATTATGATCATTAAGACAAACACTGATTTTCTTGTTTGTAAAAGACGGACTGACCTAAGTAACAACGAGAATTGATAGTGGATCTATAAAATGAGTAATCATAGATCTATCAGCGGAAAAACAATAACTTTGGTACCATGTAGAAATGTCAATGATCCGACGATAGTTGTGAGGAAGGTAACAAGAGATAACAGGCAAAATAGAAATGAAATAGAGAAACGAACCAATAACTAGAAAATTGAGAAAAGAAGCTCATTTGTGTATTGAACCAGATCATCCATTACAATGTGCATAAACTCGATTTTATAAACTAAGCAAAGAGCTTAAGTAACTGATTTAACTACTTAACTACTTTCTCAACAAATTAACTCCTCCAAACTATTTTCATACTATTCAACAGATGGTATATAAGTTTTATATATCATCACTTAATGATGAATTGTTATTTCATTAATGAGAAAAATAAATAATGTCAAACACTTTTTTAATAAATAATTAAAAATTAATTAAACATAATTAAAAATTAATCTTAATTTTCTTTTTTATAATTTTTTTCTTCAATTCTTTGTGTATTGATAAAGTTTTACAATTCACTAAATTTCAAAATCTCATTATTACTACTAGACTAAAGTCAAAGGGATGGAAGATCTCACCCACAATCTCGTAATGATGAGTTGAAGGTGTTTGCTTTAACTTTGACATTCACACCATTCTATTTTTGGATTGGGATAGTTTTTGCTTATCTTAAGAAGTGATGAAGATTCAGAATATTAAAAGTAAACTCTATAATAATTTAAAATGAGATTAAGAGATAAAAGGTAAAATCATATGTGAATGGTAGAACTTCATTATATTTGTGTCTATACATGGGAGGGAGAAGAAGAATTATAAAGAAAAAATTAGATTAACTTTTAGTTATATTTACTTAATTTTTCAGTGATAATTTGTAATTAAGTGATGGTGTATAGAACTTATGCACTACCGGTGAATCAAATATAATCTCATTAAACTGTTATTATAGCCTTGCAAATTTATGTTTTTTTTATTAAAAAGAGATCCACTTACACTAATGTAAAATTAAAGTGATTTAACACCCTTCTGTAATTTTTTTATACAATTAAAATTTTAACAATCCAACTAATGAATTTATTAAGATATTTGTACTGTCATGTATGTAAGCTTTTGAATCAATTGGATATTTCTATCATATCGATCTAAAATATTCTCTATATTAATATATATTTAAAGGTTGAAAGTTTTTTTACATAAAACAAATAGTTAAAAAATTTTAATTTATGTCAAACCTGTCATGCATGATCTATATGAATGGAGCATGACAATAAATACGACGATTGGATTATTAAAATATTAATCATATAAAAAGTTACGGAAAAGTGTAAAACCACTTTAGTTTTACATCAGTGCAAGTGGATCCCTCCCATTTTTTATCTTTCATACTGACTTATTTGCCCCACCAACTTCACAAAAAATTCATTTTAGCCCTCCATTTATTTTTTTTTTGTCTCTTTTACCCATTGAACTTGCATTATTTGTCAAATCACCCTGTAAATGGATGGAAAAGTTAACATTTGTTGACTATACCGATGTGTCATCTAGTAAGCAATTAACTAATTTTTTAAAAATTAAAAATATTAATTTAAAAAATAATCATGGTTTGCCACTAAATCCTCGACATACTTGGTAAAGATAGAGGCCTCAAAATTTAAAGCTCTAGATTCAAGTTCCATCATTGCAATTATAATGTGTGCGGTTTCGTTCCACCCTACCTATATGCTATGTGCTGGTTTTGTTTAGTCCTTAACACATTGTACATTGTACTAGTTGAATTTTACAATGTAATTTGATCCAACATATATTTATACCCTTTGTGTCGATTTTGTCTATTTCTTAATCCGTTGTGCATTGTACTAATTAGATTTTACATTGTAATTTGCTGGAATGTACATTTCTACTTCTCCCATGCATATAATTATCGAATGCTGCCACCATTCAATTAATTAAAAATAAATGTGAAAAGTTGATCATAAAAGAAACTCTCAAATAAACTAATATGAATGAATAAGTGCATGCCAATATATATGTATTCCATAAATTATAGACTAAGAGCCTATATTATATTAGAATTAACTACATATATACATATAGATATTTAAAAAAAAAAAATTTAAGTTGATCCAAAGCTTCTGAGAGTGTCGAGCTGAGAAGGATCATGAAACAAATTAGATGTAAACATCCCCCAGAAACTCCCCTCATCGTATGATTCAAACATAGATTGGTGATCGGAATTTGCAAAAGGCAATTCAAGAACAGGATCAACCTCCGTTGAATCGGAATAGGCAGGAGAATGATCAGAAACGTTGTCGTCATTGTCCATGAAGCGGACGGCGGCATTAGAGTCTTTCCCGGTGAGTTCTTGCACTAAAGCTCGGAATTGTGAGGCACACGTCTTGACCTTCATGGGACTTGAAATATAAACCACTTTAATATCTTTCTTACAATCTCTTCTCTTAAACTGCTTCTTCTTGTTTTTCATTTGGTGAGCGCCTAGTACATCCATCCGGGAAAGAAAGTGTAGTTTCTAGAGAGGAAATGAACAAGATATGATGGTTGAACTGCGAAACAATATAAGCACTTTTTAGGGTTTATATAACCATTCAAAAATTGGGGGCTTTTTGTGTTGGTGTGGAAGGTGGTTTCCAGGAAGGAGATAAAGATAAAAAGGAAATTTTGACAAAGGAAGGTTACAAGAAAGAAAGGATTGGAAATTTAGTATTAAATTAACATTAAAACACAGGGGTTAGCTAAGCTTTGAAAGGGACAATGGTTTAGCTTTTTTCCATCTTCTAAATAAGTTTTTAAATTCCATTTTACGTCTACATCAATGGCGTGTTTCTTTTTGTGATTTAGAGGAATACTTTTATTTCTATTTAAAATAAATTTATCTATCTTCCGTATTACGTGAGTCTGTTAAGGGGTGGATGTTGATTAAAAATTTTAAAACTATTTTATATCCATGATAAAAAATTGAACTCTCAACAATTAATTAGGGTAATCTATTGAAATACTAACGAATGTTTAATATTTTAATTTTTTGATTGATTGTAAGTAAAAGAAGAAAAAAAACACAAAAACACGTGCGCAGACTCTTGTGACCCGGAAAAATTGGACTTTTGGTTGGAAATTAAGGAAAAATATCTTAATGTGGTTAACTAGCATTGGTACGGCAAAGGTTTTGTGGTTCTTTCTAGTGCGGCTGCTGTCTCAGCATTGCTCATCTTAAATTTCCCTAATTTTCTCTTCCCTTTTCTAGAACTTCTATGTTTGTCTACATCTTATCATTTCTTAAGGTGTTTTTTTTTATATATGGTTAGAACTTTGGGTATTTTCTATTTCATTTAAAATTTCGTATACTAAATTTACTCGTACGTTATTGTCGAAAGGGTTTTACTCACGACCTAAATATGATTAGCTTCAGACCGATATTTATGATTAAACTTAAAAATAATAATCAATTTACTCATCAATAGTTAATGGAACAAACAAATTAAAATTTTGAACTTTTTATTCTTTTCTATAATTTAAAAATTATTTTTTAATTATTTAATAAAAATTTTAAAATATAATTATAATACAATATAGAGACTTTTACGATGCTTTTACGAGAGTTTAACTCATTAAATTGTGAAAGTGCAATCATAAACATTCAATTGTGAATGAGAAACGACAAAACTACATAATTTATGATTTATAATTTAGACATTACTTTTTAGGGATAGTTGTTGAATTCATGGTTGAGGTCGAGAAGGGAGATATGGTTGAGTTTTGTGAAGAACCCATGATACTTGACTGAGTAAGTCATTGTAAAATAATATTATTTAAATAGAAATCACTCTTCTAATCCAACTAAGAGAGGGGGTGGGTGGCATACCCTAGTTAACAAATACTAGAATGGTCACCCTTTCATGTACATAAGGGGTATTGAGTCTCTCATGTATTGAGTCTAATTATATGTGTTTTCTGGATCTTTTGACCTAATACTTTATAATATAATTCATCCCAATACTTGTTTCTATTTTCAAAATAAATATTATTTATTAAATTAATTAAATAATTAAATTAACTAAATTAATTTCCTTAATTAAATAATTTTCTCAACCGAATTTTAATATCATTAAAGTCATGACAACTTTACCGTAAAAAGTCTTTGAGAAAATATACTTAATTTCCTTATTCAACAGATTCATAATGACTAATTAATTTACTTCTATTTTAAACTTCAATTATTTAATTATAATTAATTAAATAATAATTTAAAAACCTTAAATCAATTCTCAAAACATTTTTGTATTTACCGGGAAAACACATTTATTTGTAAATGCGACTCATTTCTCTTACTTCATCATTTCCATTCATTTCTATCCATTTGGTTCTACATGAGATTCATTTTTTTTGGTTTCTATGAGCAATCGGAGGGACCGATTGGATATGTATAAAGAGAATTAACATGGAAATGAAAAGCAAAGAAGCCATTAAAATAAAGCTTAAAAAAAATATAAAAGTTTGAATTTTTATGCAAGAAAATTTAAAGAACATGAAAATAAAAGAATTCAACAAGAAATCGAAAACAATAAACATAAAAATAACAAACTTTAACTGATTAAAAGTAAAAGAAACTGAAATACATTAAACTAAAGCTAGAAATATCTTACAACCAAGGTACAAAGACTGAAAGTGTAAATAAACTTAAGCTACAGTGATAACTGACACTATGAACATCAAGAACAAGAAGTAAATGCAGAAAAATAAACTCTAAAACTAAGAAAGAAGAAGAGAAAATATAAACCCTAGAAAAAGTACAAAAAAATTAAGAGAAAATTTAGAGAAAACTAAGGCTAAAATTAAGCTAATGTGTGTCTCTCTCCTCTTCAGCCAAATTTAGTTATTTTAGGCTACAATCTGATGGATTTTCATTACCAAAATTACCAAAATTGCTCCTATATAGGCCTTGGGTGATTGGTGGATCAGGTGAGTAAAGACTACCATTTTTATCCAATTTTGTCCTCCTCGCAATGTCAGCGTTGCGATACTCAAAAGAAGATATCACAACACCTCAAGCGATAAAATGGATATAAAGAATAAAAAGAAAAGTGAATAAATAAATTGATTAAACGAAATGAATTTTAAAATAAAGTTAATATTTGTCACGAAATAGAAACAAAAGAAACTTCCATAAGTGAAGTTATAGACCATTTAGCAATTTCTTTAATCCATATGTAATGGGAACGGTATACATTATCTGTCTTAATTTATACCATTGAATCAAACTTCCATGACAAACAAATTATTTTATTTTTCTAATATCGTATAGTCTTACGTTAAAACATGTAGTAAAGTAGAAGTATGTATATATATATATATTATTCTTTTTGAGTTGATTTTAATATCATCAATGATGTAACTACATTAATTTAAAGCTGTAATAATAATTAATGTTGTTACTAATGTAAGTGCTAAAAAATATTTATATTCAACTCTATGTGATGGTCTGATGATCAAAAGTGTTTATTGTCTCAGGTGTGGTTTGAGTTTAAGTCACGTGATTTGTGTTTGTTGTTCGGATTTTGTCTTGATATTGTAATTCAAAAAAAATATTTTTATTTTTATTTAAGAATTAAAAGGGATTATAGATAATGTTAAATATTGTATCAAAACAATAATAAAAAATTATGAATATGACTTTTGGTGATTAATGATTATTATTTGCTAATTAAAGATAAAATAAAGTTATAGGAAAGGAGGTGAGTCAAGGAAATTACGTAGACAAGCTTCTAGATTTTGGTGGCCATTGATTTTCAAAGGAAAAAACAACCGACGTTTGTCTTGAGGTAAAAGCCTAATTATATCCATTTTTGTGCCATTCACAATGAAGCAATGTCAATTTTTTAAAAATAAATGTGATATTCAATCATCGTATTTGGATTGACTATATCTCAAACAATAGAACATGCCTTGTGGGTTTATAAATTGAGTCAATAACTATTTAAAGCCAATATTTATTCTTCCAACCTAGAAGTAATTCCAATATACTTTCATTTTGCTTCTGGTTTAAGGAAGGTTAAAGCACATTTGATTCACGAAATCAAAAAGATAATTGGTGGTAATACTATATTTCGAAATCACTTTCTTATGTCAAAATTTGATAATACAATCAAACCACCTATTTCTTTGGGTAATTTTATATTACCTTAATAATATATCATCTATGATAATTTTACTCCATTTGTAATGATTTTAGTTCATTTTTGTTACACCAAAAAGGAAAAAATAATAGGCTGTAATGAATCAAACTCACTAATTTCTCTCAGATAACATTATTTTCCCTCGGCCTGAACTAGTTTAGCAATTCCATCGGTTTCTCCATTATTTTCCCTCGGAATGTGTCTAATTCTAGACAAAAGTTGGTGAAATATTCTTATCAAAGTTGATCTTGAATAACTTGAACTGTCTCCATGCTATCAGTTTGGATTATCACAAAATCATAGCTCCTCTTCAAAAGAAGAGTTAATCCATCTAAGATGCCCCATAACGTGGCCCCCATAACATAAAAAAAATCCCAAATACCTATTGTACCCTAGGATCCATCTTTCTTTTTGATCCCACAGCACTCCCCTAGCTACAACGAAACCTATATCCTCTTTGACTACACCATTTGAACTTAAGCAAACCCCATTACTGCCTAGGTAGGGGCGAAGGCAGGGGGGCTGGCCTGGGCCCCGGCCTCCCCTAAAATGTAAAATTGTTATTTAGGCCCTAAGAATTTTTTAAAAAATTTAAATTAGTAAAGGTAAAATTGCACTTTAGCCCCCCTAAAATTATAAAAATTCAATTTAATCCTTTACAAATTATAAAGATATAAACTATAAAAAATTAAAATTTTATCCAGCCCCCCTAAAAAATTGTTCTGGCTTTGCCCCTGTGCCTAGGGACTTTAGTGGTGGTGATATTCATGAGGCCTCTTTTGTTGCTTTACTATTAGTAAGAGCATATTGTTTAGCCCAACTATAGGAGACTTTAATAATTTCATTGGCACTCCACGAAATACCCTGGAATAAAAGAAGATTGCGATTTTTTCATATACGCCACACAGTAAGACCAAAGAAACACTGCCAATCAACATCTCTTAATCGTATTTGATGGAAATTTTGAAGGTTGTTCACAAACCACTCATGGAGATCTCCTGAGAAAAATAGAGACATCTTAACATCAAAGACAACAAGCTTCTAGATATTTCTAGCTACTAGACAGTCTCTTAAAGCGTGCATCACATCTTTCAGCTCGTAATGATAGAAACCACAAGAATTATTGGTACAAATACACCTCCTCATTATTTTTACATTAGTAAGCAAACGTTGCTAAAGTGCAAGCCAAATGAAATATTTAACCCTCTGAGGACCTTGAAATTTCCACGGAATCTACCAAATTATCTCTTTTGTGTTCCACAACCCACCTCTTATTCTCCCATAGGCATTTTTGAGTGTGAAGAAACCTGTTGTAGACCCTCCTCAAATGACTTTATCCGAACTAGCTGTTGAATACGGCGGAGGGACCCCCACAATCCTCCGGATGATCTCGTCTGGGAGCTAAAGTCTGAAAAGATCAAGATTCCAGTGTCTTTCATCTGTAACCATGTCGCTAAGTGGGCAATCTATCACCAAGTTAGAATGAGATGGAACAAAATTACAAAAAAGACTAACAGTAGGAATTCAATGGTCCTTCTAGCAGTTAATACTATTGCCATCTCCCACCGACCAAACTAAATTTTCTCGAATTAGAGGCCATACCTTTGATAGGATTTTCTAAAGGAAGGAACTGCTACTTTGATTCAAGGTTTTCAGTATACCATTATAGATCCTATATTTTGACTTGAGAACACAAACCCAAAGAGCTTCTGGCTCTAAAACAATCTGAAACCTAATTTTCATCATGAAGACAGTGTTATGATCCCGAACTTGTCTTAATTCCAAACCACCATTAGGTTGTGGCTGACAATCATACTCCCAGCAAACCAGCTTCATTTTTTTTCCCACTAGTAGAAGACCTCAAAGTAAACTGCCTTACCAAGCACTCTATTTCTCACAAATACCCTTAGAGATCATCATAGACTACACAAAAAAACTTAGGATCGATAAAAGAACAAATTGAGCAAGAGTGGCCCTTCCAGCTAGAGAGAGCTTTTGCGCATCCCAACTATTCAACTTGATTCAGATCTTGTCCACCACAAACCTTAGGGTGCTATTGGTAGCTTGCTCATGAAAAAGTTGCATGCCCAAGTACGATACTAGATTATTCACTTTTTGAAATCCCAAAAGATTGCTAGTCCTTAAAGCTAGCTCCTCATCAACCCTTTGGAGAAAAAAATGTTCGTCTTTTGCGCATTTATTCGATGTCTGAAAATTTCACAAAATCTTTCCAATATACCATTAAGAATCTGAGCTTGTTGAACATTAGCTCGATCAAAAATAATAAAATCATCTGCAAAAAATAGGTGAGAAAGAGGTAGACCTAAACAAGACAATCTAATCGAATCCCAATGCTTAGAATCAATGTGTGCAAGAATGCTATGGCCAAGCCATTCCATACACAAGACAAAAAGGTGTGGAGATAAAGGACAACATTAACAGACACCTCTAGCCGGCTTAAATTTTTGTGTAGGGACACCATTCTATAGAATCTGCAAAGTAGAGTTTGTAATATCAGACATGATTACATTAATAAGAAAAATTTGGATACCTGTAGCCTGTAATGAAACCTCAATAAACTACCACCGAACTCGATCATAAGCATTCTCCAAGTCTGTTTAGACGGCCATCACCTTTTGTTTTTTTGCCGACTTTTCATAAAATGAACAACCTCCTGTGCGATGATGGTGTTGTCAGTGATATTTTTGCCATCTATAAAGCCTGCTTGTTCCTTGGAAATTATATTCGAGAAGACCACTTTGAAATGGTTAGCAATGACTTTCATAACCAGTTTATAAAAAACTGAACACAAACTGATTGGTCGTAATTGAGCAAAATTTTCAAGACTCTTTTCCTTGGGAATTAGGACAACTAAGGAATTATTTAAAATCAGATCAATAGGGTTACCTGCAAAAATCCCCTTAACTCAATCACATGTAGAGCCCCCTATTTGCTCCTATTGATTCTAGAAAAAAAAGGCATGAAAACCATCATTGTCGGGCACTTTCAGAGGGGCCATATTGAACATTGCCCTATTAATTTCCTCATCCATAACTGACCGACTCAAAAAGTGGATATCAAAATCATCAAGCTTAAGAAAGGCACTTGAAGGAAGGTCTCTTAACGGGCTTGGTTGCTCGCCATAATGTTTTTGGAAAAAGGTAACCTCATGTTTGAGCTCCTATTCCTCATAAATCCACTATTCATTACCACTTTTTAAGGCATTGATCTTATTACCCTTCCTCTTTGTAAGGTGCATCTATGGAAAAATTTAGTATTTCGATCTCCCAAATTCAACATATCGCACCTCACCTTCTGTTTCCAAAGAAACTCTTCATAATGTAAGACACTTTCTAGCTCCTCATACACCTCTATCTCTAAATGCAAAAGATGATTAGAATGCACTCTATCCAATTCCCTTTGGATTCTCGCAAGTCTATGCATAAAGATTTTTTCCTAGTGCCAATGTGCCCAAAAACCTCTTTATTCTAAATCTTGATACTAGAAGTAAAACAATTGAGAGATTTCGTCATATGCCCATTGTAGTTCCAATTTTCCTTAACAAAATCAATGAACTTCGGATGCTCAACCCATCCTACCAAAAATTGGAAAGGACGCCCTTTATAATAACAAACTTCTAGTTTGGTAGCAAGAATAAGAGGCCTATGATCAGATTTAAGTCTTGGAAGATGAGTCACCAAACTGTTAGGAAAAGTAGACAACCAAGTTTCGTTACATATTTCCCTATCCAATTTTCCACAATTCCTCCTCTTATCCACGTAAATTCTAGGCCTCGAAAACTTAAGTCATGGAGATTGGTTGAATATATAAAATCACAAAATAAAGAACATCTCTTTCCAACGACCCGTCCACCCTTCTTTTCATCATTCGAGAGGATAACATTAAAATCTCAAATTGCTAACCAAGGGATCCTCTCACTATAAAAAGTCGATCTCAGCTCTTCCTAGAGAAATCTTCGCTTCTACTTATCTGGGCTACCATAAACAAATGCTATTGAAACTAGATGTCTGAGAGATTTATCTGATACCTTCATTAAGATAGACTGTGGATGACTTCTAATAACCTCAACATAAATAGGCTCCTTCCATCTAATCCAAATTCCTCTTGAAAAACCAATAGATACAACCCGATGTAAACAATCAAAGCCAAGTTTCTCAATGATTAAATCAGCTTTACCCCTATTGACTCTCATTTTGTAGAGCCTGACAATATTTGGCTTAAACTCCTGATTATACTCCTGAAAAATGTGGGGAAATTTGCGACCTGCACACCATTGACAATTCCATTCAGAAATAGAAAATATCATAATAATAAATAGATAAGGTAGAAAAGAACTAACCTTTAGTGGTCAGACAAAGCTCCTACAGCATTATGTTCACCATTAATGATCTTTTCACCTTTATAAGCTTTAATCTGTATTTGTGAATTAATAAGTCTAGTTGTCGAGTTTATTGTTTCTAATAATGTCCATATCGGTCGCATGAAAAATAGACCATCAATAATGACTCAAATTCCACTCGTTTTGGGTTAATAAAGCTATCTACTCTTGCAACTCTTCTATAGAAATGCTTTGATCATAGGGCACTCTTTAGTTACTTGTAAATGTCATTTTCTTTCTTTATCTTGCTATTTTTTATCACATTTAAATTGATCTCAAAAGTTTGCACAGATCCAATCAGCTCATCAATACACATTGTATTAATGTTCTTTGCTACCTCGATCGTTATCACTTTGATACTGAACCTTTCTGGAAAAGATCTAAGAAGTTTTCTTACTAGTTTAGAATTCAAAAACTCATTTACAAAGGCAAAAGCCTAATTGGACAAATAACAAAGTTTGCATAGAACTTGCCAATTGTCTTATTCTCCTACATCCTCAAGGTTTCAAATTTTGAACCTTTGATTACTTCACCATATTGGTACCTTCGTGTGCTATTTCAATGATATCCTAAGTCTCCTCGGCAATAGTACACTTAAAAATCCTCTTGAATTCTTAGGCATTTACTCTATAAAAAATGCATAGAGAGATTTGAAATTAGCATTGACAAGTTTCTCCTCTTCAATAGTCTAGGTGAACTTAGATTTAAGTCTATTGACATCAAAGGCTACAGTGAATAGGCTCTCCTAACTAGTAAGAACAGATATTTAGGCTTCTCCATCTATAAACTTGTTGAGAGTCATCATTTGAGCATTCTAGAAGGCATAGTTTGCACCATTGAGCATAGAGAGATGAGAGACTAATGAACCTGCCATTGCAAGCCAATATCAACACGAGGAAATCCACTAGATACGTTAAGTGGTAGGCTCTAATACCAAATGAAAGAACTTAGAACAATATTTTCAAACAAAACTGAGTAGTACTAGTTGCTTTAGGCATTGATGAAGAACAAAGAAGAACATAATGATATGTTTATGCAATTTAATTTCCTTACATCTGTTGGGCATTGCCCAAAGAGATAATCCATTATCTTAACACTTCGTACAACAAGTGATCACAAGCTCTAAAACTCACCGGATTAGCAACCTTACTTTTTCTCCTAAGATCTAGATTACTTTCTTATATGTTATCCTCTTGAAAACTTAGGCTAAAAACCAAGTAATTCACTTATTTTCACACTCTGTGCACTCACAATAACAAGTTTCTCACCAAATAGATAAGTTCTTAAAATTCTTCGCAGAAAACCTATACAAATCTCAAGTGTTTAAACTACTTTCAATTTGTTAACATGCTAAATCAATTAGAATCAATTTTCCCAACAAATAGCAAGATAATAGGCTCAGTGAATATTTTCAATATGTCCAAGACTTCAAGATAAGTTTCTAAGTTTACCCGATTCGATCCAATCTCCTCAAAATAGGGAAGTCAAGTTGCTTGATCCATTCCAAAGCGATCTCCAAGACATATTCCTATAATTTTTTTAGATGACATCGATGATTCTGCATACATCCAAAGTATCAACAAAGATCACATCCAATGGATTTTGTTACCAAAATTTACTAGCACCATATATGGTATGTTATGAGGTTTGAGCAATGTCAAACACCAGTGGACACTGCTCTCAAGCACTCCTCATAAACTACCTCAACAACTCGGGTTTTTATGAGAAAAAACATGGGTTTTTACAAGGCAAAACAATTTCATCTCTTTAATTTCCTTTATTTTTTAGAATTAATCTTAGTTTTTTTATACTAAAAAGGGAAAAGCTAAGTTTTGTATGAAAAAATCTTGAGTTTTTTTTTCTAAGAATTGAGTTACATGAAAAAATTGGATTTCATTTTTGCAATTGAATAACTCAAATCGCAGTAAAAACTCAATTTTCTTCTAAAATAATATTAATTCTAAAAAAGGAAATGAGTGATAAAAATGAAAGTTTACTAAAGTTGTGTGACTAAAATAAAAAGAAAATAACATTATGTAACCCCAAATTAATGTTAGGTGATCAAAATAAAAACGGTTGTTAACGACTAAATGTATTTTTTTTTATTTTCGATGCCCAAAATAAAAATCTTATGAAAATGGGATAATAGTTTACTTTTGCATCAAACATAAATATTTGTAGTGAAATTCAAATTTAGACTTTTTCAATAAAAGAAACTAAATTAGGTTATGAGCAGATATGTATAATAATAATAATTCTCCATATTGTCCTTAAAAGTCAAAAGAAATTATTAAATAAAACACTAAAAAATCATATCCATTATGTGGGGTTAGATCACATACGATGACGTACGCAAGGACGTATTTAGGCATTTTCGTGTTGACTGAAATGCCCTTCACCTTCGAGAGAGAAAGCGGCAATTGCGGGGACTGTCTTTTCTCTACAGTGTTATGCCGTACACTTTCAAACGGTCGAGTGACCGGAGACCTTCAAAATAACGTTGTACTTAAGTTTGTTTAAGGAGTAGGTTGAATTTTTTTTTACTTTCTCTACCATTTTTTAATTCTAAAATTAGAAGTAATAATTCCTTTATATAATTTATTTTATTAAAAAAGTATATATTTAAAAATTTTATTATGTGAATATTACTTTACATTCCTTTATCATTTTCTTTCGATTTTTGAGTATTTTAGATTATTGTTTACGATAAATTTTAATATTTTTTGAAAATTTGAAATTTATTTTTATATTTTTATTTCAAAAATTTAGTCTTTATATTTTTCGAATTTTAAAATTTTAATAAAAAAAATTAACGGTACTAACTGTTAGATTTAAATTTTAAAATATAAAAATAGAGAAACTGGATTCTTAAAAATAAAAATACATAAACTAATTTTTAAATTTTCAAAAAATACATGAAATTATGGCAGATTTTAACATTTTTTTATTAAATTTGAGTTGGGCTGATACAATTTTTATTATTAACTAATAAAAATTATTATTTATCTAAATTAATTAAAAATATGTGTTAGTAAAAATACTTTTTTTTTTTTTTGGTTTAAAGGATTAATATATTCCCTTTAGTTCTGATGTCTGAACTTTTGGTTTTTTTTCTTCAAATTTGTGTTGGACCAATTCAATTTCCATTATTAATTAATTATAAAATATATTATTTTATTCTAAATTCAATTAAAATTAATTTTTTAAATTATAAAACAATTTCTAAAAAATGAGTATATTATATTATACATTTCATAAATTTTGATGTAATATCTAAATTTGATAGATTCTTTATCTTTATATTATATTCAGGGTTTTGCCCCCATGAAAATGAAAATTTTCAGTTTTATTTTTTTTATAATTTATAAAATTTTAAATTAATATATGATAAAATTATACTTTAGTCTTTTAAAAACGAGAAAAATTTTATTTAATTTTTTAAAAATTATAAAAATATAAGCTATTAAAATGAGAAAATTTCAATTTTACTATCTTAAAAGAATATAACTTAATTTCGACCACTCTAAAAAAAAAATTCTTAAATTTGCCTTCATTATATTAGTGTTGTTTTGTGTCGTATGTTATGAAATCAAATTAAAATATTAGCGCCTAAGTATCGTGTTTCAATAAAAAATTTTGAACGGTTTTATAATATCTATAACCTATATATAAAAGGGACTTGTTGATTGAGTCTTAACTCGATTAGCATGGACATTGTTGTCAATGCAGGACGTGGATTCGAGTGCGCTGATATGCTTTATCCTCCTATTTATGGGTTGGAGAGAAGTTATGAGCAGTTCAGGCTTTATGTAAATAAAATAAAAAAAACTTTCCTACCTCACTTGCTGAACCTTTGTTCATGTTTATTTTTATAAAATAATAAAATAATAGGATTTGGCTCAGGATTGCCCATTTTTCATTCTAGGGTTTCTCTGAATTTGAAAGTTATCACTTAGTAGATTTCCATACCAAGGCTCAATCCAATTAAGTCCGTAGCGTCTACCAATTTCGCCATATCCCCTTCCTTTTGTGTATTGAGATTAGGATCTCATTAGAATGCCCCTCCCCCCGCTTCCCCCTTCTTTCATTTGTTTATTTTCTTTTGTTTATTTATTTACTTTCTTTTTATGCGAAACTGTTGAATTTAGACAAGTGTATGAGCCTCTCTTTCTTTCTTTTTTTCCTTTAAAGAATGGTCAAATATCATTTTTGGTCCATCTACTATACCTACAATATCATTTTATGGGTGGGTTGTGGTGCGGTACGTTTAATTTACTTTTTATCTCACGCTATAATATCTAATCACACTACCATTACTGTTTTTATACTAACCGTAGATAAACGCACCGTCCATCCAGACCCACCCTAAATGTTATATCTTTTTCCTTTATACAAATTAAATATTATATTTAATATTTATGATCAGAATTTGGGTTGTCAATGAAAATTTCATATTTATATAATATCAAACACAATAAAATTAAATTTATTAAATTATTAATATCTGTTTAGACATTTCTATTGTCAAATCATAAACACATTGATATAATTTCAAAAATCAAATGTAAAATAGTTAAATTTCATAACTTAATGATATCATATTCCCCAAGAAATCTCCAAAACAATTTCTCTCTCACTTTAAAAGTGGGTAATTAATTCAAGTTTTCCATGATTTTGATGAATATCATTAATTAATTCAAGTTTATTTTAAAAATTAAATTTTGTTATTCTTAATTTATATTGATTATAATATAAATTATCATAATTTACAAATCAATTATTTTTATTTTTATTACTTTCTCAAATATTAGTGAAACGTTATAAATTTTGTATCAACTTTTTAACAGATAAATATAAAATATTAAGGTTGATAAATATAACTTAACCTATGTATCGCACGAGATAAAAAAAAATAGTAGTACTCTGCTTAAATTTTTTACATAGATTTAAAAAAACGATTTTATCAAAAAAATTTATTTTGGCATGATAAGTTGGAATATGTTTATTTTAAATCCACCTTAACTACCAAAATTATTAACAAATATTAATTATTTGGACTTACTAATAACATGCTCTTTTTTTTCTTCTTTTTTAGTCATTGTAAGATACTAGTAAAATTGTAATTTCGATTTCTCTACATATTCACAATAGATATTTAGTATTTATATTTTAATTTGACATAATTTGATCATCTACTTCTATAATGATATTAGTTAGTCCAAAAAAATTTACATCTTTATATGTGATAGTTATCTTATTATTTTACTATCACGTCATCTGTATGCTAACAGGTGTCTAAGAATAAAAAAATTATTTGTAGTTAAAAGGTTAAAAAGTGATTTTCTTTCAACTATATATGAACGTCTTGGCAAAAACTATGAACGTGATAAAGTGGCACGATCAGAATATTCATCTAAAGTATAACATGTAAAATGATATTGCAACTTGCAAGTAAGCCGTACATAAAGAGAGCTTTATTTGATGAATTAAATTCGATTTTATAAAATTTATCAAAAAAAATATACCAAGATTATGCATAAAAATTACAAATTACAAATTTTAGTTTTTATTTCTGTGATTATAATTGGACATATATAAAATAAGACCAAGTTTTAGATAAATTTTTAACTCTCTTGATAGTGGAGTTAATCATTCAGCTTATGCTTAATATTTTTTTATTTGAATTTAATTATGACATAAAAAATATCAGATACAAGAATTATCAAGTCCATACAAAATCTCGGCTATCAAAACTTGATTATTGTTATCAACAAGTTGGATACAATGATAAAGCACATTGTATTCTCAAAGGGAGAACTCAAGTTCGAACCTTGAAAACAATATTATTGAGAGGGACTATCACAAATCCTGAACATAAACAGTAAAACATGAAGAATATATATATATATATATATATAAAAACTTGATTATTGCCACACCCCGAGGCTCCTCTGCTTGGCATTTCAAAAACCAGAATACAAATCATGGTATTGAAAAAAAACAGTGACATGAAATCAGTCTGCAATCTAATACAAATCATGCCCACAGCCTACTTAAAATCTCATTCAAATCAAGCATTTAACATTATTATACGAACATTCATCAAACCTCCAATGCCAGCAATATATTGGTAATCAAATATTTCGAGCCAAAAGGGGAAAAGAACCCAGTATAAAAAAGTCAACATATCTAGAGGAAATTAACTCTAAAATGGTTTTTAAAACATTTGTGGTTAGTCTTCCGAGCATGAGTTAATGATATCACGTTTACATTTCCCCGCACTCAGCTATAATGCATGGTAGTTTTGGCCTATTGTTCGGTCCTGTAGCCACATTCTCAATCTTCCGAACAACAAGAAGACTATCTCCGAGCACCCTCTACATGACCACAGACAAATTATTTGTTATTTCGAAGAAGTAACAATATTCTTCAACTTTATAGAAGGTAGGAAATATTGATATATTCGGCACTAATAGGTTTGAGAACGTACCCCAAATACAACATGCTTATTATCAAGCCACTCGCATTTTGCACATGTGATAAAAAACTGCAGTCAATAAATACTGAAATCAATATAACCGAAATCTTAACTGAAAGCACTCAAAGGCTTGATGTATTTGCAATAACCATGCTTCCACCCAATCTCAATTCACAAAAATGGGATTGGACAAGCCAGAGAAATAATTCTCGTGCCCCTTTAATATATACAGATGCTTGATCAATACCAACGCTGTGGGTATGAAAGGACATTGACATTCTTTTACATCATCAAATTGCATGTGTGCGCATGTGCATGTAAGCATATGTTACTCCAATTATTCATTTTTCTTGAAGTACCCAAGTCAAACACCAGTGTAAGATGCATTTCTGGACATGGTAATTGAGATATGACCCTCTAAATACATGGAAAAACTTAGAAAAAAGTGAACATGCCTATCTTAGACAGGAACCCATATCTGGTCATTACACTCAAATCCGAGTAACATTAATGCAAGCAAGAGAGATAGAGTAAGTTACCTGACAACCATTGGTGTTTGGTCCACTGTTTGCCTGCAATGGAAATGGCAAAAGATATGCAATTAATAAATTTTCATTGAACTTATCCATAATATTCTAGTATCTTCATATTTTTCTTTCTGTTTCTCCCTCCAGTGTTAAGAGAATGTGAATCTAACACCAGTTGTGAACCCCAAGTTCTGGGCTATTGGTTGGGTGTTCACCTTCCCCAAGGATAGCCTGGGTTCAAATCACAGTTGTACAAAAAAAAAAACTCCAGTTTATCGATATAGAATATTGGGGACTGGAAGAGGACTATAAAAATTAAGGCACTTCGCAAAGATTATCAAGATGTGGCAACAAAATCCTTTCCCAGGAACCTCCCACATCTAAGTTTTCTCAATCACTTCCAAAATCAAAGAAGTCAATGCTTTCTATACCTTCCTTTATCAAAAAGGTATTTACAAAAAATGAAGAATCCTCGTTTGAAAAGTTTAGAGAAAACTGAAAAAACGAAAATATAGCTAAAGGAATACCATATAGAAAATAGCATACCATTGATAGCAAACCAGGACCAGTGTGTTTGGCAATGAAATTTTCGTCGTCAAATTTGAGCCCATAAATGGAAGTACATCCACTACCATCACCCTGCAATGTAAGATTTCACTGTAACTAATACATAACATGGGAGAAAATGGTCTAAATAGCATCATCATTGTCAACAAAAAGTAATACTCCTGCAATATTTTACTCCAACTCTTTATTTTTGCTTGAGATACCCAAGTCCGACATATATTTGGACTTGGGTCAGGAATATGATCCTCCAAGGACCCTCAAAAATATGGAAAGACAGAAAAAATAAACAGTAACTTAGATCTTCTGCATCTTTTATGTTTAACAAATCAAATTTTAATGATCTAAGCTAGACCTTCCGTTACTTTGGCAAACACTACACTCCAATTTTTGGGTGAAAACAATCCTTAATAAGGATATTTGCGCCCTCATCCAGGCTACAATGGACATTCAACAAAGAACGTAAAAACAGGAACAAAAAAAAAAAAAAAAAAAAAAAAAAAAATCAACCACAACAACAATTCGATCATATCATCCTCTCAAGTCAGCAAGCCAAAACTTTAACTTCTGAAATAATCTAGCTTTAAAAGGAGTCCCACAAAATCATTATTCCCAGATACATAAAGAGTAAAGAGTTCATAATCTGCAAAAATCTGAAGCTAATTCTGGGTATTTAGAACTAACATGGAGGAGCAAAGTGGCTAAGATAATAAGTGCAAAAAGAAAGCTAATACAGTAAAGTAACAACCTTGAGGAAATCTCCAGCTTGAATCATAAAATCTTTAATAACCCTATGAAATTGGCAACCCTTATAACCAACAGGCAACCCAGCTTTCCTGATATTCAATCCAATTAATAAAATAAGTAAGTAGCAATTATTTATTTTGATGAAGATAACAAAAAATTTTAAGGGAAAAAAAAAAAGTGAACCTGTATTCGCCAGTGCATAGCTGCCTGCACGACGAGCAGAAAAATTGAAAATCAGAATAGAAATTTGGAAAAGTGAAAAATAGTTATGGAAAAAGAACAAAAGAAGGGAAGTGAAAGGACCGGAAATTTTCGGCTGTTTTAGGGGCAATATCAGCGAAGAGTTCCATTTTGATACGACCGGCGGGGATAGAACCTATGGTTATATCGAAAAATACGATTGGGTTTTTTGGATTCGGTGGCCTAACGTGCCACTCCACTCCGCCAGCACCGCCTCCGGACATCATCGCCGCCGCACGCGCCTCTCTTTTTTCTTTTTGCTCTCACTGTTTAAGAACTTTGGCTCTAGTAAAAGATTCTGGGTTTGTAGGCTTTGATCTCTCCGGTGGCGCCGTCGAGATTTGAATGCCTTTTCACTTGAACTCAAATTTAATTAATTGAGATTAAAAGTAACGGTTTCCCCATTGGTGTGATTGAAAAATTATTAAAAATTTAAAAATATTTTGGTTTAATCAATTTTTAGCCGGTTCAATCGATTTTTAGTCGATTCAATTGGTTAATACTAATTTTTGTTCTAATCAGTTCAAAGCTACTCTTTAGATCAATACCTCAATTGGTTCTCAATCCAATTAATCCAACTGATCAATCCGGTACGATTCAAACAATAATCATGGAAAGTAATATAGATTTCAACCTTTGAGACAATGTTAGTGAAGAATAATCTTTCTTTTAACTACATTTAATATCACTCAATTACTAGTAAGTTTACGCTTTGATCACTTAATTTAAAAAATTACAAATTTATCACTGAACTATTTGAAAAATTATCCTTTAAAGTCATTGAGTTGTTAAATTGCTAACATATGTTTGATGATTGTTAACCCACTATTTATCAAAAAGTAAACTTACGTAAGGTCGCTCAAATATTAGTAAATCTAAACTTTGGTCATTTAATTTCAAAAAGTGACAAGTTGGTTATGGAAACACACCCAAGGTTACTCATTCGCAGTTGTATTCTAGTAATCGTGCCACCGTCCAGCTCTTCCTGTAGCAAAGAAACACACTAAACTAGAGCTTTTTTCCTTTATTTTTCAACTTTATGGTTTAATTTTCCTTGAAGTGGCATAAAACTCCATTAATTTAAACTTGAAGCCATAAGAAGAAGCTCTTCAATCTCTATCCATTTTCATAGGATGGGCAAATAACTTTGATATGTTTCTTTTCTCAACAAGATTTTCTCCTTGACCTTTTGGACTAAGCCTCCTCACCAAAAACTCTTCGACTAACTCCTAACTAAATCTGGTAAATTTGAGTCTTTTATTTTTGTGATATTTTGATTCTCTTCTCTATGATTTTATTTTGGTTCTTTGCATTTGTAAGTCCTATTTGGGGCTCACTAATAAAGTAGATTTTCTTCCTTTTTTATTTTTTTATTTTTAATTTTTGTTTGCTTTGATTGTGGTTGTGAGTTGTTGTTAATACTATTTGAATTATCAAGTTGGGGAATAATGGTGCAAAGATTGAGCGACAAGTATATGATTTTGGTCACTCAACACTTTAGTCAACCAATTTCAAAACGTTACAAGTTGATCACCGACTTTGATTTGCATTGGAGACAATGAAGACTAACGAGTATATGATCTTGGGTTTGCAAAATCAAACAAATTAATAAACACATAATTTGGCAAATCATCAAATTTATAAAAACTCCAACAATGAAATAAGGTGGATTTTAACCTAAAGGAACCTGCTAGTTCATAAACATAAAGCTAAACTCCTTTACTCTCCATCTAAAGAATCTTGTGAGTGTTCATGGCGTTCACAGTTTTTTGTTCTGAAATATTTGCTTTCTTGTTTGAGACAATTCAATAGGAGAAAAAAGAGGATGAATTGGAAAGGGAAATAAGTAATTGAAATTGAAATAAGTGTTGAAATGGAGCACATTTCATGGCCAGCCATTTACCTCTTCGGAGAGCACCTGCAGCGAGAGAAATAGTTACTCTACTGATGATGGATACCCTAGTTACAACCAAAATAGAAATTGAAAGAAGTGTTGGAAATGAAGAAGTGGAGTTTTGATCTGTTTGGTTAAAATTTTCTTTTGTTTCATTTTTCATTTTGTTTTTGAAATTGAAATAAATGTTGCAAATTTTCTTTAATGGATATTTCCTTCTTTCAGTATATATTTTTTAGATTTCATTATTGGTACGATTTTGAATTTTTTTAGATTTTTTCAATTTATAATTTTGATTTATGATGAAGATGTGTTAAAGGACTAAATTGATAGGATTTATAAATGTAGAGGGTTAAATTTGCTGAATTATTTAGAATTAGAACCAAAGTTTATAATGTGTAAGTGTTGAAGATAAAGTGTGTTACTATACCAATTAAAAAAAAGGCAATGTCATCATTTCTTTTGTGACACCCAACACCCAACTCGGTTGTCAAATCTAAATGCGAGATATCACATTATATTGGCAGAGTAACTCAGACTATCTTGATTCATTTTTATCAAACTTTAAAAGAAAAACATGACATAAACTAAAATTTTACATGTTATACTAATGATACGCATTTAATCAAGACTAATTGAGCCCACTTGTAGTGACACGAGGTCGTATGGGTTAAACACGGAGGCAGGATTCAAGTCCAAACTCAGACTATCAAAATTGAATAATGTGTTTTAAGACAGTGAAGTCATGTCTCGAGACATGCTTCCCATGTTTCTTTTTTTTACTTCGAAGTTAAGTTATCTCGAGACAATGGGGCTCATGTCTTGAGATTCAACCTCTTATGTCTCAAGACAAGTCTTAAGGCATAGTTCTCCTGTTTCAAACCTCTAGCTTCAATGTCTATGTGTCTCGAGACATGTTCTTAATGTCCTGATACCAAGTGGTCGCTTTACCTATAAAACACTTTCTAGCTCATTAAAAAGTAACCAACACATTACTAACTCATATCAACATGATATCAAATAATCATTCATCAAATTAACCACCCTAAACACATCTAACACATCAAGGATTATAAGTCTATTTATTAGGTATGTTAGGCCCAAAAATACCAAGAGGGGTAAATTGATATCTTAAAAATTCTCTAAAACTATTCCAAAATAATATAGGAAGGGAGAATAGCTTGGACAATTTGATTTATAGTGGTTTCGCCCCAATTACTTACCTCCACTCCCTTGATATACCTCAACCAAGGATTTCTCAATTCACTATACTTGAATTGATACCTTTCAAGGACAAGACATAACCCTTACAATCCTTATATTTTTCACAAAGCTAAGATAGAACCTTCCCCTAATTTTTATGGCTTAACTAGAACCTTTCTTATCCCCTTAAGGTTGTATACCTTAAGTATACTCTTTACAACAAAGAGAAGATGTCTTGAGACCTGCCACAATGTCTCGAGACAAGTTTGAAAAACAGTCGTTGGCAATCTATGTCTCGAGACATATAGGCTTACGTCTTGCAAATTGACATGCTTATGTCTTGAGACAATCTGTTAATTGTCTCTAGACATATTGCCCAATGTTTTTAGACTTGTAGCTCTTGAAGCAAAATTTTGCTTTGAAGTTTTCATTCTTGAGACATATAGTCGCATGTCTCGAGACTTGCATACCAAAGTGCCTTAAAAACATTTTATTAAACACCTTAAAACACTTTGGTATTAACCCAAAAATATTTTGATAAATTGAAACACATTTAAAACATATTTTTGAGTATTTTGCAAGTTTTTGAAAATGTTTGATAAATTTTTCAACCATATTTTCACCAAATGACTTAGGAAATATAATACATATAAAATTTATATTAAATGTTGTTATATCAAAAGCTTGGGATATCAAAGCTGACAAAAATCAACATTATCAAGATTCAAAACTTAATATTAAGACCTTATAGATCCAAAAGATGATCAAATATACCAAAATAGCATATAAAACCCACAATTCAACCTGAGTGTATGTGTAACAGCCCGACTTAGGGGCTAGTCGGAACAGTGATCTCGGGATCACTAATCTAAAGTTTGAGAAAAATAATTTTCATGTTATTTTATGTGTTATAACATGTTTATAAGGATATATGGAAATTATGGTGCTTTAATTTTAGCGATTTCATGATTAATCGCGAAAAAGGACTAAATCGCATAAAGTGCAAAAGTTCCATTCTATAGGCTAAAGGTATTAAATAGCCATGAAGCGTAAATTGGAGGTATTTAAAGTGTAATTACACCTACCTAAGAGAGATGGACGGTCAAGGGGACAAGGAATTAAAAGTTTGACAAGAGTTGGTGACTTTTGTTGAATAAATGAATAAAATAAGATAAAATAAGCAAAAAGCTATCATCTTTTTATTTTCTTCTCTTCTCCACCAAAATTTTCAGCAAATAAGGGGTGTTTGAAAGCTAAAAATTTCAGCAACTCATTTTCTTTTCAAGTAAGTGATTTTGATGGTTTTAGTTGATAATTTTTATACTTTTGGAGTCCCCAAAGCTTAAGCTTTCTAAATAAGGGACTATTTTGCAAGATGGTTGAAAGTATAGGGACTTTCCATGAGAGAGTTTGTGTTGTTTGATGAGTTTTTATGGAAGAAAATGAATGTTGGGAAGATGAGAAACAACTTTTGTGAAAGGTGTTGTCATGAAAACACCTAATTAGGACTAAGATACAAATGTTATAATTTGTTCATTAATGCATGAAATAGTTGGAATCATGAATAGTTGTAAGGGGATTAAATTTTCATCTAGGCTTTTTTGATGATAAAATGTGATGAAAAGTGATTTACGAGCTTAGGGGCAAAATCGTAATTTTGCCAAAGTATAAGGGCAAAATAGTCATTTTTGCCTAAGTGTAGATTATGATGTATTATGATTTATAAGTAATTAAATGAGTAAAATTCTATTGTTCTAGATCAAGAAAAAGAGATTCGGACCTAGAACGGGAGAAAAGAGAAACGTGGACAAATAGATTTCCTTTTTACCCTTTTCGGTATAGAGGTAAGTTCATATGCTAAACTATACAACTCTAAGTGAAGTATTTAATATTCCAATGCTGTATGGAATGTATATTTACTCTATGAATGTATTAAATATGTTTTGATGAGATGTCAAGAGAATTGAATCTAAGAATAGTGAGAAATGCGAATAGTATGATATGATGATAGTTAAGGTTCCGTATAAGACCATATTGGAATACGGCCTCGGTTTGGGATTTCGTATAAGACCATGTCAGGGACATGACATCGATATGTTAATTCATGAAAGACCTATCGAGGGTATAATGTTAATATGACATTATGTGTATGGGACTCAAGAGTGTTATTTAACAATTTGAGTGATTCAACAAGTATGTTGAAAATAAGAATGAATGTGGTTGTACCACGAGAGGTACATGTATGTGTTAGAACTGAATTGAGATAAATACGGTATATGATGAAACCACAGTGGGTTATGTGTAAATGATACACCTTGGTTGCATAAGTTATAATTAATAATTCATTGCGTGAATGCAAACGATTATCGTAGAAAGCTAAGTAAAAATGGTAGTGTATGGGGATGTTCCCGTATGAACATTTGAAATAGAGAAATGCATGTGGGTAACTATCCATGGGTGTATATTAACTGTGGGTTGTATGCATTACCACATTATTAATTATTAAATGATGGGCTGTGTGCGATACCATCAACAATATTATTAACGGTGGGCTGTGTGCGTTACCACCTTATTAATTATTAAATGATGGGCTGTGTGCGATACCATCGCTTATAATATCATTTGGTGGGCTATGTGCGATACCACCGTAATTATTCTTGAGGGTGGGCAAAGTGCGATACCACCGTAATTATTCTTGAGGGTGGGCTAAGTGCGATACCATCGTAATTATTCTTGAAGGTGGGCTAAGTGCGAAACCACCGAGTGATTGGTAGTATGAGTGGTTTATGGAAAAATGTTTGATGTGTTGTCTTATGTGATTATGTGATGACAAGTGCAAGGATGTATGCTAATTAACATAAGCATTTGGCTGTGGCATGGTTAGAATGGTAAGAGACGGAATGAGTAAGCTTCAAGAATGATTGAGTAGGTAACCACAAGCTTAAGAGTAAAATTCATTATAATACCTTGTGGTAGAATAAAATCAATGAATATCAATAGTTGATTGTTATATGCGTATGAACTTACTAAGCATTATTGCTTACTCCTCTTCCTTCCTCATCTCTTATAGGTTAACTTAGCTAGCTCGGGTTGGAGACCGTCGGAGATGTTTTCACACTATCGAGCAGACACTTGGTATGAGATTTCAAGTCCTTATGAGTTGTGCATGTATAGGGATCTCTTTTAAAGTTAATTAAGTCATAGTTAATATAGCCAAATATGTTGGCCAAGAGAGTTTATGATTTGGTTGTAAATAGCCATAGATGATGGCTTAAGTCGATTGTAATTGTGCTAGAAACAATTCTCCCTTGTGTTCGAGGACGAAGACTTCATTTGTATGAATCAAATGTGTTTAATTTAGGAATAGTATTGATGATTAAAGAATGTTGTGTGATGATGTATGAGTATAAGCAAGATAGGGTGGCTAAATGGCTTGGAAAATAGCCTTGAATTGGTCCACACGGGTAGACACACGGGCGTGTGTCTAGGTCGTGTGTGACACACGTTCAACCCACATGGATGTGTTAATAGGCCGTGTGTCCCCTGCATGTTAGTGTTTTAAGTCAGATTAGACCACGGGCTAGCCACACAGGTGTGTGCCTAGGCCGTGTGAGATGGTCAGTATTCACCACGGGTGTAGAACACGGGCATGTTCTTAGGCCATGTGACACAAACAGATTTATCAAGTTTTTATACAAGGGGTAGGGACATGGGCGTGTGTGACCACACAACCTAATGTAACATCCCGAAATAGGGCCTAAAAGGGACAGTGGTTGCGAAACCACGAATTCGAGATAGAAAAGTTTATTTTGATTAATTTTTATGATTTACCGATTGATTGGATGCATGTGTTAGAGTATCGATAGAAAATTTTATGAATTTCATGTCTAATTTGCTTAGTAGGGCTAAATTGTAAAAGTTGATAAATGAGAGTTCTAGATGCTAAAGGATTAAATTGAAGTGCATATCTAAAGTAGGGGTCCTTAAATGGTAATTAGACCATTATATTTTCATGGACAAAAATGGACATGCATATGTAGAAATAACTAAAATTTTAATGAAGGGTATTTTAGTAAAATGTCAAATAAAAGAAATTAAATGGGAAAAAGATGGAAAAAGGTTGTCATCTTCTTCCTTAGGCCTAAACTTCAGGGGGCGCTCTATAGCTAGGGTTTTTAAGCTTCCAAGTTTCATAGTAAGTCAATCCAAGCCCCGTTTTTCATGTTCTTTACATTTTTGGAACCTCGGTAACTCGATTAAGCTAATTCTACCATTAATTCGAGCTAGGGTTTATATCCATAGGTGAAAAGTGTGCATTTTGGTGTTTTATGATAGAATATGAAGCTTGGAATTATGTTAAACGACTTTTGATAAGCGATTTTCAGTAAAAACGAGTGAAACGACATAATCGGTAAAAATTATTATTGTTCATAAGTGTATGTTAGAGTAAGAATTTGATGTTGCCATAGAAGGGAAAAATGATCAGCATGTTATAAAACATAAGAATAAGAGCTGAAGTTTAATTTTCGAGTATTGGGGCAAAAGTGCAAATATGTGAAAGTTTAGGGGTCAAAGTGTAAATTGTAAAAATATATTATTTTTGGGTCACATTGAATAATGTGACTAATAAATGAGCTAATTGTGATGTTATAGATCATAGAAAATGAGGTTTGGTCTTAGATCGAGGTTGTGGACTGAATTGGGAAATTTGTCATTTTCGTGTCCGAGGTAAGTTCGTGTGTTAATAATAATGCAACACCATGCTTGAATTGTAATTCTCTATTGATATGGCATAAATTGTATGATTTAATATGTTTAGGAGAAGTTGATGGATGGTATGTGTGGTATGGAAAATGTGATGTTTGTTGTGTCATGTGAAATTGAATGGCAAATTAATGTTACAAGAATTGAATGTTAAATTAATATTACATGGGTTGTATGAGTTGCTACACGGTTGTACCTGACGAGATTTCGACAAGAAAGTTTATATGTAAATAATGCATTTATTTTACTCGTTCAATAATTATTTTGCTAGATATTATGGAAATCATTAGGTGATAACTAAAATATGAAAATGTATGGAATGGGAAATTCTCGATTGAACCTTCGGAAAACCGAGAGATAAAGACAATATGTAGCTAGGTCACACGAGTAATAAGGGACCTTCACCGTGTGCACAAGAAAGCTACGAGATGGCAAAATTTGATATGTAGCTAGGCCACATGGATGATAAGGGACTTTCACCATGTGTGCAAGAAAGCTACGGGATAATAATTTCATATGTAACTAGGTCACATGTGTAATACTGTGTGTATACCATGTGTACAAGAAAGTTATGGGTTATGAGTAGCTAGGTCCAATGAGTGGTTCCTAGTGTTGGACGCCATGTAGACAAGAAAGCTACGAGATGGAATGGTTAGGTCACATGGGTGATAAGGGACCTTCACCATGTGTACAAGAAAGTCGAATTATGTGTAGGTGGAGTTATGTGCTGAGACCACCGAGTATCAGGCGTTTTTCGAAGGGGTTCAACGAGATAATTTACTAATAATTATTGGTGCGATCATGTTAAGAATAAGTGCAGGTGTGAATGTGACCAATTGAGAAATGTGGAAAATGCACGTGTGAGCAAGTGTTTGTGTGAATAAGGGTGCATGTGATCATATGTGTATGTGCATAATGTGTTTGATATGTGATATGTGATTGAAATGGTGGTAAGGTTGATATGGTGTAAGCGCCACTATGAATACTTGTAAATATTGGTGATAATTATTCATTTGTATGGCTAGTATTGATTATGCTTGGTGTTATGTGTGCATATATGAAAGTGATATAAAGAAAACATGGGAGAGTAAAATTTTCAGTAAAATAGATTGAAACAACAGCAGTTATGTGATTTTGAAAAATCATCAAAAATAGTAGAAATTGAATTATAAGTTGGATGAGATATTTATTTAAAACTTATTGAGTCTATTTTCATGTAAAAGAAACAGAGCAAACAAAAGATTTGTATAATTTGAGATATTTAAATTTTTGTGAGACTGGTTCAGAATAATTACGTGATCCCCTGTTCTGCCTTGGAAAAATCATTAAAAATTGTACAAAAATAATTATGGGATATAATTTATATTCCTGAAATCCTGAATGAGTCTATTTTCAAATTAACTAAACAAGAAGGTTATATAAACTCTGTACGAGGATAAAATTGATTCGTAGTTAAGAGAGGTCAGAATAGTCAAACAGTGAAACAGGGGAGACTTTAAAGAATAAACTGTACTAATTGGCTGAATAAAAAATTCTTAAAATTTTATGGTAAGAGAATATGTGAGTCTAGTTTCATGGAAAATTAACGGATCTTAATTTGGAGTTCCATAGCTCTAGATATAAATAATTTAATGACTGTGACTCAAGAAAATAGCTTAACTGGAATTTGAATAAATAGAAAGAATATGAAAATAGCATGTTATCGCATTGCTTATTATTTTCATACGAGCTTACTAAGCGTAAAGCTTACTCCCTCCTTTCCATTTCTTTTAGTTTGTCAGGTCAGCTCAGGGTTGGAGATCGTCGGAGGCAGCATCACACTATCGAGCCATTATCCTTGGAGTATTGACATGTACATGTTAAATGTTTCAAGTGAGTGGCATGTATAGAGACTTAGTTTTTCTATGTTGGATGTTGTTGTGATTAGCCGAATGTATTGGCTTATATTGATTTGTAGATTATAGCCATGGGATGTGGCTTATAATGACTTTGACCTGTAAGCCTATTTGTCCATGGAATGTGTTTGAAAAGTTTTAATTTTGGGCAAAATTTGGTAACCCGGTTTTGTATGATTGTGAATGTTTAAGTATGGTAACGCCTCGAACCCTGTCTTAAAGTTGGACACGGGTGAGGGGTGTTACACCTAACCCCATGGGCATGTCCCATTACACATGGGTGTGTGACCCTTGATTAGATGAAAGAAATTTTAAAATCGTAAAAGTTTCCGATAGGGTTTCGAAATCTCTCGTATGTATGTTTAAGGCCTCGTAGATCCTTAATGACGTGTGTTGTGATGATGAAAGAAAAATGTCAAGTTGGGACTGAAGTTGTGCGATTTAAGTAGATGAAGCTCGGTAATGCCTCGTGCCCGGTTTCGGCATAGAATTCGGGTAAGGGGTGTTACAGTATGCCATTAATAAACTATAGACAAAAGATGCATGAACAATGTCCGAGCTGAGTTGTAGAGCTTTGGATGCTCCACGGATTCCTTGATCTAACATGTCACCTGATCGACACCTGCGCACAGAAACAAACACATCCATACATTAAGTATTGAAACTTAATGGTGCTAATATAAAAAACATAACATTAAATAATTTGTAAACTAATAAAACATAACATTAGCATACAAAAAATGTACATGATATCAACTGTTTCATAACATCTATAATATATATATATATATATATATATCATTTGATCACTCTTTCATGATACCTCAAGCCATTATAGTTGGAAAAATCGATTTAGAAAACAATCATTTTAAATACAATAAGAGTTTAAAAATTTTCTTAAATCGAGCCTGTTGTGTTATTTATAATAATAAACTTAATTGAAATTATACATATGCTTTGTGTGAGATGGACTAAAGTTGATCCTGGCTTTCAACCAAATTGCCTTCTCCCCTGTCCTTGAACAATGAATTGCCTCGAGTGTGGGCTCGACCAACACAAACCAAATCACATAATCAAAACTTTATTTACTTTCAATGAGAAAATAGATTCTCTCTATAACCGATAAATGTACATTTGTCCTAGAAAATAGAATTTATTCTTAAAAATAAATTCTACTAATTTCTAGCAAAATAATGACGTATGAACTATAACAAATATGGTTCTTTAGGTATTATATATTTGTTCAAAATGTAGTAATGGCTTGAATATAAGTTGAATAGATTTAAAATGCATGTTTTGATTGAATTTGATTAACCAGTGATATAATTCAAATGGAAATGATCGTAGTCGCTCTAGCGACGAATGTGGCATCCTGTCGCTCAGACCCGACAATCGGGTCGGGTATAGGGTATTACAAAAAGTTTGTAGAGACTCAATCAACTTACCAGTACACATTATATCAAAGTCTTTTGCTTCCTCAATGACTATCACTTTGATGCTAAGCCTTTCTGGCAAATATCTAAGAACCCTTCTAACTACTTTTAGTTTGAGTAATCATTCCCGAGAGCAAAAGCTTGTTTGCCATAAAACTCATCAATTTTCTTATTTTCTTTCATCCTCAATGTTTCAAGCTTAGTAGTCAGCACTTACAACTTTGATTGCTTAATTGTATTTGTACCCTTATGTGTTGTTCAAGGATATCCCAGCCTCATTGGCAATGGTACATTTAGAAATCCTCTTGAATTATTGAGCATCCTCACCATAAAAATTTCATAAAGAACCTTTGAATTCATATTAGCAAGTTTCTCCTCTTCAACGGTCCACGTCAACTCAAACTTAGGTGTCTTGACACTAGAGGCTTTAGTGAACCAACTAGTAAGAACAAATCTCCAAGATTTTTCATCCATAGACTTGAAGAAAGCCATCATTCTAGCCTTCTAGTAGGCATAGTTCACACTTCATATCATCTAACATGGAGGGATGGAACACTAAAGATTCTTCCATTTCAAGCAAATATCAACACCAAGATTTCAACTAAATGTGCTAAGTGGGAGGCTCTAATACCAATTGTTAAGACTTAGAATAATATTTGCAAAAAAAAAAAATGAACAGTGTTACGAGTAGTGCCAACTACTTCAAGCACTGATAAAGAACAAAGATGGTCTCAACAATATATGTATGTAGTTCAGTTTTCCTATGTCTACGATGCCTTGCTTAGAGAAATAATCCACTAACTTATTAAACTCATATAACAAGTGATTATAAGAACTTATACTCACCAAATTAGCAACCTCACTTTTGCAGCTAAGATTTAAGTCACTCACTATACTCACAATCACAAGTTCCTTATTGAACAAACAAGTGCTCAATCTCTCTACGGAAAACCTATACAAATATCAAGTATTTAAACTACTTTCAATTTGTTAATATACTAAATCAATTAGAATCAATCTTCCCATCAATAAAGCAATATAATTTATAAAGTGAAACTTTAACCCATCTTTATAAATTTTAAATATGCAATATAACACTTTGGTAATAATTAATTTTTTAAAAATTTTAAAATTAGCTCAAATAATGTTTACGATGAGCTAATATATAAGAAAAATTTTAATTAACTTAAATAATGTTACATAGATAATTAGAAAATTTATAAAATAAATAAATAAATTAGATAATTTAAATGTATATAAACCAAGACAAATAAGAAATTTAAATATATATATATATATATATTTAAAATTTAATATGTATTATACATTTTAGATAATTAGATAACTTGTTTAAAACTCTTAAAATTAGATGATTCAATAGATAATTTGTTAAAAAAATTAAAATTAAATAATTTGAATTAAAAGTTCATTTTAAATTAATAGTTATTGTCTTATGTGTCGTTAAATAAACTAGGTAGAATAATTTTTTTGACACTTCAATTTTAAAAAAAAAATTTAATATTGTATTTATTTTTTTAACTCTTTTAATCCTTGAACTAGCATAGTTTGAAATAGCACCTCAAAATGAATTAAAAAAATTAATATTTTTTAATTTTAATGACATGGCATCCACATAATAATCTAAATGTATATCACATCAATAATTAATTAACTTTTTAAAATTTAAAAATTCAAAAAATATTATAAAATCATTAAAACATTAAAAAAATATTTTAAAAGGTATAAAATTTATATTTATATATATATATTTAAATTAATTTGTTAATGTGGCATATAAGTTGACATGTGCCACATCAACGGTTACAAACGTCAACATTTTCGAAGTAACATATGTATATCCATCCAATATCACCTTTACCTTAAGACACTGTTATAAAAGAAATTGACCTCAAAATCTCCTAAAACATTCCCGAAGAAAATTACCCCCTTGAAGGAGCACAGTGATTCCAATATGAATGATGATCAGTGGTACTATTGGCTACAATCCGGCAAAGGCAAAAATTTATTCAATTTGTTAGGCCAAGCTTCAAAGTACTGTTAGCTAACATCAGCAAACACATTGGGGAGGTGGCGGCTATTCTACAGTAACTCACCGCTCATACGTACCCCGTGTGATGAACTTACATTCATACGTACGATCTAACAAGAATACGGGAGTGGGGCAGAATATACAAGGAATACAAGCGTGCTGGGCTAAGAATCTGGTTGCTCAGATTTTAAAGGTGCACCGGATGAGGATGCACAGCTCCCATTTTGCAGGTAAAGGCTATTTGCAACCATAGAATCACTAACCAAACCGACATCAACATCGTCGAAGTTGAGTGCCCCTCTGATCTTCCTGCCACTGGAAACATCAAAGCAAATGGCGGCGTAATTAGTCAAGTGCATCGCAAGAACTTTGGTGAATGTAATGGGTAGGACCCTTTATTATATGGACCAGATCAAATTAACCCATCAAGATCAATTTAATCTTTGTATTATTAAAAAGAATCAATTAAGGCCAAATTTCAACAGAGTTCACATTTACTATTTATAAAATATTATTTTCTACTTTCTCTTTTGGTGTAGAACTGTAAATGAAAAAAATAAATTTCATCACTTTTTAATCAATAAATGTTTACTCCATTCCATTTTAGCCTTACTTGATTCTTTTTAATAATATAGAAATTAAATTAATTCATATTAATATTAGAGAGGCTAATTTGATTCAATGAGGGCTTTTGTAGGTACTCTCACCCAAGAGCTTCTATACTTAAAAAAAAATTGTTACCCAGGGAGAGGAGAAGAATACCCATTCAAGTGATTGTTGATAGCAGTTAGGTCTTTCGAAGGGCTCTGATAGGCACGAGTACTCTCTCCAACACAAGCATAGTAGCTTCTTGAGCTATGCGAGATGAGAGCATCCATCTGTAAATGAAAACAAGATCTAATTAATAAACAACGGCACATACTTCTTTCCTGTGTAACCACAAATTCCAACTACATTACTCAGACTCTTCGGTTTTTTTTTTTTTGCATGTACGATGTTCAGACACCAGTCTCATGTATATCAAACCATGTACCAAATACCTGAAAAAACTAGAAATTTCTGAACATACCCATCCCAGAAACATTCCCATACCAAACACTCAAATCTAAGACCCTGAGCAACATAGGATTCAAATAACAAAAGCTAAAAATAGAATAATTTTCCATCATACCTTGTTCAGTCAATCAAGAGACATAACCCGAGATTCAACTTTTTCTACAAGATTCATAGAACTTGATATCGGAAATTTTAAAGGATCTTTTTCTTTTATTAGTCTTTTATAAGTGCTGCATCTTGGACAAAGTGCAGAATCTCTTGAGTGGCAATGGTTCTAAGCAATTAACTAAACTTTTTCCTTTTTGCTCTAGAAGGCTGGTCAAATCTTAAATCTACGAGTCTGATTTTCCACTAAATGAAAATTTGATGACTCAGTCAACTAAATGACGAGAACAGAAAAAGAAAAAAATATTTAAGTACCTTGGATGTCCGCAATGGAGACACATATACGTTATGTGTTGCAGATACTTTCTTTGGGGACATATCAGGGAGACTTGGAAAAGGAGAAACTTTAGGAGATCCGGGGCATGTACCTAATTAGGCAAAATGAAGTTAGAACAATCAAAATTAGATAGCCTGCACATGCAGCAAGAACAGAATATAAAACTGAAACCTGAGTACAATAATTGTCTAAATGAAACATTTACCATCATTACTATTGTTGGCTTCAGCAACTCTACTCGTTCTTGTGGTTGTTCCAGCAGAACCAAGTTCTCCCAGCAAAGGCTTTATGGAAGGAACGAATATTTCGTTGTAGAATGCAATGATATCAACATTATCCTGCCCGGTTCTCTGTTTACATATCACTAAAATGGTTAAAATTTCCTCGAAAAGCAGGGAGATAAGAAATTGGAGATGAAATATCGTACCCCATTTCTTCGTGCAGATGACCTGTCAACAAATACACTTTGGAAAACTTGTGGCTTACATTGTGGTTGCTTCCTATAGTTGCAAATAATTTCTTTGAAAGTTAGGCGCAACTGAGAAATCTGCAAGTCATTTGTTCAGCAAGTAAGAGGAAATAGTGCAGATAAATTTAACTGCGGCTAAAATGATCTCATAAGAAGCGCAGACCTTCGCAACTACATAGAAACAACAAAGGATGATCTGGTCAATATGACGGTTAAAGAACAAAGAAGTCCTCTGGTTAAGTATTTTTTGGAAAAGAGAATACACACTCTCCCTTATCTGTTGAGACAGCTGTAGCCTCTCAACCATACCATTAATCCGGACAGCAGCCAACTTATTAATCTGGGCGGTGCAAAAATAATAATAAGAAGAAGAAGAAGCAAAATGCAAGACTTGTAGTAGATAATAACAATTGAATTTAAATCAAATTCAATAGTAAGTACTTGTGGGCAATTTGCCTCAAGAAAATTATATCGCAGTAGATTTACATTTTACTATCAAGTACTAGGAGGTTAAATTTTTGAACCAGTAAAAGCGTACAAAGGTACATCATAGTTTCATAAAAAAAGTCTAATCCATCTCATGGTTTAATACCTTGCCAAAAAATATACTTATTCCTGTTTCCGCACATGTTTCTCCTCCACCACCAGGGTTAGGACGTGTCGGACTACAAAAGGAGTACCCAAAAAGAAAATGCAGTTAGCCAGTGCAATTAGTACAGGTCTCCACTTCCCTAGAATTTGCACCCTACAATACCTGGCAAATGCAGATTGCAAAGGAGCCTTCTTAAGGTTGTTTAATGCTAATAGACGATCCTTCACTGGTGATGTAAAAGCATTCCGTTCAACCAACACACTCCTCAACTCCGTGCAAGGTCTCATGGGAGACCTGACATCCCCATTTTGTCCTGACAAAAGTAACATGACAACGTAAATTAAGTTCAGGATAGAATACATTGTGAGAAAGAACTACAATAAAATCCATTAACACAAATTACTGCATTAAACAAGAATATTGACATACTGGTCACAAAGTTTTCCCTATCTGAAACTATACCAGCTAAAATTAAGCTACCAATGTTGCATACCTAAGATTGAGCTACCAGCATTACCCGTTGATGTTTCGTGTTTCTGCAACGAAGGCACTGGAGGTGTACTTCCAGAAAAGTTCACATGTGTCGCAATTGCATCCAAAGGTGGCATTGGTTCAGCCAATAAGCCAAGACGATTTATTTCAGCAGATAGGGCAGGTTTTGCAACTATCAAAGAATTGTACATTGAGGAACCTTTATCCCACACCATGCTCTCCAAAAGCCTCTCTTCCAGAGAATTTAGATGCCGCCTCAGTTCTCTTGGTAGAGACTCCTCATGTCTAATAAAACTCTCTATCACCTTGCTCAAATCAAAGGCTGTAATACCAGTTCTCTCAAGTACTGTAGGAAACAACATTGTGGCAGTCTTATGTGTCGCCAGCACTAGTTCAGCAGAACAAGCAAGCATACATCTGTGAAACCTCTCATTAGTTAATAAAGAGGTCAAATTAGGTGCATGTAATATTTGGGCCTCAGCAGTACACATAGCTTCCAAAACCCTATAGTACAACTTAAGTGCCTCCAGTCTTCGTTGTTCCATCCATATGTTATCCATCAGGTTTACACTCTGAAGGCTTCCAGTTACACTACACTCTTGATTTCTAGGAAATATTGCCTCCAATATTATATGCGCCCTACAGATCACATCATTGGTAACATCTTTATCACAAGATGATAAAAAACGCTGCAACTCAGCTGAAGGTTTTGAAGGAAGCGGACAAATAACAGAACGAAGCCATTTTGCAGTTGTCATTGCAGCGCTGACAGGTGTAGCTGCCATCTTCGCACTTGGTGGCCCAAGGACACCATTTGCATGAGATGCAGGAGGGCGTTGAGGAGACAGCGGGCTTGAGATCGACTTTGATGGTGAAGCTACTGAATCAAATTTCCTCTACTCAAAACAGAATAAATGCTTTCTCAAATAAACTGACCGCTAAGTAAAGCATAAAAACTAAAAAGTAAAATGCATTTTCTCAAATTTGAAGCAGACCTTGATACCAGTAACATTCATGGCCCCTCCAGAAAAGCTCCCTAAACCAAGTAAACTATCTTCATCGTTTACAAACACCCTCTCATCCAAATCACCTTTATTACAAATTGCATCATCGTAATCCTTCTCTAACATATTTAAACTGGATGAAAGAGATTTTTCCTCCATTAAACCTTCAAAATAGATCAAGCTATCTGCAACAAAGAAGATCAGATAAATTAGAAGCAAAACAGACGCAAGCATGCTGCCAAAATTGCATTCATGACTTATGTGACGAACCGGTATCAATATTTTCCAGTGTTTCAGTTTTGCACTCAGCTGCTGGACATGGCTTTTTTTTCAATATGTCCTCTATTAACTTATTGGCCGTCTCCATTGTTTTCCTCAAATCATCTTCTGAAGCATCATACATGTTGCAAAGTGACCCAAGCAAGTCGACACCTTTGTCACCTTTCTTAACTGAATGATTGCATGTCAAAGAAGTCAACAATGAGGAACGCCAAAATTTTACCCCCACCAGGAAAGGAAAAGAAAAAGAATGTAAATGAGCAAGGACTAAACAACAGTGAAGAATACTGGACAGAATAAAAGATAAAGACCAAAGAAGAATCACAAATGTAATCTCTTTATTGAAAAGGACAGATCTAAAATTTTGACAGCCATGAAGAGCATATAATTACCAAAATGTGGAGAGTCATTGATCTTGAAGTTTCTGAAGCGAACAGGAACATGTATAATCAAGATAGCCTGTTGGCAATCACATTAAATAGTAAGAAAACATTAAACTCTCCATTACTGCTCAATGTGCTACGAATGTACAAGGATAGAGTGCATCAAAGACAACAGCATAGTTGAGTTGAATCTTTTGAAGCACATTTAATTGTAACTCTCTACCTTTGCATTCCATTTGATGATTATTAAATTAATCTATTATACATAAAAATAATATCAGAACATGTTTCACCAGAAGAAAGAGATGACATGTTATTCCTTAGTAAAACCAAGTGTCTACCTAAATCAACTAGTAATAAAGCAACAGAAATGCGTAACTGACCAGTATAGAAACAAAACCGTTTGCACAAGTCACTAGGTCTTTAAAACGACTGAATGCGTGCACGCGGAGTGCCAAAAACAGTAACCATCCAAATCGATGACACTCCGATACATAATCTGGCGAACTGGTAGCATTTTGCTGCTTGTCAATATTTGCATCACTTGTCAAGAAGAGTTCCCAAAATGCACGCTTGTATGACCTTTTTATACCATCAAAACAGCAAGATGCAGCTGTTATTTACTTCACAAAATGAAAAATTATACACAGTAACCACAAAATTGAGGTTTTGAGGATAAAGCTGCTCGAAGAAAAAAAATTTATAGCATGCGCGATACAAATTGTGCAATATATTATTTCAAATATAATTCTGCAATCTGCGCAAGGAGAATTTCATATTTATATCACTATCTTAACTTTAATTTTATCGTCCATCTGGAGAAGACAACAGTCAAAACATGCCATAAACAAGGACATATAACCAGTTACTTTTATAATTATGGCACGTGTATGGATGTATTACATCATTATTGTATTTTTGCTTTATGGAGGACAAATACTTGATAAAACCACCACAATTAGGACTCCTGCAAATTTCAGGCAAGGTTCAAGACAAAATATGAAAGTAAACTGCAATTCTAACCCTTATAGAACATAAGTTGACGAACCAGAAGCAATATACCTTTTTCACTAGTGTGATTTCGTGCATTTAAAACTAACCCATCAAATTTAGCACATTGTAGTCCTATTAAAGATTAGGGGAGAAATGCTAATACAATTACAAAGCTATTTGCACATATCATCTTTATAACCTAGGTTATAAAAGAAGGGTACCTACTTGCTTAAAAGGCTCAAGTGCACAAAATTGGCCTGCATCTCCTTACCCTAATTGATATAAGTACCATAAGCAGATAGTCAGATCGAAGTGACATGGCCGTACAATTTTTAAAAAATATAGACAAAATAGAAAACAATCGAAAATATAAATCTATATTCTTTCAATACCTCAAGTCGAGTCTCCCAATCTTCACCATACATGTTACGTAAAACGGGACCAGCTTTTACCACAAACTGAGGCAACTCCTTAAAAAAATCCACGATACTGCAAAAATAAAATAAACTCACTATCATTGAAATGGTTATTGATCGCAAAAGTTACCCTTACATACACAAAATTAACAGTATCATACTTCAGATTTGTAGCTCTCAATATCTGGCAAAACGAAAACCCGCTTTCATCAGACTCTTGTTGCGTATTTTCTCCAATCTTTGCACTCAGCCGCTTGAGTGAATATAAGACAAATGAAAACCAAAATCGCTCTGCTTCTTCCAGCTAATCAGAATAAATGCAACAAAGTTATTTAATTAGAAAGCAACTCCCTTTCGTAATTTTCATATAAAAGGAAGTTAAAATAATAAAAATAATAACAGTAATCTACCGTTCCGCTCCCAATTGATGAAACATTTGACGTTAAAAGGTGTTTTGTTTCTTTGAATAGTTTCATAGCATTTGAACAAGCTTTCTCATCCAGAGATAACCCATTCTGGAAATCAGGAAAACATAACACTAAAAAACACAAAAAGAAAATAGAAATACTTGAAATAATATTACTGGAAAGAACAAATCACTACCTTGCACAAAGCATTGAATCTAGCTTCAACGGCATCGCCATCTGTGCCACCAGAAGTTGCAACTGACGGCTTCATGTCTTCCATATTTATTAATAACCCTAGTACTGGATCTCAAAGTTATCAATTTCAGAAAAGTTCAGGATTCAAATCTCTCCAACAATTTTACTCTTAATCAGCATATACAAGATTAAACTAGCTAAATCTATAAATACATAACAGCAACTTAAACCTCCGCCTCAAAATAAAAGTTTATGCCAACATTTCAAAATTTCTAGCTATTACTATACAATGAAAAAGTAATAATCAGTAAAAAAAAATCATTTATACTTCAGGAAATGGCGAACTACTTTTTAAGAGTGACAAGCAAAAAGTTGAAAAAAGTAAAACATTATTCAAAGAAACCTTACAAAATTTAGGCTTGAAATTAGGTTGAGATCTCGGATCTAACGATCCAGCAAACCAGAAACCCTAGCTTCAAATTCCCCGCCCAAAACATAGCATTTTAAGGGATCGAGAAGAAAGAAAAAGGGAAAAAATCGTTCTTTAATAATTTGGATTAAGAACAAGAATCCTAAAATTTCCCCTTTTTTTCTTATATATTTTCTCTCTTTTTAACCTTGGGCTTCTTTTTGTGGAAAACCCTATCAATGAAGGATCTTTCCCTCTTTAGCGCGGGAAAATTAACCAACATAACATCATGATGGACATGCACCATGCACATGACATTCATAGCTAGCCAATTATTTTTTGACGCGTACTGTTGCCGCCATTGGATTTTACCGCCAAAATCCTTTAACATCTAGCCGTAACGGAGATTACCGCTTTGGAAAGGATTCGCGTTTTCTCCGTCACGGTGAATTAAACGGAGAGTTGTGAGTTGGGCCGAGCAGTTGTCGGAGTCTTGAAAATTGGGAAGAGATAGTGTCAGGTAGACTCGTGTGAGTATGGGGCCCACTGAAAGGGGTTTTTTTTTATAGTGTCGTTTAGCGGTAAGAAGTTGTGTCGTTTTATGTGAGTGAAATGTTACGATGAGTGCATCCACAGAGACTTTTCTGTAGGACCACGTCACTGATGCTTAGGCACGTAAGGCCTTACACCTTACATATAAGCGTACACCATCTTATGTTACAAAATTATTATCTCACTATTAACATTTGGAGTAATTGAAAAGAAAATATGTAAAATATGATTTTCATAATTGATTAAGCCAATCACTCGTGTAAATTATAAAATGTAGTGTAGTGGTTGCTTATCTTATTTTTTAATCATGATATTAAATATTCAATTTCTGTTTAAAAGAATAAAACACATTTCATAACCAATTATTTTCCTATTAAGAGCGTACCTGCACCTTAACTCGATTAGTATGAGCATTATTATTAATATAAGAGGATGTGGGTTCGAACTCGTTGAAACGCATTATCTTCTATTATTTAGTTCAGTACAACTAAAAAACACAAAAAGAAAATAGAAATACTTGAAATAATATTACTGGAAAGAACAAATCACTACCTTGCACAAAGCATTGAATCTAGCTTCAACGGCATCGCCATCTGTGCCACCAGAAGTTGCAACTGACGGCTTCATGTCTTCCATATTTATTAATAACCCTAGTACTGGATCTCAAAGTTATCAATTTCAGAAAAGTTCAGGATTCAAATCTCTCCAACAATTTTACTCTTAATCAGCATATACAAGATTAAACTAGCTAAATCTATAAATACATAACAGCAACTTAAACCTCCGCCTCAAATAAAAGTTTATGCCAACATTTCAAAATTTCTAGCTATTACTATACAATGAAAAAGTAATAATCAGTAAAAAAAAATCATTTATACTTCAGGAAATGGCGAACTACTTTTTAAGAGTGACAAGCAAAAAGTTGAAAAAAGTAAAACATTATTCAAAGAAACCTTACAAAATTTAGGCTTGAAATTAGGTTGAGATCTCGGATCTAACGATCCAGCAAACCAGAAACCCTAGCTTCAAATTCCCCGCCCAAAACATAGCATTTTAAGGGATCGAGAAGAAAGAAAAAGGGAAAAAATCGTTCTTTAATAATTTGGATTAAGAACAAGAATCCTAAAATTTCCCCTTTTTTTCTTATATATTTTCTCTCTTTTTAACCTTGGGCTTCTTTTTGTGGAAAACCCTATCAATGAAGGATCTTTCCCTCTTTAGCGCGGGAAAATTAACCAACATAACATCATGATGGACATGCACCATGCACATGACATTCATAGCTAGCCAATTATTTTTTGACGCGTACTGTTGCCGCCATTGGATTTTACCGCCAAAATCCTTTAACATCTAGCCGTAACGGAGATTACCGCTTTGGAAAGGATTCGCGTTTTCTCCGTCACGGTGAATTAAACGGAGAGTTGTGAGTTGGGCCGAGCAGTTGTCGGAGTCTTGAAAATTGGGAAGAGATAGTGTCAGGTAGACTCGTGTGAGTATGGGGCCCACTGAAAGGGGTTTTTTTTTTATAGTGTCGTTTAGCGGTAAGAAGTTGTGTCGTTTTATGTGAGTGAAATGTTACGATGAGTGCATCCACAGAGACTTTTCTGTAGGACCACGTCACTGATGCTTAGGCACGTAAGGCCTTACACCTTACATATAAGCGTACACCATCTTATGTTACAAAATTATTATCTCACTATTAACATTTGGAGTAATTGAAAAGAAAATATGTAAAATATGATTTTCATAATTGATTAAGCCAATCACTCGTGTAAATTATAAAATGTAGTGTAGTGGTTGCTTATCTTATTTTTTAATCATGATATTAAATATTCAATTTCTGTTTAAAAGAATAAAACACATTTCATAACCAATTATTTTCCTATTAAGAGCGTACCTGCACCTTAACTCGATTAGTATGAGCATTATTATTAATATAAGAGGATGTGGGTTCGAACTCGTTGAAACGCATTATCTTCTATTATTTAGTTCAGTACAACTAATTTCAGGAACAACATGAACTAGATAGGTATTGCCAACGGGAGGCCCATCCTACCACCTCTGGCATTATTGCTTGCAAAAGGTGATTGAGTTGTTTCCTCCTCTAGAGACTGGTTATCCCTCTTGGCAGTGTCCCTAGATGTTCTAAGCTCATACTAGGCAGTCTTCCAAGTCCAACAAGCGTTGACATTCATGTTGTTCCTGAAACTAGTCGTGCTGCTTAAAGAGTTGAGCTAAGGTGGCGCATCTTCTCCTACATTTCTGCGACTTACTGTTGGGAGCCAGAGTTTTGATGCTGAATATTTTTATGAAAAATGTATTCCAACATGGATTTGGAAAAACCAAAACCTCAAAAAGTCATCATGCATGTTGGATTAAATTTTGTTTTTGGTTCCTGATCTACAGTATAGTACTTTACAATGCCAATCCTTCTATGGTTTGCTTGTTTTCTCATTACCAAAAATACTGGATTTTAGTGGGAATCTGAGTTTCCAGTTTTTGCTTAGTTTTTGGATTCCACCAACTTGATTGTTGCTTTGTTCATGATAAATTACCGATGGCCAAGTTATCCTAGGGAACAGTACTATAGCTTTAAACTTCTCATTCATGTGTTATGTCAATAAGAATGAAGGAACAGTGCTAATAACATGATTTGTGTACTAAGCCTTCTGATATTGATGATGTTTTTTTTACGTGGTGTAGGTAAACATTTTTATCTAAAAAAAAAAAAAGCTATAAGAAGAAAACAAAAGTGCACACCCCAAAATGAAAGTTGTAATTTAAAAAAAAATTAAGAAAAATAGTATTTAAATTAAAAGATGATTATTAATTAAAAATTAAATTTAATTGATTTATGATTATTGAAATTCAAAGATAATAAATGTTAATGTAATATAAAAATCTAATCTAATATATATATATATATATATATATTTAGACGTAAAAGAGAAAATTTAATAGTTAAGATAGTTTTATTTTAAATTGTAAAAATTAAATAAAAAGAGAAATGCCACTTGGTGCTATATGGGCTTGTGTACCTTATTATATTATATTATATTATATATTATATATTATATATATATATATATATATATATATATATATTATTTGTTACTTTATTAAACATGAAAGCAGAAAAACATATACTTGCACTAGACTTGAAACTGGAGCCCAAACAACCACCTAGAGGGTGCCAAGAGTTTCAAAATTGAAGGACTTAATATATATAAATATACACTTTTAAAATTTTAGGGGGATTGGAGCCAAACAACCACCTAGAGGCTGCCAAAAGTTTCAAAATTGAACGACTTAATGTATATAAATATACACATTTAAAATTTTAGGGGGATTGGAGCCCTTACCTACCCCACATCGACCACTTCTTCGAATCTTTTACTCCTAGATTAATCACATAGTTTAAAATAAAATTCACCAATTGTCTCATTTTTCTGCATCTTTAAGGTTTTAAACTTAATAGTCAGCATTTGCAGCTTTGATTGCGTAATTGTATTTTTAACCTTATGTGGTGTTTTAAGGATATCCAAACCTCATTGGCATAGTACACTTAGAAATCCTCTTGAATTATTGGGCATCCTCACCACAAAAAAAAATGACATAAAGAGCCTTTGAATTCACATTAGCAAGTTTCTCCTCTTTAGTGGTTCAGGTCAACTCAAACTTAGGTGTATTGATACTAGAGGCTTTAGTGAATGGGTGCTCCTAGTTAGTAACAACAAATCTTCAAGCTTTTTCATCCATAGACTTGACTAAAGCCATCATTCTAGTTTTCCAGTAGGCATAGTTCACACCATCTAACATGGAAGGATGAGACGCTGATGATCCTTCCATTTCAAGCAAATATCAACACCAAGAATTTGACTAGATGTGTTAAGTGGGAGTTTTTTATACCAATTGTTAAGACTTACAACGATATTTGCAAAAAAAAAAAAAGAATAGTGCTACGAGTAATGCCAACTACTTCAAGCACCGATGAAGAACAAAGATGAACTCAATGATATATTTATGTAGTTAGATTTCCATATGTCTGTGGTATTGCCCAAAGAGATAATTCACTACCTTAACAACTCGTACAACAAGTGATTATAAGTACTAATACTCACCAAATTAGCAACCTCACTTTTGCAACTAAGATCTAGATTTCTCTCCTCCAAGTTTTCTTCCTAAAACGCAGGGTGACAACCAAGTAATTCACTAGTTATCACACTCAATGCATTCAGAATTACACGTTCCTTACTGAACAAATGAATGCTCAATCTCTCTGTGAATAACCTATACACATCTCAAGTATATAAACTACTTTTGATTTGTTAACATACTAGATCAATTAGAATCAATCTTCCCATCAATAAAACAAGATAATTAGCATGGAGAATATCTTCAATGAGTCCAAGATATGTCTTTTAATTTTCACTATATGTTACCAAGTTACCTGATCTGACCCAATCTCCTTAAACCAGGGAAGACAATTTGCTTGATCCAATCCATACCAATCTTCAAGATATATTATTATAATCGATTTGGATATTATAGATGGGCTTACACACATCCAAAGTATTAGTAAAGAGCATAGATTAATAAGTTTTTATTTACAAAAATTGTCAACTCTAAATATGGCAAGTTATGAGGGTAAGCAGTTCTAAATAGCAGTGAGCACTACTCTAAGCACTCATAACTACCTCAACATGATTTATATATAAAAAAAAAACAATAATGATTAAATTGAATAAAACAAAAAAAGAAATCTTGGGATTTATTCCAACATCATCAATATTAAATCACATATTTAATTAAAAACTGTGTAGTGTACCTTGCATTTTTCAGATCCTTTCAAGCACTTTTTGTCACCCGTATCACAACACGAGGATGTAACAGCCCGTTTTTAGTCAAATCGGAACAGTGGTTTCGGAACCACAAATCCGAAGTTAAAATATTTATTTTATTATTTTATTAAATTTTATAGCATGATAGAATTATTGTGTGAAAGTTTCGTAAAGAAATTTTACTGTTTGAATGCTTAATTCGGTAAAAGGGACTAAATCGCGTAAAATGTAAAATGTATGTTCTATTAGTTAAAGGTGCCAAATAGCTTTGGATTTTAATTATGGTGGCCTTAAATGGTAATTAAGCCATTGAAGGATGAGTGGACAATTTTTGGACAACCATTAAATGATTTTTAAGTTATATTAGTAACGTTAAAATAGTAAATTATGTATTAATGTTATTGAACAAAAGAAACAAAACAATTTGATGCTATCATCTTCTTAGATAGCCGATTATTGAAGAGAAAGAAAACCATTCTTGGGTTTTAAAGCATTCGGCCAACTCCTAGCTTAATTGTAAGTTCATTTTCGCTCGGTTTTTAATGATTTCTATGTTTTTGTGATCGTTACTTAGTATTCTAGCTAGCCCGTACATTAGATTTCAAAATTGTTAAAGATTTATCATGTTTCCATTGTTGAATGCTTGAGTAATTTGATGAATTATGATATATTTAGAAGGTTTAATGTTAGATTAATAGCTTTTGTAAAGTAATTTTTAACAAAAATGTCAAAAAGGGGTTAAATTGTGAAAATGTAAAATTATGTGGGTAAAAGTGTGAATAAATAAAATATATGGGCTGCTAAGGACTCCATTAAAATTCGACTAAGTATTGGTTGGTGATTAATTGCATGAATTTGCAATTTTATGTAATAGGGACTAAATTGTAAAAGTGTGAAACATTACGGGAAAATATGTAAATTTTCCAAAATATGAATTAAAGGTTAAATTGAATAGATCGAATACTGAATGTGCTAAATTTGATAATATAAAGATCAAGATAAGCAGAGATCAGAATTAGGTCGGGGAAAAAATTTGGACGAATAGTCGATAATTTCCATCCGAGCAACTCGAGGTAAGTTCGTATAATTAGAATCGAACTTTTATATATTTGTAAATATTTGAAATGAATGTATGTAATTGAGTAAATGATCTACTTGAAATTCAAATGCCTTATTGATATAGTCTGATGGTTACCGATCCCCGTTTGAACCATATGAATTCGTAGGATACGAGTGACATGTCACTAGGGTTACCGTTTAGATTCAGATCCTGCATGTGTTGCGGACTCACCGCAGATCATATGAGCTTACTGATGTATTAGCTCGTAAGAGCTTACTATTCTCAACTCGTAAGAGCTTACTGTTCATCAGCTCAGGAGGAGCTTACCGATCATAGCTCAAAAGAGTGAATACGATGATGAATTGACGGATTACCGATTAATACACTTAGTGTGTATCACCAGGGTATCCATCGATATTCTAATATGTTCAACGAGCATAAATTCTGTTATTACTTATGTGAAAAAATACTATGTGTTACACGAATGAATTACTGTTATATGGATGAAGTGTTGTTTATACGGATGAGTTATTGTTATCAAATGAAATACTGTTTATATGATTGAGAGTGAAATGTTACAAATAATGTACATGATATATGTGAATTTGATATGATACAATGTATTGAGTATTAAATTGAGATAATGGATGATTACATGCACTTATGCGTACTAACTTGTTGATGAATGCTTGTGTATAGGCATTTGGCAAGTGAATTTGATATACTTTGTTTAATGGTTTGATTATGTATAAATGGTAAGTTAAATTTTGAATTATACGAACTTACTAAGCTATAAAGCTTACTTTGTTTCTTTTCGATGTTTTATAGAGGTTCGACAGCTCGATCGATTCAGATAAGTCGGAGTTACAAATCACACTATCCCGTTGCCGATTGGTACCTTTAAACTTATGGATATACGTAAATATGGCATGTATAGGCTAGTTATAATATGATTGTTATGGTTATTTGAGATAGTGATTTTGGTACATTTCGTGGTATAAGATAAAGCCATGTGATTTGGCTTAACTTGGTATATTATTTTGGTTGTGTATAAGTATTCAAATATGGTATGTTTTGGCCACTAGTAGATGGAATGGAAATATGCAAATGTTGTATTGATATGTAGTAGGCATATGAATGGAAAATGCATGATATTAATTAGGTATTTGAATACTATGTCGAATTGGTATAAAATGTATATGAAATGTTGTGGATTGGCTGCCTAATGAGTTATAAAATGTTGCAATTTATGTTTGTGCTGGTATGTAAAAATAGGGTAGCAAAATGGCTTTGCAAATAGCCTATTTTTGTCCACATGGGCGTCTGTCTCAGCCGTGTGTGACTCACGGTCATGTTACACGGCCGTGTGTTCCCTGGTATTGAAATTAAAATGAAGTCAGTATGCTCCACACGATCTCACACATAGATGTGTGATCGGCCGTGTGGTACAAGTCAGTATACCCCCTAATTGGCACACGGTCTAGCACACGGACGTGTGACTTGGCCATGTTGCATAAGTCAGTATACCCTACAGGTTTAGCATGGCCTAGCACACGACCTGGCACGCGGGCATGTGTGGCCACTTCGAAGGGCACACGGGCTAGACACATGGGCGTGTGGTTGGTCGTGTGACCCAAGTCAGTATGTACCCCCTGTTTTCACACGGCTGGTGACACGGGCGTGTCTCACACGGCCTGGCCACATGGGCGTGTGTCCTATGTTTTGAGAAAAATTTTCAAAGTTTTGTGAAAGTTTTATAAGTTATCATTTTAGTCCCGAACTGCTCCTAAAGCATGTTCAAGGTCTCGTAGACTATTATAAGGAACAAATTGATTGAGATTGAATGATGATTGTATGAACTGATTGAATGCATGAGAAAAGTACGGTTATATGTGTTATAAGTCCAGTAATGCTCTGTAACCCTATTCGGCGTTGAATACGGGTGAGGGGTGTTACAGAGGACGTTAGAATCGCAACACCTCCAACATGCGATGACATCACGACGAGAAGGCTTTTAACGTCATGATGAGAAGGTTTTTGACATCACGGCGAGGGCAAATATGACGTCGAGACAACACGATTTTTTCCCCAAGTAACTCATCCGTGTTTTACAGCAAAGCAGGGTTACTTTTTCCAGTTAAACTCTAATTACCTCAGGATAATTCTAGTCATATTAGGTCACAAAATTTAGATTATTTAAAGGCCATAGTAACACTAGAATTTATATATAGAAAATACAAAATTGAGAGGAAAAATAAGAGTTTTGTGAGAATTTTGTAAGAACTTTGTATTTTGGCTTCAGGTTTGTTTTGATTTTCATACATACTCTTTCAATTTTGCTCATTAGTGAAGTTTCCTTTTCCCATGCATTCGAGGAGTTTTTCCACGTAAATATTTATGTCACAAATTTCTCTATTTCTTCTTTCTCGTTGTTTAACGGGTCGAACCCCAACAAAACATTACAAAATTCAAGTATTAAATTAGATAAAACATGAATCATATAAGAATATTTTTGAAACAATATCAAGCTAGGATTTGTCGAAAAAAAAAAAGAGAGGCTAAATTGAATCATGGCACAGTTAAAAAACTAATATATATTATAAAGTAAGGTAAAAAAACTCTTATGTCACATCATAAAATTATGACACTATATATTTTCATTATAAGATTAATATAACTAATTTTGTAACATTTGCAATGCACACGAAAATTTTATTCATTTAAATTTGTCCCCATTTTTAAATAAAACATTATGTTTTTCTTAAACCTAAACTTCCCATATTTTTAAAGATATCATCAAACTAATTTTTAATAACTAAAAAATTAACTCCCACACACATTTCATTAAAAAAAAATTGCATATAAAAAATAATTTATCATTAATCGCTTGTTTATAACAATTAATAAAAATTTGTCTATTAATAAAATTGTAAAGTGAAACTTTAATCCATTTTTATAATTTTAAATATGTAATATAACACTTTGATAATAATTGATTTGTTACAAAATTATAAAATTAGCTCAAATAATGTTTACCATGAAAATTTTAAATTGTTAATAATGTTTGCAGTCAGATAATAATAATAAAAATTGTTAAAATTTTATTTTAACTTAAATAATGTTACATAGATAATTAGAAATCTTATAAAAAAATAAATTAGGTAAATTAAAATGTATATAAACCGAAGCATATAAGAAATTTAAATATATATTTAAAATTTGATATATATTATACATTTTAGATAATTAGATAACTTCTTTAAAATCTTAAAATTAGATGATAATTTGAATTATGTGTCGTTAAACAAACTAAGCATTATAATTTATTTGATTCTTCAACTTTACAAAAAAAAAATAAAATTATTTTAGCCCTTCATTTAATTTTTTTAACCAGGACTATTATTTATAGAATCACCCTAAAATAGATAAAAAAATTTATTAACATTAATAAATAACATCCATATGCATGTCACAGTTAACTAATTTTTAAAATTCAAAAATTAAAAAAATATATAATCATTTTAAAAAATAAAAATTATTTTAAAAAGTATAAAAATATTTCTATATATTTTTAAATTTTTAAAAGTTCTTTAGTTGTTGTGTGACTTATAAGTTAACTATCATGTGAATGGTTATAGACATTAACATTTTCATTCATTTAAGATGATTTGACAAGTGATAGAAGTGATATTTATATCCCTCCATTATCACCTTTGCCTTAAAAGATACTGTTAAAAAAGAAATTGACCTCTAAAAATCTCCTACAACATCCCCAAAGAAAATTACCTCCTTCAAGGAGCACTCTGATTTCGATATAGATGATGATCAAACAGCGGTACTATTTGGCTACAATCAGGTAAAGAAAGGCAAAACTTTATTCAATTTGTTAGGCCAAGCTTCAAAGTACTGTTAGCTAACATCAGTGAACACATTGGGAAGGTGGTAGCTATTCTACAGCAACACAACGCTCATACGTACCTCGTGTGATGAACTTACATTCATACATACGATCTAACAAGAATACAGGAGGGGCAGAATATACAAGGAATAAGAGCACGCTGGGCTAAGATTCTGGTTGCTCGGATTTTAAAGGTGCACCGGATGAGGATGCACAGCTCCCATTTTGCAGGTAAAGGCTATTTGCAACCATGGAATCACTAACCAAGCCGACATCAACATCGTCAAAGTTGAGTGCCCCTCTGACCTTCCTGCCACTGGAAGCAACAAAGCAAATGGCAGCTTCATTAGTTAAGTACATCATGATAACTTTGGTGAATGTACTTGGTAGGTCCTTTTTATTATATGGACCAGATTAAATTAGCCTATCAAAGATCAATTTAGTCTTTGTATTATTAAAAAGAATCAATTAAGGCCAAATTTCAACAGAGTTCATACTTACTATTTAAAAAATGTCATTTTCTACTCAACTAAGTTATATTTTGAAAGCTTTTAATGGCAAATGAAATATTCTTTTTAGAGTAGAACTGTAAATGAAAAAATTAATTTTCATATCATTTTTTAATCAATAAATGTTAACTCCGTTGCATTTTAGCCTTATTAATATAGGAATTCATAAAAATTGTAGAGAGGCTAATTTGATTCAATCCCCATAATAGAAAGCTTTTGTAGGTACTTTCACCCAAGAACTATACTTAAAAAAAGTATTGTTACCCAGGGAGAGGAGAAGAATACCCGTTCAAGTGATTGTTGATAGCAGTTAGGTCTTTCGAAGGGCTCTGATAGGCACGAGTACTCTCTCCAACACAAGCATAGTAGCTTCTTGAGCTATGCGAGATTAGAGCATCCATCTGTAAATGAAAACAAGATCTAATTAATAAACAACGGCACATACTTCTTTCCTATGGAACTCGGGTTTTTTTTTTTTTTTTTTTTTTGTATGTACCATGTTCAGACACCAGTCTCATGTATCTATACACATGTATATCAAACCATGTAAAAGGATATAGCCTAAAAAAGCCTTCCAGATACATGAAAAAACTAGAAAATCTGAACATACCCATCCCAGAAACATTCCCATATCACACTCAAACCTGAGAGCCCGAGTAACATAGGATTCAAATACCAAAAGCTAAAAATAGAATAATTTTCTATCATACCTTGTTCAGTCAATCAAGAGTCATAACCCGAGATTCAACTTTTTCTACAAGATTCATAGAACTTAATATTGGAAATTTTAAGGGATCTTTTATTGGTTCTTTTACAAGTGCTGCAACTTGGACAAAGTGCAGCATCTCTTGAGTGGCAATAGTTCTAAGCAATCAACTAAACTTTTTCCTGTTTGCCCTAGAAGGCTGGTCAAATCTTAAATGTACAAGTCTGATTTTCTACTAAATGGAAAATTGGCGACTCAAAGTCAACTCAATGGAGAGACCAAAAAAAGAAAAAAAGATTTAAGTACCTTGGATGTCCGCAATGGAGACACATATACGTTATGTGTTGCAGATACTTTCTTTGGGGACATATCAGGGAGACTTGGAAAAGGAGAAACTCTAGGAGATCCGGGGCATGTACCTAATTAGGCAAAATGAAGATAGAACAAGTAAAATTAGATAGCCTGCAGATGCAGCAAGAGCAGAATATAAAACTGAAACCGGGGTACAATAATGGTCTAAATGAAACATTTACCATCATTACTATTGTTGGCTTCAGCAACTCTACTCGTTCTTGTGGTTGTTCCAGCAGAAGCAAGTTCTCCCAGCAAAGGCTTTATGGAAGGAACGAATATTTCATTGTAGAATACAATGATATCAACATTGTCCTGCCCAGTTCTCTGTTTACATATCATTAAAATGGTTAAAATTTCCTCGAAAAGGAGGGAGAAAAGAAACTGGAGATGAGATATCGTACCCCATATCTTCGTGCAGATGACCTGTCAACAAATACACTTTGGAAAACTTGTGGCTTACATTGTGGTTGCTTCCTATAGTTGCAAATAATTTCTTTGAAAGTCAGGCGCAACTGAGATATCTGCAAGTCATTCCTTCAGGAAGTAAGAGGAAATACTGCAGATAAATTTAACTGCGGCTAAAATGATCTCATAAGAAGCGCAGACCTTCGCGACTACATAGAAACAACAAAGGATGATCTGGTCAATATGACGGTTAAAGAACAAAGAAGTCCTCTGGTTAAGTATTTTTTGGAAAAGAGAATACACACTCTCCCTTATCTGTTGAGACAGTTGTAGCCTTTCAACCATACCATTAATCCGGACAGCAGCCAACTTATTAATCTGGGCGGTGCAAAAAAAAAAAAAAAAAAAAAAAAAAAAAAAGGAGCAAAATGTAAGACATGTAGTAGATGATAACCACTGAATTTAAATCAAATTCAATATTAAGTACTTGTGGGCAATTTACCACAAGAAAATTAAATCGCAGTAGATTTACATTTTACAATCAAGTACTAGGAGGTTAAATTTTTGAACCAGTTAAAAGTGTATTAAGGTACACCATAGTTTCATAAAAAAAGTCTTAATTCATCTCATGTTTTGATACCTTGCTAAAAAATATATTTATTCCTGTTTCCGCACATGTTTCTCCTCCACCACCAGGGTTAGGGCGTGTTGGACTACAAAAAAAGTACCCAAAAAGAAAATGCAGTAAGCCAGAGCAATTAGTACAGGTCTCCACTTCCTTAGAACTTGCACCCTACAATACCTGGCAAATGCAGATTGCAAAGGAGCCTTCTTAAGGTTGCTTAATGCTAATAGACGATCCTTCACTGGTGATGTAAAAGCATTCCGTTCAACCAACACACTCCTCAACTCCGTGCAAGGTCTCATGGGAGACCTGACATCCCCATTTTGTCCTGACAAAAGTAACATGACAATGTAAATTAAGCTCAGGATAGAATACATTGTGAGAAAGAACCATAATAAAATCCGGTAACACAAGTTACTGCATTAAACAAGAAAATTGGCATACTGGTCACAGTTTCTCCATATCTGAAAATATAACTGCTAAAATTAAGCTAACAATGTTGCATACCTAAGATTGAGCTACCAGCATTCCCCGTTGATGTTTCATGCTTCTGCAAAGAAGGCACTGGAGGTGTACCTCCAGAAAAGTTTATATGTGTCGCAATTGCATCCAAAGGTGGCATTGGTTCTGCCAATAAGCCAAGACGATTTATTTCAGCAGATAGGGCAGGTTTTGCAACTATCAAAGAATTGTACATTGAGGAACCTTTATCCCACACCATGCTCTCCAAAAGCCTCTCTTCCAGAGAATTTAGATGCCGCCTCAGTTCCCTTGGTAGAGACTCCTCATGTCTAATAAAACTCTCTATCACCTTGCTCAAATCAAAGGCTGTAATACCAGTTCTGTCCAGAACTGTAGGAAACAACATTGTGGCAGTCTTATGTGTCGCCAGCACTAGTTCAGCAGAACAAGCAAGCATACATCTATGAAACCTCTCATTAGTTAATAAAGAGGTCAAATTAGGTGCATGTAATATTTGGGCCTCTGCAGTACACATAGCTTCCAAAACCCTATAGTACAACTTAAGTGCCTCCAGTCTTCGTTGTTCCATCCATATATTATCCATCAGGTTTACACTCTGAAGGCTTCCAGTTACACTACACTCTTGATTTCTAGGAAATATTGCTTCCAATATTATATGCACCCTATATATCACATCATTAGTAACATCTTTATCACAAGATGATAAAAAACGCTGCAACTCAGCTGAAGGTTTTGAAGGAAGTGGACAAATAACAGAACGAAGCCATTTCGCGGTTGTCATTGCAGTGCTGACCGGTGTAGCTGCCATCTTTGCATTTGGCGGCCCAAGGACACCATTTGCATGAGATGCAGAAGGGCGTTGAGGAGACAGTGGGCTTGAGATCGACTTTGATGGTGAAGCTACTGAATCAAGTTTCCTCTACTCAAAACAGAATAAATGCTTTCTTAAATAAACTGACCGCTAAGTAAAACATAAAAACTAAAAAGCAGAATACATTTTCTCAAACTTGAAACAGACCTTGATACCAGTAACATTCATAGCCCCTCCAGACAAGCTCCCTAAACCAAGTAAACTATCTTCATCGTTTACAAACACCCTCTCATCCAGATCACCTTTATTACAAATTGCATCATCATAATCCTTTTCTAAAATTTTCAAACTGGATGAAAGAGATTGTTCCTCCATTAAACCTTCAAAATAGATCAAGCTATCTGCATCAAAGAAGATCAGATAAATTAGAAGCAAAACCGACCGACGAAAGCATGCTGCCAAAATTTCATTCATGACTTATTTGACGAACCGGTATCAATATTTTCCAGTGTTTCAGTTTTGCACTTAGCTGCTGGACATGGCTTTTTTTTCAATATGTCTTCTATTAACTTATTGGCCATCTCCATTGTTTTCCTCAAATCATCTTCTGAAGCATCATACATGTTGCAAAGTGATGCAAGCAAGTCGACAACACCTTTGTCACCTTTCTTAACTGAATGATTACATGTTAAAGAAGTCAACAATGAGGAATGCCTCAATTTTATCCCCGCCAGGAAAGGCAAATAAAAAGAATGTAAAAGAGCAACGACTAAACACCAGTAAAGAATATTGGACAGAATAAAAGATAAAGACCAGTGAAGAATCACAAATGCAATCTCTTTATCAGAAAGGACAGATCTGAAAATTTGACTGCCATGAAATAGCAGATAATTACCAAAATGAGGAGAGTCATTGATCTTGAAGTTTCTGAAGCTAACAGGAACATGCATAATCAAAATAGCCTGTCGACAATCACATTAAAAGGTAAGAAAACATTAACCTCACCATTATTGCTCAATGTGCTAGGAATGTACAAGAATAGAGTGCATCAAAGACAACAGCATAGTTGAGTTGAATCTTTTGAAGCACATGTAATTGTAACTCTCTACCTTTGCATTCCATTTGATAATTATTAAATTAATCCATTATTTGTACGAATAATATCAGAACATATTTCACCAGAAGAAAGAGATGACATGTTTATTCCTTAGTGAAACAAGGTCTGTCTTCCTAAATCAACTAGTAATAAAGCAAAAGAAATGCATAACTGACCAGTATAGAAACAAAACCATTTGCACAGGTCACTAGGTCTTTAAAACGACTGAATGCATGCACGCGGAGTGCCAAAAACAGTAACCATCCAAATCGATGGCACTCTGATACATAATCTGGCGAACTGGTAGCATTTTGCTGCTTCTCAATATTTGCATCACTTGTCAAGAAGAGTTCCCAAAATGCACGCTTGTATGACCTTTTTACACCATAAAACAGCAAGATGCAAATGTTATTTACTTTACAAAATGGAAAATTATACAAAGTAACCGGAAAATTATACAAAGTAACCAGAAAAATGAGGTTTTGAGGATACAGCTGCTCGAAGAAAAAAATAAAATTTATCACATGCGTAGTACAAATTCTGTGTAATGTATTATTTAAAATATAATTCTGCAATCTGCGCAAATGAGAATTTCATATTTATATCACTATCTTAAATTTAATTTTATTATCCATTTGGAGAAGACAACAGTCAAAACATGCCATAAACAAGGGCACATGACCAGTTACTTTTATAATTAAGACACGTGTATGGATGTATGACATCATTATCCGATTTTATTTTCCAACATCTTTGGTATGCACATCCTGCACAGTACATCCCCCCCCCCCCCACACACACAATTTTTTTTCTTTGTGGAGGATAAATACTTGATAAAACCACCATAATTAGGCCTCCCCTTGCAAATTTCAGACAAAGTTCAAGACGAAATATGAAAGTAAACTGCAATTCTAACCCTTGTAGAAGATAAGTTGACGAACCAAAAGCAATATACCTTTTTCACTAGTGTGATTTCGTGCATTTAAAACTAACCCATCAAATTTAGCAAATTGTAGTCCTATTAATGATAAGGCGAGAAATGCTTATGCAATTACAAAGCTATTTGCACATATCATCTTATAACCTAGGTTATAAAAGAAGGGTACCTACTTGCTTAGAAGGCTCAAGAGCACAAAATTGGCCTGCATCTCCGTAGCCTAATTGATATAAGTACCATAAGCAGATAGTCAGATTGGAGTGACATGGTCGTACAATTTTTAAAAAATATAGACAAAATAGAAAACAAGCGAAAACATAAATCTATATTCTTTAATACCTCAAGTCGAGTCTTCCATTCTTCACCATACATGTTACGTAAAACGGGACCAGCTTTTACCAAAAACTGAGGCAACTCCTTAAAAAAATCCACGATACTGCAAAAACAAGATAAACTCACCATCATTGAAACGGTAATTGATCACAAAAATTACCCTTATATACATAAAAATTAACAGTATCATACTTCAGCTTTGTAGCTCTCAATATCTGGCATAACGAAAACCCACTTTCATCAGACTCATGTTGCGTATTTTCTCCAACCTTTTCACTCAGCCGCTTGAGCGAATATAAGACAAATGAAAACCAAAATCGCTCTGCTTCTTCCAGCTAATCCAGAATAAATGCAACAAAGTTAGTTAATCAGAAAGCAACTCCCTTTAGTAATTTCCATATAAAAGGGAGTTAAAATAATAAAAATAATCTACCGTTCCGCTCCCAATTGCTGAAACATTTGACGTTAAAAGGTGCTTTGTTTCTTTGAATAGCTTCGTAGCATTTGAGCAAGCTTTCTCATCCATAGATAACCCATTCTGGAAATCATAAAAAACATAAACACACAAAAGGAAAGAAAAGAAATGCTAGAAATAATATTACTGAAAAGAACATAACACTACCTTGCACAAAGCATTGAATCTAGCTTCAACGGCATCGCCATCTGTGCCACCAGAAGTTGTAACTGAAGACTTCATGTCTTCCATATTTATTAATAACCCTAGCAGTGGATCTCAAAGTTATAAATTTCAGAAAAGTTGAGGATTCAAATCTCTCCAACAGTTTTACTCATAATCCTCATATACAAGATTAAGCTAGCTCAAGGATGCAGTGGGAAGGAAGCAAATTAGACAAAATTGAAGGAAAGGAAAAGTTTGAGAAGAAACGAAAATGGTGTCTCTGCTGCGGCAGTGGATTTGAGTTTTACTTTGTTTGGCTGACCGTTTGGATGATGGTGGGTGGATATCGGGTACTTGTTTGTAGTGGATAGGGGTAGTGGGTGGATATCGGGTACCTGGTTTCTAATGGGTAGACTTACTGGGCTGAATCTAGAAATAGGGGGCTCCACTCATACGTGCATTTGGGTCAAATTTTTCTATTTGTTAGTTTTTTATATTGTATTACTTATTATATATAAGGTTAAATTTGTCAAAAAAATATTTAGTTGATATCTGAATTTGTATTCCATCACCCAAGTTGATACATTTGTACTAACATCGTTATTTATGTTAACGTGACATTGATGGCCAATCTTATAGTAACACGTGGTAGTCTCTCAGTATGATACGTGGGGATATAAATTGAAATTTTAAAAATATTTTAAATAATATAAATTAATTTTAAAAAGTATAATTTTTTGAACAATTTTAGGTGCCAGTTAGATACTTTTTGAACAAATTGAGACAATATGTGTGACAACATATAGTGGTACCAACTAAATAAAAAAAATTAAGTACAACTAAATACTTTTAAACAAATTTAGAGATATTAACCCTTTTTATAATTTTTTTTTTTAAAAAAAATATTTCAAATCAAATTTTACAATTCAAACATGATTATAGCATAAAAAAATTTCAAATCATTTCTATTTCTATGAATTTTACCTTTAATATTCTATTTAACACAACTTAAAAGATTATCCCTTGTTATTTTTATTATTGCCAATAATAATCCATTCAATCTTATATTATGATGTTTTTCTATTTTTTTTATAGATATAATCATCATAATAATATGTGACACCCCACGCCCGACTTAATTATCGAGTTCAAATATGAGATACCATATTCATTGCCAAACCAGCTCAAACTAACTTGTAATTAAATAAGTATTCATTTATTAGTATATAAACATTTTATAGTATCAACATTTATAATTGAATTTATCATTTTTATTGCTTCAAATTAACTAAAATTTATGACACCCTTAATCCAATAATAAAGTTGTGAAAGAGATTTCAAATCAAAAATATATTTCACAACTTCTATTCATTATCCATTAAGGGTATTACAAAATAATTTAAATTCTGCAACCAAAAATTACAGTCTAACATGTGTATATTCATACTCTAATATCATGCAATAAAGTACTTATTCGAAAAATAAGAAACAAAATTCTCTATAATTCTAAAACAATAATATTATAAACTAAAATTTTTAATTAATTTAATTTTAAAATAATACACACTATTAACCAATGCAATGCATGAGTATGTAAACTAGTAGTTTAAATTGAAGCTTTAATAATCTATTTGAGTCTTATTTGAATTTTTCTTTGTGAATATATGAATTTCATTTTTATTGGAATTGATTATAAATAAAATTTTAAATGAAATTGTGTTTTCATGGTCTTACAAATCAATTTAAAAATCATTAAATTATATTTTAATAGTTATAATTTTTATATTTTATGTTATTTTTCATAAAATTACTGCATTACTATTTTCACTCATAAAGTGTATCATAATTGAAAATTGAAAAGAAAATTATGTATGATAATATATAGGCTAATATACTAAAAAAACCCTTATACTAGACACTTTATTTAAACAAGCTCTAACACTGTTTTTGTAATTAAATAAGTCCCTAATCTATTATTTTTGCCCATAAGAGTCCCTTGATTTTTACCCATGAGATTAGCCTATATATTAAAATTAAGGACTTTCATGAATAAAATCATAAGGGCTTATTTAACTACAAAAATAATATAAGAGTTTGTTTAAATAAAATGTAATGGTTTAAGGGCTCTTTTAGTATATTAACATAGTATGATTTTTTAACATAATAACTGTATAAACCATTTGTGCAGTATTTTTTTTTTCAATAAAAGAAAGAAACCAAATTGAGTTCGAATGATTCAAATTGGTTCATCAATTTTTTTTAAATATATAAAAATAAATTATATATTACATTAAAATTTTCACTAGTTTAAAAATAAAATATTTATATATATATATATATATATATATAGGATTATTATTTGATACACCTTCAATAGAATGAATAAAAAACTCCACATGCAGGTATAGGATATACCATTTGTACTTGATGTGTAGTAAAATATTAATAATAAAATAATTAAAAAAGACATCTGATATTAACTTAAATTTGTTTGTGAAGTTTTTTACTCGTCTGGCGGTGTACAGAATAATAATCTTTACCCCAAATTGCTACGTAGAATGTAGCAACTCGGAAACTTCATAATCTTCTCTGCACCAGTAATATATAAGGAAGTTATTCAATTGAGGTTGAGAACAATAACTACAGAACTTATAGTTCAAAATTGGATCAAGTTCAGTCAAACACTCAACTCTCCTTTTTTTTCCCCAATATTTAGTGTTAAGAACCCTTAATGAACAACTAGAAAGCAGAAACTATTTCTTCATACCTTGAAGGTTAAATCTCATACTACATGATCAGATTCGGCTTCTGGATCTGTCTCACCGTCTATCATCCCAGTCTCCACTTCAGCATCTGCTTCTAATTGCCCAGCTTCTTGTCCAACATCTGTATCAGGGCTTTGCTTTTGATGTTCATCTGGTTCTGGGGTTGGGGTGCCCCCTTGGGAATTATTTCCTGTTGCAGCTGAGACATCCGTATCCATCACTGCTACAGAGGCCTCTGCATCAGCTCTGATTCCTTCTCCCTCAATCTCACTTGCCGGTGTTGCAATCTAGATGAAAGCAAAATAAGGGAAAAGATTTAAAACAAAAAAAAGACTTGCACAGCGTATGAAAATATTCATCCTTTTAGCCCCAAGCAGATGTATAATAGAAAAATTCCGCACAAATCATCACAATGAACATGAGGAAAAGAAAGAAAATAAGATTGAAAGGCATCTTTTATGTTCCAACCATCTGGATTAAGCAGTTTAGAAATCTTGAGTGGTCAAACACTCCTGTTTTCAGAGATGATGAATACATGGAAAGATAAAGTTCCCAAAGAGATACCTGACTTTCCTCAACCTGATGTGAAGTACTCCTCATCTCCTCCTTTTTGGCACGTTTCGACCTGTCACTAGGTTTACCTTGGAACTTTGATCGCACTTCAGGGGGGAGAAGTTCCAATGGAACAACTCCTTCAATACCGTGTTCGGTAAACTGTAATAACCACCACAAAAATTTTAATAGGATCAGTGATTTAACCTAATTATATGTAAGAACTCTTCATATGCAACATAACTTACTTTTGAGAACCCTTCTAAGTCTTGCCTAGCAGAAAAACGAAGGCCCTTCCAGCAATAAACCTGCATCAAAAAAATTGTAAACTTCCATGAATAAATATATATGGAAAAGTGATCAATATAACATCTTATGGTTACATTGGTTATGATAGTTTGATCTCATTTTGATGTCTAAATGCATAAACATTTGGAAATCTTAGGAGGTTTTATTTAAAGAAAAAAGAAAATCTTGGCAGGTTTGTTGATACCAATGGTAAAACCATATGCATGAAGGATGAGTGCATTTATGCATCTAGTGAATAACTTAATCTATTGATTCAATCCAATTACTATGACAGACTGGACAGTTTACCTAAAAATGTCAAAGGTTAAGTTTCTTAAGCATATCATGTGAACTTCAATGTCCTTAATAGTAATCAATCCAAACGCACACCATGCATCTATATTACAAGTCTATATATGGGTAAGGGTATAGGTATGGATCTGAACGAGAATTAAAAAGTCCGGAGAAGCAAAACTCACCCTGTTATTTTTGTGGTGATATTCAGCTTCTATTCCTGCAGAATCATCCATCTGTAATTTCAAGGAAGAGATTATTATTACTTTTCTAAAAGCTTATGTGCTGCAAATAAAACAACAGCATCACAGAAAAGTTGAAAGACGTGTAAAATCTCCTAACATGAAAGAACTAAAAGAAAGTTGAAACAAATTATCAGTATCAACTTTAAGGAACCAGATAAGGGTACTTACATCTTCAGCCAAGGGTTTCCAGTAATCTGAGATTGTAGGAGTTCGAACACGTTGAGAGTCTGTCAAAGCATTCTGGACATGCCAAAATAGATTTTGCAGATTTAGAAGTACATAAAACTAATGCACCCCGGCAAGAAATAATTAGTAGTTAACAACTAAACATCACAGAAACACAAGGGAAAAATGACATCAATGCTCTTTTGACTCCAATCATACAGACCTAGCCCTGGACTTTAAACTATTTGAAGAATATATGATACAAAGTCTTATTAAATACTTGGAATTGGGGCTAGTGCAATGAAATAGTCAATGCCAATGCCATTTAAAACTCGAAAGTTGCAGTAATTGTATGTGAGAACTGTTATGTAACAGGAACAAAAACCAAGGAGAGAAAACAAAAATCACAGGACAAGGTCTAATGGATAATTTGGCCTCCAATTGAAAATATAAATCTCCAAAGAACCTATGACAGATGTTATTAAGAGTAAATCCATGAGTGGACCTCTTCTACCCTTGTGGCTACTGGTGACCAAACCTCTAAATTTTTTATGCTACTGACCGCATGTCAGAAAGTTTATAGAATTGACATGGCAGCTTAAAGAGTCCAATATGTCATGAATGATCCTTGCCAATAGGTAATTATATCATGAGGAACATGTTATGTTCCTTTCAAATTGAAATAAAGAAAATATAAATCATAAAGATGACTCTAGATATTAACAGAACAACTCTTTCATGTCCCATACTTCTAAACTACAACTATAGGATCACTACCATAAATCTCCATGACATCATTCCCACGCATTTCAACTATTTTTATTAATCAAAATCACAAATTGATAAAAAAATAATCATATAGCTTTTAAACTTTTCAAGAACTGAGAAAAGCTTTTCATTTTCTTAACAAAAGCCCCCTCACGATTGTAGTATAGTAGCAGTAGCTAATACAAATACTTGTAATAAATGAAAACGAAAGAATTAAAGCCATGAAAATTTATGACTTGACTATTTGGAGGATAAGCAAAGAAGCACCCAAAACATAAAATTCCACGCATATGTTACTCTGACCTATGGGTAAGTGTTACATATATTTAAAAGTTCAGTGGGACATTTGCCCCCACAAGACCCTACGTAGATCTGTCCCCGTTACAATGCACAGAAAGTGAACTATATCTCCTCCCTGTGTTAAAAATAATGGAGTTTGACCTATACCAGACAGTTTATACTACCTAATGACTACATAAACTAGACCAGCAGCTCTGAAGTTTATTTATATCAGCAAAAAGCTAATCTTAGGCCTATTTTGAACAATAAAGATTCTAAGAGACTCAGAAAAGCTAAGATCCACATCCAAAAGTTCAAAGTGGCACAATAAATATGGATGCATTAAATTTTTATCATGATTTTACATATATTTGAAAGACCAAATCTCAATTCCCTTGTTCACGGGATATACGTCAAACATGGGTATTTGAAGCAAAATAAGATTTGTAGCAACATAGAAGTCAGCGATGGATCTAAGTTTAGCACACAACATTACCAATAAGATTGTCTAGTATATGGTTAATATTGTTTCACTAAAAAAGGGGGGGGGGGGGGTTATCAGTTTGTTTGACTCTTATTTTGTAGAAAAATTATAAAACATTGAGTTGGTAAGTACACACCGGATTCTGATCTGCCCACTTCCACAATTGAGAGAGTTCTTTATTCCCCAATCTCCACCTTGTCCGACTGTAACAAGATTGGAGAAGATATATCTTTTATAAGAATACATGGACAGAGGCCACAAGCATGACAAATATTTAAACTATGTAAACAAAATTAATTAACCAGAACAAGAGTATCACCAAACGTGGGGGCTAATTGGATGATAGAAACACAAAAAAGTTTTGAGCAAGAAATATGTTTTTCTTTGCACCCTCCTGGCATGAATACTCATCTACATACACCTCAAAGTTTGAGGAAATTTATGATAAACATGAAGATTAACTTGCATTCAGCATACCGTTTCTTAGCTCCATCATGAACTGTTTTTTTCTCTATTGGTTGCTTTTCAAATGGCTGACAGCCATCGCGTTTCCACCAGACCTAAGAGCAAAAAGACTCGGGAAAAATAAGTGACTGCCCTAACAATGCCAAAGATATGATCTAGAAACATAAAAGCACTCAAGCTTACCCAATTCTTTTCACGATCCAATATATGCTCAATACTATGAAGAAAATCTTTCCCCTTCGGAGGAGTCACTTCGAGTAGTTTCTTCACTCGATCTTCACAAGAATTAATTTCTTCTTTCTGGAATTAAGTTTAAGAAGAAGTAGAGGGACATTATCAGATTGCCTAGAACACAACATAAAAAATAAAGGAATTACTAACCATGCTTTCAGATGAATCTTTATCATTCTTTCCTGGGGCCTAGCAGAAAAGACAAATAATTTATCAACTACTATAATGGATGGGAAAAGAAAAAAAACACTTATTCAATACATGAATTATTTCAAACATAGAAATTATTACCTTAAGATAATCAAATAGTATGAGGCACTGCAAAAGAATGTGGCGCCTGAAACTTGGATCTTTTAACTGGTTTCAAAAGGGCAACAGATTAAATAAGTATGTTTGCCATAAATAAATTATCTTATCTTCTGAATGCTTCTCACCTCTAAGCCCATCAATTTACTGCTTGTAAGATATTTGATGTTGAAAGTGGTTGCCTCTTCCTCCAAATTGTTCTCAGCTCCCTCTTCCTCGCTCAAAGGCTGTGCATCAAATGTATTCAACACAACCTGCACGAATCAATACCCAGTGGCTGAACAAAATTTATAACTGAGCAACAAAGTGAAATTGACATCCACGAAGATTAAAATAAAAAATAACCCTCATTCAGAGCTTATAAAAGGCATACCATTAAACTAGCTGTAAATTTCTGCCACTTAATAGGAGCATTTGAAAGGGAAGCAGGGTTGCAAAAATATTCCTGAAAAATCAGAAAGCTAAGTTCAATAAGATAATCAGATTAAGAATGATGAAATCTTTATAAATGTTTATTTATCCAGGATGCAACTTTGTTCTTTGGTGCAACAGTAGAAACCTTGCTGGGAAGAACAAGGGCTGGATCCTCTAAAACAGCTAAAAAACAGAACCTTCGTGGGATACCATTTTAGAACTAGTATTAATTCCTAAAACAGAAACTCAAGGGAATCTAAACCCATGTATTTGGCATAAAGCAATTGAAGTTCCCACACAAGTTATCAGTTTACCATGCAGGATTTCAGGTCAATGGGGAAAAGTTATCTAAATGTTTAGTTACTTCTTATAATAATTTTTTTCACATTTCTTAGACAATAATGGAAGGCTAAAATAAGTTATGCTTCACTCGAGAAAAATTTATATGCTCAAAATTTTAATTGGGAAAACTATTTTTAAAATTTTGTAAGGTAAATACTGTCATTTCCATTAAAATTCTCAATTTTGTAGAGGTAAAACGGTCCTTTTCATTAAACTCACTGTTGTGGGATCAAAAAAGTTATTTCCATCAGAAACCTTAACTGTGGGACAAATTTAGTATTTTACTAAAATTTTGAATTTTCAATATTTAAAAGTTCAGTGGGACATTTGCCCCCACAAGACCCTACGTAGATCTGTCCCTGTTACAATGCACAGAAAGTGAACTATATCTCCTCCCTGTGTTAAAAATAATGGAGTTTGACCTATACCAGACAGTTTATACTACCTAATGACTACATAAACTACACCAGCAGCTCTGAAGTTTATTTATATCAGCAAAAAGCTAATCTTAGGCCTATTTTGAACAATAAAGATTCTAAGAGACTCAGAAAAGCTAAGATCCACATCCAAAAGTTCAAAGTGGCACAACTAACCTGTAAACTCCAGAAGGTTCTATAGAAGTTGAAATCAACAGAAATTCCTGAATGAAAACATATAAATAAAAGTTTAAGCTGACATTGACGGGCAAAACAGGCAAAAATTTTGCAAGCAAAATGCAAAACCAGAGTTAAAAGCACCTTCAGGTGGGTCTTTCTCATATTTGGTCTCATTTGATGTGTTAAAAACTCCCTTTATATTCACAGCTGCAAGCATTATTTGAAAGCACAAAGTAAGCAGCAGAAATAACAATTGAAGAGTAGAATGAAGCTGAATAAAACAACTACCTGAACGTTCAGATAATGGAAAGAAATGAGCCAGAAACATTAGGATTCGCCCACAAAATACCACATCATTTGCCTATAAAGTCAAGTTACAGTGAATTAGAGAAACAGATAAACAGCATATTTCAGGATTGATGTACCCAGATCAAAGTAAATGCTGCTTAAGAACTGCCATTTTACAACGATAATTACCATTACAAACTTATTTTCATGATTAGAGAAAAAAATAGTATGCGACATAATTAATGTAACAGCCAATCACAATAAATTTTCAAATTAAACTTATAAATCTATATAAAATGAAATTCATCATCATATCCTGACTGCTTAGATGGATTGCTTCTGCATGATTCTAGAATTCTCAGATATATTGAAACAAAGAGATCGATATTTTCTTGATATCAGAGATAGACAAACCGTACAACAAGATAAACAGAAGGTATCAAGCAGGTTCTTTTTTAAACCGTGTACTTATACACTTGAACAGAAAAACAAAAGGCTAGAGAGGTAGAAAAGTCACTTTCAAGACAATATAATGCCAGAGAGAGACCAACAAGATTACTGGAACCAATATAAATACTGCCTCTGGCTGAGTTGGATGTTCATACAGGTCATGCATATGCCATAATAGATGGGGACTTCATGCATGATGACGTTTTTAGTTTATTAGGTAATGGAAACTAAATAAATCTGGCCATAAGGAATCAGCAAGCAAATATTACCTGATACCACAAAATCTAAATAGTAGCTAAATGGAATTCAAAACGGGATCTGAAAATGGTTGTTGTTTTCTTTCAAAGAAACGGATAAGGAACAAGTTCTCCAAATTCTAATGTAGAAAGTGTACCACTAGTAAGTCAGGAGCATGACATACATGTATAAGAACACCGGTGAGAAGTTCTTCTCACTACTAAACACTGCTTTGTCAAAAGAGAGCATGTAGGAAGAAAGAAATTCTTAAGACATACCTTGGACAGTCGACGAAGAAGTTGATTGCATGTTCTCAACATGACAAGTTTTCCACGAGCAAAAAGCTCTTGCTGTAAAAAAGTGCAGGCATCAATTTTCTTGAATAAATATTGATTGTGGCATGACATGGATACCACTTAATAGGGAGTGTAGTGAACCAATAAGGAATGAGAACTTCCCGATTTTTAATTTACACCTATAGACAGCACCAAAAACCTAAATTGATTTTAAGAACGCACCTTCCCCAGGATGTCCTGCTTACTTTCTATATAACGGAAAATGTCTTTGCAATTTCTCATTGTAGACATTTCTGTCAAGTCCTCTAGAAGTTGGAATATCATACCACCTTCAACATGTTCTTTCTCACAAAGATAGAGCACAACATCTAACCAAATGAAATAGGTAAACTGAGAATCTGATTAAAGTCGTAATCAAACAATCACATTATTGTCAGCATATCAATTCAAAGCCAAGCTTCTGTCTGACTACCCATGTAGATGAAATGTTCATACTGAAACAATTGACAAGTTAGAAAAAAATGGGGGGATGGAGAGGGACTAGAGTTACAAGTATATCTATGAACGTATCTTTTTTCCCCAATACTAAACTATTCAATAAAATCTAGAACATGGAAATGAACAACCAAGTCAACAACCAAAATGACAGAACACATGTCACTCAGACTCAGGTGTGAATGTTGAATGTGGGTATATCTGTATATGTTTAAACATGCATATTCGATTAGGGAGTAACCAAGCAAAGCTCACTGGTTCAAGAGATGGTATCAAGTAAACTGACTTTAAGTAGGTATGCAGCCACAGTTTCCACCACCATAAACTAACAAGCTAGTCTGATGTGGTGCTTGACTTACCACTGGTTAGAGAATGCAATGATGGGAATTTAAATAGCTGATAGTCGAGCATATGCAACTAGGTTATAGACTCATTATCCTTCACCTCCACAAAACCAAGAGCTAAGTCCATGGGTCAAACAATAAAAATATCCTTTTGGTTCAGGAGAAGGTATCGCATTGTAGGTCACTGAGCAGTTAGCCTGCCATTTTTTTGGTTTATCTGAATTCCGAGTGCAAGAGATTTTGGTTACTTTCTGCCATGAAGCAGGCCTATTATTCTGATTTATGACCCATATTCTTCCCTACTTTAGTCAAATTAAGCTAACGAGACCTTTATACGGTCTTTCTTTCACTTGGGCTAGGGCTTATTTTCTATTTCTATTTCTGATATATTAAAGATGATCTGTAACGGGATTTGAGTCAATTTAGAATCTCAGAGAACTTTAGGTTGTCTGATCCATTATTTTATTCCTTCTAGCTCTTCTATAATTTTCTATTCCTCAATTAAGTTGAGGTCTGAGTTAGTGTTCACAAACCACAACATAGAAACAAGCCCACGAAACTTAATATATTCCTCGTCTATCACTGAAACCTCTGTTTTGCATCTTTTATACCCTAAACTCTTCAAATTTGACGAGACCAACTCCTACCAACTTAGAAGCACCATAATGCAGCAAAGGTGATAGAAAAAAGTCAATTAACCAAACTTCCCAACTCCAGCCAAGGATTCAATGTCAAATCTCAGAACCTAAAACCCTGGTCCACAATCTAATTAATTTATAGACCTCAAACCTAATTTCCTTGAGTCTAAACCTTCATTATATATTCGAATGTATTTATCTGTATGCATAGGTTTATCATAATTCTTCTACACGAGTTAAATTCCACCGTCGAAGCATTAACAAGCTATCTTCCTGCCTATGGCCTTATGCTTGAACTTGTCAGTAACTTGAAAGTAAATATAAATTTTACTCTGTTAAACAGTTTAGTAGAAATCACAACTTCCCTAAGGTTCACTTAAGTTTCTAAAGTTAAATCATAGACTAATGGAGATTTGTGAAGGTAAAATAATTTAATGAAAACTGCAATACTGAATTTTATAGTGGCTACAAAAAACGGATATGAAAACTTTATCTGGAAAGCATAATCACAAACCAAGAAGTCGTGGAATTACACCCTGCATTTCATCCACATCATCAATTGACTTCCCATACAGCATTATCTCCTCCCCAGACTGTACTGCAGATGACTGCACATGAGAGAAAGTAAGAACGTTCATGTTAGTGAACAGACAAACTTAAGCTAATTTACAGGGACATAAATTGCTATATTGAAAGTGGAACTTATCATCAAAGTCAACTCCCACTTCAATTCAGTAAATATTATTTCCAAACTCATATCCACTTCCACTACAGTTGATTCTCAATATTTTAAATTACTCTTTCCCCACCTTCCTAACTAAAATGAAATCATCTATAAGAAAAGCTCTCTCTTTTTAATATTTATTAAGAGGAAATATGCCAGTTTTGACTAGCCTGATGTACTTTTTGAACTTTAAAGATGGAGAAAGGGTAGATGGTGACCCATCATTTTATGTCTTAGGATTTAAACGAAAAGAAACAGACATGCATGCTTTCTAATTGTAAGTAAATATTTGCATCACTTTAAAAGACAGCATATCCACTGCCAATCAAGATATTCAAAAGTAACACAATTCATGCTCAGGTAGCAATAGCACACAACCAAGAATGACAGTTCCAATGCCATGCAATAGTTGCAAGTTTAAGTTTAAGTTTCTAGCAAAGATTATACTTCGTAAGGCATTTTTCACATTATTGGTATAAGAGAGAAACTGAATGGAAGATTGAGCATGGAAGAAAGACAAAAGACAAGATTAAGGAACAGCTTGCTTAGAGTTGCCCAATATCCAGGACCAGGATAGTATAATCTAGAATTGTAACAGATAATTAAGAAACTAAAGCCCCATCCATCCTTTAGAGTTTTAATTGTTTAATAAGCTATACCGCATCAGCTTATTTTTCTTTCATATCATATAAGAAAAATTAAAAAGAAGAAAGAAAAAGAAGTTAACAAAGAGAATACTCAACCTAGAAGAAGTTAAAGAGAATGACTGATAAATATCCAAAATGAATAGCCTGTAAAACAAGATTACATAATGCACACTTGCTAAAGACCAAGAATATGTATATATAGAAAGAATGACTAAAGAATTGTATAAATGCAGTAATAGATATGATTACATACCACCAATTCCTGAAGCAAGGTCCGAAGCATGTTCTCCAATAATTGGTTTTCATCTTGAGCTAACTTTGTTTGTTTCTGTTGAAAAATAATAAGAAAGAAGCAAATTACCGAGAAATGCCCAATCACCAAGATACTGAAACTAAGCAATGCCAACCAAAAAAGAAAAAGAAGACAAAAGAATGACATCATCGGAATATATGTAATTTATCTGTACCTAAGTCACAACATTCATTAAACTCATGCCATCAGAACTCAGTCTGAGGTTCACTTACAGGCACCATTTATAACAAGGAAATCGGCACCAACCTTGTAAAGTTCACAGAAGATTAGCTTAACACTGAACTTGGTTTTTCCGGACAAGAGATGATAACAATTTAAAGATGTTAAAATCTGTGAAGCATATAACCGTGGGGATGTATCTCACGAGAATCTCGCAATGCATATGTCCAACTTTATTTCCCCTAACTGATAGCTTAAAATCTGTTTCTCAATAGACGATTCTAACACCCAATTTCAAAGCCTTTTACTATCTCTACCTCCACTGCCACCGCACTTCATAAATTATTACATATGAATGAGAAATATGGCATAAATAGATATTGATTACTCTAAAGGCCCAATAATAGCAATACATAAACCAAAGAATTGCAAGGAAGATTCATACAAAGGCAACGGCAAAAACAAAAGTAAAAAGAAGTTCATTAAATAAAGGAATTATAAACAGTGCAAAAATTCAAAAATACCTGAGGCTTTATAACCTCTTGAACCGTCTTAAGTGCAAAAGTTTCCGGCGGGCCAGCCTGCAATATGGCTTTCCTGAATGCTTCCTGGAAAATTAATTAATAATAAAAAATCTCAGTTGCAAAATTAGAAAAACCACCAAAAATATAAACATAAATTTAAAAAAAAAAAGAAAGAAAGTAGGGTTACACTTACCATCATGAAGAAGACTCAGGCCTGGCAAGAATAATCTGGAAAACTGAACATCAAATGTTTGAATATATTAGATATTATAATGGAAACAGTGTATAAGACTACGTCTGTTGTGGACTGTGAAAATTTAAGCTCCGAATTAAGGGTGGCGGAGACGGCGGCGGCGGTCGAGTGCTGGGGATTTTAGTTTTATGGTGGCCACTAGGCTTGGAGTAAATGAGATTGTTAACATAGAACACGTTGTTATGTTGTTAAGGTATACGAGTAAAGGGACTATGGAAAATTGAAATCCTTTTCTCTTCTCTCCTTTTTTTGGTTAAAGAAATCGTTTAATCTGAATTTAGGTTATTCTCGTAATTCCATTTTGTTATTTTAAATTAACAAATTAAATAAATATTTTTATATTAGCATTTATATTTTTAAAATTATATTTTAAATAAAATCATTTTTTTCTCTTCCTGCATTAAAATTATTTTATGTCTAAAATTTACCTTAGACTTAAAAATCACCTAATAATTAAATTTAAATGTAATTATTTGTTGTCGAAATTATTTTTTTGTTTGGAAAACGGGTCAACTTTAAAAACATAGAGTCGCCACCAATCTTTTTTAGTGTGATTGGGTCACCTTACAAAACATTTTGGTCTACGAATTTTAAAAAAAAAGGTCTGGGAGTCGGTTACACACGAGGAAGGGTTAGCACCCTCGCAACGCCCAAAATTGGTACCTTATTGATTGATTAATGTCCTAATATCGGAAATTGGAAGAGATTTTAAAATATGATTCCTTTAGAAAATGTTTGAATAATTCGAATTGAATATCGAAATTCTCCTGTTTCGAAAGAATGAAATATCACATCCAGCACGTTAGGATACGATATTTCAAACCCTAGACACCAAGATCATTTCATGATTTCCAAAATTCATGCATTGCTATTTTAAAAAGGGAATTTCGTTATTTGGCCAAACGAAAAAACCGAAACCCAGCACGTTAGGGCACGATTCTTCGAATTTCCAAGCATGAAATATTGCCTTATTTTTTGAAGTTGAGAAAACACGGTCAAAATCTTAAAAAGATATTTAGTCCTTTGGACGAACGAAAAATCGAAACCTAGCACGTTAGAGCACGGTTTCTTAAACTTCCAAGTACAAAATATTACCTTTGTAAAAAATCTCTTTATGAGTTTGGGTAAAAAAAAGTGTAAAAAAAAAATCAATGTATCCTTTAGAATAGAAAACCGATTTAAACGTAAAAATAGTCACACTTGGCGAATGGTGAACTAATAAATACATAAATACTATATAGCATAATAAGAAAAATACTAAATACAATAATGATAACAATACCACAAACACATTAATAACAGTAGTAAAAGATATTAATAAACAAATAGTAAAAATAAAAAAATAAAGATAATATTGGTAGTAATAGAGGTAATAGAAATAATAATAGCAAATATAGTCATAATTATTGTAATATAGATAAAAAAAATAACAGTAATAATAATAAAAATAATAGTAATAGATATAATAATAGTATATATAAATAAAAAATTTAAAGTAAACAATAGTATTAATAATAACAAAACAATAGTAATAATATTAGAATTAATAGGGATAAATAAAAATAATAAGGAAAATAGAAATAATAAATAGTAATATTAAAAAAATAACTATAATAAAAAATATAAGGAATATAAAAAATATGATTATAGTAACAATAATATTATATATAAAAAATGGTGGTAATAATAAATCGATAAGTATAATAATAAATATTAAAAATAATTAATTTGAAAATAAGGTAAAATAGGTAAAACAGGGACTAAATTGTATTTAAAACAGGAGTTTGGGGTAAATTAAGAACAAATGGGGTAAAAAAGGACCAAATCGTGATGCGCGCGCAACGCAGAAGGACCAACATAGAAAATAACCCCACCCTCTGAAACGTTGCCGTGTGTCGTGGGATTAAATTGAAGTGGGCAGAAAATCATAGGGCCAAATTAGAAAATTAAAAAACTGAATTGCGCCATGCCTCAAAAGCGGAAGGGCTAGGGCTATAAATAACCCAAAAACCAGAAAAAAGCGTGGATCCCTTCGGGTTAGGTCAACCGCGCGCGGGTAAGGCCTTGAAACGGCATCGTTTTGGGGCTATGGAAGCCAGCCTTAAACGACGCCGTTTTGTATGCCTATAAATACCAATTTTTTAAAAAAAAAAATCCATTCCTCCTCTCTCTTTTTTTTTTAAAAAAACAAACAACGCAGCTCTCCCCTTTCTCTCTTCCTGGGGCGATTTCCAGCGAGGATTTCGGCGACACTCCGGCGCCGTCACCGGCCACCGCGCGCGGTGGCCAAAGTTCTAAAAGGTTAGTTTTTTTTTTACGTTCTAATATATATATATTATGTAGTTTTTTAAAAAATAAAAAAAAACCTTAAAAAAGAAATCAAAAATGAAAATAAAAAAGAAAAAATAAAACCTTTGTTGAGCTCCTATCTGATTTTTCATAAGATTCAGTGTGTATTGCTCTCGTATTTTTATATCAAAAAATCGTCCCCTTTACATCGTTTTTCTTTCGACTTTATAGCCTATTTTTACAACTGTTTATTGCTTGTTTGCAGGTGCGTGATCGAGCACATCTCTGACGCGGCGTGGTGGAGTGGCGCACGTTGCGGGGTGGTGGCGTCTGGCGCGCGAGGGTTGGCTGCTGGCGGCGTTGTTGCTACTAGGGTTTTGGCTTTGTTTTTTGTTTTTGGGTCTGGTGGGCTTAGGTTAATTTGGGCTAAAATTTGTTAATTTTATTGGGTTCTGGGCCAGCTGTGAATTTTGTTTAGTGGACCTTTTATTAATTTCTGTTTTGTGTTTTTTTTGCTAAAAATTGGTTAATGGACTGTCAAAATTTCTGGGATTGGGCTCCGGGTTAAAATTGGGATTTACATTTGTAATTACATATTTAAGTCATTATTATAATTATTCGGTTTGAAGCAAAAAAATTTTGTTCTACTGACAAAATCAAACAACAAATGTGACTAGTACGACTCAAACCCAAGCCACACCAAGAATGTTGAACACCCTTAGTCATCATTGTGATGAGATTTATATTTATATAAATTTTAATATAACAATCAAAACTCTATAATTTTGTATACAAGTTACTTATTTTTGGTTGCCTTATTTTTTATAACAAAACTAAATGAAGTAAAAAAATAATGTATCAAAAAATTAAAAACATTAAAAATTATATTTCTTTGTATGATTAGATTAAGGTAGGAAAGAGAAACAATGAGAGGAATCAAATAGATTTTTTTTGTTTGTTTGTTTAAGAGGAAATAAAAGAAATTGAGCATTTTAGATGATGAAAAGTTATCATTTTCTTAGGAATTTATTTAGTAGGATAATAATTTTTGGTTTAATATGTTAAAAAGTATTATCTTTCTTTAAAATCAGGGGCAAAGTTAGGGAGCTGGCAAGGGTCCTAGTCCTTAAAATGGAACCATTTATGCCTTTTATAATTGATAAATTTTTAAATTAGTAATAATAATTTTGTATTTTGGTCCTAAAAAATGATAAATTTTTTATTTAATCCTTCAAAAATTATAAAGATATAGACTATTAAAATAGTGAAATTATATTTTTATTATCACAAAAAATATAATTTAATTTCAACCCAATTTTTTTTATTTCACCCCTATTTAGAATGTTATTTTCCTTAATAATGGGAATGTCAACGTGATTCCTTTAAATAATTATAAGTAAGTAACTTTCCCATGTAATTAGAAAATTAAAAATTTAGAATTTCAGTAAACCAAAAAGTAGGCCTAGCTCTCTGAGGCCACCATGCTTCAAACTCGGCCTAAAAGTCCGATTCATGTATATATATTTTAAAAAAAGAAAAACTTTAGTAATTGAAGAATACTAGACCATAGGATTCTCTCTTGAAGACCAAGAGTGTTCTCTGAAAGAGTCCTAGAGAAAACAGTCTACTACTGTGGCTTGGGATGGAAGAGAGTGGTGGAATGGAGAGGGAGAGCAATGAGGAGATCTCATTGTTAGCAGAAGAACTCATTCAATTATCAATCAAAAAATCAACGGTGGTGCCAAGTGTTAAGCCGACTTTGATATGCACGGTTTGGACAAAGAAATCGTTTAATTCAGAGAGTTTGAGGGCTCAACTAAAGAGTATATGGAAGACCAAGAAGAAGTTTGATATTCAGGTTGCTGGGCAGAATCTGTTTTTAATCATCTTTGATTTAGAAGAGGATCTGAAGGTTATCATGGAAGGGCGACCCTGGCTTTTTCGTAAGTATCTTATTCTTTTTGATAGATTATTAAATCTGATAGAAAGGGATCAGATTAGACTTATTTCATCGCCTTATTGGATTAAGATTGGACCATGTCCACTAGAGTATGATAAGAAAGACTTGATGCATGCTATTAGTAGCACGTTTGGGGGTATTCTTAGATCTGAGATTATTGATGATGTGTGTGGAGTTAGGGTTAATTTGGATGTTCAAAAACCCCTGAGAAGAGGTATTTTTGTTTCCAGTGAGAATAATATCAATTCATGGATTCCTTTTAAATTTGAAAAACTTCTAATTTTTTGTTTTGGATGTGGGAGATTGGATCACGGCATCAAAGATTGCTTGCTGTTAAATCCTGCAGAAAAAGAAAAAGTTAGAGATGATCCTTCTTATACAATAGCTTTAAAAGTTAAATCTAAAGCGGTTGGGAAAGAGAGTCTCAAGTTTAATTCTTTTGTTAAAAAAGTGAGCGTACAGCGCAACTATACTGGGAATTCAGCAGAGCAGTTTGGGCAAGAAGAAGACGCCGCTTCAATCGTTGAGCAGGGTTTTTTATTAGGGGGAAAGATTCTTGCGAGTCGGGAAGAGGGACTAAAGGAGCAGGTGGACAGCAGAGTGAAGGTCGAGTTGGACACGAAGAAGGGGAATAATAATGAAGGTGACAGCAGACTGACAGAATTAAAGAAGTCCACTTAGAAAAGGGTTTTGCCAATGAATCATATAGATCAGCAACAGTTTGCAAGTGCTGGAATCAAAAGGAAAGGTTTAGAAGATGAGTCTGGACAGGAAAACACAGATGTGGTAGAAGACGTTGGCGTGAAAAGACTGAAAAATGGTGGTCAAAGCACAGGAGCTGTTGAGGGTGCAGAAATTATGTGTGTTGATGGGTATCAGGATTCTATTCCAACTTATTCTAGATCGGTGGCTAACATCATGTCAACTGACCGGAAACAATGAAAAGCTTGAGTTGGAATGTTCGTGGGTTGGGAAGCCCACGGGCAGTGAGGAGGTTGCGATACTTAATTAAGCAACAAAATCCCTGAATGGTCTTCTTAATGGAGACAAAGCTAGAAAAAAAGTGAATGGAGAAAGTCAGGAAGAGTTGTGGGTTCTCAACGGCATTGAGGTGGAAGTTGAAGGGACTCGTGGTGGGTTATGTCTAGCCTGGAAAGATGACATTGAGGTTACATTGAGAAGTTTCTCTAAATGGCATCTGGATGTTTTGGTTAAAGAAGATGGTAATCAGGAGGAATGGCGGTTTACGGGCCTATATGGTTCACCTTATTCAAGAGATCAAAATGTGGTGTGGAATTTGCTTAGAAGGTAAAGCCAAGAAGGTAATTTTTCGTGGTTGGTAGTTGGAGACTTCAATGAGATTATGTATTCATTTGAAAAAAGGGGGGCTTCCGAGGGATCACAAGAGAATGGAGGTGTTCAGAGATACGTTAGAAGAATGTAATTTGATGGATATGGGGTATTCGAGTGTATGGTTTACTTGGGAAAGGGGGAATCTTCCAGAGACAAATATCCGAGAAAGATTAAATAGGGGGTGGCAAACGATAATTGGAGGAATTTTTTCCCTGAAGGTAGCATTCATCATCTCCTCTATTCCACATCTGATCACTGCCCTCTACTTATCAATAATGATCACGTTAGCAGAATCTCGAGTGACAGGAATTTTCATTTTGAAGTATGGTGGACGATGGAGGATTCTTTTGAGGCAACCCTTAAAGAATTATGAGAGTCATCATCTGAACCGTTGGTGGACAAACTGAGAAACTTGCAGATTGGCTTAATAAAGTGGGCAAATACAATCAAGGGTAAAAAAGGAAATTTACGAAAGAGGCTTACAAAAGAGCTTGAAACTTTGATGATGGAAGATAGAGACGATGAAACTTTGTCAAAGATCATTGATACAAAAATCCATCTGAACATAGAGATTGAAAAAGATGAGACGTATTGGGAACAAAGAGCAAGAGTTAACTGGCTCAGAAATGGGGATAGGAATACGACCTATTTTCACAATTGTGCTACAGCCCGAAGACGTGCAAATTCCATCTCCAAGCTGATACTGGAAAGTGGTAAGGAAATTAATGAGGAGTCAGTAATACAAGAGGAAGCCAAGCTTTACTTTGAGAATTTATTTACATCGAAAGGGGTTGCTAAACTGAGGGAGATTTTGGAAGGGATTGAAGGAAGCATTTCAGTTGAGGTAATTGAGAGTCTGCAAGCTCCATTTAGGGAAGAAGAAGTTAGATTGGCACTGAAGGGGATGGGGCCCACAAAGGCGCCAGGTCCAGATGGATTTCCAGCTATTTTCTTCCAAAAGTATTGGCACATTGTAGGAAAAGAGGTTCTAGGGTATTGTTTAGGAGTGCTGAGCGAAGGAAGAGAAGTTGATTCAACCAATACGACTAATATTGTCCTCATTCCTAAAGTTCAAAAACCAATCTCTATTGTTAACTTTAGACCGATCAGTCTTTGCACTATTTTGTATAAGTTAGTTGCCAAAACGATAGCCAACAGAATGCAGGATGTAATGGCTAGTTGTATTGATCAGGTTCAAAGTACTTTTGTACCAGGTAGGCTGATATCAGATAATATACTTCTTGCTTATGAAATTTTACACACGTTCAGGCAAAAAACGAACAGGGAAGAAGGGGTATATGGTAGTAAAGCTGGACATGAGTAAAGCGTATGACAGAGTGGAATGGGACTTTATTAAAGAGGTGATGAACAAGATGGGGTTCGCTAGTAATTGGATTGAATTGATAATGAGGTGTGTTACTAGTGTTTCTTATGCAGTGATCATCAACGGAAGTCGAGGTAGAACTTTCAAACCATTTAGGGGATTAAGACAAGGTGACCCGCTTAGTCCTTTTCTGTTCCTCATTTGCAGTGAGGGGCTTTCAGCCTTATTGCGGATAGCGAAGAAGAAAGGGTTGATTAGAGGAGCGAAGGCAAGCAGGAAATGACCAGAAATTTCTCATCTGTTATTTGCTGATGATTGTTTGATGTTTGGTGAAGCAACAAAGAAAGGGGCAAGGGTTCTGAAAGATATATTGAAGGTTTACGAAAGCTGTTCAGGGCAATGTGTTAATTTTGGCAAATCCTCAATTTTTTACAGCACAAATACAAACGAGGAATCTAAAAGAGCAGTTTTGAGACTACTGGGAGTAAGAAGTTCGTCCAGTCCAGAGAAGTACTTGGGCCTGCCTAATATGGTGGGAAAACGTAAAAAGGAGACTTTTCAGAATCTGACTGACAGAATCGCCGCGCGAATTAAGAGCTGGAGTTCCAGACTTTTGTCTCAAGGGGGGAAAGAAATCTTCATCAAATCAATACTTCGGGCAATTCCTACTTTTGCTATGTCTTGCTTTCTTTTTCCTAAAGTTTTATGTGAAAAGATAGAAAGTATTCTTGCACGATTCTGGTGGCAGAAGGGACCTGGTAAAAGGGGCATACATTGGTGTCAATGGAGGTTTTTATGCAGATCCAAAGAAGAGGGGGGATTAGGATTTCGAAGAATGGCTCATTTTAATATATCCCTCTTAGCAAAACAAGGGTGGAGATTACTAAACTTCCCGAGTTCATTAGTAGCAAGAGTTTTTAAAGCCAAATATTTTCCAGAAAGTAATTTTTTACAATCGAACCTGGGGAGTTCGTGCTCCTATATATGGCGAAGTATTTGGGCAACCAAGGGCACTTTAGAGAAGGGGCTGGTGTGGAAGGTGGGAACAGGTGCGAATATTTCAATTAGTCAAGATATTTGGATTCCAGATTATGTTAATGGTCGATTATTGTCCAGATTTGATAATTTGCAATGTGATAAAGTTGCTGGTCTTATTAGCAATACTATAAAAGAATGGAATAAGGAGCTGCTTGTCAATACCTTTCCAGAAGATGTTGCAGAACTGATCCTCCGAATACCTCTATCGATAGAACCCCATGAAGACTTTCTGGCTTGGAGTGGAGAACCGTCGGGTGTTTTCTCAGGAAGGAGTTCCTATAAATTATTGCAGAAATGGGATCTTACAGCTTATGCTTTACACAACATCTATAGGGATTTTTACAGGAAACTATGGCAAATTGAAATACCCACTAAAATAAAAATTTTTATCTGGAAAATTTCGTGGAATTACATTGCTTCTAAGGTGAACTTGCACGTTCGGAGACTGGGTAACAGTAGGTTGTATCCTCGGTGTTGTGGCGGTGAAGAGACGTTGAACCACCTCTTTTGGGAATGCCCTGTTTCAACAGAGATATGGCGATTGATATCAGATGTGGACTTAACAAGGTTTACAAATGTCGAGTTCAGTGAATGGCTTACCTTGGCACTGGTCTCTCTGTCACTGGAGAAATGCCGACTTTTCTACATAGCTTTATGGGGTATTTGGGGCGACAGAAACTCCCGCATACATGACAAATCAACAAAATCCAGTCAAGAGATTGTCAGATTTATAAATAGTTATTTGCAAGAACTGGACGGAATCAGGATAAATACCTCAATAAGCTCAAATGAGATCAGGAAATGGAAACACCCACCTGAGAACAGATTCAAAATCAATTTTGATGGGGCTTTTGATGGGAAAAATAAGATCTCAGCATCTGGGGTGGTTGTTCGTGATAGCAGGGGAAACATTATCATTTCCAGTGCAGTCATTCACAGAGGGGTCCATACCACGTTTGAGGTTGAAGCCCTTGCATGTAGGCGCGCGACTCAGATTGCTCTCGACATGGAAGAAGAAGGCAGTATTATAGAAGGGGACTCATTAACAGTTATAAAAAAATGTCAAAACCTAGATCAGGATAAGTAGCAAATAAGCCCATACATATTTTATGTTCATAGCATGAAATCCAGAGATAGAAGTTTGAAATACGAATTTACCCGAAGTACAGCAAACAACTTAGCGCATGTATTAGCAGTGGAATCGTTGAGAAGAAAAGAGGAGTTTTACCTGCTTAACAAGGTCCCAAATTTTGCAGAAGCCCAGGCTCGGAGCGACAGCGAGAGAGAGCCAGATTGAGAATCATGAAAGAAACGAAGAAGAGAAAGGCTATCAACGATCATAGGGAAGAGTCATGAAGAGGCATTAAAGCTTTTCTCGGAAATGAACATATCTATTAAAGATTGACACGACAGAAAAGAAGGGTCTGGAGAGGTGATGAGATTTGATTGGGCATTAGGGTCGGTTGGTTTCCAATTTCTATTCCAGCTTTTATTTATTTATTTTTATTCATTTCTTTTAGGTTAATTTTTGGTCTTCTAGATATTTCTTGGCTGAGTCTCTATCGGGCTAGGCTGATCGGGCCAGCCTTATTGGATCATGGTTATTTTTTCTTTGTTTTTTATCTCTATTAAATGAAAGCCCAATCTGATTTTACTCAAAAAAAAAAAAGAAAATTAAAAATTTATTTGAGTCAAAATTACCTCTTTTTATTATTTATTTATTATATAATACTTTTTCACCGTAAAATCATATAAAATATTTCATTTTAAATTTATTTTAAATGCTATCAAATTATATTTTAATTTAAATACATATTAAATATTTAAATTGTATTTTTAAATTTATACATCTACTAATTTTGAGATGAATATATTATTTTATTTTTATTTAAAATAAATAGATTAAATTACATAATTGTTAACCGTAAATAGCTTTTATTAATAATAAATATTAATAAAAATGTTAAAATTGTTATACAATAAAGAGAGATGGGGAGAATAAAGAACAAAGAAAATATGAAAGCAAGAGAGAATGCACTTTATTGATTAAAAGGGGTAAAATTATAATGGTTCATCATAGCTTCTATTTATAGGAATAAGAAGTATAAAAGAAGTAGAGATCTAATCTAATAACTATTAGAATTTAAAGTACATTAAAACTTTATCTTGATGATGAGCATCCACTTAATAAAATATTCATAACACTTCTCTTTAGATGTCCATTGGTAGATAATGTGCCTCGTTAAAACCTTATTAGGAAAAAAACCTGTGGGATAAAAAAACCTAATGAAGGAAAAAGAGTACACAATCTATAATACGTATAATATGCTGCCTCATTAAAAGCCTTACCAGAAAAACCCAATGGGACAAAACCTCGATTAAGGGAAAAAGAATGCAACACGTATTTACTTCCCCTCATGAAAACATCACATATTTTCTCATATTGTACGTATTCAATCTTGAATACTAGTTTTTCAAATGACTATTTGAATGTATTTGCTAACCATTTATATCACCATTCTTTTAAAAGTAATGAGTGAGAGAAATTTGGGGAAATATATTTTGATCTCTTCAGGAGATTCAACAATAATCATAACAAACTTTAATCATGATTCTTTTATAAAAACACAAATAGGTATTTTGGATCATTTTATTATCCTCATTCAACTACTTAAATTTACCACATATGTTCAAATTATTTCAATTCATATAAATGAATAATTTCCTGATAATTTCAATATGCTTTTAGCATTCTAAATCCTTCAAGGATTTTAATATAAACTTTACTATATAGTGATTTATAAAGGTTGTAACAACAACCATTAGACGTAAGTTAAATCTTTTATGAATTGTCAATTTAATAATATATCTAAAGGTTATTGCATCCACCACAAAAGAATATTATATCTTTTCATAATCAATACCAGTACCTAGCGAAAAACTTTATATTTTTATGCTGCTTTTGCAAAACTACTTCATTTGCACTCTCATTGCCTTTATACATTTAGATATTTTGACTACTGGTCCAAAAACTCTACGAATTTAATTGTACTTGAGTTGTATCTTTCTATTTTGATCAATTTATTCCATATCTATATTTCTCAATAGATTTATTCAAGATCCTCCTTTTTTTTCATTATTTCAATAATAATATCGCATGCAAAGTCATTGTCGACCACTTTTATTATTCAGTTCCACATTTTCTTGAATTGACATAACTTATCGAGATCTCTTATTTTCATGATTTTAAAATTCAGTTTCAGGTACCTGAATCTCTTCTAAAGTTTTACTTATTAGTTATGTCTTGGGTCTCTTCTGAAGCACCCGCCTCCACTATATGACCATCTAGAAGAATTTTTCATCTTTGGAATCGATCAATCTATATAACACTTGGTTATTCTTTTTAAGTTTGTAAATACATCTAACAGTTAACTTGTAATAAGTTATCCTTATTGAACTTCTGGTTCAATTACTCTTCCCCTAACTCATTACAAGTTATTGTTTCTCTCCCCCTAATGTTGGGAAAACTGACAACTCATGTCACAATTAAATCTCGAATTAATTGCTCAAAAATATTATGAGGAGACTCATATAAATATACATTCCCAATCTCTTATTATGACCTGTGTTTTGTGGTGGAGCAGTTGGAACATATACCGCACATCTAAAAATTGTAAGATGGGAAATATTTGGCTTTTGACCAAAAATCAATTGTAATGGGGAGTATTTATAACTTATTGGCTTGATGCGTACAACATGTAAATCAATACAAGCATGAATCTCATGCTGAAATAGAAAGTTTTGTTCTCATAAGTAATGGTTTAGCTATAAGTTGGAGGCATTTGATAAATAGTTCAGCTAAATCATTTTGTGCATGAACATGAGTTACAGGATGTTCAACTTTTATCCCAATTGACATGCAATAATCACTTGGGATATAAACTCACCAACACTAGCAAAATGAATTGTAATTGCATAATCTGAAATTAATCATTTAAACAAGCAATCTCGCAAACGACAGGTTGCGAGTTGATAACGCATGTGATTATTTTGTAGATGCATTTACCAAAATCATATAATATCAAAGCCATCCACATGGTGGATGAATGGGCCCATATTCATTTCAGAAATGCAAGACATTAAATTTCAACTTTAGCTAGTGAGTTTCTAAAAACCAATTTTTATTGAGAACAAGCAACATATGAGAATTCTTTAAATTAAAGAATCTTCTGATTCTTTAATTGATGTCCATATGAATTCGCAATTAATTTTCGCATCATATACGATTCAGGATAGTCTAACTAGTAACGTCAAGTAATAAACGCATTTGTATTAGTAAACTTCTGGTTTACTTTAACATGTGTTTCAATTGTACTAAATTGTAACAAATTGATAGTTTTATTATCATTCCTTTTAATTTGTATCCATATATAAGTACTATTGTGACATTTATTGTTGAAAATGTCTAAATCAATGTGAAGTCTATAATGCCACCAAGTCAATAAATATATTTTTCAAATAATTATATGCAATATTCACTTTAGGGAATATGCCAAAATCTTCAAATGCCCAAAAATCTATTAACATCAAACTTTGATAGTGGATCTTATTTTCCATGTGTATAACAGGTACATAACCAATGACTTTTCATACATAAGTTTTCTCTCTTGCAAGTTCTGATCATCAGTAATATTTTTATCACGTAATTACAATGCTTCATCAGAGTCTTTATTTATAGGCATAAGAAGTATAAAAGAAGTAGAGATATAATTCTAATAACTATTAGAATTTAAAGTACATTAAAACTTTATCTTGATCATGATGGACATGCACTTAATAAGATATTTATAACAAAATTAATAAAATTAGCATTTTATTTGATGGGGTTATTTCAAAATTTACCAACATATTTTTAGTAAAGTGCTTAACCAACCAAATATATCATTATAGCATTTTTGGGATTTTAATTAGGCTTAAAGGTTAAAAAAATCCTCAAACCTTTTTAAAATATCAATTAAGCCCTTGTTTTTCTTACACTCAATTAGATACTCAAACTACCAAAACATATTAAAAAGACCTTATTGACCAATGTTGACCGTTAAAGTGATGATGTAGCAGTTAAGTTTGACTTCTCTATTCCATTTTTTTGCCAAATAAGATGCCACCTCAGAACTTTTACTTGTCATTTCTGCTTGCAAAGTTACCATACTCAGTCACGATTGTAGCTAAACCTCTGTTATTAATGAGTCTTACCACCTGCATATTATCACTTTTCACTTCCACTTTCTTAAACCCTTTGCTCCATGCCAACTCCAAACCAGTAAAGACTGCCCAAAGTTTTGCATTTATAATTTTTCCTATACCTATAGCTTTTCGAAACCCCACTATCCATTGGCCCTTCACTTCGCGTATTACTCCACCCATAGACGACCAGCTATGCATGATATGAATTGCCCCATCAACATTAATCTTCACCATAGAGCGTCATACAACTTGCTCTAATTAGATTCACAGGACAAAGCTCATCAATTCTGTATTTCCTACGAAGAACTTGAACCCATAACTCATCCTTTTTAGTGAGAAAGCCCACCCTTAATTTTAACAGAAATGACTTATTCTATACAGGTAATTGATGCAACCCAAACCACCTTTTTCAAGCGGTTCACAGCAGGTATCCCACTTAACAAGAGTTAACATCCATTTACCATTGGAAGACCCCATATAAACTAGCGCACAATATTCTTTATTTCATTCACTACACCTATTGGAATTGAAAGTGTTTGCATGAAATAGCTAGGTACGACACGTAAAACCAATTTGGCAAGAGTCACTATTCTGGCCATTGACAATAAGCTCGCATAAAAAACATTTAGTAATTAAAAATTGAAATGTCCCATTAGTGATTCTTTTATGCAAGAATGGCATTCCCAAATAAACACCGAGATTTGTGAATATTTCTCTGCATCGAGTGAATGACCTATTGTGTAACAATAATATTATTCGTGATGCTTCTTCCTAATAAAAAAACTTGTTTGAATAGGCCAAATTAGCTTTGATATGATTGGTTTCAATATATTAACTATCACCTTCGTAATAATCTTATAAGGCACCGTACAAAAACTGAAGGTCGAAACCAAAAGCATCTTGTTCAAAAACTCCTCCAACCTACCCTCAATAAATACCTCTTTAACCATTTTGAAAATAGAATTACATATCACGGGCCACTAACTTTGATAGAACTGTGCATGTAGGCCATTGATTCTTGGTACCTTTAGGGAGGCCATCTCAAACAATCCACTTTTCGCCTCCTCATTGTAACACTACACCGAAGTCTATCCAACTCACTTCTATGAAGAATTGGAAAGCATCCGTTGATAGGGTATCACCTCATGCAAGGCCCATTTACTTTATGCAGTTTTAGAAAAAAAATGAGACAATTGTCGCTTGTAATTTCCCCTTATCCTGCAGCTTCAAAGCATTTATCTGCTTGTGTTGATGGCGGGAAGAGACACGACTATGAAAATACTTGGTATTCCTATTGCCTCCAAAAATCTAGCTGTGTCTAGATTTTTTTTATGCTAGAACAGTTCTTCTTGAACCAAGTTTATCTCTAATGCCTCGCAATTTTTTCCGTTAAATTCTCATTAAATGTTTAGATTGGTATTTCTCCAAAGCTGCCTTTGTTGGAAAATCAGTTTGAAAAGAGTGAAAATAAGCATAATGAAATTTTAAAATTTTCTTTGAAACTATCCAATTGTGATATTTATAGCAATAAACTCTTTTACCGAATTATATCTATGCTTTCGGATTAGGTAGATTCAATCATTCCCAACTTTCAACCACTTGATCTTCTGTACTAATCTTAACCTCGGCGTGTTAGAGTGTGATCTCTATTCGAAAATCAATGAAAACTTTGTGAAACTTTCAAGGCTAGAAACAAAAGACGAACTCTATCAATAGAATTTATTTTGAAAATAATTTGATTATATATTTTGACAGATGTTGACGTAGAGAAGTGTGTTTTTGACCTAGCCATTAATCTCTATTTATAAAGAAAAATAACAAGAGTTTCAATAAAAAAAAAAGGTATAGCCAAATAATACAATTTTAATAAGGAACATGAGTACATGACTCACACAAAGAGTGTACATTTAAGGGGCGGCGACACACCCTTTCTAGGATTAGAGTTTCACCATTTGCTTCTAAACCTGGCCTAGATGGGCCTCATCATGTAAACACAGGTAATTTATCCAACCCAATAAATATATTTCTTATACCTAAAATATTAATTCATTTAATTAATTAAATTAATTAACTAAACCAATTAAATTATTTTCTCAACTCAATTCTAATCCTGTTAAAGTTATAATGACTTTCCCTATGAGCAAGCCAATTTAATTAACTTGTTCTCATGAGACTATGATGACTTAATTAATTTAATTTCCACTTCGAATTTCAATTATTTGATTACAAATTAAGTAAATAATAATTCGAAGACATTAATTAATTCCTGAGTCATCTCTTGTTCATAGCGATAAAATGCATTCGCTGCGAACAATGATACATGCGATCTATTTCTCTAGTTCGTCGTTTCATATTTTTCATATCATCAATTCTATTGTAAACCTTCAAGGTTATACCGAGCTAGTGGAGTGACCAATTTGAACATGTATAATTAGGGCTCAAATAATTTGTAATTAAGTTTTGACTCTTCGTCTATTAATTACAACATTATTTAGTTATGAAGTCATTCCACTAAAGTATCATGACTGAGCTCTCACTATTATATACCATTACGCAAGTTACTAATTGCTCGTCCAATTATATTGTCGTATGTGTTACCCTCATGGGATATCCTTAATCTCTTTGGGATAAATTTGTTTTTCCAATGTGATCATATTTTATCTCATAGTAACCATTAAATCGTCCTTCATAAAAAAGTAAATTGCTAACATATAGTAATTAAATCATTTGTCTTAAGACAAATGACCCGTGGCCATGTCACTTTTCCATCTATCATGTAATGGCAATAAGATGATATCTTACCCTTTATAGGGCTATGAATTCTATTATTGTAAGTGAAGTTATGTCATGTAGAAGTCATATACCAAACGTACTAGCTTTCAGCTCCATTACCAATTGAACTCAAGCTATCAACACATCAAAGTATATGAGTCACGCACATATAGTCCATCACTTACTCAAGATTGAAGTAAGCCACACTAAGAACGTCACAAGTGAATAAATCCATAAACAAATTTAGGATTTATTTTACTTGGGTCTTGTTTGACTTGTTGTCAGTCTAGTCAGTCACATCTATGCATTTATCTTCTAAGAGTCATCCGCTCTAATACCCAAGACAAGGCATCTCGCTAATTAGACTTTGATAAACGACATCATAGTTTTTCAATCAACTTGCTCAATTTCGTTTGGCCTACAAACTCATTTATATTATCTACTAGTACAAGTTGTCTTCTCGCATTATGATTCGACCACATAATGCAATTTAGTATTAGTTAAACGTTAGATAATCAATGATCTAATATTTGATTTAATTTTGCTTTGCGTACAAAAACCTTTCGAGGACATTTATACAAAAGATTTTAATGATAAAGATGGAATTTATATAAACCAATTTGTTCGAAATAGTACAAGCATATAAAGTACAAAGACGATATCACTGCATTCAGGGCACTAGACTCCAACAGTCTCCCACTTGCCCTGGTAGAGTAGATAAATCATATTTTGCATTTCCATTCCTCTACATGTTTCTCAAAATTCCTAATCACCAAAGTCTTAGTAAACATATTCACAAGGTTGTCCTCTGATAAAACTTTGACTATATCCACTATCTTTGTAACAGCCTGATTTTCAGTGGAGACGGAACAGTGGTTTCGGGACCACAAATTTCCGTCGTATCGACTCGTAAATATTATTTTAGAATATTTATAGTCATTACAGTCATAGTAGAATTTGGTTAAGAAATTTTAACATTTAGATAGTTAATTAAAGAAAAAGGACTAAATTGTAGAAGGTGCGAAACATAGTAATTATAGTAATTAAGTGATTAAATGGATTGATTAATAAATGAGGGAGGACTTAAGAAACAATTATGCCTTAATTAGAATAGTGGGACGGCAATTAAATGGAAAATAATAAAATAGTGTGAATTGGATGGCAATTTTGTAAATAAATGGAAGTGTAATTAAAATTAAGTTAAATTAAAGAATGAAAAACAAAATTCATTTCATTGTCTTCTTCAAATGGCCGAATGCCATAGCCAGGGTGAGGAGAAAGCTTCGGTTTGCTTATGTCTTTGCATATCAAAATCCTATATATACTCGTGGAAAAGGAAAAATAGTGAAATAGTCTCTGAACTTTTGTAATTACTACAATTCAGTCCAGGTAAGTTCGTACGGTTAAAATTTAACATTTGTATTAATTGGTGATTGGTATTATATATATATTCTATTGTTGGAAATGAATTTTTGTTTAAATTATAATATTGAATTTGATAATTGATTTGAACTGAATGTAAGATTTGAGTACATTCGTGTTTGGTGTATGACAGGGGTTTAGAGTGGAGATGGTATTGGAGGGAGATATCGGCATATTACCTAAGTAAACCGAGGTTCAACATTTTTTGCAAACTCTCGCATTATACTTTTTGTTTGGCATGATTCGAGTGGATTAGCTCTTACGAGCTTCTGTTCAGCTTATGAGCTTCTGTTGGCGTATTCTGGAGGACTAGCTCTTATGAGCTTCTGTTGACGATGTACTATTATCCGTAAGTCGTTATTCGAATGAAAAATCTCGATAAGGTAATTTTTTTAATGAATTTTAAAGACATGTTATTTATTTTGTATTGATATGAATACGAATGTATTTATCGATTGAAGTTGTGAATGATAGGGAGTTCTCTTGGATGATTATTATTGTTTGAATTATTATATTTGGTTTGGTAAGATTTATCGTTTAACTCGTCGAACTTACTAAGCTTCATTAAGCTTATTTGTGTTGTTTAATGTCACTGTAGATTCTCGGAAGGTTAGACGATCGGACCGGCACTAAAGTCACACTATCCAGCTTATCTCGGTAGTTTTTGAATCGTTTAATTCATATTATATGGCATTATAGGCTCTTGTTCTGTTTTGGTTAATGTTTGGCTTATGTAAATATTATGAATGATATTTTGTGCAAATAACCAACTTACATATTATATGAGAATGAGGAATAGTTGTTATGCTAGTATGTATGGTGAATATATAATTGAATTGTTGTGATTGTGGTAACTTTGATAGGTATTTTGATTAGGTATTGCTTGAGTGAATTGATTAATTGTATCAATGTTTATTTTGTTGTAAAACTGTATATACTTGTGGTACCAATGAAGGTACATTGGTTAAGCACTTATTAGGTTGGTTTTGATGTGTTTTTGGCTCGAATAATGTCATTTTGAATTGGTATTTTGGTTGGTGTTTGAGCTTTTTAAGGTCCAAGCAACTTGAAATGGTAGACATGTGTTTTAAGGTTCATTTTGAGGCCATACAGCCTAAGACACATGTGTGTGTCCCTTGTAGGTTCAATGCATACAAGTCAAGCTGTTACACGGCCTAGCACACGACCTGGTACACGGGTGTGTGAGGTCATTTCAAGAGGTACCCGGTTTGGCACACGGGCTTGTGGCTTGGCCGTGTGACCCAAGTCAGTGTGTTACACGGGCATGGACACGGGCTGGGACACTGCCGTGTGTTCCTATTTCGAATGTCCACACAGCCTAAGACACGAGCGTGTGTCTCATCCGGGTGACCCTTGCAGTCTAAATTTTTCAAATTTTTCCTAAAATTTTCAAATGTTTTTGATTTAGTCCCGGACTGTTTCTATAGTATTTTTAGGGCCTCGAAGGCTCGATTAAGGAACATTATGAATGTATTTGAATGAAATTTGATTATGTTTGTATTAATGTATGATTTGAATGGTTTACTATTCCATTTGTTCGGTAATGCTTCGTAACCCTTCCCAACGATGGGTACAGGTTAGGGGTGTTACAATCTTATCTGCTATCGCCTCCCATATGATGTGATATTTCCTATCAATGTGTTTTGTTCACTTGTGTTTTCTGGTTAACACTATTGTTGTATTGTTTTCACAATACAGTGTAATAGCTTTTTTCTATACCAGGTACAACTTCGAGAGCTATATGGAACTTCCGCAGCCATATTGCTTATTTTGTTGCCTCAAAAGCTGACACATATTTGGCCTCTATAATGAAGTCAGCAGTACAACCCTACTTGACACTTCTCCACACTGTGGCTCTATCGCCTAGGACAAAAAACACAACTCGATGTCAATTTCCTTAAATCCCAACATGTTTGGAAGTCAAAATTTGTATAACTGGTAGGAGTGAGATATTCTCTAGAATATTCAAACATATAATCCTTCATTCTCCGTAAGTAGTTCAGTAACTGCTCAATTGCTTGCCAATGTCTTAGACCTGGATTCACCTAATATCAGCTAAAAAGTCCACCTGCATAACAAATAACTGGATGTGTGCATATTATAACATAAAAGGACATACATGAGACTTCTTAATTACCTTTTTATGACAAAATTACCTTTTTGCCCATTTTAACTCATTGTATAATTTCTTCTTAATAATAGGCAATTATCAATCTCATATCTTATAATTCACTGATAATCTTTAATATAAATCAATATATGGTAAAATTACATCTTTTTCCTTTCTTTCAGCAAAATTAGGAAATTTACAATTTAATCCTTGTACTTCTCAATCCCTCCAATTTAGTCCTAAAAGTGATTTTCACCATACCAATTCATTTTCCAATTTATTCTCGTGACAAATAGACAATAAAACTCTTATTTTCCCTTTCTAGCCAAATTTACATTTTAGTCCTTAAACTTTTCAAAATTTATAATTTAGTCCTCTTATCACAATTTCACTTTTAAAATTATTTCCATTAGTTATCATATCCAAAATCACTTTATTATAACAAGAACCCCTTTATCTAGAGAAATTTCAAATTTGCTCGAACATTCACCATATCCATTACCGGAATAGTGCCACGCGTCTATTTGGAAAATTTCAAATGTTGCATATATTAAATTATTTTATAGATTTATAATTTTACTAATTAATAATATCTTATGTTATGTTTTAAGTATAACTTTTAAAAGAAATGACCAAATTAAATAATTTCACATTAATATACTATTAATTAATATTATTTTTATTTTTATCACATAATAATATCAATAAATTATTATTCTAATGTCAATTTAGTAATATAATTAACAATAAAGGGTATTCTTGTCAATTCAAAATTTTTTCAAACTCGTACTTTTATATATACTAGTTTGTAATATTACATGCATTGCATGTAAATTTAAGCCGTTTAATTTCTAATTAGTTTTTAAATAACTTATTTTTAATTATTGTTACCTATAATTTCTAATGATAATTTCTCTTAGTTTTTAAATAATAACAAATTTGGATTCATGATAAACAGGAAAGATAATTGAACTGAATTAATAAACATATTTAATAATTGTGATTAAAAAGCAATTGTTGAAATTTAACTTTCTTTTAAAAAAAATCCACAAAAACATTTCTCACATGCATCAAACAAATAACAAATAGATAAAAAGAAAAAAAATAAATGCTTTAAGAGCGCTTGTTTCACATAATAAAAAAATTAAAAAAATATATCATAATACCATATTGCCTCATTATCAATTAATATAATCTTCAACCCCTCTCTGATGCCATTGTTGTTCGGATATGATTCGATATTGCCTCTTCGAAGAATCGTGACTTTAATTCTTCATTATTTTTTTTTATAATTCTAACTTATTAATGCTAAAATTTTTCATTTTTTACCAATAATTTTTCTTAGATGGTACTTGATTAAATATGCTTAATTACCGAATGCTATATATAAAGCTAAACTTAAATTTTAATTGGTATACGGTTCTAATATTAATTAAGATGCTTAGAGTTCTATTCAAGTAAAAATTACATTTTACATCAATAAACATAATTTTAAAAATTAAAATAAAATTAAGACAACTTTTGACGCAAAATTTTTAACTAATAATTATAAGTATAAGTATCACACATTTTTTTCTATATTTTATTATTAGGTTCTATCCAAGTAATAATTTTATATTAAAATTAGCATAATTTTTTAACTAATAATTCTAAATTAAATTATAATTATTTTTAAAGTTAATTTAGTAATATGATGAAAAATAAAGAGTATTCTTGTCCGTTCAAAAAATTTTCCAAACTTGTGCTTATATATATATATATATATATATATATATTATAGGCTAGATTCTAATGTCACATGTGTTGCATGTGCTTTTACGTGTTTAGTATTTAATTAATTTTCAAATTATTGTAATTTTAACTACAATAATTAACATAACATAATATTTCTTATATGAGTTATGAAATGTAATTAAAATATTTTAACTTATAAATTCAATTGTTATAATATAAAAATTTCAAATTATAAATTAAAGCATTTTTAACTTGCTCAACATACAATATAATTTTACTTTATGTAATATCAAAATAATAAATAATTACCATAATTAAATCTAACATTCATTAAGTGATAATTAAGAGGCTTAAAATTGTATTTAAGTAATAACTCTATTTCCACATTAACAAATTGTTTAAAATTGTATCCTGGATGGTGTTTTTATTTTAATAAATAAAGGTTACAAGAGGATCAAATTCGATCTGATAATCTTGAAGTGGTAAGGGTTTTGTCCACAGAGATTATGGCGGATTATGGAATTACACTAATCAGAAGAGTTAAAAGACTTCTGCTCTCTGTAGATCAATGGGAAATTAAGTATATTCCCAGGGAGTACAATTTAACCGCAGATCAAATGGCGAAGATTGTGCTTTCTTGGCAGACTTCGCTCCGGATATTTGAAGCTCTGCCTGATACGGTGGATACGGTTTTTCAACATGACAAAGCCTTTAATGTCTCTTAGGAGTCCTTAAGTTGTTATTTGTTTTTTTCACCAAAAAAAAAAAGGATAAATCCCAAAAATTATATATGAGCTTTGATTTAATTTGCAGTTGTATACATGAACTTTAATTTGGTACAATTATACACGTGAAACTCTAATTGTAGTTCAAATGTATACTTAAAACTTTAATTTTAATTTAATCATACACATTTAAAAAATAAATACATTACTTTATTTTTATATTGGTTAAATATAATTATTTATGAATGCAATATATAAACATAAAATGATATTATATCAATAATTGTGTTAATAATTTATAAGAATTGGATCAAATCAAAATTTCATATTTATAATTGCACATTAAACCATAGTTTATGTATAGTTTTGGGATTTATCCCTAAATAAAAATTAGCACAACTTCTATTTTAGGTCAAAATTTTTTAAACTAAAAATTGTAATTGTAATTGTAATTGTAATTTATCAAAACTTTTTTTCTATTCAGGTAATAACTCTATTTTATAATTAGCGCAATTTTAACTAATAATTGTAAATTAAATTATAATTATTTTTAAATATGAATTTAGTAATATAATAAAAAAATAAAGAGTATTTTATCGATTAAAAAATTCTTCCAAACCCTCACTTATGTGTATAATATATATAGATTATAGATATATGATATACTGTTAAGGTTTTTTTTTTAAAAAAAAACATATACTTTAGTAAAAGTCTACTTTGATATAGTATAATAAAGTGTGAAATATGTAAGACTTGTTCAAAGTCGTTGATTACGTTGACCATCATTCTATATTAAACACACAAAAAAGATCTGAGTGATGGACGGCTGGAATCCTTCCAATCAAAGATCAAGCAAATTACTCAGAATCTATTTTATTAAAAGATATATATACTTCTAAGCACGTTGGAGAAATGGAGAGTAGTATTATTTTTCAAAGAAAATGGAAAATATATTTTTTAATTAATAATTATTTCATATATAAGCATTGAAGTTTTTTAATTATGGGAATGAAAAAAAAATATCACATGCTTTTAATTTGTATTTAAAAAATTAAAATTAAAATGTTACACTTTGTGGAGAAAAAATAATAGATATATAATTGTCGAGTTAAAAGGCATCCACTGTTAATATATTCAACAAATGTTTTATGGAGGTGGTGTCTCAGGTCAATCAGCTACCAAAAATACCTTTTTATATTGCAGGTGAATAAATGTGTTTAATTTTTACAAATAAAAAATATTTTATAAATAATATAACTAGATTTTTATACGAATTTATTAGTCTTGTATTTGATTCCCAAATAATGTTTTTTAGTTATTTTATGAGCTTATATAAAAGTGTGAAAAAGATGAAAATATTTTATAATAATATTAATTACCCTTTTAAGTAAAAATATTTTAGTAATTTTACAGCTGAATTGATATCGAGTTGACTCGTGATACGAACTTAATCAACTACTTTATATATAGTATAGATAATTAAGAGGAAAGTTTAAGTATACTTGAATCCGTTATTTTTATTTAAGATTTAAATTAAGTGTGGTTGAAATTTTTTTGAATTAAATGAAAATTTAAATAAATTTATTAAGTTTTATCAAGTTTGTGCTTTGTTAAGTTTTTGTTTGGGTAGAATGTATATTTCGGTCAACTAATTACCAGGGGCGAAGCCAGGGGGCTGGCAGGTGCCCCGACCCTCCCTAAACTGAAAAATTGCTATTTAGGCTCTTATAATTTTTTAAAAATTTTAAATTAATAAATATAAAATTACGCTTTGGCCCCTTAAAATTATAAAAATTCGATTTAATCCTTTACAAATTATAAAGATATAGACTATAAAAAATTAAAATTTCATCCGCCCCCTAAAAAATTATTCTAACTTCGGCCCTGCTAATTACCAATGCTTTCTGGAGCTTTCGAGTATGGGTCTCTTTGGATTAGTGTTTATATTGAGTGGGTTGGCTTTTGTAGAAGGATTTACCTTCAATCTCACCACACCTCACTGATGAGGCTGTTTGAAAGACCACCAGTTGAAAGAACACACCTCACCAGTTCTCAATTTTTGTTTGGGGGATAAGGCCATCCATGGAACTACAAATCTCCAGTGGAATGGGGTAATTTCTATTTTACCCTTTCAACTTATTTTTCCTCTAATTGTAGTTGTTATTTTAATTAAATTATTTTTATATAAATATATAATTATTATTTAATATCAAATCATTTTAAATAATTTATCATTAAAAATAATTCCTGTAAAAATAATTTATCATCAAATCATATTAATTTATCATTTAACAATACAACAAATAATTTTAAATGATGATAAAACATTTAATTAAAAATATTTATAAAAATATTGTCATATATATTGTTTTATTAAATAAAATTACAATTTCACATATTTTAATAATTTTATAAAAATAAAATATTTTAAAACTTCTATTGTATATGAGTTTTAATGAAATGCCTTTAATAGTCATTTTACTTCCTCATCTCACCGCTACAGCTGCGTTTGAATCCAAACACACATCTCACTGTTGTTTCTAATCTCATCGCTACAGTAACTAATCTCACCGCTACCATTGTTTTTATTCTCACCAAAGATAAACATACCGCCCATCCAAATTAAGCCTTAAACTACTTAAATTTTTTGTTGACATCAAATTTGAGATCTAACATGAATATCAAGACTTAGGTTCAAACAACTCCCACCTCTAATAAAATATATAATGTATAGGTTATACAAGAATGGGTTTAGGATATTAACATATGTTTTTATAAAAAAAAAACTTAAAAACATTGATGTAATAATATCTTAAATTCGTTTGTAGAATCCTTTTTATTCGGCTAACAATATATATAATAATTATATGAAAACCTTTTATGATTCATTATCAATGTATAGAATAATTATATGAAAAGTCGAAATGAACTAAATGCATCGTTTTTATTGTTAATTTATTATCGATAACATTTAATAATTAAATTAACTTTTAAGAAAATATTGATGGATATAGTCAAGCTTTAACACTTTTTAAGTGGTTCCAAAAATAAGTAAAAAAAAAAAAACTATTTTTTAGTTAACTAAACTAAAAACCCTAACCATAAGTCAGTATTAATTTACTTAAAATAATAACAACAATAATTTAAATAAGTTCCCATTAAGTGAAGTTGAAGAACGTGCATGCCATACACTTGCAACTATATATATGCTCCACTCGTAACTCCAATCATCACACAGCGCCCTCCTTCCACCATCCATGGCAGCTCAAAACAGTCCTTCCGAAATATCACCTTGCAGTGATACATCTACTACAACTTCTCCGGCGAGTCCTCGATCGGAATCTCGACCACCAGTCTCTCTTCAACAACCATCGAACAAGAAAGGATCTTCGAAATCCTCCAAGATGTTTAGGCGTTTTCGTTCCGTTTTCAGGTCATTTCCGATCATAACGCCTGTGTGCAAAATCCCAATCAATCTCCACGGACACGACAGCCATATCCACGGAGGTACACGGATGACCGGAACCCTATTTGGGTACCGTAAAGCAAGGGTTAACCTCGCCATCCAAGAAAACTCGAAATGCCTCCCTATCTTAATCCTTGAGCTCGCAATAAATACAGGGAAACTCCTCCAAGATATGGGATTAGGACTCGTAAGGATCGCTCTCGAATGCGAAAAGCGTCCATCGGAGAAGATCAAGATCCTTGAAGAGCCAATATGGACATTATATTGCAATGGTAAAAAATCAGGCTATGGTGTAAAGAGAGATCCGACAGATGAAGATTTGATGGTGATGCAAACGTTGCATCCCATTTCAATGGGCGCCGGGGTTATACCGGCAGAAGCGACGGAGAATCCTGACGGCGAGCTGACGTACATGCGCGCACATTTCGAACGAGTCGTTAATTCTAGAGATTCAGAAACTTATTACATGATGAATCCCGACGGTAATTCCGGCCCTGAACTTAGTATATTTTTTGTTAGGGTTGGATGACAGAGTTTAAGGATATGGTATGTAACTTAGGGTTTATTATGTAAATCGGTCCTCCAACTTTATATTTTTTAGCGATTTGGTAGTTAAAGAAAAAAACAAGGTTTACAATTGGGTACGTCAAATTATTGTATTGATCCTCCACGGAAAATTAGGTTATTTTAACAATAAATGAGAAAATAATTTTTATTTAAATGAGAACATTAGTCTTTGATTGATTGTTAATTATTGTACCATTTTATTTAATTACGTAATCATAAAAGCTATTAATAAGGAAGGAAATCAGAAAATATTTCTATTGAAGATTTTTATTTTTATAATAATTCAAAGTAAGGCAGTAAAAGTATTATAGAGGCCTTTTTATTAGGTGTGAGATTGTAATTTTTTTCCCTTTTACTTTAAAAATGGGTAAATTAGTTTTTATACGCTAAATCAAAGAGTAAATAGGTCTTTCTGTTAAAAATTGTATCCATTTCTATTATTAAAAAATGGTCAATGTGCATCAACATGAGGTACACGTAGCACAACATGTGTCATTATTTGGTTATTCTGTTAGCCATGCCAATTTTTAACAGTAGAAATGGATGAATTTTTAACAGAATTGGCCAATTTGCCCTTTGATCTAATATACATGTACTAATTTGCTCATTTTTTAGTAGAGGGAGAAAAATGCAATCTAACAACTAGTACAAAGACCTCTATTTTTATTTTTACCCAAAGTAGCTTAATATTTCTTTTGGCTCATGTAATGTAGCTAAATTACCACTTTAATATTTGTATAATTTTTTTATTAGTTTGATCCATGTACTATGTAACGACCCAACTTTTGCTGGCGTCGAAAAATGTTATTTCAGAACCCCATTTTATAAATCGAGCTCGTAAGAATAAAATAGGAAGATTAATAGAGATAGTGTAAAAATATATTAAAGATTCATTAAGTAATTTAACCAGGAAAATTGTTAATTAAAGCTAAGGGACTCTCACAAGAATAAAATAGGAAGATGAATAGATTAGTATAAAAACATATTAAAGATCGGTTAAGTAATTTAACCGAGAAAATCATTAATTAAAGCTTAGGGGTTAAATTGTAAAACTCTAATCGCTATCGAGTTTTAATTTAGAAAATGCTTGAGGACCTAGTTAGCAATTATCCAAAGGACCAAAAATGATTATTTAACCATTAAATTGAATTGAGTTAGTGGAATTACATGGAAATCAACTCATTTTTAATTGGTAAGTTAATTAATGGATTAAGTATATTTAAATTGTTAAGATTAAGAATTAATTAAGTTAAATTATAAGTTAATCTAAGTGTATATATATACATATACTAATGTAAGTGGAGATGACAACATATAATCATCTTTCTTAAGTTTCCAAACATTAGAAAGAAAGAAAGAAACTTCAAGCTATTAACCAAACATTTGGCCATTGAATTGTTCAAGGTAACCAAGCTATTTTCTTAAAGTTTTTATAGATTCATGATCATGGAAGCTTGATTTAGCAAGCCCATGTAACAATTTCTTCAACCGTTAGATATTTAGTAAGTTGTCATTAAAGTGAAATTGATGATCTTGAGCTTGATTTGAAGAAATTGTTAGTTAGTAAGCTTAGTTTATGATAAGGACTAAATTGGAAATTAAGTTAAACTTGTTAAATAACTTTGTGACATTAGGGACTAAATTGAATAAATTGAAAACCATCATGAAATTATGCTATATGTAACAGCCCATTTTTAGTGAAATCGGAATAGTGGTTTCGGGACCACAAATCCGAGCCGGAAAGAAAATTTATTTTAATATTATTGTATGGTCTGCATTATGATAGGAATGTCATATGAAAATTTTGATAAGAAAATTTTATCGATTATGTGTTTAATTATGGAAAGGACTAAATTGCATAAAATGCAAAAGTTGAATTCTAGTATCTATAAGTATCAAATAGCTATGGAATTCAAAACTTGATGTCCTTATATGGTAATTAGACCATTAAAGAAAATTTAGTAGATATTTTTGATGAATCATCCATGGAAAATTAGAAAAAGGAAAGGACTAAATTGGAAAGTGGAAAAATTGATGGATGATAAATAATTAAATAGAAATAATATCATTTTATATCATCTTCATCCCCAAAAATTCCATGGAAACCCTAGGAGAGAAAAAGGAAACTAATCAAGCTTAATTAGGTATGTTTTCTTGTCCCGTTTTTAGTAATTTTTATATTTTTGGAATCGGGATAGTCTAAACTATGTATTTTGGGGATTAATTTGAAAAGTTATCAAAGTATAGAAGTTTTTCCATGGATGAATATGCTGAAAATTTAAAATTAATGGTAGAAAATGAATAGTTATTGATAGATAAACAACTTTTACAAAGTGAAATTTGATGAAATTATGATTTAGGGATTAAATTGTAAAGATGTAGAAGTTATGGAAAAAATCTGAATTTTGTGAAGTACATGTGCTGTAAAAGTTATATTAAAATTTTGATTAGGCTTGGAATAATGATTAAATTGCATGAATTTCAATTTCCGAGCCTAGGGACGAAATCGTCATTTGTGAAAATTATAGGGGCAAAATAGAAATTTTGCCTAGGATGTGAATTGAATTAAATTGAATATGAAATGGATTAAATTGATGTTAAATTTATTTATATAGATCCTGAAAGACCTAATACCGAGTTGGATCGAGGAAAATAAAAAGTTTCGGATTAGTAGATTTCGTATACAAACAAGTATCGAGGTAAATTTGTGTAACTAAATTGTGTAAATTTATATGCTTGAATTAAATTTTGTATATAAGAATTGTATAAACGTCATGTATGTGAAATTGATTGAATAACCGATAATGCCTGATAAATGTCAAACCCCGTTTGAATAAATGAAAGTCGGTGGATACATAATTTCTTGTATTGGTTGTAGTCCAGCATATGTTGCGGACATACCATAGCTCGAAAGAGAATCCCGTTATTAGCCCTCTCGAGCTTCCCATTATATGGTTCAGTAAGCTTCCCGTTATAGCTTTTCGGAGCGTCCTGATAGGTTGTGATCCTACATTTATTGTGGACATTCCTTAGCTCTTATGAGCATCCCGATTAAAGGCTCTTCGTGAGCTTCCCGTTAAATTGCTCTTTGTGAGCTTCCTGATAGTGCTCGCTAGAACTTCCCAATATTAGCTATTTGGAGCTTCCCGATATGGTTCTTTGTGAACTTCCCGACAAGGTTCTTTGTAAACTTCCTGACAAGGTTCTTTGTGAACTTCCCAATTATGGCTCTTATGAGCTTCCCGTTATATAGCCCGAATAAGCTTCCCAATAGACTCTTTATGAGTTTTCCCGAAATGGCTCCGTGTGAGCTTCCCGTTACAAGGCTCGAAAGTGTGTTTCCCGATTATGTACCCTAATTGGGCACCTCTGGTTATGAATTAACGAATTATAGTAGTGTACACTAAAGTGTTCATGAGCGTATCCATCGATATTTCAAATAAATTCAACAGGTAAAGTTCTGACATGATTAAATTAAACTTGAAATGATTTTCATCAAAATGTAAATGTAATATGGAAAATTGATATGGAAAGCATATGTATATGCAAGTCATTAAATGATGAGCTCATCCATGTTATTGGTATTATATTAATTACTTGACTAACATGATTGGTGAAATTGTGTTTTAGGCTATAAGCCAAATTGTTTGGATGCATTATTGTATACTTATCTTAAATGTAAATATATGGTAAGTTAAATTCCTGTTATATGAACTTACTAAGCATTAAATGCTTACTAGGTTTTCTTTTCTTTGTTTTATAGTGCTCAGAAGCTCGTAAAAGTTGGAGATCAGTCGGAGTATCATCACACTATCCACCAGTTTGTTTTGGTATAATAAGTAATCATATTTTTGTATAATGGCATGTATAGGTTAACTTAGCCAATGGATGGCTTGTAAATGGATGTTTGTAATCTAGCCATTGGAATGGCTAGTAATAGTTTGATTTGGTATATTAATATAAGATATACATATATATCATGTTTAGCTTATATGTATGTGGTTTGTTTAAATTAAATTAGAGTAAAATATAAATCATCACAATAAGGTAAGTTTGATCATATGAATTTGTGATACTATTTCATACATATTAATGATGTTTACTTGGTTTATATGACTTGAATTGGTTAGCAAATATATGCAAATTGTTGTTGTACATTGAAGGTTAAATTTGGGTGAGAAATAAGGCTAGGAAATGACCTTATCTTGTCCACACGGATAGACACACGGCGAGTGTTTTGATTGTGTGACACACACGACTTGGCACATGGGCATGTGGTTTGGCCGTGTGTCCCCTACATCTTAAAATTGAGAAACAAAATGCTCAGAATTGGGCGCAAGGGCAAAGACAAGGGCGTGTGTGTGTCTCAACCGTGTGTACTACACGGCCTAAAACACGGGCATGTGTCTTGGCCGTGTGAAACCTGCACCTAATTTGTGAAAATTAAATTGACCACACGACCTAGCACACGGGCGTGTGGTAGACCGTGTGGCACAAGTCAGGGAGTTACACGAGTAAGGACACGGACTAGGACACGATCGTGTGCTTTACAACGAATGCCCACATGGCCTGAGACATGGGCATGTCACTTGGCCGTGTGAGCCATACGGCCTACTCACACAGGCGTGTGACCCCTGTATTAAAGAAAAAAATTTAAATTTCGCGAAAAATTCTCTGAGATCTCGATTTAGTCCCGACTTGATTCTAATGTTTAATTTGGGCCTCAAGGGTCCATTCATGGGACAATATGATTAATTTCAAATATGAAAAGTAAATGACATGAATTATATGAAATTACTCTGTAAACTTCGGTAATGCTCTGTAACCCTGTTTCGGTGACGGATATGGATTAGGGGTGTTACACTATAGATAGAAAGTATAAGGTCCCTAATGGAAGGATGTGAAATCAGATTTTGATCTGATGTTAGATATTGAAAAATATGAGTATCCCAGATATAGGGAATAAAATGAAAAATATGTTGATATTGTGTTTTAATGTGATTTGAGTGTGAACTGATATTGTTTTTATATAGAATATCTAACATAGCTAAAGACCATACCGAGCCGTCTTGAAAGAAAAGAAAAGCGAGAGTCGTAGACAAGTAACGAAAACTATGATTTGTACTTTTATGATTTGAGTTCAACATATGCATATACATGATATGTTACAAATTGGTTATCTGAGGTAAGTATTTTCTTGTCTCATGATTTGATTGGCATTTGATGATGTAGAATGCTAGGAATTGAATTGAACATAGCATAAATGAGCATGATATGAATTATGAGTTATGAATACGAACATATATGTATTCAATTCATTGGTTAACCTATTAACTATTCAGACAGAGTTGGTTATAGTTGGCATGCCATAGGATTAGATCTGTGTACGGGTTTATACTTCAGTTTTTACTGATGAGGCGCAGAGCTTATATTTACTTTGGATGTCCAATGAGGTGTAGAGTGAAGGAAAAAATCTAGTTTAAAATCAAATTTCTTTCACAGTGAAAAATTAAAATTTTGAAAATCGACCCGGTTTGTGATATTTATAGCAATAAACCTTAATAGAATTCATACCTATATTTTTGGATAAGCGAATCCTTGATTTTTTCTGGATTTTAACCAAATGATCTTTTTCACTATTCTCGTACCACAATTTGCTTCAAGTGTGGGCTCGAACCAATTGAATTAAAACACATAACTAGAAAAAGTTTTCCTTTTGAGGTGAAAACGAAAAATCTCTCTTCTTTAATAGAAACCTGTAAAATTATTATTCTGAAAAATATGTTTATAAGTTGAGAATAAATTATCTCTTTTTTTCGGTAGAATAACAATCTCTCAAAAGTTGTGTTAATTGCTCTACCGGACCATCTATTTACAAGAGAAGGTAGAACCCTTTTAGAGTTGCAGAGGTTTATTTTATATAGAAAAACAACATCCTACTTAGAGTAGGAGAGGGGTGAACGACTCACCCTTGTATTTCTACTAAGGTTGCCGCTCCCTTCATGTTATATGAGGGGTTTTGGGTCTCTCTCACATTGGGTCCAATTACGAGTACTTCTTGAGCCTTTTTAACCCAATACTTTGTAATATGATCCAACCCGATTTATTTTTTTATTTCCCAAAATGAACTTTAATATTTACATATTAAATAATTTTCTCACCCCAATTTTACCCTAATAAAATTTTGACAATTTTACCCTCGATAAAATTTCGAGAAAATTCGTTTAATATGTCACAACTCAACATGTTCACTATGACCGAACGATTTATTTTCATTTTTGGGCTTCAAAACAATCCAAAAACTTAAACTCATTCTTCCATCATTTTTTAAGTAATCCTATATAAGATTGCAAGTTTCCATTTTTATTTCCATTTTCATTTTTGGAAACCTACATTTATTTCCAAATGATTCCATTTCTCTATTTCGGGGAAAACCATAATCATTCTTGAATGTTTCCCATTTATCTTTTTCTATTCATTTCGTTCATTTCCATTCAAACACACAATTCATTTATGATTTCAACGAGTTAGTGAAAGGACTAACTGGATATATGAAGTTGAGGCTCAAATGATTTATAATAAGTTCTAGCTTTTCGCCTATTAGTAACGAAGTCATTCCACTATAGTATCGTGACTGAGCTCCCCCCAATGACATATCATTACGAAAGCAACTACTAAGTGCTTGTCTAATAAACTTGTCATAAACGTGTTACCCTCATAGGATATCCTTGATCTCTTTGGGATAATATTCATTTCCCAATATGATCCTATTTTATCTCATGGTAACTATTACATATTCCTTCATGAAAAGTCAATCACAAATAGTGATCAAGTCATCCATCATAAAGATGGACGACCTGTGGCCATGTTTACTTTTCATCAACCATGTAATGCCAATGAGAGGATATCATTTACCCATGGTTTGGGCTATGAATTCCACTGTTGTGAATGGTGCTACATACTACAGAAGTTGTACACCTAACGCACCAGCTTTTGATTCCTTACCTATTTGAACTCAAGCTTTTACTTACACCAAAATGTAAGAGTCATGCATACATAGTCTGCTATCCACTCATGATTTAAGTATGCCACATTATGAACGTCAGAAGTGAATAAATCTGTAAATAGATTTAGGATCTATTTTGCTTGGGTTCTGCCCGATGGACTGTCAGTCTAGTCAATCACATCTATGTCTCTATCTTCTGGGAGTCATCCACTCTGGTGTCCAAGAAAAGGCATCTCCCTAATTGGACTTGATAGATGCCATATTAGTATTTTAATCGGTTTGCTAATTTCTGATTAGATTAAGGACATGTTTAAGTTCGTCTACTAATACAAGCTGTCTTTTAGTATTATGATCTGGCCACATAATACTACTCAGTATTAGTTAAACAATAGATAACCAATGAGCAACATTTGCTTTTATTTTTCTTTGCATGCAAAAACTATGTGAGGACAATTATACAAAGTATATTAATGTAATCAATGAATTTGTTTTATTAACCAATCTGTTCAAAAAAGGTACAAGTGTATATTGACGAAAATACTACACTTAGAGCACTAGACCCAACATGGAGCACATATTGCTTCGATTATACAGATGAGGCATGGTGCACAATTTGTACTTTGAACGTTCCGATGAGGCACGAGGCACCAAATTGGTGTGATGGTTGGATGATTTGTGTATCTGTATTAAATTGCAGTCCGATTAATAGAGATTATAAAACATGAACTTGCTAAATGATAGTTGATACGAAATGTTGATTGGAATTGGTATACCATAAACATATATGTGAAATGTGACAAATGATAGTATGCAAAAGATCATGCGAACTGGATAAAATGAGCCTTGAAGGTCGACATGGAAATGAAACGAATTAATAGATTCGAGAAAGAAATGAGATAATGAAATTAATATTTTGTATGTTATGAATTTGAAAGTAAGAGTTTGGCACATATTTTGAACAAAAGAGAGGAGTAGAGCTAGTGAAGGAAGCAGGACCTACTATTGCTTCACTGCTTCTGAGTTTTTACTATTATTTTGGTCATTTCTAGTGCATTTACATTTTTGTAAAATTGAAAAGTTTGAATATTATCAATTGGTTGGACAATTTTACTCTGGTGCATATTTACTTATCCACACCTTACTTAGACATAAGTATAATATTTTGCATATTGATGCAAATTCTAGACAAAGTATTGAGGTTAATATGCTTAATTATGCTTTAAGTTGGGTATGTTGGATTGAGGATTGTATTGAGGTGGAGCTATTTTGTTAATCAGCTTTGTGGCTTGTTTGGTTTTGTTCAAAAAATTGCATAAGGGAGAGATTTTTTATACAAGTTTTTGAAGTGGCTGGCTAGGAGCCACTTCCATCAACACCGTGATAGACAAATACTTGCCAACTTTGAAGTTAGCAATTTATTGAAACAAAATCTTTGAGCTTTGAATGTCAGTGATATTTTGGATGTATGCAAGCCTGATTTTAAAGACCAGTCCATTTAAAACAACTTTCCTTGAAGATTGAATCGAATTAGACCAAGCAATCAGATCCCTTGGATTATGGAGAACGGATAGAGATAACATTGAAGAACAAATATCTGATAGTCCTCTTTCCATTGGTATTTATTAGATATTGTATTTAACTATCTTATAGTTATTTCTTTTAAGGGATTAGACTGTAATTGATCAATAATATGTTAGCAAGTCTCGAAAACTTCTATATATGAAGAAACTTGTATAGGGTGATGTACTAAGTATTGAAAGCGTTTTTATTGTTCATTCAAGAACACATTAAACTAAACTCCACAAACGTAGGAAATAATGAGAAAAAACTTGAAACATTAAAATAAAGCGTGTACATAAATTTATATTTAAATTAGATAATTTAATTTATTTTAAATGAAATATACTATATGTTTAATTATTTAATTATCATACAATAAACGTGAATAATGTAGTTTGATTTGAAATCTTAAAATTTAATTATCCAAATTGATAATTTTAAATATTTAGGTATTTTATAACAAACGCCCGTAATAATGCTTGAAAAACGATAATGTTATTTTTATAATATATTTAATATTATTCTTTGAATAATATTATTGGAGATAATATAAATGTATAATAGATCAATTATTTAAAAAAAAACTAAAATTCAATGAGTAGATAAACTTTTTTTCTTTAAAAATTATAATAATTGATTTTTTTTAAAATGCTTTTAAATCATTTTAAAAAAATAGCAATTATCAATTAATCGTTATAATTTTGGTTTAAAATAAAAAATTTTAATGCCAATTGAGTCTTAACTTGGTTGGCATCGGTATTATTGCCAGTGCAGGAATACGTATGTTTGAGTACGCTGAAGCACATTATCCTCCTATTTAAGGTTGGGAGAAACTATGGGTAGTTCTAAGTATCGTATCAAAAAGAGCAAATAAGAACCTATAATGAGATTTATATTTAAAATAAAAAAATTAATGATGTGTTGTAGATTACAAGAGTCACTAGCAATATTGCGATAACACATTGAATTTTTGCTTAAAATATTTGTGTACGTTCAATTTTAGTGTTATAAGTCAATCAAGCATCAAATCAATTGAGTAATGACTAAAGGTGCTCATAAAACGAATTATTAAGTGTATGTAAGATATTTAAACCAATTTTTTAAGCCTGGCCCAATTTAAGAAAAGTAAATCCGAACCCAATTCAGTCCGCCCATATTTAATTTTTTTAAAAAAATAATTTTTATTTAAAAATAATTTTTTTAAAATATAATACAATAAATGCTGTAAAAAGCATAACACATTAAAAATATTTATATTAAATGTACCATTTTTGAACAGTGATCTCAAAAAGGTGACTAACCAACTACCTGCTTTTATATATATATATATTGACACGTTTGCACATTTAATTATTTTAATTTAATTAATTATATATTTTTATTTTGTTTACTCAATGTGAGTGAAGATGCAAAACAATTATTTTTATTTATTTAACAACATACATTTATTTGTCGATTGAGTCTTAGTTCGATTGATATAGACATTATTGTCAATGTAAGAGGACGTAGATTCCAATACACTGAAACGTATTATCCTTCTATTTATGAGTTGCGGAGGATCATATCTGTTTTTTTTTTTAGATAATGTCTAGATTTATTCATAGCCCCTCCTTAATTTAGAAACAAGAGAATAATACATTTCACCATGCTCGAACTCACATATTCTTACATTAGCAATAATACCTATACCAACTGAACTAAAATTCAACCTACAACTGAAGCGACTTTCTAAATACAATATTTATTAGATTTTATTTATTTAAATATTTTAGTCACTATAATCTAGTCATAATCTAGTCACGGAATTAAATAGTCAATAAAAAATGTTTGGCATCATTATAGCTGCAAATTTTATTTATTTATTTGATATGAGCGAGGAGGCAACAGTACATCATATCATAATTATTCTCCATGTACTATTTTTTCAGAAGTCACAATGGAGGGATCGAAATAATTCATTATAGAGCTATAAAAACGTATACTTTTTATAAGCATGTGATACTTGGACTATTCAATCTAATCACATAAGTTTCTTTAATGGTCTTGAGTCTTGAGTCTTGACTAGTGTGCTTTTTGTATAGTTCATCTCTTGCTTATTCACAAATGTTGCTGCTAACAATGAAGTTAATGATGAGTTTGAATTTGTATGGAGCGATGATTAAAGTTTTTATTAAATATTTATTTGATATAGATTCGAATTGTGTTATTTTATTTTATATTGGGTTTGAGTATATTTAATCATATATATATATATATATCTATTTTTAAATAATTTTATGATAGGTTCTGATTATATCTGTTCTTTTTTGACACAATACTTAGAATTATCCATAACCCTTCCCAAGTCTATAAATAAGAGGATAATGCATTGGTAATAATACTAATACTGATTGAGTAATGTATATATTTTTTGATTTAAGGGTAGTGTATAGAAAATAATTTCCGTATTTTAAAAGAAATTATCTAGAAATTAATGGTAATTTTTTATTTAAATCTCCTTCTACACGCTACAGAATTATTATTGAAATTACAAACATAAAATAACATCACATCACACACCCATTACCATTTTGAACATTGATCTCACAGTCTTATTGAAACTAGATATTTTTAACATTTTCAAAGGAGCTTAGATGAATGGCCAACCATGCATTAAACGACTGCATGTTGATCAAGGTACAGTTGAACATACCTTGAATTTTAGGCCAAAATCACCTAATTTTTCTTCCATAATTTTGGACAATTGGTGAACCATTGAAGGGGAAAGATAATTCACCCAATCTCCAACTTCTCCTTTCCTAAACAAGTGCTTGTTGTCAAAATTCTTAATTGATTTCCCATTTTGATTGACCTCCAAATCTTTCAATTTCTTGAAGCTACATAGTTGCACAATCTCCTCTATCAAACCTTGTTTTTCCTCTTCAACTGAGAAAGGGAGGCCCAAGAAATTTGCCAACATCTTCACATGGGACATGGCATCTTCTTTCATGTCCTCATATTTCATGAACAAAACCTTATTCGGCCTCTCCTGGCTTTCTTTCCAATACCCTAGCATATGCTCCCAAAAGGGTCCGTACCCGATCACCCCCTTGCAATACATGTCGAAAGCTTCTTCTAATGAGATCGGAGGTTTGGATTCCCTCCTCAGTTGGTTGATGTAATGCCATGAGGAGATGAACGTGTCCAAAGGGTTTCGGCATACGTATACGATCCGACAATCAGAACTCTTAATCGATTCCGACAACGAACCGAACGGAATATGAGTGGCGAAAATTCTAGGCTTGGGAAGGATGGAGAGGTTGGGGTTTTGGTTGTTGGCATAAAGCTTGTATTCAAAGAAAGGTACTAGATCATGAGGGTTTGAAGCAAGCAAGGGGTGGTTTCCATCAGAAACGGGGACATTGTTGCGGTTCATGATGGCAAAAGTCAAGGATTTGATCCATGTTGTACCTGATTTAGGATTGGTAGCAAGGATTACATCAGAGTCTCTTGCCAGGTAGTGTTTCTGAAAAGAAAGTATGGCATCAATCTCTTTGGGTTGACACCAGAACCCTTGGAACTCATACAGGAATGAAGTTCTCCAACCTTTCTCCTTGCGACAACCATGAATCAACTCCTTACACTCTGCGCTAATTCCATTTTCTTCATCCTCATCAACAGCTATTGTGGGGTTTTCAGTTATTTGGGGACTGCCCATTGAAGTTGTTGTTAGGTAGAAATTGGCAATTTTCCTTTAAAAAATGAAATCGGCTATTCAGCTTGTGAGTTAGCTCGTGGGGGAACATCTACTTGTAGATACCTGCATGGCTAACTATTACGCCCTCTTAAATTCACTCTATCAATCCATGCATGTTTATAACATGCATGCATTCATACTATCATATAATTTTCACAGGTTTCAATAATACAATTAATATTAAATATTCATAAAAAAATATTTTAACCCTTTATTTAATTTTTGATTTTTTTTTGTTCTTTAACTTGTATTTTTTTTGGTCATATCACCCCAAAAATGAATGGAAAGGTTAATATTTTTTTTTTTACTTTGTTGACGTGGATTACCACGTGAATAACAAATTAATATTTAATTAATTTCTAAAATAAAATAAAAGTAAAAAAAATTATTAAAAGAATAATCTTTAATTAATTTTTTTAAAAATTTTAAAAAATTAATTAAATGCTTACATATCATCCACATGGCAATTTACATATATGTCATATTAGCAAAGTTAACAAACATTAATTTTTTATCTATTTTGAAGTGATTTGATAAAAAATACAAGTTCAAGAGCAAACTAAAATGACCTTTTCTATAAATTTAAAAGATCAAATAAGTCATTTTGGTTATTAAATAAAAATAATATTTGGTGCCCAAATAAAAATAATTTTTACTATTAGTATTCCATTTTTATTACTTCCTCTCTTTTTTTAAAATCCATGCTCTGAAAAATATATAAAAATATTATTTTTTTTCATACTAATAAAATTTGTTAAATTAAAGGAATTAAGTACATTTCTTTAAGACGAACCAATATTTAGTACACCCTTATAGTTTTTGATACTCTCTCGGAATTTGGGCATGTTTTCAAAAGTAGCTTTTTGCACGAGAAATCAATTTTTGGTAATATAATAAATAAATAAAACAAAAAAAATTAAAATAAACCAATATTTTATACTCTATCATAATTTTCGTTATTTCTTTATAACTTTTTGGTCCACGCCTCATATTTCTTTTGCTATATCTTCAAATTTTTTGGTATGCATTGGAAATTAGATATTTTGGCACGAGATATCAAATTTTCATATAAAAATAATTTTTTTTCATACTAATAAAATTGTTATATATACTAATAAATTAAAAATATTAATAGATAAAATAATTTTTTTAAGATTAACCAATATTTTGTACTCTCTCGTAATATTTAAACTTATTGGTATACGTAAATAATATTTTTACAGAAAATTAATTTCTCATGTTTTCATATTTTGTTTTCATAATCATTTTCACAGTTCAAGTTGTTATTAAATTGGCCAAATAAAAACAATATTTTTATATATTTAAAATAGAAAAAGAAAATCTTGAATTTCACAATTCGGACCAATTTTTAGCTCAATAAACCTAATACAATTTAATCCAATCAATTCTAAATAACGGCTGGATAATTATGATGTCATAATTTATATTCTTGATCAACTCACCACAAATGCTTTTCATCTAGTTGTCTGAAAGAAAGAGTTGTTTTCAATGTAAATGAGATATCAGTACTATATTTATTTTGTAGTAAATAAATGTTATTGAATAATAGAAAAACGACAATGGATACACCTAATTCCACAAAGGAGTCAACAATATCATTAACCTCCCTTAAAAGTATTTTGGAACGAAATAGAATGCGAAAGAAAGAGTTGGTTTTAGCGTACTCGAATTCATGTCCTCTTGAATTGACCAAACAAAAATAATAATTTTATATATTTAAAATAGAAAAAGAAAATCAAGCTAATGCTTTTCGAATAAGTGAGTCTAATCAAAATTGATCAGAGTAATTTGATTTTTATTTCAAATCAAACTCAAGTTTTAAAAATAAAGCTTGAGTTAAATTTTAAAATTATATTTTAAAATGAGCTCGAACTTGAGAATTATACATTTAAGACCACGAAATGCTCTAGCAAACTTATTTTTAACTTTCTCTTATTTATTTCTTATTTTGGTTTTTTGAAAGTTATTTTTTAGAATACATTTTTTAAGATAACCTCAATACCTATGGATGTCAAGTTTCACTGTATGTATTTAATCATATGTGCGGAATCTATTATTTAATCTTTTAATGATGACGAAAAGATGTTATTATGAACTCAACACCTGGGTATTCTTGAGAATCTTTTCCTCTCAAGAATTTGTACTTTCCTGCTACAAATAGAGGTTTGACAAAATGGAACAAGATCTCTACTTTTACAAGTATCTAATTTAGGCATTTTGTGATTCATAGAAGTCGACACCATGCAAACTTAAGCTGCCCCATTCCCTTCCCCTTTCATATAAGTTCCATAGTTTCCTTGTAAAAACAAAGGAAAAATCATTCCTAAATAACTCTTAAAATCATCTCAAAATCATTCTAGCTACTTGCGAAAATTCCCACAACCCAGTTAATCAATTCAATGTTTTTTTTCCCATAATTTATGAATTAGTGGTATGAAAGTTGTCATGAGTTCTTTTACCCAATATTAATTTATTATTGTATTTATCAAAAGCTGATGATAAGTTTGTAATGCTATGTTCGATAGGAGTACTATTTTTTACACATGTTTTAGTATAAAAAATAGCAATAAACTAATTTAATTGGTAATATTTATCATTCCCATGACTTATTTTCGGAATAGAGAAGGAATAATTTTCGCTTATATGGGCATTGTTGTCAATATAAGAGAATATGAATTCGAGTGCGTTGAAATACATTATCCTCCTATTTATGGGTTGGGGAAGGGTTATGGTAAGTTTTAGGTATTATCTCAAGAAGAACAGATATGGTCAGAACCTGTAACGAAATTGTTCCTATATATATATATATATATATATATATAGTTTGCATCAATTCACTTGAAGTGAATTTTATTTTATACAAACTTGTTAAATTTGTTAAACAATTTCTTAGACTTTTAAAATAACAATGTATTTAAAATAAATGTTCTTCCAGGACAATCGAGTCTTAATTTTGTAACATCCTGAATTTTTGGGCCTATGCGTTTAATGGGTGGATATGTTTAATGTGTTAATTTAAGTGTTAGGGGTCCAAATTGGGATCAGGCTTAGGCAGAGGCCTTGATTAAAATTATCTATTTGGGCATTATAGGGTTTAAAAGGTAGTATCTATGTTTAAAATACCAAAGTGGGCTTGTGGCCCAATCTTAGGAGGTGACGCCACACAAGGGAGTAAGGGGCCCAAATTTAAGTTTCATGGAGCCCAATTCTTTTAATTTAAGTTAGCTAAATTTTGGGCATTAGGATTAGGTGGAATGGATGGCAACAAGGCTAAAATTTAGGGGTTTTAATGTTTAAAATATGTGGATAATAAGCAGATAAAGGCTATTATTTAGGAATTTATTTTATGTGGATAATAAGCAGATAAAAGCTAAAATTTAGGGATTTTAATGATTAAAATATGTGGATGATATGCTGATAAAGGAGGGAGGAGTTAGAGATAATTAAGTCTCTTTTAAATGAGCTAGTAGATTAAGATAAAGGAGAAAAGATAGGATTTATCTGCAAGGTTAGGTAAGTGCCGAAATTTCTATAAATAAGGGGAATATTTCTTCAATTTCGGCATTTGGGTTTTTCTTTAATTCTTTTCTCTTCTTCTCTGAGTAAAAGCCGAAAACTCCTAAAGTTCCATCTTCTTCTTCATTCTCTGCAAAAACCGAAATCTCTAAGCCTATTCCCTCATCTTCACTTTGATTCAAAAGCCGAAACTCTTTCCATTCTTTTTCTTCCTAGCCGAAATCTTCAAGTCTCTTCCTTGTTTTCTTTTCTTCTTCTCTTTTCCTGTCAGAAACCGAAACTCTTCACTCAAGTATTTTAAAAGCCAAAGACACATCAGCCTTCTCTTGTTCATACTTTTTCTGGGATTTTCCTAAAAGCCGAAATCCTTAGATCTCGTCTCTTGTGATTGCCGAATTACTTCTGTGGTGCCAATTACTTCTGTGGTGCCTACTTGTGTCGAAATCTGAAGGGAACTTTAGTGGAGTTAATCGCATAGATCTCTGAGTTATAGATCGGTAGCACTCGAATCGTGTTACTTTCGAGATTTCAAGGTAAGAAGATCTATTAGTTTCAATGTGTAAATTCAGGATTTACTAACCCTTGGCTGAATATAGGAGAGCCCTATTTTCACATCTTTCCGGCTTTTTGAGCAAAGTTGTAGATCGGTCTAGCAAGGGTATCGACATTAATCAGGTGTGTAACCTTTCTCACTGTTAGACTGTTTGCTAATATATATTCATATGTATAAATCTGCTATACTCTGCTAAATGCCGAAATCCCGGCATAACAAGTGAAAACCCTTGAAGGGTAAAGGCTGATCAACAGGTTAGTGACTTCTGTCCTATTTCAGTGATTATTCATGTTAAAACGATATGCTTTGTATGACGATTTCATTGTATGCTTGGGGTTGGGAAATTGATGAAAAGGGGAAGTGATCTGTTCTGGTGGCTTTTGCCATTTCAGCCTGGTGACTCTGTCACAAACTCTGTTTCTGGTGGCTTTTTGCCATATCAGCCTGGTGACTCTGTCACAAACTCTGTTTCTGGTGGCTTTTGCCATTTCAGCTTGGTGATTCTGTCACAACTCTGACGATGAGCAGCACGACTGCCATCAACGGCGTGTAGCGGTGCGGGTTGATTGTAGAAATCCCCTATGGTGTGAACGACTGGTACGGGAGGCGTGTAGCGGATGGAAACTTAGGATTTGGGTTGGGCTTGCATAATTTTTTTGTTATATATATATTAAACTGTTATTCTGTTCTGTGGGGCTAAGGCCCAAATCTAATGGTTCATAAGGGTTGCATACTGAGTCTCGCGACTCAACCAATTTCTTAACATTTTCAGGTAGCACCTAGTGCATCGGACCGGGCTGGAGAGGAGCGCAAGGTGGCCATGCAAAAGAACATTGGATTTAACAAGAAGACTCCAGTTTATTATTTTATATTTTTATTTAATGGGTTTTAAATTTTATTGTAATAAGGCTATGGGCCACTAGACTATTATTTATATTTTGGTTTTATGTTGGGCTTTTATTACTGGGCTTTTAAGTTTTATGTTTTAAATTTAGTTAAGACATGTATGAAATTATAGTTTTTGTTTAAAATTCACCAAGGTAATTTATAACTTTATATTTTATATGAATTAATGAATTATTAAGTTTTCGGTATAAATGTTTAAACCTAGTAGTTGTTTTCCAAAATGCGACATGTTTTGTAAAATCCCTTAAGTGACATACCAGATCCGGTTGTAGCGTTTGGGCCGGGTTTGGGGTGTTACAAATTTAATTGGTATGAGATGTGGGTTTGAGTGCATTAAAGCGCATTATCTTCTATTTATGGGTTGGGGAGAGATGAGTAGTTCTAGACATTGTGTTTAAAAAACAGATATGATCAGAATCTATAATAAAATTATTCAAAACAAATCATCTTGCATATTAATTTATTATTCATAACTCTCTAAATAAGCATAATAATTTTAATAACTAATAAAATAAAATATATATTTTTTAAATTTAATTTTAATAATGTATTTTAAAGGTTTTGATGATAATTTATAAGTATATATATAAATTTCCTGGCTAAGTGGTGGAGTTAACTAGAGAATATAGGAAAATTACTGTAGATGGTTGGGTTTAATCCTCTCAGATGATTTTTTTTTTCGTTGGGATGAGGCGTGAGAGGAGAAAAAAAAAGGAAAATTGAGAAATCGAAAATTAATTTAAATCGAGTATTTAGATAATTTAGAAATTGTGATTATCTTAATTGAATTGAATTTTATTTTTAATTTAATTTTAATTTTATATGATGTAAAATAAATATTTTGTATTTAAAATAATGAATTTTTTTAAAAAGTATTATATAAAAGTTATTGATTTTTTTCTTGAAAAATTACTTTTAAAAAATAATATTTATAATTTACCAAATACTGTCCAAAAGTCATAAAATAAAGTTTAAAAATTTGTCATAATAAATCTAAAAACTCAAATTTCAAAATTAGTATGAGAAGATAATTTGAGAAATTCAAAAGAAGACAACTAAAATAGACCTACCTCTTCCCTAATAATGAGAGAGAAAAGGAAATAAGAGGAGAAGAAAAATGAAATAAAGGAAAAAAGGAATGAAGGAAAGAGAAGAACAAATATCATGTCGGCTTATTGTATTAATTTTGGGATAAATATCAAAATTATATATGAACTATAGTTTAATGTGTAATTGTATACGTGAACTTTAATTTTGTGTAATTTTATACATGAAATTTTGATTTGATCTAATTCTTATAAATTATTGACACGATTATTGATATAATATAATTTTATGTTTATATATTACGTACATAAATAATTATATTTATCTAACATAAAAATAAATTGATGTATTTATTTATTTAAATGTGTATGATTAAATCAAAATTAAAGTTTTAAGTATACATTTGAACTACAATTAGAGTTTCACGTGTATAATTCACCAAATTAAAGTTCATGTATACAACTGCGCATTAAATCAAAGTTTATATATAATTTTGAGATTTATCCCATTAATTTTTTGAGTTAATAAATTTGGCACAATGCCTAGAATTAACTCTAGCCCCTCCCCAACCCATAAATAGGAGAATAATGCGCTTCAACACACACGAACCCACTTCCTCCTGCATTGGCAACAATGCTCATGCCAATTGAACTAAGACTCAATCGACTTATTTATTTAATTTTAAATGAAGTCTTTTAAGTAGTTGGTTGTAGGTAACCTACAAATATTTTTTTTTATATTTTATTGATCAATACTTATTATAAAACAATAGTGTTATAGCATCAACTTTTTAGTTTTTTATTATTAATTTATATAAAAAAATTAGAAAAACAAATACACTATACCTTTTTAGTTTTTTTTAATTTTTTTACCATTTAATCAAAACTTCATTTATTATTTATATAAATTATTTATAAATATCTTTATTAAATAATTTTATTTTTCAACCACATCTTATTTATACCATAATTTAACTTTAAATAATGCTTTTAAAATGATTGACCAATAAGCTCGACCTTAAACAATTCCTGTAAATTTAATTTTCATAATTAATAAATATATTATAAATAAAAATATTATTTAATATTTTAATTTAAAATTTTTCATTTTCTTTTGCTTTACCATGGTGAATATTTATATAGAGAGAACCTAAGTGGAGTTTTATTTTATAAAATATAAAAAATAAATTAAAAGAAAACCTTAATAAACTTAAAATATTTTCCCCCTTTTTTTTACATAGTGGAAGGATAATATTTTTATGTTCATATTAATTAATGATAGATGAGCCAAATTGTTTAAAGTGATTATAAATAATGGTAGATGGATAAAATTAAAAAAATATAAAAATTAAACAAATATAAATTTTGTTTATGTAATGAAGATATTTTTGAAAATTAGGAGGGTGAGGCCCCTTGCATTCAATGACGCCACCTAAATCGATTTACTTTATTTATATTGCACGAGGAAAAAATGGGTAATAGGATGATAGTGAAATTTTTGTTCACTACTATTTTGTAATATTCGGAAATTTTTACAGTAAGATATTATATTTGATATAGTAAAATAAGGAAATAAAGTGACAAAAAGAGAAATTTTGAGTTATGGCAACATTGAGAAGTATATTATGATATATTAATTCAATAAAGGACTAAATTGTAAAAGAAAGAAAAGTTTTGTTGCCTAAGAGTAAATACTCAAAACTTGAGGGGTTAAAGTGTAAATATGAAAAAGTTGAAAGACCAATAGTGAAGATATTTTAAGGGTGGAATGATCTAGAAACTAAGGAAAATGGATGAATTAGGACCAAATTGAATAGATGAAAAATTATGAGGGACTAAATTACAATTTTACCAAATTAAATGATGATTCAAGGATGAAAATTTAAAAGATCATAAAGGACAAAATTGTCAATTAAAAGGAGGGAAAAATCTAGAAGGCAATGATGATGTTGGAGATATTTTAGATTAATTAAAAAAAATATTAGTTTATTAATATTTTATTATTATTTCATTTAATATATAAGGAAAGAAATATGAAGAATTCTCTTCATCTTTTCCATGAAACCAACGTGAGAAGAAGAGAAAGAAAAGAAGTTTTCTTCATCTTTCCCATGAAATCAACGTGAGAAGAAGAGAAAGAAAAGAAGTTTTCTTTTCTTTACAATTTGGTCTTTTCACCAAAAATCTACCATTTTTATTTAAAAATAAAAAAAAAATTTCCATAGCCATCAAGAGAGAAAAATGACAATGAGACTATGGAGAGCTAGAATCTCAAGTTAGATTCAAGAAATAGAAGTTGGAGGAGAGAGAAAACAAGGATAAAGATTCAAAATAAATAAGACAAGATAAGAACATCAAGATTTCAATATATTTTTAAGTTTGATATTATTGAAAAAGCATGGAAATGATGTTATAGTAGAGTTTTCTTATATAAGGTTCTATGTTCTTGATATGTTAGTGAAGGGAAATAAGAGAAAGTGATGGGAAATATTATAGACAAAGGGAATAAGGGTGTTATAAACTTGATAATCAACATTTTGCACTAAAATAGTTTTTGGACAGCAGTAGTAGTCTAACTTTGAAAAATCACCAAAAATTGTGGAAATCGAATTAGAGGTTAAATAAAATAAGAAATTAAATTTTATTGAGTCTAGTTTTTCATAGAAGAAACGGTGTAAGCAATGGAATTTTAAATTATGAGATATAATAAATTTTGTGAGACAATGTCAGAATGATTTCAGGTTCCCCTGTTCTGACTTTGGAAAATCATTAAAAAAATTGTATAAAAATAATTGGGGGTTTAAATTTATATTTTTAAATTCTTAATGAGTCTATTTTCAATAGAAATAAACGGTAACATCATCCAAATCCCGTACTAAGAGATAATTAATTTTTAGTAAAGAAAGGTCGAAGCTGTCAAACAGTAGAACAGGGATAAATTTGAAGATTTTACTGTACTTATTGGCTAAATTATAAAATTATAAAATTTTTATGGTAGAAAGATATTTGAGTCTAGTTTCGAAAACATCAAGCGGGTCTTAATTTAGAATTCTGTAGCTCAAGATATAAATAATTTAGTGACTATGACTCAAGTGGATAGCTTGATATGAACATATAAGTACATAGCGGAATTATGTATATTAAGGATGTGGAATGAAGAGAAGGAGGAGGAAAATAAATAAATATATGAATATTCAGCTAGCAAGGGTTTACATTAAAAATGGATAATTTGCATGTTTCAGGCTCAAGGACTAAATTTAATAAAAGTAAAACTTTAGAGGTAATTTTGTAAAAATATAAAAAATGACCAAATTGAAGGAAGTGAATTGTTTTAATGTCTAAATTAATAAATTGAATGAAATTATTAATTTAGATCAAGATCGAGTGAAAATTGGGGAAAATAAAAAATTACCAAAATGCCCCTGAATCTTAGTATTTCTACAATTTAGTCGGGTAAGTTCGTGTAACTTAATTGAACATGTAAATATGTTAAGATTGAATGTTGTATTAGTTAGAATGTGGAATACTAGTACATATATATAACATGAATGATATGAATGCAAGAAATGAACACATGCTCGGAAATAGTTGAAAAGGGTTAAATTCCGTATGAATATTGGATTTCAATAGATAAAGGTGATTTCCCAAATGGAGTGAGGTCCTGCATTTATTGCAGAATGGATTTAGCTCAGACGAGTAATCCTATTGACCGTATTTGTAACGTCCCGAAATAGGGCCTAACAGAACAGTGGTTGCGAAACCACGAATCTGAGATAGAAAAGTTTATTACGATTAATTATTATGATTTACCAAGTGATTAAATATATGTGTTAGAGTATCGATAAGAAACTTTATTGATTGCATGCTTAAATTGCCTATTAGGACTTGTTTGCAAAAGTTGCTAAATAGGGGTTCTAATTCATAGAGTACTTGATTGAAATGGGGGTTTGAAGTAGGAGTCCTTAAGTGGTAATTAGACCATTATATTTTCCATGGACAAAAATTGACATACATAGATAAAAATAACTAAAGTTTTAATGAAGGGCATTTTAGTCATTTGGAATTAAAAAGGAATTAAAAGGGAAAAAGATGGCAAAATGTTGTCCATCTTCTTCATTAGGTCGAAGTTTCAAAGGGGACACCATAGCTAGGGTTTCTTCAACTTCTCAAGCTCATAGTAAGTGCATCTAAGTCCCGTTTTTAATGTTCTTTATGTTTTTGGAGTCCCGGTAACTTGATTTAGCTTAATCTAGCAATAATTTAACCTACGGTTCATATTTGGGAAAAAATACCCATAGGTGAAATGTGTTTATTTTGATGTTTTATGATAGAATATGAAGTCTGAAATTATGTTAAACAACTTTTGCTAAGCGATTTTAAGTGAAAACGAGCAAAACGGCTTAAGTAAAAATACCTAATGTTCATAAGTACATGTTAGAGTGAGAATTTGATTTTGTCATAGAAGGGAAAAATAACCAACATGTCATAAAATATAATAATAATGGATAAAGTTTAATTTCCGAGCTTTGGGGTAAATGTGTAAATATGTAAAAGTTTAGGGGTAAAAATTATAATTTTGCCAAAGTAAGAGTCAAGGACTATTTTAATAAATGTGAGTATTAAATAAGCTAAATTTTCTATTATAGATCAAGAGGAACGAAATTTGAAGTTAGATCGGGCAAAGAAAAAGATAGTTGACTAAATCAATATAGTTGATCGTATTTTGTTCCGAGGTAAGTTTGCGGTAAATAAATGCAATATTCTATTATTTTACATTTGATACTATTAAATTCCAGCATTTACATATTTATTCTGTAAATTTATCATTTAAAGACTCAAGCATGAATTGACGGAGAAGCAATCTAAGAAAGTCCCGGTTGAACCTTAGGAATGTGTAGGATATAAATGTTATGACATTAGGGTTTAAGGAAACCATGTAAGACCATGTCAAGACATGACATTGATAAGTTACTATAAGGCAAAGATCTCATGTAAGACCATGCCAAGGCATGGTATTGGTGAGTTTATAAGGCAATGATACCACGTAAGACCATGTCAAGACATGGCAATGGTAAGTTTCAAAAGGAAAGGTACTCGTGTATCCTTAGTATTCCAAGTGGTTCAACGGAAAATTCAAAGAGTATACCAAAGGAAAGGTAAGACAAGTTCATACTAAAAAGGTACAGGTAAGAATTCAAGACTTAAGCATATTGAGTTAAAGGCTTAAATGATTTTGATAAGAAAAGAATAAGATAATTCATTAAGAATGTTGTTATTCATTTACATGCAAACTTAATAAGCTTTATACTTACTCCCATTCCTTTCTCCCTTTTTATAGTATCGCAAGCCAACTTGGGGATCGCAAGGACGTCGGAGATCGTTTCACACTATCAAAGGATTATCTCGGTATTTTGTGACTCGAAACGTTTTAAGTTATGGCATGTATAGGGACTTAGCCATTTTGTGTGTATGTCCTTATGATATGGCTAAAGAATTGTAACATCCCTTACCCGTGTTCGATGCCAGAACAAGGTACGAGGCATTACCGAATAGTACAGAACACTTATAGATTATTTAAACCATTTATCGCTCAAATATCAAAATTGATTATAAAAGTTCCTTTAACGGACCCTTGAAGTCCAAATCATGCATTGGGATTGGGTCGGGACTAAATTAGAATCGTATAATTTTTTTTTTTAAAATCCTTAAGTTTATCTCATTTACAAGGGTCCCATGCCCGTGTGGCTCACATGGCCGTGCCTCTAGGGCGTATGACTCTCTGATTTGCATCTTTGAAGTAACTTGGGTCACACAGCCTTAGTACACACCCGTGTTGCTAGATCGTGTGGTAAATTTAATTTTCACAAATTAGGCTATTTTCCAAGCTATATTTCTCACTCATTTTGATCCTTATTCTTTACCCACGTTTAATACATACAAAAACCAATTTAAGATATTCAACTGAGCCTTATACTTAATACGATTTGTTAGTCGTACAGTTCGTATATATAACAAGAAACATATATGGGCTCAATTCTCATTAAATTTCTCTTGTACTTATATTTTTTTTCATACTATGTATTCATATAACATATAACAATCGCACCTCTGTATTTCATATACATTTTTATAACAATTTGTCTTGGTTTCAAACTACTTCATATTTGAGTTTTACTTATCAAATCATTTGAAACACCATCTTTACACATATAGTGCACTTGAGATGCAAAAATTCTATAATTATGAATGAACACATTTATCAAACACATTCTATGTTTTTATATATTATAGTCTCATATCTCTGTGTATCAATTACCATCATTTCCTCGTATTTTTGATAAATACATGTAACAATTCATAATCATGCAATTCACTAACTCTTCCTGCCAGTCACAATTTAAATTGACAAATCACTTATTGAGCCCAATTTCAATGTTCTCTAAAATCCATTAGGATGTACGTATCCACCAATAAATTCCATGTACAGATATCATCACCTCATATTTTCACATACATTTACTTTCCATATTATGAACTCAAATAACATATACAAGACATACCAATGCATTCCAAGTACGTTTTCATAATATTTCATTTCGAATTCAGATTATGTCATATTAAAACTCTTCCCATTAACTCGTTCAGAATACCATTTCATACGGATAATACACTCAAGGGTGTACAAATATATAATCACAAATGAACTCATCCATCAACCAAGTTCTATGTTCATGTATCATCAACTCATATTTCCTTATATCACATAATTCTATATAACACTTACCAACTTCGTCAAATTAGTGAACGTCTTACGAAATTATTCTGCACCAGTATGTATTGAATTTCACTGATAATCACTGATGCCATAACATAGCTATGATCTTTTTACTAGAATGCCATAGCTCAGCCATGGTCTTACATCTTCACTGTCATTATGTCATGGTGAAACCATGAACTTCTCCGTCAATTCATCACTTTTCACTAGAATGCCATAGCCCAGCTATGGTCTTACATCTTAAACACGTATCACACTGATGCCATATCCCAGATATGGTCTTACACGGAAATCACTTGTCACTTGTAGCCGAAGCTACACTATTCACTGATCAGGTAGCTAGAGCTACCACTTTTCACTGATCAGGTAGCCAGAGCTACCACTTTTCACTGATCAGGTAGCTGGAGCTACCACTTTTCACTGATCAGGTAGCTAGAGCTACCACTTTTCACTGATCAGGTAGCCGAAGCTACCACTTTTCACTGATCAGGTAGCAGAAGCTATCACTTTTCACTGATCAGGTAGCCGAAGCTACCACTTTTCACTGATCAGGTAGCAGAAGCTACCACTTTTCACTGATCAGGTAGCCGAAGCTACCACTTTTCACTGATCAGGTAGCAGAAGCTACCACTTTTCACTGATCAGGTAGCCGAAGCTACCACTTTTCACTTTCACTTGTCCTTGATCAGATAAGTGTAGCCAAAGCTATCACTTATCACTTGTTGTCATGGTTCAACCATGGTCTTTTCTGTCAATTCGTCTTGTCACTGAACTGAAGTGCTTAATTCGATCATTTATTCAATTTCCATGCTTTTACATTATGCACGATTTTATCATCAATACATATGAAATAACACATCATGAAGTTCATAAAATTAATAAATGATCACTAAAATTTAGCCATATAAACTTACAAGTTCAATTTTTGTATTATAACGATAATCATAATTTCATAATAAATATTCCAAATAAAACATTATATCATTTCTAATTCAACATTTATCAATTATAATCGAGCATGTAATCAATTTATACACAAGTCGTTCATATATTATTTTTATCTTGAGCTACAGAACTCCAAATTAAGATCCGTTAATTTTATTTGAAACTAGACTCACATATCTTCTTACCATAATTTTTCCAGAATTTTTGGTGTGGCCAATTAGTACAGTTTATTAGTTAAGTTCTCCCCTGTTACACAGTCCTACTGCTCTGACCTCTCTTCACTAAAAATCAATTATCTCATAGTACGATTTTCATATAGTTTTTCTGATTATTTCTAATGAAAATAGGTTCACTAAGAAATACAGACAATAAATTATAACTCACAATTATTTTTTTTACAATTTTTAGTGAATTTCTAAAGTAAGAACAGGGGATCACGAAGTTATTCTAAACCAATCTTACCAAAATTTAAATATCTCAAAATGTAGACTTCCTTTGCTTGCTCTGTTTCTCTTATATGAAAATAGACTCAACAAGCTTTAATTCTATATCACACTCAACTTCTAATTCAATTTATAAAATTTTTGGTGATTTTTCAAAGTTAGACAATTGCTGCTGTCCAAAACTGCTTTAGTATAACATGTTGATTTCTATTTTGTCTCAAATTCCACATTTCATACAATTCAATCCTTGCTCAATTAACCTCTCAATTGAGCTAATTTTCTCATTTAGTACTTTTATCTATCATTTTAAACTACTTCATAACCTTTGAAAATCATAATTTTAATACTAGGCCTTAATTTCAACTCTTTCACAATTTGGTCCTAAAACCAATTTCCATCAATTTTACTTGATAAAATCATCATATAACAAAATTAAAGCTTCAATTCAATATTTATTCATCATATTCTTCCAGCACTAATCCACATCAACTTTTAAAAGTTAGCCATAGAATCAAAAACTAATGACATAGTAAGTTGGACCCAATTGTAAAAGTCTAAAAACATAGAAATTTCAAGGAGAAAGTAAGAATTGAACTTACATGAAGCTTGAGTATGAAAACCAGCTTGAAACTCTCTCCCATGGCTGTTTTTCAGCTGAAGAAAATGAAGAGAAAATGAAGAGAAATCTAGATATCCCAATTTGGTCCCATTTTTATTTAACCAATTTTGGCAATTTTCCATTTTTGCCCTTATTTCACTCATTTCCTGATTTTTCTCAGCTATTGCATCCCAAAATATCTCCTTTGGGATTATTTGCACTTTAGGTCCTTCCTCATTTGACAATTAAGCTATTTAATCCTTCTAGCAACTTTTATACCTTTTTCAATTTAGTCTTTTTTTTTTAATTAACCATCCAAACGTCAAAATTTTCTAACAAAATTTTTATACTACCTTATTGACATTCCGTAGATATTCACAAAAATATTTATGACTCGGTTTATAACACCGAGATCTCGATACCTTTTTTTTTCTCAATTTCTTAACCAAATAAATCTTTATAAAACACAATTTACTATTTCAAAAATCTTTTAAAAGCTACATTTAGCTCGTAAATATTAAATAATATAATCTACGAGTTTATTTGTCAGATTTGGTGGTCTCAAACCACTATTTCTAATATTACTAAAATTTGGGCTATTACAAGAATGGCTTGTAAAATATTTGATAATGATTAGCCATTAAAATGGCTAATTAAGAACATGTTTTGGGTGTTATGTATGCCCAAATGTTAGTTATTACAAAGAAATTATGAAAGAGTAAAATTGGTAAAGGAATAGTTTTTGGACAGCAACAGTGACATGATTTTAAAAAATCACTAAGGATAGTAGAAATAGAATTAGGGTGTGAATGAGGTATAGAATTAAATTTTATTGAGTCTATTTTTATATGAAAGAAACGGTGTAGGCAAAAGAATTGTATATTATGAGATAATTGATTTTTAGTGAAGAGGGGTTAGAATCGTCGGACAGTGTAACAGGGGAGAATTTAACTAATAAACTGTACTAATTGACCACACCAAAAATTCTGTAAAAATTATAGTAAAAAGATATATGAGTCTAGTTTCAAGGAAAATTTACAGATCTAAATTTTTAGTTTCGTAACTTGAGTTATAGTCAATTTAGTGACAATACCAAAAATTTTCTTTTAAAATTAATTCGTTCACATACATCTAATATGTTCCTAAAAAGGGGCCTTCGAGGCCCTAAAACATGCAATTGAAACGATTCGGGACCAAACCGGAAACGTTAAAAATTTTCTGATTTCTTAAACAAATCAAAACAATTTATTTCCCTATTCACGATTGCTATAGCTAACAGTAGAATTACAACAACAGTTGTTTTCTTTTTAATATGGTATCAGAGTCGTTGAATATTTCCTAATAAACTTTGAAGTTTTTTTTCTCTAGCCATACCCAATTGAGCTCCATCTTCTTTGTTCCTCTCAATTGCCGTTGACTTCTCTCACATATTTCCCTATTTGTATATTTTTTTTATTCAATCAATCATGTTGGATCACCCAAAAGCTTTGTCAAAATCACCAGCCCTGTCACGAGTGCCCCTACATTTGAAAATACTATCACTGCTACAATCGAAGATTTACAGAACATCCAAGCAACATATCGATTGAATGGAAATAATTACTTGAAGTGGTCACAATTGATCCGCACTTTTCTAAAGGGCAGCGAAAAATTGAGCCATTTAATGGGCACAGGTCCTTCGTAGGACGATCCCAAATTTTTGGCATAAGACGAACAAGACTCCATGGTGATGTCATGGTTGTGGAACTCGATGCTGCCAGAAATTAGTGATACATGTATGTTTCTCGAAATTGCCAAGGAGATTTGGGAAGCTATCTAATAGACATATTCCAAGGTTAATGATGCTGCACAAATCTACAAAATTAAGACAAAAATTTCAGGAACCAAACAAAGGACTCGAACTGTCACTGAATATTCGAGTCTCTTACCAGGCTTATGTTAAGAGATGGATCATTATCAATGCATCCAAATGCGCTACAGCGAAGATGCTGCAATTCTGAAGCGATTTGTGGAAAAAATCGTATTTATGATTTTCTTGCAGGATTAAATATTGAATTTGATGTTGTAAGAGTGCAGATCTTGGGAAAATCAGACCTGCCATCTCTAAATGAGGCAATCTCTATTATACGCGCTGAAGAGGGATGTTGGAGTGTTATGCTTGAACCTCAAGGGGAGATGGTTCTGCACTTGTTACCAAAACCACAAAATTGAAATAGGTCAACAATCCTTCATTAGTTGCCCGAGAGGGCTCAACCAAACCATTCAATTGAGATTATTTATTCTGCACATATTGCAAGAGGCATCGTCACACCAAGAAGAGATGTTGGAAACTTCATGAAAGGTCCAATGAAAAGCCAAATCAAAGTGTGAATGATTAAAGTCAAGCATATATAGTGAGTACTTCGTCGACCAGTGAAGAAAATTTAGAGAAATCTGCTCCTGAATTCAACATTGAAGAAATTGAGAAACTGAAAACTTTTTTGGGATCGTTTGAAAAGCCAACCTCGACAAGTACTTGTTCGTTCATGTTTTCAAGTATTTCTTCTTCCTCTTGTACTAATGTCTCAAAAAAAATTATCCTCTCATGTGAGTGATTGATTTCGGTGCCACTGACCATATGACATGTTCCTCCAAACATTTTATCTCTTATACTCTGAGCTATAACCATAAAAAGATCACAATAGTCGATAGATCCATCACCATGTAGCTGGACAAGGGGATATTTACATAAACAAGGACCTTACACTAAGAAATGTCCTCCATTTTCCAAAGCTATTTGCAAACCTTATTTCTATTCAGAAATTAAGTACAAATTCAAATTGTAGTGTAACCTTTTTCCCTTCACATTATGTCTTTTAGGCACTAGACACAAAGAAGATGATTGAACGTGCTAGTTAGAGAGATGGTCTCAACTTCCTGAAAAAACAAGGTGAAAATCTCATATTTACATCGTTTTTTCCGAGTCTGTCATGTCAAACTAAAAGAAAACTTGGTTTCATCATTTTCGTTTAGGTCACCCATCTTTTAGAGTGCTCAAGTTGATGTTTCCTTCTTTATTTAAAGGTCTTGCTTTTGACATTTTTCATTACAATGATTATGAACTTGCCAAACACAAACGTGCTTCCTTTCCAATAAGCAATAAAAAATCTTTTGTTCTTTTTTCTCTCATTCCTAGTGATATCTGGGGACCTTCTACCATTCCAAATATTTTTAAAGCTAGGTGGTTTGTTTCATTTATTGATGATTGTACTCGACTGACATGGCTTTATATCTTGAAAAATAAATATGATGTTAGCACTATTTTTCCTAATTTTTACAACATGATCAATACTAAATTTGATGTAAAAATTAAGAGATTTCGATCAGACAATGCAAAAGATTATTTCAATCTAAACCTTTCTCCATTCTTTCAAAAAATAAGAATTATTCATGAATCCTCATGTGTTACTAGTCCACAACATAATGGAGTGGCTAAGCGAAAGAATAACTATCTCTTAGAGATAACTAGAGCATTGTTGTTTCACAAGAATGTTCGAAAACAATACTGGGGTGAAGTTGTATTAACTGTTGCCCATCTTATTAATAGGCTCCCAACACATGTCCTTGTGTTCAAAAGTCTAATTGATATTCTCACAATTTTTTTCTCAAAAATTTCTACTTCAATCTTATTCTTTGAATTTTTGGGTGTCTTGCTTTTGTTCATGTTCAATGCGTTTTTATCGGATATTCTTCTGCACAAAAGGGTTATAAATGTTTTCATCCACCTACAAAAGATTTTCTCAGTTGATGTTACTTTTGTCGAACATGAATCCTTTTTTCAATAGACTTATCTTTAGAGGGAGACCTTGAATGAAGATAAAGCAGAAGATATGTTTCTTCTTGATGAGTCTATACCCATTATCATCTTTGAGCCCACTTCATTATAATCAAAACCATTCATGGCATCTGAATTTGTTCTTAGTGAGTCCACTTCTCCTACTTCTTTTGTCAATCAAGTTAGACAAATTAGTTGAAATGATGAAAGATAAGGGAAATCAAGATAACATTCTGCCATTGTAGGTTTATTCCATGAGGAAAATACTAGTCTTTCGACCAGTACAGGTACAATCTCCTATTTGTGATGTTACCCAACTTCCTGAAACCACTTCCAAACCAACCAACAGTGTGACACCAAGTGTTGAGCTAATTGAATCATCAAACAAACAAAAAAAATCGAGTACTGAAGACCTACCAATTACACTCAGGAAAGGAACAAGAACTTGTAAAAAACATCCATTATATCTTTTCATCTCCTATCAAAATCTATTCGAAAACCATAGAGCCATCCTAACCAATCTACATACTATCCCTATACCAAAAAATCTAACTGAGGAATTAGGAGATAAGAGATGGGAGGATGCTATGAAAACCAAGATGGAAGCCCTTTAGAAAAACAAGACGTGTGAGTTAGTTGAATTACTGAAAGGGAAAAAACTGGTCAGATGTAGGTGGGTTTTCACTATAAAATAGAAGGCTGACGTCTCGGTGGAAAGATACAAGGCAAGATTAGTGGCCAAAAGATACACTCAAACCTATGGCATTGAATATCTTGAGACATTTGCCCATGTTGAAAAAATGAACACAGTATGGATACATTTGTCATTAGCTGCTAATTTTGAGTGGGATATACAACCGTTTGATGTTATGAATGCATTCCTCCATGGTGATCTAGAAGAGGAAATTTACATGGAAGTTCCCCGTAAATTTGAATCTAAAGAGAGAATGGTGTGCAAGTTGAAGAAAGCTCTTTATGGGCTCAAACAATCACCACAAGCTTGGTTTGGGAGGTTTGCTAAGGTAATGATATCATTGGGATACAAGTAAAGTCAAGAAGACTATACCTTGTTCGTGAGACACTCGAATTCTGGAAGACTTATAGCACTATTAGTTTATGTAGATGATATCATCATAACGAATAATAATGTAGAAGAGATGAATAATTTGAAGCAATGTCTATTGAAGGAGTTTGACATCAAAGAGCTAGGAAAATTAAAATACTTCCTAGGCATTGAAGTAGCGCATTCAAAGAAAGGAATTTTCATCTCCCAACAAAAGCACATACTCTACTTGTTGAAAATAAATAGGGAAGAAGGGTTGTAAACCGGTTGAGACGCCGATCGAATTCAATCATGGACTATGTGATGCTTCAAAAGATCCCATAGTAGATAAAGGATCCTATCAAAGGCTTGTTGGGAGGTTGATATATTTGCCACACACAAGACCAAATATAGTATTTACAATGAGCATGGTCAGCCAATTTATGCACAATCCCAAAGAATCACACCTCAAAGCAATAAATAGGATATTACAATACTTGAAAAACAGCCCGGGAAGAGAATTTTTGTTTAAGTGATGAACAGGCACAAGCGTGATGTTAGAAGCTTATATTGATGCAGATTACACAAGATCTTTAGTCGACAAAATATCAACATTTGGTTATTGTACTCTACTAGGTGGGAATCTTGTAACATGGAGAAGTAAGAAACAGAACGTGAAAGCAAGATCAAGCGTAGAGGCAGATTTCATATCAATGGTGTAGGGAATATGTGAGCTATTCTGATTGAAAATAATCCTAGATAAGCATGTTCATGGGCTAGGCTACCCGCTCAATCCCGAAGGCCCACTCAAAATTTGGGAGAGTTTAGGCAAAAATATTGAGCCCAAAAAAATGGGCCTGGGCAAAAAATTAGGCCCATTTAAAATATGGGTCGAGCTCAGGCTTTAACATTCAAGGGCCCAGCCCGACCCGACCTGACTCATTTTTATGTTTATAATACTCTACCTTATGTTATTTTTATATATTATGTAATTCAAAACACATTAAAAAAATAAAGCTATTCTAAATATATAATACTACTTTAATGTAAACATTAAAATAATGTTAAGATGACTATATAAAAATTTTCAATAAATAAAAAATATATAAAATTATTAAATATTGAAATAAAATAAATATTTTTTTAAAAATAATATTGGCAGGCCTAAAATGGGCTTAGGTTAGTCTTTTGCAAATATAAGCAGGTTTGGGCAAAATTTTAAGCTTATATTTCGGGTCGAGTCGAGCTTGAGCAAACATAAAGTATGTTATGTAATGCTTAGGCCCAGTCCGAACCCGACCCAACTCGGTCTATGAGCACCTCTAATCCTGGATTACTTAAGAATAAAATGGGAATGACCCATAAAGTTGTACTGTGATAATAAATCAACCATCAGTATTGCTCATAACCCTATTCAACATGATCGAACAAAGCATATTGAATTTGATAGACATTGTGGCACCCCAAATCCAATCAGGACAGTTCGACCTAAATTAAGAACGTCGCATTAGTAACCTCGATGGCTACAAAACACACCATAACATTTTCACACACAACTGATAACAGGAATGCTGGACAAGCAATTAACTCTGACATAATTATGGATAAACCAACAAAACCTAATTGCATGCTTCAACTAACAAAAAAAACATTCAGATTGTAATCAAAGGCAGAATCATCAGATCACGTTCAACATATGAAATCACTCGTATAACAAAAATTTAGAAATACATTTTAATTCTAAAGCTCTGTTAAAAACATTATTAGAAGATTCAGTTGAAATCGATCAATAATTCTCAATTAATTTTGAAGTAAGAGTCTTAGGGACTAAATTGTAAGAATAACACAATATCAAAAAAATATCCATATTATAGAGCTATCTGTAAATTTACAAAATTAAGCATCTAAAATCTCAAGTATGTATGTTTTCAAAGCATTTTTATAACCTATTGGACTTCAATTGTATTACTTAAAACTTAGGACTAAATTGAAATGTTAGAAAATCAACTATAATGGACAATGTGCCACGTTACGATGACACGATTTACCACGTCACAATGTGATCTAAAGGAAGCCCCTCGTCTCGATGATGCGACATAGGGCATCCCAACGCCGATCCCTTGTGATGACACGATTTACCACGTCACAATGTGATCTAAAGGAGGCCCCTCATCTCGATGATGCGACATAGGGCATCCCAACGCCGATCCCTTGTCGTAACTACATTTGGACGTCGTAGTGACATCGTCTGCAATTTCTACAGAAATAGCCTAGTAACCTTCAAATTTTAAATTTGGTCACTACCAAACATACCATTTCGTGCATTTTGGCCTATTTCTCATTTCTAACTAGTCATCTTCCCTACAAACGCCATTTAGAACATGCTCAAACCTTTTCATCACTTTATAGCTATGTTTCATGCAATTTTAACACATAAACTTCAACAAAACAAGTCATGCATCCTCAACATTAACCACAAACATACAAATAACGAAAACCCAATGTTTAAAGTCCTTATCAACAGTCCAAAAATCTAACCCCACATAACAGCCCACATTGCCATTATTTAAAATTCCAAAACCATTATTATGTACTCAACACTTATGCCTTGTAGGGATCACCCCACTTGCCCACTTCACACTCCTCGGAAGCACTATTTCTCTGCAAAACATTTGAAACACAAGTGTGAGCTTTACTAAGCCCATTGGATGCTCAAGAATGTCACAATGAAACACATTATAAAAGGTTAAACAAAAGCATGCTAAAGACAATCATTCATGACACTTTTAAGCATAATCAAACATTTCAATAATGATATGTTGACTTCTTGAGACTTATGAAACATGTATGTGAACACAATACATTGGACAGATCTCCTTATATCGTCTCACTATGACTAGTCTATCATATCCCTATCAAAGTGTAGCATAAAGCTAACACTCTCCAACACACCAAACATGTCCAATGAATGGAGTCATTGCTCAACATTTCCTTATTTCTCCAACATGTCTCGAGCCTCAATGTCTATCTACCAAACATATGTGTGAGTACTCAAATCCTATGGCATGCCAACTCTATCCAATGGTTTATTTATTGTTTTATGTACCTTTTTAACTATTCATGTTCATCATATACACATCACTATCACACTCACATAACATGTTTGCCATATACACTAATGATGCACTACATGTGCCAACACAATGCTCAATGAGCCACAATCCATTTAGTTCAAATAGATGTGCATAAAACCAGTAAATCAAATATCATTTATTGACATAATCACATATCATTTATTGTATTAACTCATCATGGATCACATCTCACATCATCTACGCACTATTTGCAAAATAAGACAAGAATGAGTAAGAAGGCTTACACTCGAAACTTAAAATAAATGTTTAAGCAACCCTAATCCCCTGATTAACTTAGTGAAATGTGCTTACAAGCGGCAACTCTAGACCACTTATCATTTCCCCTTTCGCATGCTTGCCTAAAGCTTAAACTAACTTTTTTTTGCCATTCGCCTTATTCGAAGAAGGCTCCAATGAATCCAAAACTTTACAGACACAATAAACACAAAACAACATGGCCATTAACAGCCACAAACACATCAGGATCTCAACAAAAGCGTAGATCCAAACTACCCTCTCATAAACCGAAGATTTGACTTGATTTATCGAAATCTTGGATTTCTTGATCAATTCTTCTTGTTATTTCTTAAACTTGATTCTAAACATCTTGTTAACCATTTTAGGATAAATCCTAACCACTTAGAGCACTTAAAATATCATATTCAAGTTTTCCAAAAAAGTCATCACATGAACATTTAAGAGGAAAAATCATTAAATCTTTAAAATATCGTAATGATTTGTTAAAATAAGATTAGAAACCTTCATATCAAAATAAGATAAAAAAATGTTTAGACATAGAGGTTGAACTTAGGAATCCGGATTTCACCATCTTAGAGCTCAATTTCGACTTAAATCATCATATCTTTAGAAATCTCATTTTAAAAGATCAAAGCTTGACTTGAAAAAGCAAAATGCATAGAAATAAAATCAAGAAACAAAATCTCACCTTGCTTAGAGAAGAGAAACAAATTAGAGCTTGAATTTCTCTAAAATCCTTTAGAAAAGAATGAGAAATTTGATAAAGATTTTGATAGTTTCTTGAAAATGAGAGGAAATTAAGTGTTCGGGAGAGAAAAAATCGAGGAGGTTAGTTTTTTTTGCAAATTTCAAATGGGAAGCATGGAGGTAAGAAAAACGTGGTTGGTTTTAAGCTGCAGATATTTAAAAAAAAAAAAAACTGATTTTTAAAACTTTGGTAAAAAAATTTTGGGCAACTCCCAAGTTTGACCCATTGACAGATTAATCATCTTTTAATTAAAACCCTTTCTCTTAATATTTTTTAAAAATTAAATTTAGTTCTAAAACCTATTTTAACAAAAATGATTTCCTGCCTCCTGATTCCATTTTTCCGAACCTAATTTTAGGCTACAATTTTAAAATTAATTCCAAGATCCAGATCAAATACCCGATTCACTAACTTGAATATATTAAACCGAATTTTGAGATATAACAGACATTTTATCAAGGAGAAACTACACTGTGGCCTGATATGCACCCCATTCATTTCAACCAAGGATCAATCGGCATACGTACTCACAAGAGGACTGACAAGCACTGTGTTTGAAGATATTATTAGCAAGCTTAGGATGGAAAATATCCATTCACCAACTTGAAGGGTAGTGTGAATAGCTATGACATATTGCATAATTATATCATAATTCTGATATTAATTAGCACAATATTACAAAATCATTTATGTATAGCCTTTATATAACCTAGTCTAAAATTTAAGCTTTTTCCCTACTCTTTTTCTTCTCCTTATGGTGCTGCAACAGCAGCAGTTTTCTTTTTAACAATTCAAAATCTTAAATTTCAAATATGTTAGTTCTCGAACAAAAAATTTAAAAATAATGAATTCATAAAATTTGAAGTTTCAATTTTGAAATCCAAATTTTAGTCCTCATAAGCTAAATAGAGAAATGTATTTTAACCTTTTTTTTTCATTTTACTTTCTATGCTAGATAAGAATAATCAAATCTGGTATAGACAAAAGAATAATGAAATTTGAATTAAGAAATTACTAATAATAATAAAAATTATTTTATTTGTAAACCACTTTAAGTAAATAATACAAAATCACATTAGCTTGGGAGGAGTCACATACAGCACAAGCTAAGATTTCAGTAAAAAGAAAAAAGAAAATAGTAGTGCCATGCATGGAGAATCCATTTCTAACACTTCCCTATTTTCCTAACACAATTTCTACAGACTTGATGCTGGGCATATTGGTAAGGCGCAGAATTCTTCCTCCCAGAAACATGCCAACCATCTGCTGTATAGCTACCAAATTTTCAGATGATACACCATTAACACAAAATCATCTGAACATACCATTAATTCGCCTCTGCTAATTTCAAACGCGGAACGATATTCATTGACTGGAGTTCCTGGTAAAATGCCATGAAATGGGAAGAATGTTAACCGACAAAAGTCAAAACAAAGAACTGATGAATGCATAAAAATGTAGACAAGGAACAAAGCATTCAATGCCATTGAACTGAATATGAATGAAAAACCAGAAGGCATACAAGAAAAGTAAACTAAAGCTTTTATATCCAAGAAGCATATGCAGTTTTGATAAGCTTTACTAATGAAATATAGCTAAGTCATGAATATATTACAGCACCTAGAATAACGAGAGCAAACAACAAACTTAAGAAAACCAACTCGTTATCCAAATATCTGAAACTTTATACAATCGCTACTAAAGTTCAAAACTAAGGCACTGAAAATAAAGTCAAATATCTTTTCTTATTAAATGTCACATGAAACGGGAAACTGTAAAATAAACAGAGAGAACATGGAGAGAAGAATTTGGAGACTGCAATTTCAAACAAATTAAAATGTAGGGCAGAAATCTTAAGTACACACAAGTCATTTAACTTTTCTATTTCCATCCTTTTGGCTGAGGACTTGAATCTGAAGCCTTTTGTATTTCGATGTTTTTAGAAGATAGTAAATAACATGGACAATGACAGGTCAGGTGCGTTGTAATTTCTACTAAGAACAAGGAAAAATGGTTGGTAAAGTAAAGAGCTATCTGCCCCTTTAACCGAGACAGGAGGATGAGATACTATGTTGCTCTAACTCTTTATTTTCTTTTAAATACCCCATTTCCAAGGCATATCTGGTTATGGATAAGAGCATATGACACCCTCCTAAGGCCCTCCAAATACCATGAAAAAACTTTGAAAAAGTTGAACATACAAAAACCAGCACATACCCGTATGCAACACTTATATCAGAGTCCGAGTGACAGAAGAAACCTTTCAACTACAAGTGCTCGGTAGGAGTGGGACTAACAAGTCCCATGCTAAACCGTAAGAATCAACATGCAGTATAGGAATGGTGATTCTCAGAAAACAAATTACATTAGAGGCCTAATTAATACTCCTATGACCAAATTAAAATGTCACAGTTAACTTTCTTTACACAATTTTTAAACTTTGACCGAAATTTTATATGAAATATTTTAATTAATTAAAATTTAAAAAACATATATCTAAAAACTATTTAATTCAAAGTGTTGAAACTATTTTCTTTTAGATGTTATCAATAATAAATTTCAAATAATGAGTCAAAGTTCAAAATTTTCGAACAACAAAAGTGAAAAGTTGACTATTTTATTAGAACCAAGTGAGTATTAATTTAAAAATCAAATTTCAATAAGCATCCAATTTTAAGTGAAATTGTTTATTTTATTTGATCAGGTCCTAGTGCAATACCGTCACAGATAATTCAAACACGTCATCTGTATAACCTAAATGTTTACCGAATCTACCTGGATTAAAAGCTTGCAAGCATATGGTAGTTGCATAGTTGAAACATCATCTCCATTTTTACATGAAGAACAAATCCCTGTTTTCAGCTTATGGCTGTAGTATCCTAACAATCCACATTTTCTGCAAACCTGTATCCAAAGTAGGTTATTATCAGATCAAAGCTGATTATGCTCAATACCTCAGAAATAGAAGTGTAAAACGAAAGCACCCTACTTCACCATTGCCAGAAAATTGTGGATAAATAACAGGTAATGATTCATTCAATGTTAAGAAATATGAAAATAGCTATTCTTGAACTGAACTACAATGTTTCATATGAGCAAACTTCAACGAGAATTTACTCTAGGTTTTTCCGATTGGGAAAAGCACAAAACCTTTGCAACCTGTGGTCATAAGAGACTAGATGTAATTTAAGCAAGCAAGAAGGCCCTATTTTCAATAGCCATTTCCAGGAGTGATTTGATGCTGGATTACTTCTCAAGTGAACGTGTGGAAAATATTACGATATACACTATATACCTCAAGCATTATTTTTGCTGCTATTTCTTTAGCAGTACAATGCAGCATTGTTTTATATTCCACTGCTTGAGAATTCTAAACAAATTGTGAACAGTATGTGCATGTAAAAATTGATATCTTAAAGCATAATCAGATACCTGGACTTCAAAAGGATCGCTGGATACCATCAGGCGCTCAAAAATCAACATACTGGCACCATAAGCAATTAGACAATCACGTTCCATTTCACCTACTCGTAACCCTGTGGAGAAAACATACATAAGTGCACACTTATTAGAACAAATAATACTTCTTAAGGTAAAAAGTAATGACAGCAAAAATCATCTAACTGTAAGAAAATAACCTCCTTTTCGAGCTCTCCCTTCTGTAGGCTGTCTAGTAAGCATAACTCGAGGCCCATTACCTCTAGCATGCATTTTATCAAGGACCTAATAGGCATATCATATTTAGAAAGGAAAATATGCAAGTATTAGACAACCATCAAGCAAGCTAGATAAACATAAAATCAAATATGTATTTAGCCGTGATAACACATTAACCGATCAAAGTAATATAGCAAAATAAAAAAAGCTTCTCGTGAGGTCCTATTGAGATCAAGGCACCCACCCCCACCCCCAACTTGCCTAGAATAGACATAAATACAAGAATAGAAAATGCAAGAAGATATCTGATATGAGAGAAAATGAACAGGCTAGTTTTGAAGAACAGAACTAAAGTCGCTGCTTTAAAACAAAAGCGAGGATAGACAGCTATTTGAAATGGTATTCAAACATTACCACTTAGCTTGGTATAAATGGTATCCATTTTACTTATTTTTATCCAAAAAGAGGGAGACGAGAAGGAGAAAGAAATCAGAGAGGAATTTTGGTTGTTCCATGGCTTCAGTTACTCTTCGACTTGAGTATCTAGCAATCCATAAGAGATTTTTTCAAGAACTTAAGGAAAAGGTTAAATGTTCCTGTATAAAAAACTTGAATTTGTTTCCTTTTTTTCTCCTTTTTGATTGGAAATTATGAACAATTCGGCACATAAAACTTCATATTTAGATTTAATTCTTTGGTCAAAGAAAGAAATAAAGGGGAGAATAAATGGACCAAAAAATGGAAGTTATGGCAGCTGCTCCATGGACACAGATGGGGTACATGGTGTCACATAAAGTGTTATCCTTAGGATATAACCAAGCACTTTGTACATTATTATGTCTAGGATCATGGCAGCACAAAAACTAAGGCAGTTATGCCAACAGCCCTAAGTAACCCCTATGTTACTCCAACCCTTCTTTTTTTTTTTTTTTTGTGGAGTACCTATCTCCGACACATATCCTTCATCGATATAGGGATATGATCCTTCAAGGACTCTTGAAATAAATGGAAACCTCAAAAAGATTAACATATGCATCTCGTGTCCCAGAATCCAACGATCAGTTTGTACAGAGTACAAAAGAAAATAACCATAAAATTTTTTTGTTGTGATTCAAGTTTAACTCAATAAAGATGTACATTAGAATAAAGAAATGAAAGCTGACCATATGCTTTAACTTCTGGTAGTAAATTGGTCCCATAAAAATATATGCTTGCAGCGGACAACCAGTGATACCTGAAGAAAATTTGCAGATGTCAGGATTATATCATTTTAAGAACCTAAATCAGAATAATGAATATCTAAAACAGAGAATAAGTTTCCAGCCTCTCGATGAATTATCCAAGGTCACAAATCAATCTGGGAAGATGCGTTAAAAAGCAATAGAGAACAATAAAATTAATGGTAAAAGTTACATTTCATTCCTATGTTCTCCAACTCCTTATTTTGCAGTAACTGTGACTGACACGCATGCTGGACGAATATCAGGACATGCATATAGAGATATGAACCCCCAAGAACCCACCAAGTACATGGAAAATTTGGAAAAAGTTCAAACATACACATAGGACTTCTGCCTGATACTCACAAACGAGTTTGAGTAACATAACTTTATTCCGATTTCCATCTGATTATGATATATTATCTTCAGTACTCCATCCTTTTAAATTCAGAGGCAAAAATCCTCAGGAATTGATCATTTCAGATTCTACTAAGTGCGTTTTAGTTACCAAAAAGTTCAAATGAAGGACCTAAAATATGAATTATATAATGATATCACTGTTCTACATACAATCCTATGCACGACGATTGAAAGGGAATTTCACATTCTTTGAAGGTGAAAAGCCTGGTTTTAGAAAACCAAATAGTTGCATTTTCTAGGCCCCCCCTCTCTAATCTCCAGTTACTTCAATCCTAAATTCTGTTTTATTCTTTTGTGTATATCACCTATAATCAGACAGGCATCAATATTGGTAAGCAATAATAAATTCAGTCATATTGATATTGTACCATAACTTACTGTCAGTTTAATTGTCAGTAATACTGAAACAGATTAATCCACATCATTCAAGACGGGTGTCAATAAAGATAGGTTCTTAACACTTATTCTCTAGCAATGCATCCAATATATTTGTGACCTCTTAAAATAATGAGTTTGAAACTCTAGTTCCTTTATTATATAAGTGTAGACATATTCCAGATGCATCATTTGAAATAGGAAACGTAACTCTAGTAATCTTGACAGCTGCAGTAGGCTTCAACTTTCAAGAAAAGGGGAGAGGGGGAAGGATAGTAAGCAGCAAAACCTGAATAAATGAAGTCCTTGCCGTTGTAGCAAAAACCGTGCTTGACAAGAGTTTCACTGACAAAGATCAAGAGTATATAATAAATTTGCTATGCTAGAAATGAAACGATAGAGAGGAAGGGTCCGGGAAAGGAAGGTAGTAAGTAACCTTATAGTTTCAACCTTATCCGCATGACCACTAGGCTCGCCAAAGGCACTACCATAATGGAACCTACCACATGAAACTCCAGCTTTGCCACCAAGAAGCTCTATCATCTTGCCTACAGTCATTCGACTAACAAAAACAAAAAAGAGCAGTAACATGCATCAAGCAATAAGTTGAAAGATAGCAATGCTAGCAACATAATACAATAATAAAATGAAATTCCATAACATTCTGAACAAGAAGCTTATGATGTGTTGGCAGCATTTTACTTTATGTTGTTTAAATGTATATCCTCTTTCATTGAGGTATGCATAAAAATTATGAGGTCCAGGACAATAGTTGAAGAACCAAAAACCAGACATCAAAACTTGCATCAGAAAACAAATTAAGGTTGCCTAGATTCATAAAATCAACCAGCCACCTCAAGCAAACCAAAATTCAACAAGTGCTTCTTTGATGCTCCAATAAAGTCAAGCACTTAATTTCTCCACATTCCACCCCAAAACAGATCTCTTGTTAGATCCATCTCCCTTCCCATTTGTAAGCATTCACTGTAATCATTTTGTAAGACCAAAAACACTTTTCTTCTTAAGACCCAAATAAGCAAAAACAGTCATTTATTTTTGGTTGTTTATGCATCTTTATTGGACATGTACAGTGATGCTAAATATTACATGCAAAATCATAAGGTAGAGCTCACAAATAACAAGTGATTTATGAAGGTGACCACCAATCCTTTTTTATTTTCCTTTAGGGTAGATCGGGATAGGGAAATCATGCTTAATTTGACCCACAGTGTTATTTAGTAATTAGTTGTTCATGCATCACAACATGTCTCAATGAGAAAAGAAAGTGAGAGAAATAGTAACAAGTGAATGCCTTCTCAGGTGTTTATCAGTCCAAGAAACTGTCTTTTTTAGCCAATAGGAGCTAGAGACAGGGGTGAATGCCTTAGATTCTAGTCATTCAAATCATAAAATTATGACTAAAACAAAAAAATTATTACCTTGGAAAACCATGAGGATTCATAATTAAATCAGGACAAATGCCACGCTCAGAAAAGGGGAAATCTTCCTGTTGAATGATAATACCACAGACACCTTTCTGGCCATGTCTGCTACTAAATTTGTCACCAAGCTGAAAAAAATACATATTACAGGAGCAACAAAAAGAAAACAAGGTCAACCCTGCTTTTCTGAGGAAAAATATTAAAATGATAATGAAGCCAAATCAATATTGCCTACCTCAGGTCTACGAGTATGACGTATTAAAAATTTTATTGATAGACTGCCGTTCCTATCAGTGCTAAGAGAAACTCTATCCACCACACAAGACTCTCCTTCAGGACCTTTGTATGATTGCCTTGCAGGTTTATAGGCACTGCAAATAGAAATTGGTAAAAAACTTTTCATAGCAACACAAAATCAACAAGAGGCTTAGTGAAAAATTAAAATGAATAACTTACCTATCTGGAAGAGAGTCTGAAGATACGCGAGTCCCTCTTGTATGAATAGGGACCTCCTTATTAAGGAGGATATCATTTGGTCTAATAATCTCCCCAGGAGAAGCAATTCCATCATCATCTAATATCTACATAAAGAACTTCACAATTGTAATTTAACGGAAATCATCCCCCCCCCCTCCCCCAAAACAAATCTAATAAAATTAGAAACAGTGATTGCACATAGAAAGTTGCCATGCTAAGTTTCCAAAAATTACTAATAATGAGCTATATTTCCAGATTACTCATTACTTTGAGAGTTGGGATGCATAAAAGAAAAAAAAAAGTTAACTTTTTATATGCAAAGGAATCCACCTGAGGCAAGAAAAAGGGGCTTTCCGAAGGATATTACGAGGTAGCTAGTTCATTTTCACCATTAGAAACTCAAACTGATCGAGCATTAATATTGCCTTACCTCTCTTTGAATATGAAAAGTGTTCTTTGCATAAGGAAAGCACATTAAAAACTCAAAGACAAATGTCCATTATTTACTAGTTGCTAACAGACCAATAAAAACTTTACTTGCATTGCATTCTCATTTAAATATAATTTAACTAGTTAAAGATCCTCCATATACATGGAAATTTTCGGAAAAAGTTGAACATACTTGTGTTGAACACATCCACATCCAACGTTTACACCTGAGCTAAAGTAACTTAGTTATAAAGCACATTATAGTAAACCAGACCATTCACGCGTCTAATTGTTTTCTGAGTCAAGATGTGAAACAGTCCTAGAACCCTAGTTATGTTCTGTATGACTGCAGAAAATATATAGCTTCCTCTTTCAACTATTAACAGACCCCTTTAGTAAGAAATAAAAATCCTGAGGGTTCCATTACCCAAGCCATCTCTTTTAATGAAAAAAGTTTCAAAGTGTCTAACTTTAAAAGGTCATCTTTTAAAAGGTAATTTGGAAAAGAAATTATTAAAGTTGCCTTCCAAAATTAATTGTCAACTTGTTATCCACCATATTGAAGGTGGAATTTCACTACCAACAGAATTCTAGATTGCTATAGATCGATATTGGAAGGGGACACAAGTTACGGAAAAAATAGTGAGAAATTACAGAAAAAGAGAAAGATGTAATCTCAACAAACAAATAATTGTTTGAGCAGCATAAGACATGCTTAAAAAACCAGTAATTTGACAATGTGGCAGTTCATTTGTCCAAACAGGAAATGTAGCGAATGCATTACCTGCATTTTCTCTGAACCAGGTCCAGTTCTATGTGGCCTAAGAATTCTGTCTGTTGCACCATTGTCATATTTTTGAATAACATTAGAAGACCTGCTCAACAGAGAACACAGAAGATAATACGTACTTGCTAAGCCATGCAGGATTACAAGCTCTAATCAGAAAAATAAGAAAAGCCCCCATAAGGATGAAAAAGTCGTATACTTTTTCATGACAATACAACGACCAAAACCACGGTCTAGAGAAGACTTGTTCATGACAATTGCATCCTCTATGTCATAACCACTATAACTGATGACTGCAACAGTTGCATTCTGACCAGCTCCAAGCTTATCATATCCGACCTGAAAGCCATGACAGTCAATTTACAGTACAAAATGGTGTGCTCATACGCTACAATATGCAAACTACTGACCAGTTCAATTGTCCTTGTTGTCAATAATGGCCGCTGTGGATACACCAATAGATAAAGTAATGTGTCCATCCGGCACAACTACAGCACAAAAGAGACCACCTCAGCCAGGAATAAAGAAAATTTAGCTAAAAGCATATGGACAGAAGTCTCAAGCTAAACTCAAACATAAAAGATGAAATAGAAAACTTAGAATATCTAGCAGGGAGACATGTGTCACCAAAAATAAAAAACAGAAATATCTTAATGAACTTTTAAGGAGACAGAAATCAACAAATAAAATGCAAACACATAAGGAGACTTGACATTACTGCAGCATTAGGAGAGTAACCGTTATTTTTTAACAACTCTATGCCTCAAATTCTTGAGGCAAAAACCCATCTCAAGTTTAAGATAGATATTTTTCAGAAAACAAAAGCGGAGTTTATATGATAACCGTTATTTTTAACAACTCTATGCCTCAAATTCTTGAGGCAAAAACCCATCTCAAGTTTAAGATAGATATTTTTCAGAAAACAAAAGTGGAGTTTATATGATACGCGAGCATATAACATGCACAGTACAATATCAGATTATGGAAAACAGTGAATGCTTGTATTAGACCGACAAAACCTTCATAAATTTCTTCTTGAATTCAAGAAACTGAATTACGTATTTGAGTGGAATACAAGGACTCTTTTAGAAAGAAAAATATATATTAACAGAATACTGAATAATACGACTTGCCTGGTTATATGCAATATTTCCCATTGCTTGCTTCCCCATTGCACACTACAAATACAGAAACATTTAGAGAGGGTAAGAGCAAAGTTACAGTCCAGAACTATGTCAAGTTCAAGATATCAGAAAGTGATGTAAAAAACCTGATAGGTATTTCTTGGTGATTGATTATGATGAGGATAGGGAATCAACCCCGCAATAACACCTAAAATTGTGAAAGGCTCTATCTCGATATGGGTTGTTTCAGGTGTTGCCTCTCCCTCATACAAAGCAATCTAAACAGATAATCATGTTGTCAAAATTAAAGTATCTATAAATTGAAGCAGCCAGATGAAAAACCTCTAAAACATTAGGTTAAACAAACCAGAGCATTGTTCTCCTCGTTGACGTCAAGATACTCAATCAATCCATCACTTAAAAAGTCATCAAAAGTACGCACTCCATCCTTAATAAGCACAAAACTTATAATTAAATTTTAAACAAGATTAATCTCTTTGGATAAATAGGAAACATAACTCTTACCAACAACTCCTTCATATGGTGTTCTTTGATCCTTGATATTCCCTTGTCAGCTATTACCAATGGTCGACAAACTCGACCCCCATCAGAAGCAATGTAAACACACCGCTGATCAATATTTTTAAATCTCAAGGATCAGTAAAAATTTAAAATAAAAGAAAAAAATACAGTACACAGGAGCGATGAAAACCACTAGTCACATCTGCATTCTAGTCTAATTTCAACATAATCATAGAAAACAAATACAACCAAATATGGAGACAGCAATGTGCTGGTTCAAAAGGGATTAGATTAGAACATGCTCGATGAAAACCACTAGTCACATCTGCACTCTAGTCCAATTTCAACATGATCATAGAAAACGAATAGAACCAGATATGGAGACAGCAACACAACTCTTTGAAAGGGATTAGAATAGAACATGCACTCAGTGGGATTCAGCATTAATTCGTATGTGTGGATGTATGCATGCATATTAATTAATGATGTGAAGAACCTGGCCTTTGGAAAGGAAATCATCCATAAATTTGTTTTTATGTGGGTCAAGCTTCATGACTTCTTTCCCAAAATAATCTTTTTATCTCATCTTCTCCATTGGAGCCAGTTTTGGAGCAATTGTCAATATTTCAGATTAACCATATACCCCACAGTTTCGCCGAATAGAATCTCACCACTTATTTAATGTGATAAAAGTATTTATCTTCTACACATTGTACGGTATATTTGTTATCTATTAGACTCCACATGACAGGTGAGGATTTAAACATCTATTGAGGTGCCATTTATTTCAAATTCCTGAAATAACCCTCTTAAACGTATTTATTTAGAAAATTACAAAATACACGGACATACACATGAATACCAACAAATATCTGAATACAACTGACAAGGCGACCAGAAATTTAATAAAGATGCTTCTATAAGGGACAATATGAAAGTGAGAAAGAGATCAACCAGACTTGTTTCAGCTAAATATTCAAAATAGTACCTGCAGCTCAAAGGATTCTCTTCAACCCACCCTTACATCAGATTTTGGAAGGATAAGGGAGTTACAGAACTATATCCCATAAAACAAAAATTAATAATTCACTATACAAGATTGAAGTGGTTTAAGGGAGAAAATAGCACTGAATAAAAGAGCTGAACAGACAAATAGGCAAGATGGAACTCTAGAAAACTTAGGGTTATAGAAAACCTCTGGATTTAGTATTAATTCAAAGAAAATAATAAGAATAATAATCTGGCTGTAAATATTTTACAGCTTATTTATAGTAAAACTCGTACAATGCTACCTTCTAGTAGATTATTTAAACTAGAACTCTTACTAAGAGTCCTATCCAAATCACACAGAGTCTTAGCCTAATCAAATAACTCATTAAATATTTAATGAAATAATTTTTAATACAAATAGACTCCTATAACAAAAATAAAATAGTAAATAATTAACTAATTTAGATGCTCCTGCATCAAAGATTTTCCAAGAAGTATATGATAATGAACACATTATTTACATGTTCACATTATATTCCATTTCCTTGAAAACGGAGCTAACCACGGGATCAACATTGGACATGACTCTTTACATTAGTTGTTGGATCAGCAACTAGTTACACTTACTGCACCATACATGCTTGTAAAACACACAATATATGAGTATAGCGCACAACTGGATGATTGTTAGATCCAAAACCAACAGAGACGATTGCAAATAAATAATCTATCTTTATACACGAGCAAACATTACAGGTTTGATTCCAAACATGAACTACAATCATAATTCTGGTGTAAAGCAAAGATAAATCTACAAGCTGATCTAGACCTTAGCATGAGTGTAAGGGTTATTAAGACTAGACAGCATGATTATGCAAACTGAAAGAAAAGGTATATAATCACATGCAAAATAGTTACATAGCTTTTAAGTGGAAGAATATTTTACCTGCTTCTCATTTACGAAGACGCTCACAAACTCGCCAACTTTGCCAGCTCTTCGCAGCTTTCTCAGAGCATTAGCAAAATGCTACATAAAGGGGAGACAATATTACTGAACTAGTTGGACAAAGTTAATAAACATATGCATATATTTTACAAAACAAATATGCATGTCTAGGAATTGAAAAACGACAAGGAAGTTCCTAATTTTTTTAATTTCTGAATATAAGATAATTGTTAAAAGACTTAAAAGAAAATATTATTTTTATCAAGAAGCGGGTTGAACAAAATAGAGAAGTTCATCAAATGCTAAAGGAAGCCTTCCAACCTGAAAAAGAGCTGCCATATAATGAGGATACGACCAAGTATTTCGCCCTAATGAGTAAGGCAATAAACATGCTATCATTCCAAAGCAGAAGGGCCCAGAATTTCAAACAAACAAGCACTAACAACATTAATTTATCCTTATTAACTTACAAAGATACTAGTTGGGAAAAAATGTAAGGAAGGACACGAAAAAACAGTAACATTTATGCACTAGTGTATAACAGTGATTTAATGCAAGTAGATACAATTACAGAAGTAGCAAGGATGAACTTGTAATCTCAACACTTTTTGAAGGGTATACCTTTAAATCAAGCACAAAAAGAAACATTACATAGGTAAAAGACAGCAAAGTGATTGAGATTAAAGTTGACTGAGCTGCCTTTGCATATTAATACATAAATTTCTACTGATGAAGTCCTTTTATCACCATCTTATTTTTCATTTTTCTTTTTCCAAGCATCAAAGGGCAAAACAATCTGTCCAACAGTCTAGACCAGTTTTGAATTATATTTCAGTTTAATTGAATAACTTCCAAATTTGGATATCAATTGTTTTAGGCTTCAAAGGAACACTAGAAGCACCTGTGGCCTTCTATGTTTGCCAAGAATGAGCCCGTTCAACATAACCAGGAATGAATTTGGCGTATGAAGCTCTTCTCCAGATAGTAGCTCCAAGTCCTCAACACCCAAGCAATAACACTGTAATTGAAAAAGAATACAATGATTTTGAAATGAAAACATAGGCAAAATAATGATAGCACTAGGCATATTGATAAGGACTAAGTAGTATCAAAAAATAGATGAGGACTAAAAATTGGTTGCATCCTTTCAGTTTGAGATGCAAAATAACTCTTTTCTTTGAGTTTGTTCTAAATTTAGTTACAAACAAGTTGCAGTAAAATATCTAACCAAATATAAAACATATGTAATTGAATTAATTAATTAAATTTTAATATCTTTCAAAATTATAATCATATAATAAAATCAAATGAACAAAACAATTTCAGATTGTAAAATAAAATGTCAACAAGAATACTGAATTTTTCTGATCAAAGAATAAAAACAAGAGATTTAAATGCAATATGATAGCCATGTATTAACCTTGTATGAACAATCATGATGTTTATTTTCTAATTCAAGCTATTGATTGAATATTACGCTAACAAACCAAATGTGTGAAAAGACTTGATACTTATTACTAATTTTAGTTTTACTCAATTTAGATCCCCAATACTTCATTCTTTTGAAGTGAACTTCTCTTCCTTTAAATATCCAGGTGCTTCTTTCGAATTTCTTTCCTCTTTTTGCTTTCTTCTTGAACCATTCTAGTTCTTTTCTGATCAAATCTCCCCTTTTATATATGGAGCATTTAACTTCATAAGTGGGGTTTTAAAAAGTCAAAAATACACATCAAATCGCTTTTGGTTCTTTTCTCATAGTAAATACTACACAAGCAAGTTCTCTACTTCATAGTATTTTTTTTTTCTCATATTATTTCAAGAAATACATATTGATCCTCAGAAAGAAATTTGTTTTTCCTTATATCAAATTTCTTTAAGCTATGCAGATATTTTCTATTTTGATTAGAAATCACTCAATGTGATGAAACTATAAATAAATTAACCACCCTGAAAATAGATAAGTTCACATTAAGGAACATAGAGGCTCCATGTGGTTAGAGTTGATGAATTACTAAAAAACTGAATCAAACCAAAAACACCTGTAATACTTGATAGTATAGTATCTTGTTACCCAATGGATTTCCATTAGCAAACCGAACTTTTATATTTTAGAACCAAAGACTGTTTGATATCAACGGGAAGTATCTCCTCACTATTTACTTTAGACTTATGCTATTACTATGACAATGACTTCACAAACAAAAGCAATTTCAAATGAATAAGTGCATACCAAAGAAACCAATGGACCCTCATCCTCGTCAGTAGTAACATGAGTCATTAAAGCCAAGTTTTTAACCAGACCACAAGCTTCACCTTCTGGAGTATCACAAGGGCAAAGCATTCCCCACTAGAGAAAATTAAAAAGAAAAGAATAAAAGAAAAAAAAATAAGCAGATTGAAAAAACTTAAGTAACTATTACTGAATAATCCATGTTGCTGTATTTTGAATGAATCCAGAGACATCACACTCACCTGACTAGGTTGTAAGGCCCTCGGTCCACTTACTTTCCGAGATTTCTCAAACTGCGGTGAGACTTTTGTCATAAAGCCCAGAGTTCCAATAAAGGACAACCTTGCCAAGACCTATCAGTGAAAGATTTTCCATCAATTGAGATTGTACCAAGAACATACGGGAGAAAAAAGGATAAATAATAACCAATTGAGAGGATGATAGATACCTGTGTCATGCCTTTTCTGTGCATTCTGAACCGCTGGATATCAAAGTTTCCAGTAGAAAGGGTCCTTTCAAGCCCTGCAGTGATGAACTCCATACGACGCAAAAACTACAAATTTAAATAAAAAAAGGTTACAATGGATTGAGAAATTAAAATGTAAAACTGGAAAACAGATCTAAAAGAAAAAAAGAACAAATCAGTGCAAAATAAAATGAAAATGGAGATTAAAGCATATATTTATATGTAGAACCAGCTTTTACAGGTTTTTGTTTTCTTTTCTTTTTAAGCTTTTACATTTTCAATCCAACAAGAACTGTCTCATGGAACCTAGGAGTTCCTAAATGCTAAATCCTTGGTGGAAGAATGATTCTGTATGCTTCGCGTTAGAGAATATTATGTAAATGTTCTAGCATAATCTTAGGGATTTTTATTTTTTATCTTATTTGATTTCTTTCCTTATGTAACTTGTACAAACTGGTTTACCTTTAAGATGTAAATACAAGTTCTTTTCTTTTAAACTTCATCTGCTCCTATTCTCATAACACTCCTCATAACAGTTAATAATTCATAAATAATAGGAGCAATTTGCATGTATTTACATGTAGAACCAGCTTTTTACAGTTTCTTTCTCTTTTTGAGTTCAAGATTTTATTTTTTTAGTCAAATAAAAAACCTAGGCAGTTCCTAGGTAGAAGAAGGAATATGTATGTTTCTCTTCATAATAGTGAATAATGTATAAATAAGAGGGGCAATTTGCATGGGTGAGATTCCAGTTCTTCATGTCGTTAATATGAAACACCAACAGAACTAGGACTGACTACACAGCCAAGTTAGTTGGTGCTTGCATTGATTCCAGTTCGTTATGCTGTAGATATGAAACCAACTACAACTCAAACTATACAGTCACACTAGTTGGACTTTCAACCAGTTGATACTTGGCTCAGACCATTGTTACTTTGTTAGCACTATGGCAATAACTCAACTGTTCTTCAATGTTTAGCATGTTCAGGTTTTTTAAACAATCTACAGAAGCCTAAGCTGAAAAAAATTATGTGACTCAATGGAGATATTTTCACCATAAAAAATCTTTCTTCACAACCCCAACTCTCCTTGTTAACACCCTCCCCCACATCCTTAACTCCACAGCCACCTACCACCAGTACAAAATAGATTGGCTTTTCCAAATCTGAGATGATAATAGACAGGATTTAAAGCTAAGAAATTCCCAAAACTTTGAAAATCACACTGGGATTGGCAAAAGCGCTTGCCTTGAAAATAGCTATTTTTGCCACTTACCTGAGAAGGGTCTAATGCACTAGATCTGCTGGTCTTTGATAGGACACCATCAATCGACTTCTTAACCTGGGTAAGCGTGGTCTTGAATAGATCCTATTACATTAACAAGTCAATGATTACAGCTGAAAACATTGAGAACTACATAGCAATGTAAATAAGTTTTGAGGAACAAGCAGAATTATGAATAATACCTCAAACAGAAGAGAGATCAATTGTCCTGATAGCTCAAGACGCTTGTTCCCCACATAATCCTACAAAATAAAGGAAACCATTTAAAGACCTCGCACAAGTAAGCTTGCATATATCAGACTGTAAAATGTCCATCAATTTTCATGCTTCCACAAGCTCTTCAAACGCCTGAATAGCTAGCACCTATGACACAGCACAACACCTCATTTGCCTTGGAAAGATAAACATGGAAAAAGGACTATAACAATAAATTGCAGCAAACTTGTCTGATGGATGACCTTGGTTTATCTTAAAGGCACGAGTCTTTCTCTTCACTCAGGGGTGACCATGGTTAGAATAGAAAATTGTTATAGAGCACTTTGACCGGAAGGACTAAACATAGTAGCAACTTTGGAGTTTTAAATGAGTGGATTGGCATGGGTTTAATAGGATAGAGCTTCTAGTGCTGTTTTTCTGGATGAACTAGCATTTAAGCAATGGAGTTCTTGTTGTTTGCTTCCGAGTACTTTCTTAGTTATATAGCTACATAATAAGGGTAACTATCAGTTCACACTAGTAGTGACTTCACATTTGCCAAAAGCTAAAAAAGAGAAGGGTATTTACCTAAAAATCATTGAGTTTGACTGTAATTACACTCAAGTACATGAGCACGGAAAACTAACAACCCATAGAAATTGTGCTAACATTAGTAACAGAGTTTGGAATTACTAAATGCCCATTTCTGGAATTAAAATTGTTGTTTGAATGGATACAAGCAAAAGAATACTTTTGCAAGAGATTTAAAGAGGCAATTTCACCACTTTCAAGCAAAAGAATATCAGAATTCAGAGTCAAACAGTACAAATATAAGAAACCGTATGAACAACTTTACTTGAAATCAAAAGGCATAAACAGAAATTAAATTGGAGGATTGCAAGGCTGCCCAGCAAACAGTATCAAAAGATAGTTTTGAAGGAATTTCCATCAATGTCAGTCGAAAAGAGAGGACTTTGGTTTGGTTGTACTAGTGGGTAATTTCTTTTGTCTCCAGGTAGTCGTTCATCCTATTGATGCAAACACCAAATTTTTCTTCTCCCTTGCTTGGCCTTTTTTCCCCAAAAGTCTGAAGATCTTTAAATTGAAGAGCATTCACTTTTGGGTAGAGGCAAATGTACTATTGTTTTCTTTGGAGAATTTTATCAAACAATTTCCACACAGACCACTAGATTAATCTCAGCATCTAGCATTACCATTAATCAAAGGTATTTTCATCATCATTTTCCATGTCATCATTCTAACGGAAGCCTACAGAATTCTAATGATTGGACTATATTAAAATGTAAAAGGTATTTCTTTATGATGGAACATAATTTTTCCAATTAATGACTGAGTGTAATATCTTCAACCTAAGGGTTCCAGGGTAATTTACTGAAAGGAAACATTTTCAACCATATGAATAGCTACCTTGTCATCCATAGCATCCTTATTTAAGATTGCTTCCATCATCCTTCTCAGCATTACCGCAACATACAAACATTTTGGACGAAAATTATTGCAGCGCACCTAAAAGGAGAAAATTAAATGCAAAACAATTGTTGATGCCAAAATACTGTCATTTGAGAACTAAAACAAAACCTACTGGAACATTGGCAATAAACACATCTCGAAGAATAGAAAAAGCTCTCCCATCCTACAAAAAAACAAAATAATATAGATAAATTGACTCATTAACTTAAATTAGTAAAACAATGCTGGAATCATAGATTTTTTTTTTTTTTTTCATTGCCATTGATGAAAAGCTCTCAATCACATCTACATGTGCAAAAACAGGTATTTATTCAGAGAAAGACTAAAGAGTAAGAAAAACCTGGTCAGATGCCGAACTAGCATATAAAGGCCTTTTTGCCTGCAAAAGGAAGCAATCAGCATGAAAACTTGAACCAATCAGGAGTATTGGCACAAAAATGAAAATGGCATGTATATTAGTACAACAACAATGAATATATAGAAAATGGGAAAACCCACAAACTAAATGATGCAACAACTCTTCAAACAGGCTCCGACTTTAACAAGAAAGCTCTTGGACCAGTAGGTTCAGCTAAAACTACTACTGAACAATGAGCATGAATATAATATAATATAATATAAAGGCCTTTTAGCCTGCAAAAGGAAGCAATCATCATGAAAACTTGAACCAACCAGAATTATTGGCACAAAAATGACAATATACATCGTACAACAACGACTATATAGAAAAGGGAAAACCCACAACCTGAATGATGCATCAACTCTTCAAACAGGCTCTGACTTTAACAAGACAGCTCTCAAAAATAAAAACCCGTAGGTTCAGCTAAAACTACTGCTAAACAATGAACAAGCGCAATTATAAATGTTTGAGTTAATTGTATCTCATAAATTAGTTGATTTCCTAATAAAGAGAAGAAGGGTAAAAGAATAACACCACAAAAAGAAATGGAAACTCCTCAAAAACTACAGAAACCTTCATGGAGTTAAGAAACTCCTTGTAGTCGGGAATGCAAATGGACCAACCATAATGATTGGCTCAAGCTTGATTGTTACCTTAAAAGTAAATTACCAACAGCCAGCAAAATAAGGAGCCTTATGAAAGAATAGAGGCCGTAAGAGTAAAAGCTCAATACTTATGCACCACTTCCTTTCATACTTCAAGACTGACATGATCATTAAGCTGATAAGGCCTCACAGAATTTTCACTTTTAAAACATTGTATAAAAGTAACAAAAACTGCAGATTAGAATTAAAGCAAAACTAACTTATAAACATCTAAATAAGGTTCCATGTGGCCACTGAAATCTAGATATAAAAAGCTAAATTCATAAGTTTTATCACAAAAGTAAGCAAGAGTATTGAACCTTCGTATCAAGGTAGGCCAATGCTTGTTCCTTGGTATATATGCCAATACTTGCACATTCCTAGAAAAGAACAAATAAATAAATTAAAAAAGCATCACTATCCAAAGACAAGAATAACTCCAGAAGCATAAAAAACTCTTAAACAACATCATGACGGCACACATCATGTTACAAGACTGAAATACCAGATGCAGATCATTTTTATGACGCCAATGCTTAATGACTAAATAATAAGATGGCTCACAAAAAGAAATTTGTGAAATTAGTTAATGAGGATTTTGCATGCACTAACTCGCAGCTAAGCAGTAGACTCATTACCAAGTTAGCTAACATCTGATCTAGATAGGAGTTGAACAGGGTTTAATGGAATGCCAAAACTATTAGAAGGTAAGAAAAGATAGATATGTACAAAGTACAGGTTTTAGAATGGAGGTGCTTGTGCAAGATTATAAGAACACAAAAATACTAGAGAGGAAACATTATGGAACACAGAGGAGATATGACGGAAAACTGAATTTCATTTCAGAAATCTAAATTCAGTATAATTACAAACTACATAGCTTTTTATAGTAGAGGGTGGACTTGAGACCTATGTTGCTCCGATCATTCATTTTTGTTGAAGTACCTGTGTTTGACACACATCCAACCATGGGTTTGTCCAATGGCCCCCTAAATACATGGAAATCTTAAAAAATATGAACTGTACCCATGTCAGATACATATCCCTATCCGACACAAACACCCAAGTCCCAATTAACAACGCAGGAAAACTTCTCAATTTTCTTGAGAATCCTTGAGACGGATAAAGAACCTCACCATGATCTGCATAAGATCTCTATAGGAGTTCAGAAATCGAATCCTAATTTCAAGGCTCTTACCTAAGTCATTTTCTATCTCTAGCTTCATTTTTGTAATCCAATCATAAAATTTGCTCTTATATATTGATGCATTCCAGCAAATTGATAAACCATTCAAATGCTCTTCCCTCAACTTCCACTTCATCAATCAAACTATTACTATCCCTTTAATAAGAAATATATACATTTTTAAAGTCCCTATATTCCTTTCATAAGCATTCAAGCTATTTGCAAGCGACTTTTCAGGAAGCTATTTACCATTCTTTTAAATAATACAAATTATGAACAAGTACACACCCTTAACCAAATAGCGTACCTCTATAGAAGGTAAAAGAAGGGCACTGAAACGAGGATCTCTCCCAAGCATCTGCACCACCTCTTGATCACTCTCCATCCCCATTGCTTTCATGACCACCATAATAGGGATCTGTGAGAAAACAATAATCAGCAAAAACTGAAGTCTAGTAATGCAACACTAATAACTCTTCAGGGGGGAAAAGAAAAGAAGAGAAAGTAAGATGCAACAAGACCTTTTTCACAAATTGGTTGAGTAACAAATATATCTTCTCTTTCTCCATCTGAATAACTGTTTTGCTTTTTGTTGCCTCCGAACTGCTTGTCACAGATGCATTTATACTGGGGGCAGATAAAAAAAAGAATCAAGTAGAACTGACATAAATTAGAACAAATAGAAAAAATGAGAAAATTGATAGGAAAGGAAATTACTATAACAAAGCGATAGCTATACTAATACAGCTAAAGATAGATGTATCAACCGAGTAGAATGACAATAAAAAGATTAGTCCCAGGTTGAAACAATAAGTCCATAACAAGACCTTGCTCATCCTATATGCCAAACTGAATGCATAAATACTTTATGCAGAATAAAGCAATATAAAATTTTACATACTAAAATTGCTTTGCATCAATAGAAGTCATTGTTTCCTTCCCAATCCTTCTATGAGCTTCAAAACATATTTCCATCAGGCAGTGATGCTAAATGACCATAAGCTAGACCATTTTAATTGATTATTTGCTAATAAAGTCTCTGATTTTTTTGTAAGTTCATTAGCAAGTAATAAAATACATGACAGATTACATAAAGTCTTCAAGAACCAACTAGACAAACAACAAGACTTTAACCCCCTGCTTTACACTCTTCTAAAACCCACGATAACTATTACAAGCAGAGTTATATATGGAACCAAGGAAATTCTAGTACTGCACACGATAAGAAAGTGGAGGAGTCAATCATTAGCCAGTCAAAAAAAATTGAAAGAACAACTCACTTTCCCTTCTTATCTGCATCAATAATTATCCTGTTCTTGGAGAGTTGTTCCTGTATTAAAATCACCTGAAAGACATTGGCAGAATCATGACATTACAATGATAAGATACTATCAGGAAACAGAACAATAAATATTTGAAAAACAAGAGACTAACAAGAGAAGAGAAAAATAAAATTCAGTTCCAACAAGAAGAATTCAAAAAGAAAAAGTATCAACAAATACAGCTGTCAGTAGGTCTATTTCAGGTAAATCAAACTCGGAATGCGCATAAAAAAGAGCCTGGGTGAAGAAAAGTACTTAAAGTGAAAAGACAAAAACAATCATAACTCCAAGAACCATGATATGAATTATTCTTAAAGCAACAAAATTTTACATGTACTATTCTTATTCGATTTTGAAGTTATCTTCCAATCATTGAAATGAAAAGGTAAAGAAGAAATTACTTAGGATGAAAAATACCAAATGGATTTAGTGTGTACATTTACATTTGTAACTACATTTATATCATCACTGCATCCAAACAAAATCCTATCAGACAATCCAGACAGAAAGTATCAAGACCATTTGCTGATGGGTCCATTCGAAATACTACATCAAAAGAGGTAGAACTGGAAAAATTAGCATAATACTAATGTCGTACATTTTTATCCACTCAATGTACGATTCACCAGCTACTTTACTACAATTTTCTGGCCCATCATGAATATTAATTGAATATTATGAATGGCAATTGCTGTCAAACTAAAAGCATTTTATAGTGAATGAGCATATTTTGTGGGTGTGTGAAGCAAGTGAAGAACAAAGCAAACAGATATGTATGCAACAAAGATGGTCTGAATTACCTTCTCCGTTCCTTTAATGACAAAATACCCTCCAGGATCAAGAGGACACTCACCTAATATCAAACAATAAAAAATATATATTATAACAAGAAGAAAGTGAGAAAAGCAATGACAATTATTTTGAATTTACTGAATACAGACCAAGCCTCGCAAGTTCGGCTTCATCTTTTCCATGTAACACACAGCAGCAACTCCTTAACATGATGGGCATTCTTCCAATAACAAGATCATTCTGCAGCGAACAGATGTTGTATTACATAAAAGCACCTATCATTCTGCATCATACACACATCATTGAAGCATCTGATGTACCTTTTCTAGTCTAGTTTTCTGCCCATGACTCCCTTGAATGTACTCTATATTAACCAATATCGGTGCAGCATACCTTAAAAATTAACAGCATATTAATAAGACAAAACAGAACAATATGTACCACTCACTATTCCTTTTAAAGCTTCAGTTGTTATAACACCACAAAAATAACAAACTCCAACAATGTCTATATGAAATAGTTGAACCTAGGAAATTACTAATGTATTTAGGAAAAATCATTTGTACATACGTCATTTCCGACAACCGGCACGCATGGGGATTAATTTTTTCAGTAATCCCATCAACAGTCATGGAGGGCTCACCAATTCTAACATCTTTAAACCTGCAAAGCAACACAAATCACAAATGAACTAGATCAGAAAAATAAAATCAAAATTATACCATAGGAAACTTAATTCCTCGTACAGGTAAGTCATAACCAGAACATCAAGGAACAAAATACAAGGCAACCAAACTAATTCATGACAGTAAAACAGCTAAGGCTCCGTGTGGTTGTTATTATCACTAACCCACCACCTGCTTTTTGCTCCCTCAAATGTTACTAAAAAGAAAATTCCTCAAATTTTATTAGAAACGAGCAAATAGTTAAGCCAGAACACATCTGAAATTAACAAATACAAAAAATTAAATAAGTAGTATGTGATCATTCCAAAAGAACCTTTTTTTTATTTATTTTTAATTGTTCAAAAAGATTACATTCTGCTTCTTCTAAAAAATTTATTTTTTAAAAATAAAAACATTTAAATGGTGCCTATACCGGCAAGATGGCAAAATATAATTTATAGCAATCATCACCAAAACATAAACAAAAATGCTTTCAAACCTGAGGTAAATACTAGGGTCAACATCGGATACAACCCGGTCATTGGCACGAACAATCTTCTTTATTCCGGTATTAACGAAATAATTAAATGAATCCAAGTGCTGCTTCACTAACCCTCTAACCTATAATAAGAAACAAAAATGCCCAAAACCCATAATTCAGTTCAAGAATGAAAACATCTTCACATAAAAATAAAAACCAAATTAACAAAAAAATCACCTTTAAAAACTCAGGGAGAAGTTGAAACTTGTCAACAGCAGATTTTATTGGAGCAGCAAGCTTTTGCTTGTCCACTGGTATCTCGGAAACATTTAAGCTAGTGGGTTTTCCCAAGAAAAAAAAAATTAAACACAGAAATCAAACAAAATCAATTTATAATCGTAAAATGATACAAAAATGAAAGAGAAAACCAATACAAAAGCTTACTTCTTGGAGTTGTTATTGAGTATATCTTCTTGCTTAAGACCCATTTTTCATATAGATGAAAATATTGTGCGTTTTCTGGAATTTGATTGATTTTTGCTTAATACAGAAAACAAACCGCCACTGCAGGTGGTTTTGGTTTCTTTTCATTAAAAGACTAAAACCCTTTTAAAAACTTATATAGCATAAGGTTTCAGGTTGTTCTACGGATTTATATTTCTTAGCCTTTTTTTACCCTCAATCTTTAATCTAATATAACATACAAAAGCATCTAATATGTACTTCTAGTTACATTTACCTGTTTTGTTTTTAAAATTTATTAAATACTATATTTTTATATTTTTAAAAATATGTATTTGTTAATTATATAATAATTTGTCTAAATTATAATGAAATTTCATTAATTAATGTAGTAATATAAAAAAAAAGCTTATTTATTAAATATCTATTAAACTTAAAATTTAAAAGATAAGGAAGCGGAATTTTAAAGTTTTAAATTTTGAAAGAGTTAGATAAATTTTGAAATTTTTACTTAAATTTTTTATGTAAAAAAGTAAATTATATATAATTATCATAAACTAGCATTAATATTATTATAAATATAAATATCATTTAATTGTCATTAAGATGAAGAGTATATTCATAAAAAATAAAATAATATGTTTGAGAATGAAACTTTATTTTTTTTTTTCAGGTGGTTTGTTTTATCTGTTTTGTTTTGCTCAATGGTGGTGCCAACCTTCTGGCGAGTTATCTTTTGCCTTTCACAAACCCTCTATTTCTTTTTTCTTTTCATACATTTTATGTATCTTCTCTCTTGTAACACCCTGAACCGATCTAGAAGTTTAAGCCGAATCTGGACGAGTTACACCAACGTATTAAAAATTGATTTCAGCAATTATCCAGAAAATATTCAAAACTTATTTGATTCGTAACACAAAAAAACTTAATAGCGAGTATAAAATCAAAACAGAACAGACCAGAATATCACAAAGGTTGTCATCATGCTAATATAACAGAACGACACAACCCACCAGAACAAGACAAAGCAGAATTGAATAGAGCTACGCAAAGGATGTATATTTATGCAGATGCGGTATTTTTTAAAATCAATCAGAATGTAGATTTATCAAAAAACAGCCTATCCATCTCTGCTGCACACCAAAATAAAGCTTTCCCATAACTCGTCTACCAAATCACACTAACAGATAACTATGGACAGTGCCACCAAAATTTTGTAGTTAAAACTACCAGATCAGATACATGTGGTCAAGCCGCTAAATTGCAACCAAGTTGCCAGAAAAGACTAAAATACTCTAAAATTGTATAACTCATTTTAGTTATAGAAGAACATTTTCTTAATTTCTTAACTAAGTGACTCGGTCGATGGTGACACCAACTTAGTAACACTTAATAAATAGTATAAATAAATATAATATTTAAATATTTAACCTGATGTAGCCAAGGATTGGTAAAAGTATCACAAAACTATTTTTACTATATCCTAGATTGCATTTTAGCCCTTCTACTAAAAATTGGATAAATTAGTCCCTGTACATTAGATGAGTAAGCAAAACAATCGCTCCGTTAAAATTGTATCGTTAAATGTTTGTTTTGGTGTTTATATACAAGGTATTATAACAAATTTAATCCTTAAACTTTACACTTGTATTCAATTTAACCCCTTACTCTTTTATTGGAAGTAAAATTTATATTTTTGAAACTAATAAAACTAAAAGGTCAAAAAGGCCTTAGTAAAAAAAAATTTTAAAAATATTTAAGCCTTTTAAAATTTAAAAATTATTACAAAATTATAAAAATTATAAACACAATTTATAAAAAAGTTATAAAATTTTTATAATTATACAATTTCTATTCAAAAATAACAATACTGACCCAATAAAAGAGTAGAGTCAATTTTCTTAAAAATATTATAACCACTAAATTTTAATGGATTGGTATTGTTAATTTTTAATAAAAAATTATAATATTAAAATTTTTTTTAACTTCTTTTTATAAATTTTGTTTATAATTTTATGATTTTTTAAGTATTTTTTAATTTTTAAAAGGTTTTAATTGATTTGTCTAATTTGTTACTAAAGCCTTTTTGATTCTTTAGTATTATTAGTTTCAAAAAATATTAATTTACTTCCAATAAAAGAGTACGAGTCAAATTGAATAAATGTGTAAAAGTTGAGGGCTAAATTTATTATTTTACTTTATATATAAACAATAAATTTTAACCGATGAATTATTTTACTTACTTATTTAGTGTATGTAGACTAATTTGTGCAATTTTTTCAAAGAATTAAGATGCAATACAAAATATAATAGAGAAAATTTTGTGGTAATACTTATCTTTAGAACTTCACAGTAAAAATGGTGTATATATACAAATATAATAGGCCCAAGCCAATTTTACGGTGAGAAAAGCCCAAATATTAACATGGTTATTGTACAAAGTGGAGAGATATTTTTGGTGAGCAGATCCGTGCGACATACAACCACACCATACGCAACAGTTTATGGACAGCCGAATCCTCACCACAAAATACTCATCACCAGACACCATCACAAACTCCATTAAAACAGCCCCCCACAAATTTCTTTGCTCAGTTTCCTCCAACCCCAGCATGGCATTTGCATCACAGGCAATGATATCAACCAACAGCTGTGCCTTCACTTCCCCAAACTTGTTGTTTTTAAAGAAATGTTCCAAAATTAACAACAAGACCAGGCAATTCCATTTCTTCACTGTTAGAGCTTCTTCTGATGAACCCGATGACTGTAATGAAGAGGAATGTGCACCAGATAAAGAGGTCTCAACATCCCTTTTTTCCAGTAATCTTCTGTTGCATGAATGTGTTTATTTGCTCTTTATTTTCTTTGAGTTAAAAGACTTTTTAGTTTGGGCCAATACTTCTTGTGGTTTAATATTTCTTTTCTTTTGGGAGTTTAGTCCCTTTGATTTATGTAATTACCCTTAAGAGATGAGTATTTGTAGTTGTAACCTCTTCTCCCATCCTCAAATGGAGACCTCCTTTGTAGGAAAAAGAAGATGTCACTTCAATTCTCTTAGTGCTTGTCAATGTTTCCTAAGTTTAGCTCTACCTCTTTAAGTTGTTCATCTGTCTTGCATAAATGACAAAGCAAGTATAGTTTGATATAATTAGGCAATTGATATAGTAGTAAAATAGGTACTTAAATAATTTGATTTGAACAGGTTGGGAAGGTGAGTGTGGAATGGTTGGCTGGGGATAAGACAAAAGTGGTCGGGACATTTCCGCCTCGCCGACGGGGCTGGACCGGCTATGTCGAAAAGGACACCGCGGGGCAGACCAACATTTATTCAATAGAGGTTGGTAGTCTCTAGATCTTTCAATTACCTGCATAACTTATGTTGTAAGCGAAGTGTGTTTTTTTTCCTTCCCTATAGCCTGCAGTTTACGTAGCCGAAAGTGCGATAAGCTCGGGAACCGCCGGTTCTTCAGCGGACGGAGCTGAGAATACTGCTGCAGTTGCTGCCGGATTCGCCCTTATCTTTGTTGCTGCAGCTTCATCTATAGTCCTTCAAGTTGGCAAGAACTCACCTCCGGTAAAGACGGCCGAATATACTGGACCAACACTTAGTTACTACATAAACAAGTTTAAGCCACCGGAAATTATCCAGGCTGCGGCACCGAGTGTGACTGAAACGCCCTCCTCAGAGTTAACAGAAAACTCGGCTCCCGAAATTTCAGACATTCAGGTTCAATCTGAACTTCCACCTGAATCTTCTAGTCTAAGCAGTACTTCATAGGAAACTTTTGGGATCAATCTGTTGTAATGTTCAAATTTTATTTCTTTTGTAGCTCCTGTATTACTATATACATATATATACTGAATAGCTACAATATTTATTCTGGATATGATATCATTCTTACTACTTTAGTCTTGCATCGCTGCAGCTGTTTGATATATTTTCTATAGAGAAAATTTATTGGTTTATAGGAATTACGATATTTATTGGTTTTTATAGAGAAAATTTCCTTTTCTATCGAAAGTAATTAGATCATTTTCTTTCTATGATTTGGTTTGTGTTGTTCGATTCCACACTCGATACGATTTTGTGATACAATGATTGTAGAGAAGGCTTTAATCTCACCGAAGCTTTGCATTTTTCACCCAAGCTTTTTGCTTCAATCAGAGTCTGGTTTTTGTTTGTAAATTCAAGTCTGCCTTTGGTTTTGTGCTTCAAAATCAATTACAGTCTGGATTTTGATGTAGACCACAAGACTTGAATTTACAAAGGCTTTAATCTCATTCCTTCCTGCTTCTTGCTTCAATCATCATCTGGGTTTTTGTTCATTATTTATATAATTTGCAAAACTTGAAATTAGAAAAAGTAGAACCACATAACACAATCCCAAACTTTAGATATTTGATTTTGTTCCATTTTCTGTAAATTCAACAACTAACAAAAACCAGACTATGATTGAAACACAAACTGAGAAAGAGCTTGGCTGAAAAAGGGAAGATTGAAAATGTAAAAAAATTGTCTATGTGAAGGGACCATGTGCTACATAGAAGAATGGATTTATCTAATAATTTCTCCTTAGACGGTATGTAAAATAATTTCTGCAGTTGAATATATAGTAATATATAGAGTATTTTATATCATTAAATATAAATCATATAAATAATTACAGAAGTGTGTAAAACTATAAATTTTACACTATGTAAGTTGATTCCCCTCCTGACAATGGGGTGATTTGACATTTAAGGCTTAAAAGAGATAAAAAAAATAAATGAAGATATAAAATGAATGTATTTTTTTGGACACATTGAAATGCCATATTTTGGAAATGTGTAAATATCAGGCTTAACACTCAGTTTTAACACATTGAAATCCTATATTTTGGGCAATCAATCCTACAGTACTCTTTGGTCATTGTGTTCCCAAGGAAGACAGTTTTCGGTTCGGAATTTGATCGAACACTTTGAGTACATGGTCCATGTCACCAAGTTTATTTATACAAGAACATCAAAGTTCAGTAAAAAAAATGGGTGTTCTTGTTAGGGCTCGGCAACGGATTTGCTTGAGTTGGTCCATGGATTTGCTGTGTAAGAGACTACTTAAACATCAAGGTTCAGTAAACAAAACAAGAAGCTCAGAAGCGCCGTTGACATCGTCTTGGAATCAGACGATTGCGAAGAACCCAATCTTCGCTAGAGCGCAACAATCGTCACAGCTCCATTGAAGGTTGCACCAGCCGGGAATCGAACCCAGGTCTGTACCGTGGCAGGGTACTATTCTACCCCTAGACCACTGGTGCTTGTTGATGGGGAGAAACATTAACAATAAGTTGAATAAAACTCAATGTTAGCTAAATGAAGAAAGATTTTTGAGAAATGTTAGATTATAATTCGATTTGGATAGGTTTGATATTTTTATATTAATTTTTTTGTTTTTAATTTTAAATTTATTTAAATAAAATGAGTTTTTTTATAAAATTTGAATTTTATTCTTAAAAATTCAATTTTTTTCATAAATATTTAAAAAATAATATTTTTCATTTTTTATAAAAATTTAATTTAATTCGATTTTAAGTATTCACGATTAAGGTATGAAATTGTTAATTGTACTCTATTGTTTGTTATGTATAAAATAAATTATTAACTTATGAAATAATTATACAAATTTATAATATTTTGCATAAAAAATAACAACATGATAAAAATTATTCTTTTTTCCAACTTAAATCACGTGCTTGCCGCTAGTTAACTGTCAAAACAGTGGGCAGGATTTGAAGAAATGTAGACTAGAAAGACATTTCTTTTTTCTTAAACGAGCTTAAAAATAAAGAATTGTTATAAAATAAAGAGATAGAGAGAAGAAACAACAGAGAAAATATAAAAGCAATAGAAAATATACTTTATTGATCAAAATAGTAATTACAATGCTTTATCAGAGTCTCTATTTATAGGCATAAGAAGTATAAAAAAAGTAGATATCTAATTCTAATAACTATTAGAATTTAAAGTACATTAAAACTTTATATTGATCATGATGGACATCCACCTAATAATATATTCATAACAAGAATAATATTTTTTAATAATTTTATTGTAAGTTCTGATTATATCTTCTTCTTTTTTTACAAAATGCTTAAAATTATTCATAACTCCTCCGCAATTTATAAGATAATTCGTTTCAGTATACTCGAACTCACGTCATTATGCATTAAGAACAATACCGTTAAGACTCAATCAGCAAAAAGAAAATTAAATATAAAAAAACAGATTTGAAGTGATACCAAATATTTATAGTAAAATATTACAAAGTAAATATGTAAAAAAAATGAATACTACTTGTGAATTAAGTCCTATTAGAATTACAGTATGCATGAGAAAAAAAACCTATTAAAAATATACGAAAATAAATATAAGTAGTTATCCAAAAAAAATATTCTTTAATTATTAATTATAAAAATAATTTTTTTTTTATATAAAGCTGAAATTTGTATTAACTTAGGCCAAAATAAAGTTCAGAACATAAAGAAAAATAAAACCCAAACAAAAAGATCCAACAATTAAAGAACATAAACAAATAAAGAAAAATAAATCGGCCCAAGAGTAGACAAAACCAACTTCAGCATCCGACGGGCGTGCTATAGGACCTGCACTCCAGCTGTAACTGCAATTAATTCCCGTCTTGAAAAACAAAATCCCTGGCAAAATAATTTCCATTAAATGTCCATCATTTCCATTAGAACTTTACTGCAATCCTCCAAAACCTTTCAAAACCGTCATGTCTTGTGCAAAGACCCCTCTTCCCAGCGAACCCCTTCATCTTCCTTCTTTCCTTTCATCTGCATCAGTCTCTTGATTCAGCATTTCTATCCAACCATTTCTTTTATCCCCTTAGAACCTTTCGAATCCTCCCCCCTTTCTTGATCAGAGATCTCAACCCTCAAAAAGCCCCTCCATCTGTCTTCGTTCCGTTCACTCCCTACATTCCCTTGACTCCTATGCAGTTCCGATCATCTCCGCTCTGCCATCATCAGATCAACACCTCCCTCTGACACTCGATGTGAAAGATAAGCATTCTCCCCTCTTATAATTCCTTCACTAGCAATATTGTGTGCAGCATCATTTGCCTCTCTGTTTTGAAAAATAAAAACACAAGATCTGAAATGAGATAACAACTTTTTTGAATCTGCTATATACGCCGCAATCTCAGACCGATCCATGCTTTCTCCTTGCAGTTTTTGAATCACCGCCCTCGAGTCCCCTTCTACATCCACATCACTTATACCAAGGTGAACACCCAAAGCAAGTGCCTGGTAACACGCCAATGCCTCAGCTGCAAAAACTGACGGTATGTTTGTGTTAATAATAGCTTTTGAACAGACAACTTCTGCTTTGCCATTTCTGACTATTATCCCCGAGCATGATACATTCCTTTGTCTATTGAAAGCTGCATCAAAATTTATTTTTAATCTCGACCCTAAAGGGGTTAGCCATCCTTTCGTGTGGACTCTACTCTTTGGTAAGATATGTTTTATCCCATCAAGCTCCTTCAAATAATTAGCAATAAAATCAGCAACTTGACTACCTGTTCTCATATCCCCCTCATGCATGAACTTATTTCTGGCCGTCCAAATCCCCCACAAAGCACATACAAATTTCCGACATATGCCCAGAGAATTTTCTGCAAAAAACCTGCACAACATTTCGGGTAACTCCATATTTTCCTCTAAGATTGGCCATACAATTTCTAATTTCTCCCATATTTCTTTTGCAACAGGCAAACTTTGAATAAATGCTCTCTTGCCTCGGCTTCAATTTGGCACCTTCGACAAATGGAAGATCCCCTTAATCTTCTGTAATATAGATTGCTGTAATTAGGCAGAAAATTGCATGCAATACACCATACTGTAATTTTAATTTTTGAAGGTAGATCAAGATTCCACAGTCGCTTGTAAAACTGTTTAAATCTGTCATGTACTTGAGTCTGTCCATCATTTGTAAGGGCCTTATGTCCGCTTCTCACTGAATATTCCCCCGTTGGCTCTCCACTCCACACAACAAAGTCAGCAAAAGGCCTCATTGGCAGAGGAATACAAAGGATCCTCTCAGCCTCCCGTTCCACAAAGGTATGCAAGATCAAATCTGACTTCCATTTCCTTGTATTACAGTCAATCAAATCTGCAACTTTGACGATATTTTGATTTGTCTCTCGAAACTGATCATTCAACACATTTATCATTTTGACTCGAGACAAGTCTATCATTCCCCTCGTATTACATGACAAAATGTCTCTTTTGAGTAAATTATAAAATTAATTAAAACATAACGTAAATATATTAAAAATAATTAAAATAGTAAAAAAATATTACATTAAAATTCTAAATTATAAAAATTACTAGAAATCTTATCACACATGTATGCATGTGAAAACTACAAATTTAGAATACAGACGTGTGTTTAAAAATAATATACAATAAACAATGAAACGTATGGACAGAGAGTTACACGGCCTGTTCCCACGGTTATGTCCCTAGTCCAGACGGGCGTGTGCCTCTACCACACGGCCGTGTGCCTCCCTTTACAAGGGCGTGTGCCTCAGTCACACAGCCATGTGCTTCTTTCACACCATGTGCCCCTTTCACACTGGCTTTTGACCTCCCACACAGCCTAGGCATTTCCCACACGGCTAGAGCACTCGGGCGTGTGGTCCTAAGACACTTATATTGGTTAGGTGTGCCTTTCTGATCTGAAAATGTGATTGTGCGCTTCAACCTTTGGCTAAGTTTAAACAATGGTAGTTAGGAATTCTGATCTAGTCTTCGGCCTGAGTGTATCTGTGTGACTGTCATGTGAAGTGTTTGAATCTAAATCTGAATCTGTTTTGTTAAGTGTGTGTGCATATCTGTTCTGTCTGAATGTCTAATACTATGTCATTGTTCTGTGAGATTGAATGCATACATGCATTTGCATAAACTGTTTTAGGTTGGGTTGTGAAGAGAAGGGAGACCAATCCTGATCTGATCTAGCAGTTCTACTGCGACTTATACGTACAGCGATTTATCGCATTGTACCGCACATGCTTTAGCTTTGCTACGCACTACTATCTGATCTGGCAATTCAACTGCAACATGTCAGTACAGTGGATTACCGCATTGCACTGTACTGTACGTACGTTAGCTCTGCTGCATACCGTTATCTGATCTGGCAGTTTAAACTGCGACTCCCCTATACAGCGGTCTACCGCATTGCACAGTACAGCATATACGCTAGCTCTGCTGCGTATTATTATCTGAGTGGCTTAGTCCACAAATGTGGTGTGTAGGGTTGGATAGGCCTTCCTATGTCCTAATTGGTGTGATTGGTTGGATGAGCTTTAACAGCTCTTATGAGGTGTGATAGGGGGACGGAGAGGTGTGTTGGCTGGATGGGTGGTTTATATTTTCTGACTGCATTTCATATGCAAATTTTTGTGTGTTCTGTTGTCTGAACAACCCGTGTGTAAGTGTTCTATGTACTTGGTGTGCTCTGTTTTTATTGCGTGCGGGAGTGTTAGGCCCTTGTTTGGTATTTGTTTCTGCTCATGTCTGTAAGTTTGTTACACCGCTAAATTAAATTACGAGATTTTGCCTTTATTCTTGATTTAGACTCACACTAAGCTCGAGTAGCTCACCCCCTCTTAGTGTTTCCATTTCAAGTACCTTTCCTGTTTCTGGCACTGGGCTCGGTATACGGAGGTCTCGGACAGTCTCAGTGGGAAATAAACTATTAGTTTGTGTTTTCAAGTTTCTATCTTGTTATTCAGTTTTGAAATGTGAGGTTTTATAAAACTGTGGTTCAATTCTGTTTTAAGTTTTATTCGTTCTATTCCGTTTATATATATATTTTAACTGCAATTTTTCTGACTGGATTTTAAACGATTAAATGATAGGTTTCAACATGTTAACTTGTTTTGTAAAATTTCACCTACGATCACTTCAGTGATCAGTGTAACATCAAGGATTCGGTCTAAGCTTCTAGGCTAGGTTTAGGGTGTTACAAATGCAAAATCATTCATTTAACATACATAAACACATTCAATCGCCAACCAAAACCTGAAATTCATTTCATCAAGACATAACCAAACTAGTTATGCAATCAAACACCTAAAAACATGTATATTTTTTTTTGATAGAATAAAAACATGTATATTTAACTGCAAATCAAGAGATGAAATTCATCGACCAAAACATTATAGGTCATAAAACTAAAGGTATCAAAACATTAGCTTAACAACTAACCAAAATCAACCTAGGTACATGTCATATGCCCCAACACATATGTACGTACAAAACGAAAACAAGTTGAATTTCGAGTTGAGTTTTCAAGTTGAATGTTTGACGACCTTGAATCTACTCTAACTTTTACCCTAAACTTGCACACGGAAACAAAAATAATTATACGCTGAGTAAAGTAAACTCAATAATGCTAACATAATTCGAATTCAAATATAACATAACTAAAATCCTATAAGCCATTAAATATCAAACATAAACATATAAATCACAAATCATTCAATATCAATATCATTGATATGTATATACCATTAAATCAATAATTCATTATTAATCAATTTTATTTATTACATATAGATACTTGTTTACACAATATAATTTCTGATGCACCCTTATTATATTTGCACCTATTTCATCGGAATCAGACCATGTATCATTCAACATTTATTTTTCATTTTAGTCACACATGTATATACAAATAACAATATCACTTATTATCACATATCGCATTCAATTCATTATTTGGCCCTTATTAATTGACTCGAATTAGATGACGAATACACAAATCAAACCACCAACACACCAATTACACATCGAAGTGTTAGTCAAAAATAAAATACCGATCCCACCAATCACACCAATATAACATGCATAAAGCACTGAATATAACACCTACAAAGTGCTAAATATAACACACATATAGCGCTAAATGTAACATGCATAAGGGGATGAATAAAACACGCATAGAGCGCTAAAACTCCCACCCATCAAACAGACCTTATGACATACCAACTATACCCATAACTCTTTTTGCTAATGTTAACTATGAAAATTTCATTATTAATGTCCATATATCATCAAACAAGCATTTATGTATACAAATCACGTACCAACAACCACAATTCACTTAGTCAGGTATATATGTACCTTTCAAACATAATAATGTTGATTGCTTACTATTTCTGATCACTTAACAAGTCAAGCAAATACATTTAGATATGCAACGAACTCAAATTATGATAGCACAAACCAAATTAACTATTCATCAACAACTTTGCCTTTCCCTTTGCTTTTCGACGTCTCGACGTTGTCTTTAGCTATGTACGTACAATAAATTTGGATATAGGAAATCCATTAATCACACAATTCAAGTACAAAAAAAAAAAATACATTATACACATAAATGCATTTTATTAGATTTAGTTCCAACATACCCTAATATCGGAAACACTCGTTTTTGACAATTTTACCTAATCAAATTTAAATCCGGCTTAATAAATATAGTACATGGACCTCTTAAAATCATTATTTATTATCAACCTCAAAATGTTTATCTTTTACAATTTAATCCCTAATAATTCACAATTAATGAAAGGATTTAAACTTAATTTGATACTTTTTTCCATAAATTTAACATGTTTTTCCATTACCCAACTTAACATTATAAATGCATGAATGGAAGTTTACACTTAATTTCACTAATTTATCAAATTGAATTAATGGGTCCTCAACATCTAACATCTATAACCAAAATTCTATTGAAAATTTAAAAGAAATAACTTACAATTTGTTTAATGAAGATTCGACAATGGTGAGAAATTGAGAGAAAAATTTCCTTTCTCTAGTTTTGTTCATCCTAGCCGAATCTGGAGAAGAGAAATGCCTTTCTTTTTCTTTCCACTATTTACACACACATATATAAAAGGATTAGGAAAGTGTTTAAGTTTAATTAATCTATATTAATCAATTAACATGAAATTATTTATTAATGTTAATCATAGGGGCCAAGTCAAAAAATTTTTTTAGCGGTCGAAATTAAGTTTTAATTTTAATAGCCTATATCTTTATAATTTTTAAATGATTAAATCAAATTTTTATTGGATTAAATCAAATTTTTTTATCATTTTTATGGAGTCAAAGTGTAATTTTAAAATTTTTAAAAGGCCTAAATAGACAATTTTTCATTTTATGAGGGTCGACCCTTCTATTTATTCTAGTTTAATTTCTAACTAGTTCTTTCTCCATTTTCTTAAATTTAAATTTTATTAGTATTTTTTAAAAAAAATTAGTCTCTATACTATTTTTATTAATCGGTTTAATTCAATAACACTTTATTACTCGACCTCTCCGATTCGTAAGTGACTCATAATTATTTTATTTTGAATTATTTACTAACTCAACTCAATTAATCTAGTCTGTAACTGAATGTTACAACATCGTTGAAAACCGGATTGTTACAGGTGACGCGATTGAGAGTGACACTAACTCAGTTAGGGACTTAATAAATAGTAAGTACAGATATACAATGGATAGAAATGATAATTTGTGCATATTAAAACAAAAATGTATAAAATACATTAAAATGAAACTTTAGTTAAGTGATAAATTTAAGGTTTAAGTGATTTAATTAGTGTATGCTCAAATCTCATCATATGTATATTTTAATTAGTTTTTGTTAAAATGAAAAGACTAAAAGACCCTCAAATAATATAAATTTTTAATTACTAAAATACTCTTGAGGAATACATATTTTTAATTATTAAATAACATTTCCATAATTTCTTACATCTACAAAAAAGAATTATATAAATTTAAAAAATATTATTCTAGAATTATTTATATAACTAGTGGTAGAACTAAAAAATTTTTTGGGAGAGCCAAAATTAAATTGTATATTTTACGATAGTAAAAAAGTGTAATTTCATCATTTTAATAGTCTATATTTTTATAATTTTTGAAGGGTAATCAAATTTTTATTATTTTGAGAGAGAAAAATATAATTTTACTATTACTAAATTAAAATTTTATAAATTATAAGAACTTAAATTAAAAATTTACCATTTTAGTAACTAACATTACCGGTCAAACTCTTGAAACTCTTACTCTTAGGGGCGGATATGCATACAAATATGATACACGGATCGATTGTATTCCATATTAATATGGTGATTTTATATAAGTTAATTTCTAATATAATGATTTAATTTTTAAAATATTGAAAAGCATGTCATTAGAAGATTGCAATATACATATTTTCTATTTTAAAAATATGAAAAAAATAATAAATAATAATCATCAAAAGCAAATAAAATAAAATAAATCAGTAAATGTGTAAATGTAAATGGTAATGTATTAAAAGAAGATAAATAATTACACCTAAATTATAGCTTATTGATAGTGTATTTTTTTATTACAAAAATAATTTAAATTCGAATTATTATTGTAAAAAAATTATTCTTCCATCAACTGAGTTTTTAATTTGTAATTTTAAAATAAATATGAGTATTATTGCTAATGTAAAAAGATATAGGTTAGAACGTGTTGAAAGCGCATTATTCTCTTATTTATAAATTGAGAGAAATTATGAATAATTCTAGATATTACGTTAAAAACAATAAATATTATCAAAATTGAAAAAGGAAAATAATAGGAAGACAATGAAATATGGGTCAATTTTGTTGTTGTAATTTTTTTCCTTTGTCACATTCATGCATCAATCTCTGTCAGATTTTCTTCTCATTTTAATAAATTCATGCACGTGGATCCAATCTTATCTTGAAACTCTCAACCCTATTATATATATAACGTATACGATAAGTAGTGTAATTATGTTTCTTTTATATAAATTATATATTTTTGAAAGATAATTTCTATAATTTCATTTATCCATTAAATTAAAATAGTTTATTTTTAAAATAGTTAATTAGATAAAATAATTTATTCATTGATTTAATTTAAGTATTTTTTATTTAATTATGTATTAGCTATAATTTATTTTTTTAATTAGTTAATATATCAACTTAAATAACTATTTTTCTTTTAAATTATGTAGAAAATAAATTTATATTACAATCTGATTTATTAAATTATATTTATTTATAAAATTATACCAATATATGATTAAAAATATAATCATATTAAGCTGAATATTAATATAATAATATACTTTATCCATAAAATTAACTATATTATAATTTTATATTAGTTAATATCTATACTATTATTTAAGTGTTTTACTGAGTTGGTATTACCTCCAATCGCGTCACCAGCTCAGTTGTTAAATTACGGGAATACTCTTCTGTAATTAAGAAAGTTATATTTTTCAAGGGTACTTTAATATTTTTCATTTAAAAAACCAATAAAAATATACATATGACGACTCATGTTGATTGCATTAATAAAACATTTAATTTACCACTCAACTAAAGCTTTGTTTTGATATTTTTATATGTTTTTATTTTATTATGCATATTTTATCACATCCAACTCAATTATTAAATTATGGAAATGTCCTCTCGTAATTAAAAAAGTTATATTATTCAAAGATATTTTAGTCTTTTTCATTTAAAAATGAATAAAATTATGCCATGTTGATTGCATCAATAAAACTTTTAATTTAGCACCGAACTAAACTTTATTTTAATTTTTTGTACATTTTTTATTTTATTATGCACACTCTATAATTTCCATCAATTGTACATCTATATTTACTATTATTTAAGTGTTTTACTGAATTGATGTCACATTCAATCGGGTCACCAATTCAGTTGTTATGGAAATGCCCTATGTAATTAAAATAATTTAAATTAAGTATTATACTTTTTTAATAATTTTTAAATTTTATAAATAGTTTTTATAATTTTTTTGAATTTTTAAATTTTAAAAAAATTAATTAAATGTTGATGTGTTATCTACATGGCAATCCATATGTATACCATGTCGCTAAAGTTAACAAATTTTAAATTTTCTATCTATTTTTGGGTGATTTGACAAAAAATGCAAATTTAAGAGTTAAAAGAGAAAATTTAATGGAGGACTAAATTGATTCTTTTTATAAAGTTGGAGGACTAATAAATCATTATGCTTTAAGAAAAAAAAACTACCCACCAATGGTCTATCTAAGCATCTAAACTATGATTCATACACACGACCAAAACCGGTAAAAAAGAAAAGAATAAACAGGATGACTTAATCATGAATAAAATATTAGTGTTTGTATTGCAGATTTAAAGGCACCATGGGAGCAGGCGGAAAGACAGAAGAAGTGCAAGCTTTTTTGCTTATAAAAAAATTGAAATAGATCTATAAGGCCAGTTGTTGAAGAAGAAGCAGATCAATGGCGAAGGAGTTGGAAGGATTCAATTTCGAGCAAAGGCATGGAAAGGCGAGGGTGAGAGTGGGCAGAGTTTGGAGGAGCAAAGATGGATGCCGCCACTTCATGGTCGAATGGAATGTTAGCATCAGCTTGCTTTCCAATTGCGTTGCCGCTTATGTCCGCGATGACAACTCTGACATCGTCGCTACCGACACCATGAAAAATACTGTAAGCTTAAACTGCTTTTCTTTTTTTTTTTAATAGCTAAATCGTGAAGCTTTTTTTCATTTTACTAGTTCATGGAAATTTTGTTATATACTTATTTTAGCATGATTTCCCTTTCAAAGTATTGTAATTCTCTATCGTTTCAGTTCATGATACTTCTTATGCTCGCTCTGTTCACTCTTTACTATATTTCTTTTCAAAGTTCCTAACCTTTTGCTTAGAAAGATACTATAAAATTAGGACAGAAAAATGAGAAAAAAATATGTATTTTTCTTTTATTGGCATGCTTGGTAGGAAATATGAAAAAGTGGATCTGGATTGCTTGTGGTGGTTGAAAACCGAGAGAGAATGAAATTAAAATTTTAAAATAATAAAAAAGCTTGTAAATACAACACACTCTTTGAATTCAGTTTAGAAATCAGCTTCAGGAGAAAGGACGGTGGGGGGGGGGGGGGAGGGATAATGATTATGGTAATGTATCTCCCTATAAAAAGTAATCTTCAAATGATAATTTCTTAAGTATTTATCAATATTTACAGTCATGTTGATTGAGAAATTCTTCGTATAACAGCATTGTTGCTACGTCATCTGAGTAATTGTTGAAATTAACACAGGTTTATGTCAAAGCAAAGGAATGTTCAGAACAACTTTCAGCAGAGGAGTTTGCTATTCTACTGGGCAAGCACTTCACATCATTTTATCCACAGGTAGTTTCTTGATGCTTACAAATTTATTTTAATCTTATGAAGAAAGTAGTCAGCAGCTGGATGATTCCTTCTCTTTCTTAGTATGAGGATAATTCAGTTTGCTTTTCAGTAGGGTAACGTATTCCCTACATTTGGAAGAAACCAAAGTATCATAGTTCTCTTACAGAGGCTACAAATGCATCCTATTTGGTGGCTTGGGCAATTTGAGGTTTGAGGATTTATAACAGATGTGCATTCCGGCTTTTGAGTTCAGTATCGTTGGCTAAGTGTTTGTCATGAATAGTGATAATCATTGGCTAAGTGTTTGAGAATGAATCTTTTATGTATTCTTATCTGGGCTTCATTACAAAAGAATTTTTCATTACTAAATTTCCTACGTCTATAAGCATAGAGACTTCTGGAATTCATTTTCTTTTGTACCCTAAAATAATATACAAAGCATTGTTGGGTTCATCAAGTCCTTTTTAAAATAAAGTATATGCTTTATTCGTTTGCTTTTAGCCACAGTATGATGAGCATTTCAGTAGGAATATACTTCTATATGTTACCTTAAAATTGTCGGTGATGTCTATGAATGAGCTGATGAAACTTTCTTTCTTGACCTCCATCTCATTATTTTAAATAGAGCTTCAGCTTGACATTGGATTAAATCTGCTTCTTCCTGTCACACTTTCCATCTCTTTTTCATGCATACTTCTACAAATTTATGCATCTTTAATGCTTCTCTGTGACTTTTTTTTATTAATAAACTTGATATTGAGTAGTTTCTTGTGAGTGTAAAAAGTGCCTATCTCACAATATTTTGGTATTTGTTGCGCATATGATTTATATAAACTTGATTTGGTAGTTGACCATCTTGACAAGTTTCTTGATTCCTTTTATATCTGTTCTTTTTGAAGCATTAAGCTCTATGTATAACACTTGGCTGTACCACATTAATAGTTCCGCATACTGCTTGCTATTTGACTGACGCATATGTTTGTTATCACTTTTTTCTAGGTTTTTACTGCAATAGTAAAGATAGTGGAAAAGCCATGGGAACGCATTTCTGTCAATGGTCAACCACATGAACATGGTTAGTCTTCCTAACTTTTGGCGAGGTTGCAGTGGTTCTGCATAATATCTGATGAATTTCTTTTGGGATCAACTTCCATCAATAGTTCTACTTGATATTTGTTTTGGTATCTTATTTATTGAAGGCTTTAAACTGGGATCTGAAAAGCATACAACTGAAGCGATTGTACAGAAGTCTGGTGTTTTACAGCTGATTTCTGGTGTTGAAGGCCTTTCTTTGCTGAAGACAACCCAGGTAAAGTTGTCAGTCTTTTTTTATGCTAGGTTGGTTCTTGTATTTTTAAATATCCCTTTACCTCAGCAGGAAAAAAAGGCATCTTCTTGTAAAAGTAATTATATTTCTTAACATGGTCTTGTCTCCAGGGAATATAAAATTGTTGCAATTTCTATAGTTTTCCTCCTAGTTTTTTGTTTTTGCTATACAAGCTGCTTGCTGTGTTTCTGCTCCAATGCTATTTAGAAATTGCAGTATCCATTCATTATCAAGATACAACTTTGAAACGCAGTTCCATGGTAGCAGAAATGAAATGAGAATCTCTGAATTCAAATGTAGCCATTATTAATGACCTGTATTTAGCAATAATGAGACCTTCATCTGCTTACAGACTTTAATGGGAACAAAATTCACTTAGATTATGGTAGTCAAGCAATTAGATTTTATGTTATAATTCTCAGATGGATCTTTTTGGTTACATTGCAAAAGTGTCCTCAAACAATAAATGGTTATTGCATCTGAATCAGGAAACTCATTCCCGGTCTTCCTATCTTTCTTCTAAAAAGAGTTTGTTTTCTCATGTCAATGATTTATTGGATCTTAGTGAAATCTTCTGAATATAACGTTTGTTTATTGCATTTTTCAAAAAATTGGCAAATACAATGTCTTCTCAACATGAAATAGGTTGATAAACTTTGATCTTATAACAAGCTCCTCATGTGTGATAAGGATGAAACTTGAAGTTCTATTCTGAGCTTTATTATTTTCATAAGATATTTCTCTTCTTGTCGAGTAACCGAAGAATAGTATGTATATATTTGTCAAAAAATTTGTGTTTGATAAATGATAATATTCTGTATCTTCTTATCTGTTTCCTCCTTTACTCCTGGTATTTAACCTTGTAGCCTTAATAAGGCTTGTACCAATAGTGCACAAGGGTGCAGTTTCTTGGGCTAAGCAATTACAAAGTGAAAAAACATAGTGCATGAGTGGGCAGTTTCTCTTATATAGGATCTACTAATTCATCAGGTGAAATATGTCCTCGAATGCTGATCTGCAATCTATTACCACATAGATGCACTGGTTATTTATTTATTTAAGTGGCCTCCATGTGGAACCCATTGAAGCAATCATTGTTGCCGACTTTTTTTTATCCCATTCGCTGCATCTTGCAACAATTTTTTTTTTTTTTTTTTTTTTTTTGGTATTTGAGGATTCTAAGATCCAATACTTGGTTCAGTGATATTCTTTTCATTTTTATCCCTTAAGCTAAACATCTTTTTCTCTTTGCTGATTTTTGGAGTATGTGAATATGAACAGTCGGGATTTGAAGGATTCATCAGGGACAAATACACAGCACTTCCTGAAACACGAGAAAGGATGCTGGCAACAGAGGTCACAGCTTCTTGGAGGTGAAATTTCTTTTCTATTTGTTAATATTGATGCTAAGTTGAAGAAGGTATATGTGGGTAACTTGTTATCGAGTATATGCTACAGTCAAAGTCTTTTCCTAAAGATAGCTTTTAACATGCTTGTTGCCTTGATTCTTAGGCATTTTATTTGAGAGTAAGTTATTGACCCAAGTAAACTGTAAATGTTATTTGTGGAGCAGGTATTCTTATGAATCTGTCTCTAGCATTCCTCAAAAGTCGGTCTACTTCAATGAGCAATACTTGAATGTGAAAAAGGTTTTGGTTGATACTTTCTTTGGTCCTCCTGAACGGGGTGTATATAGTGCATCTGTTCAAAGCACTCTTTTGCAGATGGCAAAGGCTGTACTTGGCAGGTTCTCTCTCACACACATACATATGCACATAGCGTCATCTCATGTGAACTCCTGCTTGCACATACATGCTCGAACTGATTTCATCTTTTGTTTTAATGGTTTTTAGGTTCGCTGACATATCATCAGTTAAACTAAAAATGCCGAATATCCATTTCTTACCTGTTAATATATCAAGCAAGGATCACGGCAGCATTGTGAAGGTATGACTCTTTGCCAGATAATAGGTATTAGAATGCCAGTAAACTGATCATCCTAAAGGGCTGTGAAAGAACGAGTGTGGGGTGTTTGGTAGAACTCAGATAGAATACAAGGAACTAATAATGAAAAATAACGCTGTGGATTGAAGAGATCTCCAGATAATGATATTTGGCAATCTAAGCAGATAAAGAAGTTTTCGAGTTAAGTCGGATAGAAAGTTCAAATGGAGTCTCAAGTTCATAGCCCTGTTTAATCACCTAACCTACTTCTGTAGTCCACTTGCTGCTTTTACATTTTCCATTTCTCTTTTAATTTTGGACGTTATATTTTGTTGAAGTTCATTAATTTCTACCTGAAAATGCAATTGCTTATAATAGTTGGAATCCTCTTATTTAGCGAGAATGGAAAAGTAGGAGATACATAAATCATTTTGTTTTTGTGGTTTTGTCAAAACTTATACGGAAAATGAAGCTATCATGGTGACATTTTATCAGTCATGCAATGACTTTGTGCAGTTCGATGATGATGTATATCTTCCAACGGACGAACCTCATGGATCGATAGAAGCTAGCTTGAGCCGATTCTGGTCAAAGATGTAGTAGGTACAAGACAAACGTAGTGTATGGTGGCAGAAGGGTATAATAATTTTCTGCTTCATGCTTTGTTCATTATCTAATAATGATAATCATCAGGACAGTCTGGTTTACGTATGTTAAAGAAGTAATATTAGTGCACCATGTTGATGTGTAACAACTTCAAAACAGTTAACAGTTGTTGGGTTAATAAATTGTGTTCCTTGTTTGGGTTCTTCGTTTTAGGCAAGGCTTTTTTTTTGGTTTGCAACAAAAAGGATTTAACAGGTATGCTTCCTTTCGCCTACTGAGTATTGGAGAATTAACAAAGCTTTTGCAAATGCATAATTGTATTCAGCATTACACACACATACATATATGGTGGTGGGGAAAGGATTGTATGAAACAGTGACGTCATGTCATTTGTATTTCTTTCCAATAGTTTTATACCACATCAATATTTTCATCCTATTTTAATTTAGATTTGATTTTTTTAAAGATAAAAATCCTAAAATTCAGGATGAAAATACTGATTTAAAGATAAAAATCCTAAAATTCAGGATGAAAATACTGATGTTGCATAAAACAATTAGAAAAGAATACAGATAACATAGTATCACTGTTTCATACAATCCTTTCTCAATGGTGGTGGTGGTGATGTGGCAAAAAAAAAAAATCAATACATAATAAATTAATCATCAAATATATTATTAGAATTTTAAAATAATCCCCTAAATTTACAAATGATTTTAATCAATTTGATCTTAATTTAATTCAAGAAATATAATAAGAAATTTAAAAAAATAAAAAATAAAAAATTTAATATATATATATAATAAATTTAAATGTTATATTAATATTTATATTATCATTAAATAAATATAAATATTAATATTAAATAAAACAAGAATCCATCCCACCCGTCCCTCTCCCTCTACCACCGGACCTCCCCCACCATCGTCCCCATCCCCCCCTCTCTCTGCTGTTGCTGCTGGTTTTCTACTGAATGTTGCAGTATGCACCTTAGTTGACAAATAACCATCATTCATATATGTTGCAGTAGCTATAAAGTTACAAAATTTATGCTACTGAAGTGCTTGATTCATGTGAGGACTTACTATTTCTATGAATTTGGAAGAGATGAGGAGCACATTGTGATAATGGCCGCCGTTAATGATGAAATCAAATGAGTGTTCTAATTTTTTTTAAAAATCCATATCAATATTTGCAATATTATTTTTTACTTCATCACTACCAAGTGAATTTTTTTTTTTAAAAAATATAAAACTAATGAATTTAACAGAATAATTTTAATTGTGGTAACAACTTAATGAATTTTTAAATTTAAAAAAGTAAAATGGTGATTATATGAACCTATGTTGTTCCAACTCTCTCTTTAATTCTTTTTTAAGTACCCATATTCAATATTTGTGTCCCACATAAGTACGGAGATATAACCTCCAATGACTTTCCAATTTCATGGAAGAACTTGAAAAGAAAAATTATACATCCAAGTAAAATAAACACCAACTAACCGGGTCAAGGTCTAGATTCCAAAATTCATGGAGCATTTATTTTGCAGATAGTAAGAACTAACCTCTTACCATCAAACCGTAGTAATCGTGCTCAGTCCTGACTCTGAATCCAAATTATTGTTTCCAACTATGATCTCAAAACCTTAGAAATGGTGATGTTTGCAAATATCAATGCAGGTAGGGAGTGAAAACTTCCAAAACCTTATTGTAAACAGGTTTCTTGAAATCCACTGCCTGAAACAACATGAGCAAATAAACTATTCAATAGCCAAAATCTGCCTCTAATGGCAGGATTAACTTAGTAGTAGTGGAGTACTCACATGCTCAACTATTTGCTCTGGTGTCACCCAAGACCATTCACCAAACTCAGGTTTCTCACTCCCATCACCCAGAAGATTGATTTCTTCTTCTTTCCCCGTGAATTTAAGGAGAAACCTGTTTGTTATTTCACATGGCATCGAAAACCAAACAAACAGGGAGTATTATATCAATAGTTGGACATCTCACTTTTGAAACCACTGCCATCATGCATCTACTATATAATTATGGAATAAACTTGGAAAGCTGTTGCCAGGTTCCAACTTGCTTCTTCTCTCTACCAATATCCAATTCAAGACACAATGGATTGATTGGTCTAATCTAACTTCACTCATCAAAAGTTAAGCTTTATGATGGCTGTCTAAGACAGACAGCGACACATAAAAAATGCATGGCCACATGCATGCTGTGTGTCTGTAGTTACATTACTACATATATATATATATATGGACATTGAGGCTTATCGATGCATATTTGAGAAGTATACCATTTACAAATTGCCTCATTCTCTACAAACTTAATACAGCCAACTTAATATTTCGTCTTTCCAGTCCATACATGTAGTGCAAATTATGTACGTTAAGGCTGATTCAAGCACTCACCATTTTTGAGCTTGACCTTTCCAGTCTGATCCCCACTGATGTTTCAGTTTTTCCCTGACTTCTGGAGGGAAGTCGTATGTCAGCCAATAAGGTACCTGCATGGCAGAACCAATAAATGGACACACTCCAGGTAATAAAAAAAAATGAGAAGAAAAAAACAGAATTTGAAATAAAGGGAGAAAGCGAATCTCAATAACGTATGCAAAGCAATAAAATGGATGGATCACAAATATAGTAAAACTCATGAACACGGTAGCTACTAGTGAAAATTTTAACATAAATATGAGTTGGACTTCCTTGTATATATGTTAAAAGGTGTTGGACATTGAAACACGAGGGAGAAAAACAGATGCCACTAAAACACTTCCTCACTGTTCCTCTAACTACTACCTACAAAAGCACATAAACCCTCAATTTTCTTTTAACTTATATATACACCAGTTATTTCAGTCTGTCACAGAATAAAAAAGAACTACAATCGTTTGTTTCTTAGGTTAAAAACTACAACTGAGCTTTTCTCCATTGAATTATGGTCTAAGTGAATGTGAATCTATCCAAAAAAACATTGCTGCAAAGCAGGTTATCCAGCCTATAAAATAACTCATACCCGCCCCTTTTTTTCAGTAGCCGTACTGAATTTTATGGTAGTATCATTGACCTTAGCCTAGAATCATTAGATTTCAACTAATAAATAAATGTAATGTGAAAGATGAGAAAATAGAATGATGAAAGAGTGCCGACTTCTATCATTGACCTTAGCCTAGAATCATTAGATTTCAACTAATAAATAATGAATGTAATGTGAAAGATGAGAAAATAGAATGATGAAAGAGTGCCGACTTCTTTCAACCGATCAATAACTTAAAGAACACACATGCCCCAAAATATTGATGGTTCAAAATGCTTTGCACCATTTCTTTCCAAACAGTAAGCACTTAGAGAAACAGTTTGCCAACTTCTGTGTGTAAGAACATCCACTACCTGATTAACTGTCAAGATTATTGTGACCTTTGGGTTATGAATGCATCAAAAATTTCAGTTTTTCAATTTATAATGAGTTTCCAAACATCAATTCCAGGGATCAAAATTACATTTTCATTGATACACTAGAGACAAGAGCCCACATAAACATTTAGATTCCAAAGCTTACTAGTTTAGAAGCAGCTGTTAAAATTTTGAGGTAAAGAATAACGGTAAATAAAAAGGCACAATATGGAAGCATCTAAATTATGAAATCCAAGCGGAACCAAGTAGCTGTTTGAAATATACAATATTACTATGCTTGTATACTTACATTTTCATTGATACACTAGAGACAAGAGCCCACATAAACATTTAGATTTCAAAGCTTACTAGTTTAGAAGCAGCTGTTAAAATTTTGAGGTAAAGAATAACGGTAAATATAAAAAGGCACAATATGGAAGCATCTAAATTATGAAATCCAAGCGGAACCCAAGTAGCTGTTTGAAATATACAATATTACTATGCTTGTATACATAAAACTTTTGATTGAGTTTGGATCGTGAATCAATTTCCGTAACGAATTAACTTATAATAAGAGACATACACTAGTAACGGTATATTAGTGTTTTACTTTTCCTTAATAGTAGTATCTGGACCAACAGCTCCTCTCTTTTATAGTTTTCAGTAAATTATAAATTCTTTAAACATTTATCCAATGACAAAGTTATTCATTCATTCCACTCACATAGTGGTGTGAATGTGCAAAGGACTAGTTTCTAGAAAGATCGAATTAACTCAAACATATGTACTTATGTTCTCAAACTTTTAATTCTTTCTTAGAAAAAAATGCAATCGTAAAGCACTTGCCCCCGTCTAAGTGAGGGTTTTAGTAGTCTCCTCCACTAGTAATGCTAGCAGGATAAAACAAAATGCCTACGCAATTCTTAAGAAGAAAAAACAAAGGATGTCTTAAAACAAACCTCTGCGAGAATTTCAGCTGAGCTAACACCTGTTTCTTCCTTTAATTCTCTGAGGGCTGCAACTTTTGGATCTTCATTGTCATCAATCCCACCCTGTACATCATTAAATATCATGTAATGCAAATTTGAGTAAAATTTTATGTTCGTAAAACAGCTCCTATAGAAACAGAAGTTACGAAGTGAGGATAACTGCACGATATGGCTCATTATTCAAAAGGTTCAACTTCCATAGTAGTGGAGCTCCAGACTCTAGGCGGACAAGAATGTTATTCAAAAGGATCAAAGATAACAAAGGAGGAGAAGCAGCTAAACAGATTTGAATGATGATGAGGTAGAAATGACACAAAGCCAAGAGGAGAGAGAGCCTAGAGAATTCATATTGAACACAGGAAGCAAAATCTCCATTGTAATCACCAAGGAGACGGCTATGCCATAAAATTTCATAAACTTATTATGGTTTTCATTTATCAGAACCCAAGTAAATGGAGCAATAATCAAGTATACAGAGAACTGTCTCAGGGGGTCCTCACTTAAAGGTCTATTAATGTGAATGAAATAAAGTGAAGGCAAATCACCTGCAAAATTTCATTAAAATAAAATTCCCTTGGAATCTAATAACAGAAAGTGACTTTTTGCCCTTGCTTTCCTTCCTAACTCAAAATTTACCCAAACAAGGCGAGGGTTTCCCCCTTCTCCATCTTTCCTTCCCCTCCCCTCAGTCCAAACAATTCTTTCTTAAATTAATAATAATAACAATAATAATAATAATAATAATATAATAATAATAATAATTGCTGCCATAGCTATAATCAAAGCCAGTTCAATTAACTAGGAATACTGTTAGAAAGACAAAAAAAAAAGGAAAACTAGAGAGAAATAAAATCACAACAAAAGGGAAACCTGAGGCATTTGCCAAGCACTGGGAATGTCTAGTCTCGAGGCAGAAAAAATCTACAAAAATGGGGGGGGGGGTGAGAAGGGGAGTGTCAAATGAATAAATTCATCATAATACAAAACCCACAAAAGAAAAACAGAGGTAGTAAATTAAAGACCTTTTTGGAGGAGTTGATGAGACAAATACCCACATTTCTCCTGTAACCTTGAGGAGGGGCTTCCATGGAGGAGGAGAAAGAGCAAGTACAGGAGGATGGAGAGAAATATGAACAAATGGGCTTGAGATGGACACTAAGATGGAAAGGGGAGTAAAGGGAAAAGGACCGCCATAATACAGCCATTTATTTCCACAATTTTCTTTTTAGCTTCCATTTCAAAATCAAAAACCAACTATATTTGCCTTCTCTTTTTTTTTTTCAAAAAATATCTCATTTAAAAAAAAATCAAAGCAAGTGATACAACAAAGAAGCCCAAAGGCTAAGCCCAAAAATGTTAGCACCATGCTCTACAACCACTATGTGTCACTAGGTTAAAATTTAAGTCTGGTAAATCTAACAGTCTTAAGTGATTTTTTTGCTTCAAATTTACTCAAGTCAGCTTTACTTTTGAAAATGAAAAATTCACTAAAGAATTTCTCTAAGACACTGAAATCAAGTAGAAGCAATTTGAAAAGACAAAGAGACTTGAATTGAATAAAAAAGGTACAAAAAAATAGCACACCAAGTGTTTGAGTAAATGCTCTTAAAATTATTCTTTAACTCAAAAATGAAATGATTAAAAATGAAAGGGGGGCTCTATTTGTAGTTGAGCTTCTCTAGATCTAACGATACCGAGTGAATTATATCAATGGTTGAAATTAGTTCTTAACTATAACAATAGAGCCCGAAGAGATATAAATTCTATACATCTTTATTCTTTGGGATTTACAATAATTATCCTGGTAAAAATACAAGTTACTGGAGTGTTTAGATTTTAACCAGGATCCAAGTATATGGACTTTGAGTTCTTTTCCAAGTAATGGGTCAATTCTATCGAGCCGAATGACCCGAAGGGAACATAAAAGGTTTGAAATGTGTGCATTAATCATAGGCTCATTTGTGTGGCCCATGATATTTTGCCTCACCTGTTCTAGTGACACCCCTCGTCACGTCCTTGAAACGAAACTGGTCTATCTTCTTTTGGAATTGCCATAAAGACTTGGCAGGTTCCCAACCAGCCTAATTGTCGGGAAGTCCCTCCATTGAACAAGGTACTCATGCCTAGGCTCGTAATACTTTCGTTGAATCAAGCGGTTTGCCCTGATGCATTCAACTTCACGATCATATGAGACCATTACCCCAATTGGCACTCATTTGGATTTGCCTCAATTTGGGTCTTCTTAATCCTCATGGAAAGGCTTAAGCATACTGACATGGAATATCGAATGAACCTCGAGTTTTGCTGGTAATGCCAGTTTGTAAACCACTCTGCCTACTCTCTTCAAAACTCTAAAAGGTACTTTATACCATCGCTGTAACACCCCTTAACCCTAAACCGTCGCCGAAACAGGGTTACGAGGTATTACCGGAGTTAAACATAAATAAACGAGTAAATTGGAACATAATCCCGAGGCATAATTTAAAATTTTTCAAATTTCATCTTTACGACCCTAATATGGACCTGCGAAACCCAAAATATGATTAGGAAATGATTTGGGACTAAAATAAAAACTTTAGAAACTTTTTCTTAAAAATAGGGGCACATGGCCGTGTGATTTGGGGCATGCTCGTGTGGCCTGCCCGTGGGGAATTCACATGGCTGTGGGCAGATTCTAACTTGCTACACACGGCCGTGGAACTAGCCCGTGGGAGATTTTCTTAGCTACTGACTTTGCCACACGGCCTGGGCACACGCCCATGTGTCTAGGTCGTGTGAAAACTGCTATTTTCACCATTTTTAGGCTATTAAAACACACGAAAAACACCTAATTCATACACAATCAAAATCATCCATTGTTTAAACAAAACTTAACCATTTCATATGCATCAACCCATATCAAAATTTGTATCATAAAGCTCATTCATTCAAGCATTTATTAACTCAAAACTTGCCAAACACATGACTAAGTTTACTTCAAAATCATATACACATATCTAACCTATACATGCCATAATTAGCTAAATACATTTTCAAAAAGGGTACCAAAAGAGTTTAGAAGTGTGATGATGATCCTTGACAATCCTGAGCCTACAATAGCTTTAACGACCTATAAAATAGAGAAAATACACACATAGAGTAAGCTTTCCAAAAGCTTAGTAAGTCAATATACAAACCAACTTAGCATAGGAGGCATATATGCAAATAAATACATTAACACATATCAATCGTTTAGCAATTGATCACATATATGCTTTGATTTATATACCTTTGATCACATTTGCCATATTCACAATTTAAGAATCACATAAACGTATAACTCATTTAACCAAAACTTTACATATCATATTATCAATTCCATATTCATAGCACCATAATAAGATCATATAGATGATTACCTTGTATACACAATTAGTGTATAATCAACATACCTGAAATGGTTTTACAATCACATATTTGTTCATAGCTCGGATTTGCAATACGTATCACAAATTTGCCCGTTGAACCTATAGGAAACTAGTAGGATACTCAGATAGCTCGGAATAGTTGTACAATGCCAACGTCCCAGACGTGGTCTTACATGTACTCAGATATTAGTGCCACTGTCCCAAATAGGGTCTTACACGTAAAAGTCATATTGATGCCAACGTCCCAGACGTGGTCTTATTCATAAAGCTTATATTGATGCCAACGTCCTAGACGTGGTCTTACTCGTAAAACTTATATTGATGCCAACGTCCCAGACGTGGTCTTACATGATAAAACAGAACAGACACCTATGTCATAACATAGCTAATTCTATCTATTCCTATGTTCACACGGGACTTCTCGGACTTAGTCACTATATCGGATTTTTCTCGGAATTCATAAGCATAGCTTCTCAATAGTATTCATGATCAACATCAATCATAAAAACAATTATAATTGCATACATATACATTTATTTGCATAGTGACTTACCTTGATTTCGGTTTATCGAAATGAAAACGGCTACTCGTTTACTTTCGCCTTCCCACGATCTAAGTCCGTTTTCTTCGGTTCTTGATCTAAACATATTCAAAATTAACCCTTTTATTCACTAATTCATTCAATTCAATCCATGGATACACATTTAGGGCTATTTGCAAATTAATCATCATATTTGTACATTTTATCAATATAGTCCATTTTTCTCAAAACATCAAATTCACAAAATCATTACATACACATACTTAACCGAATGTACATATATATTGTAGAAGCCCATTTTTGGCCCGGGCCCGTTACAAACCAGATTGGGCCCAATAAACAAAAATCCAGAGAAAAGGGCCCAATCTTTAAAATTTCAGCTAGGGTTTCGGGAAACCCTAGCCCTTTGCGCCGTAGCCCCCTGACCCCTGGTGCGCCGCAAGCCCCACTATCGGTCACCAGCCCCACGACCGTTTGTCGGCCATCACCACCAGCGCCGTTCACGCCTCCTCCATCCCCTTTTTGCTCCCCACTTCTGCAAAAAGACAAATAACAGCAATAATTCTGCAAAAGACAAATAACAGCAATAATAGCAAAGAGCACAAAAATATTGTATTTTTATTCAATATTCGGTTATAAAAGCCGAATGGAACTATGTATGGGGGATCTTTTTTTTCAATTAATCAAAAAAATAAAAAAGGAAAAACAGATTCAAAAACAAAAAAAGCAAAAAAGCCAAAAAGAAAACTAGTACCTTCGAAGGTATTTTATTTCTATTTTTTTTATTTTCGCATTTCCTCCATTTATACACACATGCACATATGTATATATATATAAAATAAAAAAGGGAGTAAAATCTCACCTCGGCGCCGACGTATACGGCGGTCGCCGACGACAGACGGCGACTGAAGACCGCCGGAGTGTCTCCCCCCCTTTCGTATCTGCAGAGAGTGCGAGAGAGAGCGAAGTTTTTTTTTGAAACTAAAGAAAAATGAAATTTTGACAAAAAAAAGGGGGTTTATAAAGCCCTAGCTAAACGGCGTCGTTTCATTCGGCCCCCAGACGCCCAAAACGGCGTCGTTTTGGGGGCCGACCCGAATTCAACCCGACCCAAGGCCAGGATCCGCGTGTTTTTGCTTTTGGGGATATTTACGCGCGCGGTCCTTCCGCTTTTCCTGTGTTTTACAATCAAGTTCTTTTTATTTCCAAATTTTTCCCATGAACTTCATTCCTTCACAATTTGGTCCCTTTTGTGCTATGCGTTTTGGAGAAAGGGGTTATTAGCTGTTTTAGTCCCTCCTCCTTTAGCGCATGTTGCAATTCAGTCCTCCCATTATCTGTTTTGTATAATTTGACCCGAAACTTCTATTTTTCATGCGATTTAGTCCATTTTTAATTTATACCATTTATTTCTACCATTTTTAATATTGTTATTTTAATTGCTATTAATTATTTAATACTATATTATTATTATACTCATTACATGTATTATTATTATTATTATTATTATTATTGTTATTATTATTGTTATTACTATATTTACATTATTATTTATTGTACATGTTCTATGTCATCCTTATTATTTTTATTATATACTGTGTTATTATTATTCTATTATTGTATTGTGACTGTATATATGCTTGGCATATTATTTGTGTTTTATTATCATTTCTGCTATGTTCCTTTTCCCTTCGTTTTATTTTTCGCTTTCATCATCGTTATTCATGTCGACACACTTATTTCCACGTTGTTATGCACGTCGGTATTGTATTTTCTTTTTATATTCTATTATAAATTTCGTTATACCAATTTTGCTTAATACAAAATTACTTCTTTTCGTGAAGGTGATATTCCTTATTTAGAAATTCGAGAGATTGTGCCCTAAAGTATTGGGTTGCAATTTTCTCGTTTAATCTGAATATCCGAATATCCTTTCGAGCAAAGACATTTTAACAAAGAGTTCATTTTGGGAATTCAAAATGTCGTCCTAAAGCATTGGATACGATGTTTTGTTATTCCAAAGCAAGATTTTCTAAGCCTAGGAAATGTTCTGTATTTAGAAATTCGAGAGATTGTGCCCTAAAGTATTGGGTTGCAATTTTCTCGTTTAATCTAAATATCGAATGTCCTTTCAAACAAGTATGTTTTTTTACCAAAAAGTGCTTATTTTTGGAACTCAAAATGTCATCTCCTAAAGCATTGGACGTGGTGTTTTGTTATTCCGAAGTAAGGTTTTCTACAAGCAAGGCAACATTCTATATTTGGAAGCTCGAGGAAACGTACCCTAAAGTATTGGGTTTGCGATTCTCTCGTCTATTTTAAATAATAGAATGTCCTTCTAAGTAAAATTCATAAATTTGTAAATAAAAAGGGGGAAATTTAGTCCCGATGGTCAAAAGGGATGTCCTAAAGTATTGGATACGACATTTTGCCTCGAGACGGAATAGCCCCTTTGCATACATCTTCGATTCCTTTAAATAATATCAGTTGACATCATCATAAAAAGGGATCGTTTTAATTCTTTAAAATTTTCAAATTTTTGACATCAAGACATTGAATAATCAATTAGGTACCAATTTTGGGCGTATCGAGGGTGCTAACCCTTCCTCGTGCGTAACTGACTCCCGAACCTATTTCTTTAAACTTCGTAGGCCAAAATTGTTGTTTTAATAAATTAAATGGTTTATTTAAAGCAACTACTCTTCAAGGTGACCCAATCACACCTCAACAAAAAGGATTGGTGGCGACTCCCACGTTTTATCATTTTCAAAACCCAAGTTCGATTCACGCCCTTCTCAAAAGCCGAGGGGCGGTTTCGACATATATCATACAAGCCCATATTTTCCATCAAATAATCAATTTAGTCCTTCAATTTGCTATTTCACAATTTAGCGCTATTTAGCTAAATTCATCATAACCTCAAGAACAAAACATGTTCATAAAGATCAAATCTTTCATTTAACACCATAAATCGCCATAAAACTCAACATATCATCAATAGCACATTTCATGAACAACATCAATTCATCAAATTGAGACATGGGCTTGATGGTATACTTAATAACAATCTCAAAAATATAAAAATTATCAAAATTCTAAACTAAAACATACCTTAATTATGCTTAATGAATGCCAAAACCTAGGTCAAAGTTTCTTCTTCTTCTTTCTTCTAATTTTCGTTCAAAGAAGAGAAAAATAAAAGATGAACACTCATCTTTTGTTTCTTTTATTTAATATCATATATTCATCTTACTAAAATGCCCCTCCATTAAACATATAGGACAAACTCATACTATGGTTATTATGTCATTCCACCATCCACTAAATTTCTTTTATTATAAAATAATTATAACTTAATGAATAAGTAATAAGATATTTATAACATATAATATAAATTAATAATCATATATAAAAAAATACATGTACCACATTTATTACCATCCACTATCATGGAATTGGCTTATTTGCCACATAAGTCCTCACATTTATAAAACCACAACACATAGGTGCTTTAGCTAATAGCTAGCAACTTTCACATTTCATGCAATTTAATCCTTTTGGTCAAATTAATCACACAGACAATCAAATTAACATACGAAAATTTAACACATGCTAAACCACGCATCAACAGTACAGAATATAATATTAAAATATTATACGGACTCGGATTTGTGGTCCCAAAACCACTGTTCCGACTAGGGTATAAACCGGACTGTTACAATCGCATAAGCCCCTTGTGCAAGCTAGTATGGCGCAGAATCAAGTGTAATTTAGTAATGACTGAGTCACCAACCTGATATTGCACATCCTTACGATTTTGATTAGCCCACTTTTCTATTGCACTTACTTGCCTTGTGTAGGCAACCTCTGGCTAAGTCTCTAAATGTAACACCTCTAACGCGTACCTGTCGCTAGAATAGGGTTATAGAGCATTATCGAGTAAACGTAACCTAAAACATTCATTTCAAAAAATTTCAATAATCATAACATAATTCTTCATTAAACATGCATAATGTCCCTTATTCAAGCCTTCGAGGTCTTAAAATCACTTTAGAAACGATTTGGGACTAAATTGAAAATAATTGAAAAATTTAGGAAAATGCTAGAAAAATGCAACTGTAGGGGTCACACGGTCATGTGACTCACACGGTTGAAACACACGCCCGTATCTCAGGCTGTGTAACTTTCAAAATAGGGACACATAGCGGTGTTCCAACCCGTGTTCGTGCCCATATAACTCATTGACTTGGGTCACGCAGCCAAGCCACACACCCGTGTGGCAGGTCGTGTAACTCTCGAAATGGCCTTACACGCTCGTGTGCCCGCTGTGTGTCTCACACGGCCAAGTCACATGCCCGTGTGGACCTAAAATATACCTTAAACAACAAGTTTACCATTTCCTACTTGCTTGGGCACCAAGCAACTCAAAAACCATTCGTTTAACATATTCAAAATACGATCAAACATACTCAAAACACGCCAAAACAATCATCCTAGGTACCTAACCAATGTACCGTCATTGGTACCACATTTATATCATCAAACATATCAACCATGCATCATTCAAATCAAAGTTTAAAACTTGCCAAAATCACTCAATTTAGCATAGTTTATAACTACCTAAATATCAAGCTTAAGTTTACATACACCTATCAAGCATTGGTTTAAACAATATGTCAAATTATGGCTTCAAACACAAACATATATTTACATACTCAAACTAACATAACACTTATAACTTCATTTACAATCCATCCACAAAATAACTATCAACTAAGACATCCTAGGTACATGCCATCACAAAAGGTAAACATTACCACATTTGAGATCGGGAGTTGTTGGATGCTGAGTCGGCGATCAAAAGAGAAATACCTAACCTGCACACAGAAAACAAAACCGCATGTTGAGTAAAACTCAGTGATATTTCTATAATCCGAACTTTTGAAGACATAGTAACACATGAATGCTTAAATTGAATTATTCAATCACATTATTAACTAAGCATACCATTACAAGATATCATCATTTCAATTTCATACATATTAATACATCATTTCATGTTGTATTCAATTGTTAACATGATTTCATACTTGATTTGGCTTAAACAATTATCTCAATTCACATCACTTGCTATATAAATAGCTTTCCATATATCAACCAACATTGCATTTATACAATGGCACAATTCACTCCATATTCAATTCATGAGTACATAACTCATATATTTCATTTGTTCACAACATATTTCACATTTCATTTTCAATCCACTATCTCATTTCCATTTTACATACATTGCCATTTCAATATCAATTATAGAATTTATTATTTATTTACTCCTATTAACACGACTCGGACTTGGACGGATACACGAATCCAACCAACACACTAGTTTGGCACCCAGTGCCTCATCGGATAAATTTGAAGTAATAATTGCACCCAACGCTATATAAAATTGACACCCAGTGTCTCATCGGTTAAACCGAAGCAAATTGGCACCTAGTGCCTCATCGACTCAAAGTCGAAGAAATCCCTGAACTCTTCCTACCCTATGGCATGCCATCTATATCCGACTCAGCCAGAAATAGTTAATAGGGTTCCATTTCACTTTCAATTTATATATCCAAGATCAAATTTTCATATAAGCACATTATCACATATATACATAAATTCAATTCAATCTATATAATTTAAATAAATTCATCACATACCAAATCAATTGTAAAACACAATAGTTCTCACCTCCAATGCTTACCATATGCAAGAAATCAAAATGTAATAATTTAAAACTTTGTTCGGATTATAGAAACACAAACCGTAGGTTCTGAGCTATTCGACGTCGATTTTATTTTTCCCCTTTTTAGTCGAGGATTCTAGTATGACGTTAGCTATGAAATTAAAACAATTAAAATACATCAATACAATTCAATTCAATCCAATTCCACATTGAATATTTTAATTTTTACTCAGTATTTGCTTAAATTTCAATTTAGTCTCTAAACCGAGACTAATTTTTAACTTCCACATTTAATCCTATATTTTTATACCAATTTCACTTTAAGCTAAATTTAGATCCCTATTTTTAATTAAACCTCTAAATTTCAAAATTTTCACAATTTAATCCTTTTCCATTTCTAGCTTAAAAATTTATCAATTTAATCCCTAATACTAAAACTATTCAACAATAACAACATCTAAAATCTTAATCAATACTAAAATTTCATCGTCGGTCGGGTAGTTTTAAATACTAAGATTCCAAAAATATAAAAATTATAAGAAAAGAGACTAAATTGACTAACCAATTGAAGTTAAAAAGTTGAAACCCCTTTGTGACATGCGTTAACCCTTCTTCTTTTCTTTCTCTTTTCTAAATTTTGGTTTGCATATATATAAAATAAAGAATGAATATATTTTGGTTTTGTTTTTATACATTAACTATTATTATTATTATTATTATTATTATTATTATTATTATTATAACTTAAATACATATTAACATATAAACATACACTATAACCTATTCATGTCGTCCATTTACTAGATTAAATGGATATTTTCTATTTTAATCCTTTTAATTAATTTTGATCTATAATTCAACTTTTACCCTATACGTGATTTAGTCCTTATACTTGAATAACTCTTAATTTCACAAAATTCACTTAGTCAAAATCTAATTCATTACTAACTAACCTCGTAAATATTTTAATTTTGATTTACGAGAACGGAGTCCCGAAAATGCACTTTCTGACACCCCTGACTATCTGATCGTTACACTACTCCTTTAGCAAATTGATAAGCTATTGGATTCAGTCCTGCATAACGAGTCGCAATAGTGTTGGGTGTGAGTGGCTGTTGCCCCATCACTATCTCAAACAGGCTTTGATTCGTGGCCCCACTTCGCTGCAAGTTATAAGACAATTGGGCCACATCCAACAACTTGGACCAATCTCTCTGTGTGGCATTCACATGGCGTCGAAGATAAGTTTCCAACAAAACATTTAGTCTCTCGGTTTGCCAATCAATGTGGATGCATGCTAGTGAAAAATTTCAAATCTCACCCCATCAACTTGAACAACTTTGTCCAGAATTGACCCATAAATCACCCGTCTCGATCACTAATAATAAATTGTGGCACTCCTTAATATTTCACCACATATTTAAGGAACAAACGAGCTACCTCCTTCGCAAGGCACTCATTGATTGCTGGAATAAAGGTTCTATACTTGAAAAATCTGTTCACCATAACAACAATACTCACAAATGTATTAGATTTAGGTAAGCCAATAATAAAGTTCATGGATACACTCTCCCATGAGTGTTCCGGAATGGGAAAAGGTTGCAATAAACCAACTGAAGTTCTCAACTCTATCTTGTCTTGTTGGCACACTAGAAAAATCTTCACATAGGCTTCAACATCATCACCCATGTGAGGTCAATAATAACAGTCCTCCAAAAAAGCTAATGTGCGGTGCATACTTGGAAGGCTAGCCCATCTCGAATCATGACACTTTTACATGACTTCCTTTCACAATTTCTCATATCGAAGCACATAAAAGCGATGCCCCTGAGTGTACAACAAATCTCACTCGAGCCAAAATCACATTGTTTCCCCTTTTTTGGCAAGTTCCATCAAAGTTTTGGCTGGGATCATGGGATAATCTCTCTCTAATGCGCTCCAATAGAGAGCTATCTGGTTGGTTAATTGTTGTAAACTCTACTTTTTGGCTCAATGCATCAACCACTACGTTGACTTTCCTTAACTTATACTCCATGTTGAAATCAAATTCGGCCAAGAAAACCTATTAAAAGTATTTTGATTCTGGTCAATATGTTTTCTTTTATCAAAAATGAGATAAGTAATTATTATATTACATTATTTGGTGAACAAAATTTACAATAAGCTAGAAAGAATCAAAGGGAGGGATTGCAAATAATTGTAAGCCTTTTTCCCCGTTAAACGCCAACTTGATAATTCGATCAATTTCATCATTTTCTTCTTTAGGACATGTTCAAGCAACCAACTCTCCAAATTCTTCAAAAGCTAACCTATGCGTCTAATTATTGCTGAGTTTGAAATCTTCAACAAAGATTACCTAATAACCACAAGAACTCCTAAGCTATTTGTCTGCACTAACACTCTATCATATTGTCTTCCTTGCACCAGCAACGCACTATCGAGAATGTCCCACAATTCGACTTCAAAGACCGAACATTTCTCCAATCTATGGTTGAAACCAAAGATCTATTTTCCATTCTGATCTCTCATTACTCTTCCTACAGCAGCACACCTTGTGTTGATTTAACAACTCTATCAATGGGAACCCTACCAAATACACCATCTCTCTCTCTTTTAAAAAGTGAGGGAATATGCAGGTACATTAACATACATACACACTATCTCATTTTATAGCTTGCTATACAAGCTTCTGCTTTCTTCATCGAAAACCCTAACTTCAATCTCTCTCTCAGATTCTCCAACAACTCTCTTTCCGAAAGAATAATAATTGAATCCTTGATTTCTCATCCTTAATCATTTACTATCGCTTTCAGTTCGTTTTGATGCTTTAACCCATTCCTTAACTAACGCCATTATCGTCTTTATCTACTTTTGCTTTCTTTTATTTCACTCTTTCTTATTATTCCATTTGCCTCTTCCTCATTTTCTATTCTCTAATTTGAAACCTAAAATAATGGGGAATTGTTTCTTTAAGTCAAAGAAACCCACGGCGGAGATCGCCCCCTGCGACTGCACCAGGCGTTTTAGGCCTGCTCCAGTGGCACCCACCGTCCGCTTGTACGGTTCTGCTTCGAGTCCAGTCGTCGCCTACATCAGGTTCGCATTGCTTCACAAGAACGTGTCCCTGCAGTTGGTTCCCACCGAGGGCGACACACTGGCGCTGGAGATCGGGTCTGAAACGGTATCGGGTCACCGGGAGACGCTGCTACAGTTCATAGAGGAGAAGTTCCCGCACCCGCCGCTGAGGTTTGATTTGGTAGAGAGGACGCCGTTGGTGGTGAAGGTAACGCGGTTGCAGCACAGGAGCATTACATGGCACCTGGAGAGGATGGTGAGGTGGGTGGAGGATTTGCGGACGCGTGGGAAAAGGAAGACGGTAGATCCGGCGGTGGGAAGTCCAAGGATGGAGCTGAAAAAGTTGGAGAAGAATTACGCTCAATTGCTGGAGGTGATGTTGGAGCATGCTCAGATGGAGGAGAGAATCGTCTTTCCCCTGCTCCAAAGAGCAGATCCAGGTACCATCCACTCCATCAAGTACCGTAATATGGAAAATAACTCCGTTATAGAATTGAATTTATAATAAATTTTTAATTATTAAAATATTCATCCAAATAGTATAATTTTCAATACATATATAAAAAATTATTAATATAAATTATTAATATAATAAAACTATTTAACTATATAATTTCATTTTAATAATAAATTTTAACATTATGAATAATTTAAAATTTAAATAATATTTTTGAAAATATTTTATTTTATTAGCACAAATATAGGTGCAAAATGACTAAAAAACATGTATTCTAATTTTAAAAAGTAAGTTATAATTATTTAGGAGGTAATTTTCATTTTTTATATTTATATATATATATTATGTAAAATCATTGAAGTACAATAAAATTATTTTTTTTTAAAATTAATCTATTTTTCAAGAGGATGCAACTTAACTATAATTAATAGTTCTAATCATATATTGGCTCTTTTTGACATAATACCAACTATTTATAAACTTTTTTCAACAGGAAAATGCATTTCATCACATTTGAACAAATTAGCGAAGACTCAATCAATATTTTATGTATAAATTTGAATAGATTTAATTTTCACATTATCCTCTGGAGCTTCTAACTTGAATAGAATATTTTATCCATAATTTGGTTGGACCAAATCTAAATAGAGAGAACTTTTTTTTTAATGTAAAAATGGTTCCAATTATGATTGATTGCAGGACTATGTAAAGCTGCAAACGAGGAACATGCAAGGGACCTGCCGGTTATGAATGGCATCAAAGAAGACATGAAATCCATCGGAGTTATAGATTATGGGACCCCTGCCTGCAAGGAAGGCCTCTCCAATCTTTCCACCCGCCTCAAATCATTACAGGTATTATATAAATTTACTCTCCTGCAACATGGATATAATATGTATATAGATTATGATACGCTTGATTATGTGCCATTTTCGTTCATATTTGATTTATCCTAGTGTTCTTGGGGAGGTATAGAAACACTGTAAAGAACATTTTGATGAGGAGGAGAAAGATGTACTGCCATTGTTAGAGGCAACGGAGCTGAGTGGAGAAGAAGAAAAGAGGGTATTTGAAGATTGCATTGAGGCGATGAAGGTAACCCATTCACATTTATTTAACTTTTTCCTGGAAGGCCTACTACCATCAGAAGCTATGGAGTATGTGGACTTGATCATGAAATGCGGTGACAAACAACTAAGAGCCTCTATGATTCAGATTATTTCCAATGCCAAGTAACACTTGTGATGTTACAAAGTCTAATGAGTGGAAAACCATACATACATACACATGTCAAATACAAGACTGTAAATACAGAAATGTTTGCGTGCAAACAAAAAAAAAGGGTTAGTTCGGCTGTGCCATATGTACCTTTTGGAGATATTAGATGGATAAAAATCAATATTTGTATCTATATAAACTAATAAAAGTAAGATGCAAATGTAATAATGTTGTAAGGTAGAAATGTTATACTCCTGGTGCGGTGTAGCGGCTGTGGGTTTGTTTTATACCTGCATGGAGCTGTGTTGGTTTGGTTGGATGTTGCTGAGACCTAGCTGTATATATGATTTGTTAAGTGGGGTGTTGTTTTCTGGTGTTTTGGTGGGTAAGGTTGTTGCTGTCTCTGTGGGTGTGGGTGGTCCTATGGCTCATGTGTTGCTTTATTGCTAGTAAGAGATTTCTTATTTGGAACATGAGGGGTATTTACGGTTAGTGGTAGTGGAAGAAGAGTGTTGGTAACTTTTATGGGTGTCCTTAATATTAACATAAGGGGGGAGGGGGGTTGGGGAGGAGTGTGAAAGAAGGGAGTATACATTTGAAGGTGGTGGTTTAAATAAGGTGATGGTGGGATTTGAGGGTGGACTTTGCTGTGTTATCATGGCCGCTTGGTTGTTGTGATGCGAATGAGAATGGTGTTCTAACATGATTTTATCGTATGGCATGGTGCTTAACTATGTTTACTTTCTTTGTATTATCATATCTTTGGTGAAGTGTGATTGTTAACTGTTGTTCATTTCTATTAATAAATTTGATTTAGTAAAATATATATTTGCGACTATAATCCTTTCTCACGAAACCGAATTTTACCTGACAAAATGAAAACCATTTAAATTTTATCAAAATGAAATCTTCATCTCTAGTTTTTCTCCATCATGTTTTTCGAGGGCGCAGCCTCATCCATCCATGGCTTTCACCTTCGGATATGTTTGTTGCCGGAAACCAATCTTCTACCTTGTTGTGAAATCGACAAAGGTATGCCACCTTGCTACTGAATGTGGAGCTCATGCCCTTCGGGATTGTGGGGTGGCCAGGACTGTTTGTCTTGTCTCAACATGCAGTAGCCTATAGTCAAAACCAGTGTGAGTTGGGTGTTTGGAGATTAATGGTTCCAAGGTGTGTATACTCATCCTCTTAACAACATGGCTTTGTGGCATGCTCAGAATAAATTTGATCATGAAGGTGCAAGACAAACGAGCAATGCAATTGTTACCTTTATTCTTAGCTATGCACAAGAGCTTGAGGGTTTGGGTGTATGTCTCTCTGTCAACCGAGCTGGTTTAGACTTTAGCTGGGATCCTCCTTGCGTGCCTATTGTAAATATTAATTTTGATGCATCATTTCGGGTATATTCTTTTTTTTTTGATAAAAACGACCCAAAACGATCAACTTAATTTATTGCATCTTTCAAAATAATATCATGAATTTTCAACGGATAATCCATGTTGAAATCCACATTACAAGGATTGTCTTTAACTAACTTACATAACAAATCCGCAGCCCTATTACAAGATCTAGGGACCCATTTAAAAGTGAAAAACAGAAAAGCATCGGCTAAAGTACATAAGTGCCGCATATAAGAACCAACAACAGTCACATCAACATTTCTTTTTTTAAAACCGATTAACAATACTGGCACAGTCAGTCTCAAAAGCCACTCTGCTCCAGCTTTTCAATCGCGCGTATCTGATGCTCTAGTCCAAGGCTTTAATTTCCGCCCACTCGGCATTCACAACCTTGGTCAATCTACCCATGCGATCCCCCAGCACAAAGTCGTCGTTGTCTCTCGTGATTAAGCCAAAACAGGCTTGGTTTTCTTGAAACGCAGCGTCGAAGTTGACCTTTATAACTCCATTCTCAGGTTTCTTCTATCCGCTATTCATGCTCGAGATTGGCAGCAAAGGTTTCTCCATCATATTGAAGATCCGAAAGTCGTGGCTAAGGCATGAAGCTCTTTCCCAAATGGCTCTCGTATCATCCTCAACGCCCTTAAAGACTCTGTTGTTCCTGCTATTCCAAATATTCCAAAGAAAGTAATAAAATCAGCCATAGCCTTCTTATCCAGAATGCGCATCGCCTCCTCGATCCAGTCTATGCAACGGCTGAACTTCTCGTCAAGCAATCTGTTGTTAAGCCCCCCAAACTCCAGCACTGCCCTAGCCAAGGGGCACTCCTTCATAGCATGGATAAGAGTCTCCCGGTTGTTCCCACATCTCGGGCAAGAGCTATTAAAGTCCCTCCTGATGCTAGCGATTTTGTCGTATCGGCAGGATCTCATGGCCAAGCTTCCAGCAAAAAATACGAATCTTGGGGAGGGTTTTCAGCTTCCATATCAATCTCCAAAAGAAGCGGTGAGGACCGAAACCAACATCCTTCAGCATCAACCAGGAATAGGCCGTCTTGGTCGAGAAAAAACCGTAGGGATTATGGAACCAAATACGATGGTCAGCATGGCCATAATGAGAAATGGGAATTTTACAGATTTGGTCCTTCAAGCTTCACCGTATAAGTCAAGGATCCTATCTTCTCTCCACCCCTCTTTGTTCACATCGATTAGCTCGGAAACTTTATTCTCCAGCACCAGTCCTTTCCCCAACCGGATAGATGAGCCCGTCAGACTCTCAAACCCCCAGTTGTCCCTCCAAATATCAATATTCTTACCATCTCCCACGCTCCACCCGAAGCCCTCGCTCAAAGTACAAGCCGCCTTGGAGATGCTCGACCATGTAAAAGACGGTTTATCTATAAGCTTGGGATGGAAGATGTCCCCGTTCGGAAATACTTTGCACTGAGAACCTTGTAGCATAACGTGTCCTTATAGTTCAAAAGGCGCCAAACCTGCCGCCCCAAGAGAGCCAAATTAAAAAGATGGAGATCCCTAAAGCCGACCCCCCATACCTTTGGGATAGCACAAACGGTCCCACGCCAACATACTTCACCCCCTGATCATTTCGGGTATATTCACGGATGGCTTTTGGGGAATAAAAAATATTCATTAATTTAATAATGAACGAAAACCATACAATTTAGGGAAAAAAATAACAAATATTCGTCGTAGATGAAGGACAAGCTTCATCAACACAACAAAGGCTTTAGCCTCAGTATTAATAGAACATTATGACACGTTGACAATTAGCTTTGTCACAACTGAAGCACGACATAACTAGAGTGATTATAAGCATTTAAAACGATAAGGAAATCAGCTCCGAATGGTTCAAAGCGACGAACGAAAATCAACAAAAGAATCAAGTATTCACCAAATTAATTAGAGAGAACGACAACAAAAGTATCCCTAAAATCACTTTTAAAACTAACGTTACATGCACAAACAAGACTAAAAAACGTGCTATAAGAGTAAACAAAAACTTTTATATCTAAAAACTTATTAAACAATCAAAAAACAATCAAAAAACATATAAAACTTAAGGCAACACGAGTTCAAATAGACTCGTGAAATCATTTATTATTTTAAAATACTCCCAAACAGAAACATATTAAGAATGTAAAGAAGAATCACCCACTTTTTAAGAAAAAATATTGGTAACTGGTGGAGTTTTATTTTATTCATCACAACTTGTGAAGACGACAAACATATCCACAAAATATATTTGTAAACTGAAAAGAGAGAAGTCATGTAAAGTAAATAAGAAAAATAAAGAAAGAAATGGTTGGTGAGAGAGAGAAATAGGTGAGTAATAGCCAACCTGAAGACTAACACCACCGTTAAGCAAAACAAAATATAAGAAACAAACGACTTGAAGAAAAAAGAAGAAAGATTTTCCATTACATAGAAGTTAGATATATTGAAGAACGAAGAGTTAAGGATTGAATTTTAGGCGTTTAACCCCTAAAAAATAGTAAAATAATTGTTTAAATCCTTATATTTTTATAAAATTATATTTTAAAATTAAGATAAAATCACACATTCCCACCCATTTATAATTAATTTTTTGGCCCACAATGGTCAAACCCATTGTCATTCCAACAAATGCTCTTAAAAATTGTAGAGGGAATGGAAAACACCAATACATATTCCACCAACAAATAAGAGAGAAATACAAAAACAAGATTATGGCCGAAGTCTATATTTAAGTTGTCCATTAGGTTGATGTTTACTGGATATTAATTTAATTAAAAAATTATTTAAAAAATATTTTTAAAAATAATAATATTATTATAAAGGAGTTTTTATCGTTTTATATTTTTATATAAAATTTATAAAAATAATTTAAAACTAAAATAGATCAACATACATACAAAAAATTTAAATCTAAAATATCGAACTTCTTAAAATTTCAATTTTACCAATTCAACTAAAATTTCATTAATATTTATTAATAAATATGACTTTTAATAATTTTTTTACTATTTGCGTCATTTTCTAACTTTCCGCTTAAAAGTTAACAGCATATATAATGTGGGCGGTTGGAATGAATACTCCAGATGTTGCAAATCAATGTTGGACATTTATTACAAGGCATTCATTTGTAAATAAGTAACCTTCATAAAATTTACTTTTATTTTTTATGTTTAAATTATACAAATATAATATTAATTATTGGCACACTCCTAATATAAGTGAAAAGAATTATGTATAAAATATATTTATTAAAAGTTCATATAAAAAAATTCAGTTCTTCTTGTTTCTTTTTTTTTTTTTAATTTTCTCTTCATAATCGTAGCATAAAGTTAGCCAGATATGAAAAAAGATGAAAGTTAACACAAATCAGAAGACTCTAGCAAATGAGAAAAAAGGCAATCTGGCTTCGGAAAAAGTTTGGCTCAGGGAGGATGACCCTCTAAATGATGATAATGTGAATATGAATTCGCTAGATGGTGAAAGAATGTCCTTTAAAGACACGTTAATGAATTTCGTGTGGTGAAAGCAATCAATGGATGAACTTTTAGGACCGACACATTGATATGAAAGAACTTGGCATTATTCCTCTTAGTTTGCGTTCCTTTCCCTTTAGAGGGAGAAGCAATCGCTAAGTTAACTTTTTCTTTTCGGACAAGCTAGCCATCATTCAACATCAACTCAGAAGATTGTAATTCCTTCATGAGTTGTGTAAGGTCAATTGCTTGTTCCCAAAGTTATATGAGGCCTTAAGGTCAGCAAAATCATTTGACAAACTTTTAAACACAATATCAGTTTGTGTGTTTTGATCCAAGTTGGCCCCATTGTCCTCGACCTTGATAAATTAGGTCATAAGAGTAATTGTATGATCTTTGACCAAAGTGTCAGGTTTTTGCTAGGCATTCATCAAACTAGTTATCACGAACTGTTGAGCCAAAGCAGCTTGACCTCCGAACATGTCCTCTAGTTTGTCTAACATCGCTTTGGAGAAATCACATTTCCAGTTGCTAATATAAGGTACTGGTCATGCTTGCCAGTATGTAGCAACAAGTTATCTCATCAGATTCTCGCCAGCGAGTTCTTGCCTCAGCTTGGTTGTCCAGAGGGCATTTGCTATCAAGAACTAACTTATGTTTCTCACAACTTATGACAATGTTGAGAATCCTCTTTCATTCCTTATAGTTGTTGCTGTTTATTTTGTTTTTAGTTATGATGTTACTTAAGGGAGTTGGTGCCATTTTCGAATTGTAAAATAAAAATAGTCCATCCATTAATTATCTTTGTAGTAAGAAAATATTTTGAAAAATTATTTTACAACATACGATATTCATTTAAATGATGCATGTGTCTTACATTAAAGCCTAAAAACATTTGTAAGTCGTTGCAATAATAATCCCTACACCCATTGAATTAAGTTGACGTTGATAATCTTTATTAACTAGTAAGAACATGGATTTCCATCCAATTAATACGTGAACCTAAGTCCTTAGGTATTCACACATACTAATAATCTTTTCATGTTTGGTCATTATTCTAACTTAAGTAGAGCTTCGTGGGAAGTTACTTAACTAGAAAAATCTTGAGTGCATAACCATCAACTCAGCACCCATCATAATATGTACTACGAATGAGTTGTTGTTGGACAATCTTAATGACTAACATGCAATACTAGTTTTCCTCTTAAAAGAAATCTCCCATTGAAATCCACATGATAATACTTACTTTAGCATCCTGGTTCTAGCGAGTACAAAGTTTGACGTGTAGCTTTGAAATAGTTTAATTAGCGAAGTAGTATTTGCTCAAGTATATCTTTTGGCTTACAGAGTGGGCAGATTCCATTATGCATGTAAGATAATGGTAGTCTAATATCAAATTTCCATGTTGGTTGGAGTAGGATGTTAGATAAGTAATAAGGTATTGTGGAATAAGTTCACGCCTGAAGGGGATATGCGCCATTTTGTTTGTAGCACAGTGCAAGTTGAGTTATAAGGTAAGCTGGTTAAGAACCAACTGAATATAAGTCTGGGTAATTAGAAAAAAAGGTACTCAATTAGGTTTCTCAGAAGTTGTAGACCTTTGGAAAAGACAAATCAGTAAGGATATAACACTTATCAAGTTTCAATAAGGACTTAGGTTATGGATATTTAGGTTAGAAAGAGAGAGTTTTTCTTCTTTCTTCTAAAGTATTGTTATTTAAATATTCAGGAACCTAAAGTATTTCTTTCTCCTTTAAGTTGGAGTTGTAAATATGGATCTGTGCTAGTGAATACCCCATACCAAGGTAAGTATTATGACTCTGCATGTTGAAGTTATGAAAGATTAAGTCTGAATAAGTGCATGAATTGTAAAATGAAGAAGTAAGGCTTTATATGAGGTTTATCTGAGTTTGAGATGATGGTAAATGTTATATGAATGAGTTTTAATGGTGTTATTCTATTTTATAAGTAATGGTTGTTGTAGTTTCTTGTTGGATCTGAAGTTCAAGATGCTCTCTGTGGTTGTCAGATGAGCCCTTAAGCTGACTCTAGCATGTATACTATTCATATGAGACATTTATATGGAAATTGATCGAACTATCAAATTGAAACTAAAAAAGTATAGTATATTAATTATGCTATTGTATGAATATTTGTCGAGGTCAACACGTATAATTTGTATGGAATCTTCCAAGTTTAAGTATGTGATAAGTACTGTGATGTTGAAGTATGGTGGTATGGATACATCTGGAATGTATGCGATGAGATGTATGTTAGTTTGGGCGTATGTTAGTGAAATAAAGTGTTGATTCTTAAATGATGTCAATATATGAAAGGTCTGTCAAGTGAGTCTGTGTTTGTTTATTGCGGTGGAATCTAAAGGGGTTTGTCAGGCCTAAAAACACGAACTCAGATATGAACTTTTGAAGGAAAAGTCCATGGCCATGACACTATTTGAAAGGAACTAAAGGACAATGATTACCTAATGAGGTTCTCTACGTGTCCCAGGACGATGATGGGCAAACCTCAAGACACGTGAGTTTATGCAAATCCGTATCATAAACACGTTAGGAAAGAATAGCCTTTGTGGCGAACTTTGAAAGAATAGCCTTTGTGGTGAATTTTGAAAGAATAGCCTTTATGGTGAACTTTAAAAGAATAACCCTTGTAGCGAACTCTGAGTGGGCATGCCCTTGTGGCATAATATGTTAAACCCCATTTATGAAGTAGTTAATGGAATTCCTCGTGGTGGGTTCCATATGAAACTATGTGGCATATTCTGTATGGCCTTTAATCTTGATCAGAAAGACTGGAATGAATTAGAATATTTGATGAATTCAGGATAAAGACCAAATAAACTTAAAGAACAAACGAAGATTGATAGTTTGAAGAGATAATGAGATGGTTGAGCTTTCATTGAAAGACAAATCTGAATAAAGGTTGCGTCTGATAATTTGAAGAAGGACATCTTTTTGTAAACAGTAAAAGAAAAGGGTTAGTCGAAGCTAAGAATAGGTATGAAAAAAAAATTTTGAGCATTAGTCTGCAAGGAATACGAGTTAGGAACCTTGATCAAGATGGGTGTAAAAGAGGGTCTCGATATAATGAACTTATTGATAAATGATGGTAATGGATTCAGACTAGGATATAACAGATAGAAGGAATGGATGTGATTTAAAAAATTTGTGTGATGTCCATTGTGATAGATCATTGATGCTGAAAGAAGAGGAGCTGGCGGTGATGAACTATTTGGCACTTTATGAAAACAACGACTAAGGTATAAGTGGCTATTTCTCACTAAGTTTTTATGAACTTACATGAGTTATACTTTATGTTTCAAGTTGAATGTGAATTTGCACTAAGAAGGACGATACTAGGACTACGCCAAGGATCAACGTATCAAGTTATTATGCATACAGAGCAAATATTTGGTGGCATGTTCAAAGTCTGAATGTTACTTAGAAATTCATACTTTGGGATAACTATAATAAAATAGGATCTAATTTTAGACATTTTTGTAATTAATTTACCATTTGTTGCAGTTGCATTTATCTACTATATATACATATGTAAATCAATTTGAACTTATGTGTAGTTAAGTTGTAATTAATCATGAATTGTATAGATAGATTAAGCTTTTGTTTGTATTTGTGTGGTAATACCTAAGATCTGGATTCGACAAATTGGATCGGGTTGAGGGTGTTACACTTACTATAGGGAGCGATGGGGTAAAACTTGCTCAAAGTAATATCATGCCATCATACATAGACCATTGATGGAGGTTGCATGTCTGACTCACATGGATAATTCCAATTTTACAAAAAAAAAAAATTTTAAACCAAACTTGCGTGGAGATGATAGTTCACGATCTAATTATATAACCAAAAATTATGAAAAACTTAAAACACACCCAATCTAATTTCTAAGAATTACAATTTTTGGCAAAATTAGTTTATTACATAAATAAAATAATTCCATACATTCATCAACATATATCACAATCGAAACATGCATGCAATTTAAAGAATGTCACATATTATCTCAATTTAATCAAACATGAGAAAAAAAAGAGAGAAAATTCGGTATTGATTTATAATATAAACATATTACAATCTGACTCTGATACCAATTGTTGAAAAAATTGGTTAAGAAAATAGTTATTTTCGTATAGTGGAAGTTCACAATTTTTTCTTAAATCGAGCCTATTGTGATATTTATAGTAATAAGCTCTAACCATAATATACTTGTGCTTTGTGCAATGCGAATTAAAGTCGATTCTAGCTTTCAATTGAATGGTCTTCTTCGCTATCATTGAATCACAAATTACCTCGAGTGTAGGCTTAAGCACCACGAACCAAATCACAGAATGAACAGTTTTATTTACTTTCAATAGGAAAGTAAATCTTTTCTATAACTGGTAATTGTACGTTTTTCCTAGAAAATAGATTTTATTCTTAGAAATAAATTTTCACTACTTTCTAGCAGAATAATAACATATGAGCAAGTGTATCAATTGCTTAACCGATAATTCTTATTTATAAAAAAATGATACAAGAGTTCTGTTTGAATAAGACCTGATTAATAATAATATTTTAATAGAAAATACAACTTCTACTCTAAGTAGAAGAGGTAGAGGCAACAACACCCTTGTACAATATACTAGGTTTGTCGCCCTTTATATTTTATAATGTCATATTGGGTCTTTTTTATATTGGGTTTAATTATATGTGCTTCTAACTTTTATCCAATACTTATGATTTCTCTAACCCAATATTTATTTTCTATTGTCTAAAATATTAATTAATTAATTAACTAAATTAATTTCTTAATTAAATAAATTTTTTAACTCAATCCCAATTTTGTTAAAGTCATAACAATTTCACTCTAATAGAATCTATGAGAAAATATATTTAATTTCTTTATTCAACAAATTCATAATGTCTAATTAATTTAATTACATTTCTGAACTTCAATTATTTAATTTTAATTAATTAAATAATAATTCGAAAAACTTAAAACTAATTCTTGCTTAACGAGAAAACACATTCACTGCGGATAGTGATACATGCGGTCTATCTCTCTTCATCGTTTTCATCAATTTCATATTATTGGTTCTACATGCAATTTATTTTTGGTTATCTCGAGCTAGCGGAGGGACTAGTTGGACATATATAATTAGGGCTCAAATAATTTGCAGTTATGTTCCAACTTTTCACCTATTAATTACAACATTATTTAGTCACGAAGATACCCCACTAAAGTATCATAACTGAGCTCTCCCTTATTATATACCATGATGAAAGCTACTTAATAAGTGTTTGTCCAATGATCTTTTCATCAGTATGTAACCCTTATAAGATATTCTTAATCTTTTTGGAATAAATCCGAACTTCTAATATGATCCTCTTTTATCTCATGGTAACTATTAATCTTTCTTCATGAAAAGCTAATTTCTATCAAATAGTAAAAAAACTCATTTATCATAAAGACAAATGACCCGTGATCATATTTACTTTTCATCTATCATATAATGCCGATGAGAGTATATCATTTACCCTTTATTGGGCTATGAATTCCACTGTTGTGGAATGATGCTACATACTGCAGAAGTCGTATCCCAACACATAGACTTTCAGTTCCTTATCTATTTGAACTCAGGCTTTCATTTACATCAAAGTATACGAGTTACGCATACATAGTTTATCATCCATTTAGGATTAATATATCCCATACTATGAATGTCACAAGTGAATGAATTCATAAACGGATCTAGGATCTACTTGACTCGTGTCTGATGTACTATTAGTCCAATTAGTCACATTTATATCACTGTCTTGTAGGAGTCATTCGCTCCGATACCTAAGATAATGTATCTCCTTAATTGGACTTGATAGATAATATATTAGTCTTTCAATTAGTTTATTCGTTTTTTATTAGACTAAGGACATGTTTAAGTTATCTACTAATATAAGTTGTTTTTCTTTATTATGATCTGACCACGTAATATCACTTAGTATTGGTTAAACGTTAGATAACCAATATGTCAATATTTGCTTTCATTTTGCTTTGTGTGTAAAAACCGTTAAGGACAATATACAAAGATATTCATGAAACTGATGAATATTCTATTAAACAATTTGTTTGAAAAATACAAATACATATAGACAAAAAGCACTATACTAAAGGCATTAGATCCCAACACTTGCCACCTGGTCAACCACACGACCATTCCAACTCTTTTCACTTTCGACTACATGGCACTACAGGGCAGTGAGTGACCCCTCTATATATACCTTAGAGCACGCAGGACCAAGGGTCCCTCCTTCTTCCCTAAGAAAAACCTTGAGTATTATCAAGCTTCTCATTCCTCCTTCTCTCCTAACACCTGAGTTCTGGCTCTTCGCTTTGAACTGGCATTTCGCTCCACCACTTTCTTATCGCCTTTCTCCTATCAACAACAATAATAATTTTTTTCTTGAGTTTTAGGTCTAGAATTTAGAATTTAAATTGAATTTTAAGTTTAAGGTTTAAAGTTTATATCAACTTTTGAATTTTAAATTTAAGGACTAATAGACCATAACTTGGGTTCATGTTAGTATAAAGTTATTAATAGCTATTTTTAAATTCATCTTTACGTGCTATTTTATTACTCGCTAATAATACATGATTTTTTTGCATTCACAATTCTTAAAAAAAAAAAAAACTCCTTTATTGACAAATATTTATAAAAAAATGTATGAAATATTCACATTATTAATTATAAAAAAATATCCAGGCTATTAATTAACAAAATTATTCCCTAAAAACAGACGACTTAGTTAAGTAAATGATAACATAGTAATTATACAAACAATTGAGAAGCATTTAATAAGAAAAGAAGGAAGATAGGAACAATAAAAGAAAATAGATGAAAGAAAGAAAGGAGAAATAATGGTGGTGAGGTTGAGGGTGTGGGGGCAGCGGCTGTCCAAATGGACGTCTCTCAAATAAAGAAAAGGGAAGAAACTTCTGCCTCTTTTCTTCTTACCCCTCCATTCCATTTCCCCCATCTCAATTTTAGTGAAATATCAATCAAAATCCCCCCAAATAGAAAGTCATCCCACCTATTCCCATCTCTTCCAATCCACTTTGCTTTCTAACGTATTTTTCGCTCTCTTTTCTCTGCTTTTCCTTTCTCATCCCGAAACCCACCTTGTTTGTTTCCCTCACTTCTCATACTCTATTTATTTCTAATTTTTGGGAAGGGGATTTATCTGGAGTGTAGCTGATCAAAGTCTCCTGTTTCTAAAATGCAGAATTCTGATCAAGAAAAGCAAGATCAGAGGTAATTATAATCTGGGTATTTCTTCCTTTCTTCATTCTTGATGCTTTCACTTACTTCTTTTCTGTGTTCAACTAGTCTTAGCTCATGGGTCGTTTTCCTTTTCCAGATTTTTTTGTAAGGTATCTTTTATCAAAAGTTTTTGGATTAGTATTCTGTTCACCTGTTGCTTATTTTTCTGTTTTGGGTTTTGGAGGAGTGAGCTGCAGTTAGGAAGCCAAAATTTAGGACTTCTACAATACCATGTTTGTGTTGATGACCCAATTTGAAACCTGGTTCTATCTAATAAACGGTTTATCTGCTCATAGATCAGAGAGTTTGGTGCTTGATTTGGATTGATCAGGAATTTGGAAGTAATATTTGCATTCGAGAATGGACTGAATATGCCTCTCTTACAAAATCTGCTACCAAAATAACTTAGGATAACGTGGGAACTGCTCTTAATAATCCTACTTGTATTTGTGTCTTATGTTTGCCCTCAGTTTGGAGATATTGCGTCCAGTTCTAATTTTAGTTGGTAGCCCTCTTTAAATCTAGGGTATCGTTTTCAATGTACCTTAAACATGGTTAGTTTTATTTAGTAATTGTTGTTTAGTTTTCCTTTGAAGTTTCTCTTGCATGGCAGTTCCTCTTCTCTGTAGGAAGTTTCTTGATGCCTTGGAAGTATCCGTTTCCTATTTACATTTTTTTATATAAGTAAATTCATTCATTGGCAAGTAGGAACTGAAATTTTGATGTAAGATTTCCTGTCTTTGTGTTAGCTTTAATAATTGTTCATACTTTGTGGATGAATTGTTGGAATCTTGCTTTTTGGAGTTTGGACTTGTTTTTGTTAATTACTTTCTTTTTATTATTCATACATGCTTGTTGTGTGTTAATTGGGGGGGGGGGGGGAGATGGGGAGATGGTGATATTTCAAAAAGTTAATACTTGATAAGGTCTGAGGTGAGGTTTGCTGTTTGATTTTTGGGTGATTGTTTGGTCTTGTTTTCTCAGGATAACTTGCAACATGGAGGATTCCCATATGACCATTGAATTCCTTCGAGCACGTTTACTGTCCGAACGATCTGTCTCAAAAAGTGCAAGACAGAGAGCTGATGAACTGGCAAGAAGGGTACGTTTAAAATGTTTTACTTGGGAAGGTTTTTGAGGTTTGCTGTTTCTAGTGTATCTTCTCTCCTCTTTCTATCTCATGCTCAAGTACATCGACTTTCTCTATTGCTTTATGGTGTTGGATTTTATATAACTTAGGTAGCTGAACTGGAGGAACATCTAAGAATTGTGTCAGTCCAAAGGAGGAGGGCTGAAAAGGCAACCGCAGATGTTCTTGCTATTTTGGAGAATAATGGGGTAAGTGATGTCTCTGAGGAACTTGATTCAAGCTCCGACCAGGACACACCTTTCGAGTCCAACATGGATAATGTTTCTACTAAAGAAGAGGAGAGCTCTGTAAGTTCAAAAGCGAGAAGAAAAGAATCAGAGGAACTTTCAGGTTCCGACGATTTTTCTTCGGTATCTGGTAGAAGCCTGTCTTGGAAAGGCCGCAAGAGTGCTTCTCATTCTCCTGAAAAGTATAAAGACTCACTTGCAAGAAGGCGCAATAGCTTTACATCTATGGGGTTTTCGTCCCCAAAACAGCGCCAGGGAAAATCATGCAGGCAGATAAGACGCCGGGAGTCAAGGTTGGTAGAGGAGGCTCTTGCTTTTATTCTATAAGAAAGATGTGGCATGCCATTTTTTAAAGACAGAAAAGAATATACTGTTGTGTAATTCTGGATGATAAAATCTGTATGATATGTTCTCTGATGCAAGGAATATTAAAGTCATGAATGAAAAAGACTGATATGATAAAGAAAAGGATGGGTGCAGTAGTAGATCTCTGGTTGGACATAAGAGAAAAACTGAAAAAGAAGATGGAGATGGAGAGAGTACACTTTTACTTTGGCACTTTTGTACGGCTTAATCTGTCATGGAAACTATAGAAAAGAAAGATCAAAATGAAATAATGTTCAAAGGTCATTCTTCTCATTTTCGGTTATAAAAATTTCTTCCCTTGAGAATTCTCTTCATTGTGTTACGTGTTAATTTCTTTCATGTTCGACCTGAATGTCCTGTCAGGTATTTACTCATTAGTCAAGTAAACCAGATATATATGAATGCTTTTTTCTTTTTAGCTGATCTGTAGCAGAGGATCCTAAATCAGAACCAAAGGATTAAAATTGAAATAATTTCATAGTTTAAGGATTATTCTTCTCATTCAATTGTAAAAATGACTGTACTTGAGATTTCTCTTCATCTTGATACGTTTTAACTTCTTGTGTGTTCAAGATGCATCTCATAGGTATTTCTGCTCGTTAGTCAAAGTAAAAAAAAATTATTTATGCTTGCTTTATTTTATCAGGTTAGTAGCAGAGGAGCCTAAGTCAGATGATGTCAAGGTTGATCCGCCTGTAAATGGACATGTAAACTTTTTGGAAGTTAATACTAATCACTCTGAAAGTGAGTCTAATATCTTGCCAATGCATCTAAAATTCGTGAAAATAGAAGCTCTTTCGACACTCTACTTTCAGATGCCTTAAAAGATGAAAGAAATATAACTGCTTATGGTCTTGGTGTTCATGGGGATGCAGGTGAGAAAGACATGGAAAAGGCTCTAGAGCATCAAGCACAACTTATTGACCGTTATGAAGCAATGGAAAGGGCCCAAACAGAATGGGAAGAGAAGTTCAGAGAAAATAATAGTAGTACACCGGTATGTTTAAGCAACACTTATTTGATACAGATAATTTATGTTCTTTTACCATCTTGGTTATGATATCATACTAAAACTTTATGTGTGTTTTTCTTTTTGTTTGAAACAAGTAAATTCCATGATAGACAGTTTTGGATCAAGGTTACTGTGGTTGAGCATTTTAAAATTTCTAGTGCAAAGAAATTAAATTTATACGAAACTATGGAAGTGCTCTGTGAAAAAAGGAACTCCTTTCCTACTAGTAGAATTTGCTTCCTTAGTTATGGATGCCTGTTATCTCTTACATACTTCCATATACATGTAATCAGTATTGTTAAGGAAGTGCAGTCTTTCTGGTGCAGGATGTTAAGGGCTTCTACAGTACCTTTTACGATCTTTTAATTTTTGTCTAGTGCTAAATCAAATAAAATGTTAATGCCAGCTTGACATCTGGACAGTACATGGTGCAGAAATGTAAAATAGTTGGTTTCTAATTTATCAAGAGCAGCTGAAGAAAATCGCATAATTGAATTGATGTGGTGATTAATTATGATATTTGAGGAACTTAAGAGTAATTGATAAAGGGAATCGGGTTTTCAATTGATGTAGGCTGGAAAATTAGAAATTTAAAGAGGAAACAAAGGTTAAGACTTTAGCGAACTAATCTTATTTTCAAACTATCTATTTCCATAAAAATACATACAGATGAAAGAAGTTGGACCTTGCAAAAGCTGAAGGTTGCCACTTTGGCTACTCAAGTGGAAAGGGAGGGTCTAAAACCTTATCTCCTATCGAACTTGGGAAGATCTATAAGTGGATGTATTTTTTTTTTGCAGTGGAAAGTTGGGTGAATTTTATTTTGTTTGGCTGTCCTCCAGTGAAGATTATTGGTCGCAAACTCTCTTTCAGACTTAATTATCTTTTATATTCTTGTGAGATGAGAAAACTCCCTATCCTGCAGTCTCTCGTAGGCACGTGCATGGCTGCTGAAAGTGCTAGCTGACAAATCCTTCATACAATTAACCTAACTTTTAAGATAGAATCAATTATTAAAAATAATTACATGTGCTGATTCTGTTAACTTTTTAATCTGATCTTTTGAAAGCTGAATTGAAAGAGCTTTGGTATTTGGTTCTAAAGGTGGGATCCTTGTGTGCTGTCCTACGGACTTGTGTCACCTAGGAAGCCCCTCTGCTATCCATATCTATTTGAGGTGTGATGTCACTTACACCATTGAAACTAAGACATAGAGTGCTAGCATGACTCTTTATTTGATGCATTAACTTCCTGTAATGGCCTATATAGAGGGATTCATACCTCAATCTGAAGGGTGGGGGCTGCCGTGTAGTATCAATTTCCTTTTGTGGTTGCTATGTGCTCTTTTTTCTTTTAAATGCTTTCCCGATCTCTATTGATAATGTGGTTGTGTTTATCATATGCTATCTAGACAGTTTATCGAAAGTTTTGTCGCTTGTCTGATATCTTGCTTCTCCATGCTGACATAATGGTTTTTTGGTTAAAAATTTTTTAGGATTCATGTGATCCTGGGAACAACTCAGATGTCACTGAGGAAAGAGGTAGCTCACAAGTCCAAGAGGCAGAGGGGGAACATATTTGCTTCTCCAAAGAATTACCCAAAACTCAATCCCATGATCCTGTCCCACCTTCACATGATGAGATGGATCAGTTACAGGAATGTAATTGTAGTAGCTCCTTTTCTCCTGCTTCTCTAGATCCTCCATCCTCAGGTCAGAAGTTTGTATCTCCCATGGCAAAAGTTTGTATTTGCTGCTCCAAAGAATTACCCAAAACTCAATCCCATGATCCTGTGCCACCTTCACATGGTGAGATGGATCAGTTACAGGATCGTTATTGTAGCAGCTCCCTTTCTCCTGCTTCTCTAGATCCTACATCCTCAGGTCAAAAGTTTGTATCTCCCATAGCAAAGGAAAATCATGATCAGGAGAGTCTGCAGAGCAACCATTCTCCGTTACCTAGCTCTCATCAATTTGCACATGCACATGGTTCCCCTGGGAAGCAGGCAGTGCAGCACTATTCATCTGATATGAGCAGTAGTTCAATCATGGAACCTTCAGGAAACAAAAATGAGCTATATGCATTGGTGCCACATGAAGCACCTGGCAAGTTTACCAATGTTCTGGATGCTCTTAAACAAGCCAGGATGTCTTTACAACAGAAAATCCATACATTGCCACTAATAGAGGGTGCATCTGGAGGAAAAGCTATTGAACCTTCTGTTCATGGAAGACAAATTGGGGAGAGAGTAGAGATTCCTGTTGGATGCTCTGGACTCTTCAGGGTTCCAACCGACTTTTCAGCAGAGGCCTCTAAAGTGAACTTTCGGGGTTCAGGTTTGCAGTTAAGTTTGGCAAACTATTACACCGAAGCAGTAGTTGCACCACCTTCTAGCAACCATCTTCTTACCACTTCTTATATGAACACTCAGTCAAGTAGTTCTAGTAACTATCAGCCAGTTAGTAGTGATCGGTTTTACAGTAACCCTTACATGGATGTTAGATCAAGTTATTCTGCAGTCCCAACTGCATCTGGTTACATAAATGATGATCAAAATTTCACAGGTCGATATGCAGAGACAGGGTCAAGATCTACTCAGAAACCACGTTTTGATCCTTACATGGAACCAGGCCTACCCTCATCTGGTCTGCAGGGTTATCCAACTTTCCCCACCTATCCTGACCTAGTGCCACAGATGCAAACTAAAGAAGCATTTCCAGTCTTCCGTACACCCAGTTCAGGTCAGGTACGTCCTGATCAGTTTTCATTTTACAACCATTTTAGACCAGATACTCATAGATTCTAGCACAGCCATCAAGGTTCTTGTAACTTATTTACATTGCATCTTAATCACATGAAGATGCTGGCCATATCTTATCGTTTGAAGGCCGTTTCAGTATCAGTATCTCTTTCTCTTTCTCTTTTCTTTAGTAGTCAAGGGAGATGGAGTTTACCAAGAGATGCAACTGTATTCATATATGTATTTTCTCATTAATACCGTTGTTGACATAAATACTTTTGTATCAATAAACAAACTTAAAATATTGCTGTAGTATTGTAGTCTTAGTGTTGCGCACTTTTAGTGAAGTCTCTTAACTGTTCTTGCTAAAAGTTACTAATGAATTCACCAAGTAGAAAGATTAAACGAGTGCACTAATAGAATGTTCCTCTTTAAGAATTTTTCTTCTACAAGATGAACACAGTTCATTTGGGTTAAAGTAACACAAAACCTCCAGTACTATATCTTGGATTGCATTTTAGTCTCTCTACTAAAAATATGGATAAATAAATTATTTCTTATATGTTCGGTTAAAATTTGGTGTTTATATATAAGGCATGATAACAAATTTAGCCTTCTTTTATTGGAAGTAAATTAACAAATTTTGAAACTAATAAGGTTAAAGGGTCAAAAAGGCTTTAGTAACAAATTTATAACATAAAGTTATAAAAAATTTACTCTTTTTTATTGGGTTGGTATTTTTATTTTTATTATAAAAATTAATTATAATTTTTTATAATTTTTGTTTATAATTTTTTAAAAAGAATTTTTAAATTTTAAAGAGCTTAATTGAGTTTTTAAAAATTTGCTACTAAGGCCTGATTTATTTCCAATAAAAGAGTGATGGTCAAATTGAATAAATGTGTAAGGGTTGTGGGTTAAATTCGTTAATATTTCTTACATACAACATCGAATTTCAACGGAGGTGTTGTTTTGCTAGCTCATCTAACATATAGGGGTCAATTTGCTCATTTTTTTAGTAGAAGGGTTAAAATGCAATCCAAGATATAGTACAAGGGGCTTTGTGGTTCTTTTACCGTTAATTTGACATCCAAACTCAAAAAGTCATTGACTTACACACAAAGGGCTTTGAGAAAAAAAAAAAAAAAACTGACTAAACTGAAAATCGACCCGAAGCGAGGTATTTGAACGATTTATGGAATGCAAGTTTAAAAACTGTGGTTACTCGAAACCGAACTAAATTCTTTCATTTATTTAGTATATAATTAATTTTGATTTTTATGGTATAAAAATAAATATTTATATTTAAAATAATGAAAATAATTTAATTTTTTTAAAAAAATATTATTTTTAAAAATATTTATGAAATATACTTGGAAAATTTATCAAATGATATTTAAAAGGCATAAAACAAAGCTTATTTTTATCAAAATAAATGTTTTTTTAAAAAACTAAATATAAAAAAATCGAAAATCAAACCAAAAACCGAAACATAATCAACGATTCAAAAAATTTTTAAAAATTCAATTCAACTAAACCAATATCATCCCTACTTACGGCCACTCATACCCCACTCAAACTGCTACGATGATCAAACACCTGGGATCAGGGATCAAACAAAGTAATCCAAGAAAGAACTTTGAATCGAAGCACTATAAAACCTCTTTACAAGTAGAAAAAGAAGCAGAGATCTATGATTAAAGTTATGGCGATGATAGACTCCGTCATCCTCTCCAGCAGACGTGTTGACAGTCAACGATGCGATGGAACTTCAAATATAACCATTTGATTGAAAGCACCAAAACAAACAATAAAGGAGCTGCTGAAAACACATAATGCTCCAAATACTCAACAAAACAGCCTTTTTTACCATCCATACCCTCACTGGAACTCATCTCCATCATGCTGACGATTAGCGCCTGAAAGTCCTTGCTTTGTTTCATGCAACGGTGTTGAAACCGGACTGGATCGGCCAATATATTGGTCTAGACAAAGAGATTAATGGCTAGTTCTCTATTCCTGTTACGGTTTATAGTGCTTTTCAAAAAATGTGGTACAAAAGTGCTTTGAAAAATAAAGTGTGATTTGTTAATTTTTAATGTTTTTCATAGCTGTAAAAAATTATGATTGAAGATTAAAATATCTTTTTTAGACATGATATGTGATATTTAAACAATTTAATATAATGGTACATGAAGTATATATTTTAAATACTTTTTAAGTAATTAATATAAATTATTTGTAAAATTAATGACCCATAAAATATTTAAAAATTTAAATATAAATTTAATATAATGATACATAAAATATAAATTAATCTAATTTTTTATATGCCTTTTAAATAGTTAATATAAATAAGGATATTTTGATCGTTTCCACTTCTAAACGCAAAAGTCAAAAGCACCTAAATCTCAACTTTTGCGTATGGGTGGAAAAACAATTTTCCACCTCAATTTTGACCCCAAAAGCCGGTTATTCTTCATTGCTCCTATGGTGGAAAATCACTTAAACTGATCTCTAAACAAACTTGGAATCGATAAAAAAACCAAAATCAAGACAGAAAAAAAGACAGTGGAACAAATTTATATATATTTTTAATAATTTTATGATTTAATTATAGTTGGACTAGTGATTGAATCGATGGTTTGATTGATTCGACCACCAATCTGATTTTTAAAACATTGGTTCCATGATTCTTGAACCAAGAAAAAAGACCTAAAGCTTAAAAAAAATAACTTTTGGAAAAAGATGATCAAAAAAGGGAGAAGCAAAAAAGATCAAGCAAGAGAGTCAAAACCAAAGAAAACAAAAAGGGAAAAGGAAAATGAAAGAAAAGAAAGAAAGAAAAGAAAACCCTACTCTTTCATAGAATGAAAGGGAAGGGAAAGAGTCATCATATTGATGCCAATGACAATTTTAGAAAAAAATTGGAGAGATGAAAATATGTTACCCGAATAATTGATTTGTGGTACCTTTAAAAATCTTATTCAGATGATGTTGGCTCTTTAAATAGCTTGTTCAAAACAAGTGGTAAATTAAAAGTCTTGGGTGCACTACACATTGCATTTTCAAGGGAAGACATAAGTTCGAACTTTGGAGACGACATTATTGAGAAAGATAGCTAAGAATCTCGTACATGCACAATAAAATGAATATGAAGAATGTAAAAAACAAGTGATAACTTAGATAGAAATCTTCCTAATAATAACGATAAAGATACCTAATACTATTTTGGAGATTGGATCAAATCGAATCACCTAAGTCAAACCTTGGATCGTGGACATTTGGATTGGATTGGAACTCGAATTGGTTAGTTGCCAATAGTCCTTATTTGCCTTACTTGTTATTATTATATTGTAATCAATTTTTCATTCCTTCTCATTACTACAGAGATGTCAAAACAAAACGTCAATGTCATGTTCAAGTTAATCGATCAATTGATGAGTATTTTAAGAAGAGATGGCCAAATGAAAGTAGGAGTACAATTGATCTCTCACCTGTTGTGAAATGTTATTGGTGTAGTTCAAAATATCATGAGAGTTTCTCATGTCCAATTAAATATCCAAATAGAGAGAATACGATTGAGCTATTAACTTTTGTGCAATGTTATTAGTGTAGTTCAAAAGATCAAAAGGGTTTATGATATAACAACCCATTTTTAGTCAAACTAGAACAGTGGTGTTGGGACCACAAATCTGAGGTCAAAATAATTATTTTATTATTATTTTAATACTTACATCATGATATTAAGATTGTGTGAAAGTTTCGTTCAGAAATTTTATCGTTTGTGTGTTTAATTTGATAAAAAGAACTAAATCGCGTAAAGTGTAAAACTTGTGTTCTATTAGTTAAAGGTATCTAATAGCTATGAAATATTAAAGTAAAGGTTCTTATGTGGTAATTAGGCCATTTTTAATGTTAGTGGACATTTATGGACATTTATTAAATAATTTTAATTTTTTATAACAAAGGATAATAAGGTAATTTGGTAAATTAAATAAGTAAAATAAAGAAAACAACTTTGTCATCTTCTAATTCATCCTTATCCACCGAAAATAAGAAAGAAAAAAAATCCATGGGAGCTTTCTAGGGTTCGGCCACTTCATGGTTTAAATGTGAGTTCATATTTGTTCCGTTTTTAATGATTTATATGTTTTTGAGATCGTTGCAGCTTAATCTAGCTAGCCCAGGGACTAATTTGTAAAACTGTTAAAGGTTTAGGGTTTTTTCCCTAATGAATTTACATGTGGTTTGATGTTTAATGGTAGATAATGCATGGTTGTTGCTAGATAAACAACATTTGTTAAGTGATTTTTAGTAAAATGTCCAATTAGGGATTAAATTGTGAAATAAATGAAAGATATGGACTGCTAGGGATCTAATTGAAATTCGGATAGCATGGGTTGTGGTTGTGTAACAACCAAAAAAAAAATAAGTGGGTATAAATTATTATTGGAAATATATAGGGAATCATGAGCTGTTTTTGTTTTCTTATTTTTTTATGGAAGAAAAACCATGGATCATGGACGGCAATAATGGAGCATAAAAAAAAACAAATCATAAAAAGAAAACATGCATGGAGACAAGATTGAATGATGACATTTTCAAGCATTAAAGCATGGTGGAGAATTTTTTTTAAAAAAAAAAAACAAAGGTAATAGGGGAACATAAGGCTTAAATTGAGGATTGTGCTATGGAAAGTTAAGTTGGCACATGTTGACTCAATTATGGCTTGTATATGGACGGTTTTGTGGTTGGGGGGGATGGCCGAATGTTGTTAGTAGATGGCTAGGATTAGGAGTTAGCTTTGGTCAATTCTTGGTATTTTGTGCAAATTTTCTTCTATTCTCCAAACTCTTTCTCTTAGCCGAATTTGAGCAATAGGTAAGTTTGTTTATTTGGCCATCTCATTTCATTTTTATTTTTGATCAATTTGATTATCATCTTCTCTCCCTAAACATTAATCCTCCTTGTGCCGAAATTATAGAGTCTTTGAGTGTCATTTTCTTTGTCCATCTCTCACCATTAGAAATCGGTACTCAAACACTCATTTTCTTCTAGCTCTTTTTCTTCTTTTCTCTTTTCTTCTTGCCAAGAACTCTTAAACAATTTTTTTTTCTTTTTCTCCAAAAATCTGTCACCATGGCCGAATGTTAGACTACCTCCATAGTCAAACCAATCTTTTCTCTCCTTTATTTTTATCAAAGCCGAATCTTCTCTTCATCGATATTGTTTTTGTTGATTATTCTTTCAACCTTCGTTTAAGCAATCGTGTTATAAAGAAGGCCGAACTCGGAGTATTCATTATCATAGTGACTCGCTAGAAATCAAATCGAAGTGTTAAGGTAAGGAGTTCTTCTTGGATTTTTCGTTATATCTCTATTCGGCTATGTTGCAAATCGGATCGAAGTTTCGACTAATTGATTATTTTTAGGGACAAAGTCACTCGATATTCTCTATTTGTTAATCCTTCGGAAATAGTGGGTGTCATAGGTGCCGACGATCAAGAACGTTTAGTCCTTACTGTAATCAGGTGTGTAATCCCTTACTTTCTAAATACATGTTTGAAATGGGGTGTGTAATCTCATACCTCTCTAAATGTTTGCATGAAATGTTCTGTGAATCGGTCGAAAGATTGAAAAGCCGCAAACCAGCATCTATGGCCACTCGGGCGTACGTATGTTCGAAGTGGTAGCCATATTTTGTAACAAAACAGTTTTGGTTAGCAGCAGTGACTTGATTTTGAAAAATCACCAAAAATAGTGGAAATTGAATTAGAAAGTGAAGAAGATATGGATTGAACGATAATTGAGCCTATTTTCTTATAAAAGAAACAGAGCAAGCAAAGGATTAGTATATTTTGAGATTTTTAGATTTTTGTGAGACTGGTTCAGAGTGATTTCGAGATCCCCTGTTCTGACTTGGAAAAATCACTATAAATTGTAGAAAAATAATTACGGGACATGGTTTATATTATTAGAATCCTTAGTGAGTCTATTTTTATTTGGATCAAACTAAACCAGTATTTGAGTTCTGTACAATAAGATATCTAAGATTTTGTGAAGAGAGGTCAGAACTGTCAAACAGTGAAACAAGGGATAATTTGAAGAATAAACTGTACTAATTGGCTAAGCCAAAAATTCTGGAAAAATTATAGTAAGAAGTTATATGAGTCTAGTTTTGGGGAAAATTTACGGATCTAAATTTCAAGTTTCCCAACTCGAGTTATAGTCAGTTTAGTCAGTACGACGCAGATGGACAGTTTTGATTTTTATGCCCCAAATTAGTAATTAAGCCTAGGTTGCGAAAATTTCTACCCTTAGAGGGTAAATTACCAAATTACCCTTAGTGGGTACGATTACCGAATTATGAAAATGCCCTTACGGGTCAAATTACGAAAATGCCCCTACTGGGCTGAATTACAAAATGTCCTTATGGACCGAATTACGAAAATACCCTTAATGGGTCAACTTGATAAATTGCTATATGGGCAAATTTAAAAAAAACTGCTAGATCGATATATGGGCCAAAAACTGCTAGATCATTAAATGGGCTAAATGCTATTTTGACTAATGGGCCAAATTGATAGACTGAAATATGAACCAACTTGTAACATGGGCCTTTTGTTAAAATTCATCATGTGAATGTATTGTTATGTTTTATATATATACATGATTGCATGGGTTGGGAAAATTGATGAAGAGAAGAAAGGCCTGTTGCCACAATCTAGTTCGAGTGGCTCTGCCACAATCTAGTTCGGTGGCTATGCCACAAATATTTTAAATGGCTTAATGCCTGCGATTGGTGTGTTGGCGGGGTGGGTTGACTTGATCCCCACAGGTGTGATGGTTGGTACAGGTGGTGTGTAGCGGATGGAAATTAGACTTGGTTGGGAATTGCATATCACATGTACTTTTATATTTGATTTATATAATGTACATTTGTAAATGGGCTCAAGCCCAAATATATGTTTATATGGTTATGGCCCAGTGGACACGGTAAGTGGGTTACACACTGAGTTCTAAGTAACTCACCACGTTTTCTTACCCTTCTCAGGTAATGACAATTGATGGAGGCTTGGGCAGGGGATGACTTCGTGTGGAGGCCATACTACGAATGATGAGTTATAAAAACTTTGAACTTCTTTTAAGTATTTTTTTTATCTAAGTACTATTTCAATTGCGATGTAATAAGGCCTCTGGTATTATTTTTATGGATTTTTATTCATGGATGGATTTTAATATGTTTTAGTTACTTAAATGGGGTTGTTTAACTCTTATAAATGTTTTCTTAAACTTACATATAAAAAAAAATGTTTTTCTTAAATATCACTTACTCTTAAAATTCCCGTGAAAACTCTTTTATAAATTTATTTCAACCAATTATTTAAGTTTTTAACCAATTATTTCTCTGAAAATCAAATTATAAACTCTCATGTTTTAAAATTATGGTTTTCAAATAAATCTCAATTTTTGATAAACTCCGTCTTCAAAATCGTTTTGAAATTTTTTTTCATTAAAAGCATTGATGACTAGACGTAAGTTCGAATTGTGTGGCATGCCAAGTCTGGTCTTAACGCATAGGCCGGGTTTGGGGCGTTACAGGTTGAATTGTATGAATTTGTGATTTTATGAAATATGGACTAAATTGTAAAAATGTGAAGTATTGGGGGCAAAAGTGTAAAATGACTTTAAAGTGTATTTTGGACTAAATTGAATAGAGAGATTATTAAATAAGCTAAATTTGATATTATATAAATGAAGAAAAGTGAAATTCAAACTTAGATCGGGGAAAGAACAAGATTTTGGATTAATCGACTCGTTTCACCGTTTTTGCATCCGAGGTAAGTTTGTATAAGCATTGTTATAATTGAGTTTTAAATGCTTTGATATTGTATAAATTGTTAATATGACCTTACGGACACGTTCGACAACAATTCAGCAAGTGGGAAGTCCCGGTTGAACCTTAAGAATAGTTTAGGATACAAATGACATGTCATTAGGGGTTATGTGATTTGGGTGCTGGTCCGTACGTCCTACCGGTGGCTGAGTTATCCGGCATGTGTTGCGGATACTCATCAGTTTGTGTGAGCAACACCGTGTAGCTTCGTCATGACCATCAGCTTGTGTGAGTAGACCCGTTGATAGCTCTAGTGTGAGCATTATACGTGATGCGAGATTAAGATAGCTTCGGCTATGTATGTGGCACTTATGGTGCGAGTTTCCCGAGTATCCAATAATATTCTGAATGGTTCAACGGGTACATCAAAGACATCGATGAGTATGAGATTATTAAGAGGTTGTACAGGTTTGAATCGAAGAAACTTGTGAATTTTACATCTACTCGTATGTTTGAACATGTGAAAGGTTTGTTAGCTAATATGAATTATATGTTGATATTTAAAATTGCTTGAGTTATATATTTATGATTAGTTGAGTTTATTCATACGAGATTACTAAGCTATATAGCTTACATTGTGTATTTTTCCGTGTTTTATAGTGAAATCAAAGTTAGTTTGGATTCGGGAATCGTGAGAGACTTTATCACACTATTCAACTATCACCTTGGTACTATTCGAAACGCCTTATTTTGGTAAATAATGGTATTGACGTACCATTTCAGTACTTAATTTTTTAAAATGTAATATAGAAGAAAAAAAAAAAAGCCTTTTTTGTGCGCAAGGTATCTTGGGTGGTCTGGCAGTTGTGTGGTGCCATTTAGAATAGAGAAATTGCTTGGCCTAAAGATCCCCAGTCCTTTCTTTTGTGGAACCAAGTATCTCCGAGCAGGAGTATTACTGAACTATGGAGGATGGCTTTTTATGTCATTATATCATTATATGGAGTATATGGACATTTCAGAACAGTATGGTTTTCAACGGCAAGGTTCTTGATTTGCAAGAACTATTCGACTGTATTGTGGCTAGACTGGGTTGGTGGGGCTGTGCTGGCAAGTTTTTCGCTAGATGATTTCTTTTGCTCTCCTCAAAACGTTGGAGTGCCAGTTGTTAGTAAGATTGACACCAAGAAAATGAGCATTTATCACCATGCTTATTGCTTAAGGCAAGATTTCATTCATCATCAAATTTAATGATTCTACTCCATAACTTCGCTTCATCTTCTCATCATTTCATTTGTTTTTCTTCACAACTTGACTTTATTTCTAGTGAGAACCCTACTCCAAATTTGATATCCTCATCTTCTTGTTTTAAGTTGGACATGGTACAATTGAGAAACCTAGTAAAAACTAGATTTCACCATTAATAACTACTTCAAACTTGCTAATTTAATACATATATTAAGATATGATTGAAAGGCACAAAAAAAAAAAAAAGGAGTTATAATTGCTATAAATATATGTTGGGGATCGACCTGTATAAACAATGAAATAAATAAAAGTGAAGAGAAACGAACATAAATATTTTACGTGAAAAACCCTTCGAAAAGGATAAAAAATCATGGGCAAAGGAGACTTCGTTTTTTCACTAATGAGTAAACAAACAAGAGTATAATATGGAAAAAAATAACCTAAATGTACAACCTATATATTACCAAAAACCCCGAATAAAGAGCTTAAAATCCTAAAGAGCAATCCGGTAAACAAAACTCTAAACCTTATAGGGCACTCACAAAAGGGGTACAAAATATTCTCCATAATTACTACAAATCTCTTATCAAAATTCATATGCAACTAAATCTTGTCGCTTTCAAATAAAAATACTGGTTGGCATATCAAAACAAGATATAATAACCCTTTAAATAAGTTTTGATTAAAGTTCTAATTATACTAAAATATCCCTAAAATAATTATAGTCCCAATGGGAGAAAAAAAATCCTACTTAAAATCTAAAACGCAGCTACCAAATAAGAGAATACATCATGAGTCCCGAGTTACATCCTCGTGACGTCGTAATCTTCTCCGTCACAACGTCGCTATCTATTTCTTTGAAAATAGGAAACAAACCCCTCAATATATATTTTAAATTATTGATGAAAACAAATGATTTAACTTTTATAGTTGTAGTTATCAAGAGTTTGTGATTGTCTAAAGATGTTTTTAATTGATGTGGACATATATACTACCCTTTTATTAGAAAAAGTAAACTAAAGGATCTCACAATTATCAATATATATTATATATGCATGTATTTTTCTCAAATTTATAGTCTTTTCCGGTTCATAACGCAATTCCTATTAGTTTAAAAGAAATTTAATATCTATTAAAAATTCAAATTACACATGTATACGTGTCGTAAATCATGTATTTAAAATATCACATCAATTAATATTATTAATATATATAATTGATAGGTGTGATAAATTGTGCATATTAAAATAAAATTTTGGTTGTGCGGTACTGATATAATTAACATGGATTCGAATTTCATTGTATATATTTTTATTGGTTTTTATTAAAATAAAAAGACTAAAATAGCCTCAAATAATTTAAATTATTTTAATTATGGATGAACATTTTTTGTATTTTTCCTAATCAAGTTGGTGCACAATTGACTCGTAATACCAACTCAGTCAGAGACTTAAATAGTAGTGTATATATATATATATATATATATATAAAAGGTTGGTTGACATGTGGATCAATTTTTTTTTCTTTTTTGCATTATATAAGAAAATGAAAAAAAATTAATTTAGTCCCTATGCTACACTCAAATTTTAGATTATATGATAATGGTAAATTTTCAATTTTGATTCTTGTGCTACACTCAAATTTAAAATTTAATTTTTTGATATAATTTGATACCTTAATTTATTTTTTTATAATACAAGAAGGCAATAGAATTCTTTAACTTAAAAAGACCTTACAAAAGAATCACCCAATTTATCTTCTAACAATAGTTTCCTAACATGAAAAGTAGGAAAAATCAATAATGGTGAGCTCAGTATCCTCTCTCGGACAAGTTTTAGCTATTCAATTAGTAACCATATTCCTCTCTCTTTGAATGAACTGGAACTTCACCATTTGAAAGCACCTCCTAACTGTAGTAATCTTACGTACCAATGTCATCAAATGATAGTCCCCAGATCTGTCCGTAAGACACTCCACTGCCTCCAAACAATCACTTTCCATGATGACTTTCGTATAATATCTTAGTTTAGCAACCTCAAGTTAGCAAAGAATAGCCTACCTTAATTTTTTACAATGTCATTGATTAGCTCAAATATTTTATGTTGACTAAAATGCTTATGTAGCTTTTAGCTGTTATTAATGTTAATAAAATTATTTGTTAAATTCAAGTTCATTGGAATGCCACATTTTTGTTACATGACTATTAAGTGAGTAACTTTTTTTTTTTAATTTCTAAAATTACACCAACGAATTTAACAGAAAAATTTAATGGTGTTAACAATTAGGTTTGAATTTTTAAATTTAAAAAATAAAGGGACTAAATTTATAAAATTAAAATAAAAAACTAAATTTTAAATCTAGAAAAAGTAAAAAAATAATTTAAAATATATTTTTATATTCAGAAAGTCAAATGAAATTTGTGCTATAATTTTAAAATATCAAAAACAAATTAATTATAAAAAATAAGGACATAAAACTAAAAACAAAAAGTTATTGTTAAACCAAATTGATTGCCTCCCTCAGTTGTCACCTGCTTTTTATCAAATAATATTACAGATGATTTAAGTTTTATGTGGAATGAAGGAGACATTGGAATAACATAGGTTATATATATATATATATACATATATATATATATATATATATATAACTACTTAGATTTTGATGCATTACCTACTCTTTTAATTTTCTTCCATACTATCTTCTGTCATCAACAGCTGACTTGATACTAAAAATATCAGTAAAATTAGGATTAAAGGAAACACAAAAATTCTTCTTTTTTAAAAAAAATTGAATAAACAAAAATCTTTTATAATGCTATAACATGTGTATCAATGTCACTTTTTTTAAGATTATATTCGTTTCTATCTATATTATGATATGCAAAAGAGTTACTGTCAATAAACCTCGAGGATACAATGAAGTTCAATGACTGTTTACATTTTGCACCGACGAAAATAGTCCACTGAATACTGAACGGAGCATAGCAAGGATATTAATTTCTATAAAGAATTTTTTGGCATGTAAATCTCATTTATTTATTTTTTTCATTTTTATCCCAATAAAATTTTTTTTATTACGTAACATATATTCAACATTTGTAAAATGCAGTTCTTTTACTACGATAATCTAAAAAAATTTAATTACCAAAATGGGTCACCGTAAAAATTTCTAGCAAATAACCAATTTCAGTTTTTCTTTTTGTAAACTCATTTCGATGTTTATTTTTGTAACAAACATACCATTTTGATAAATAATCTCTTGAACATACCATTTGAGTTATTAATTTTTTTTTAGGATAACAAAGGCAACAAACAAATACATATCAATAACAAATAAATATTTGAAAAGATCACATTCTTCCCCTCCACCCTTGAAAATTTATTTTTTTAAAAGAACACATCATTTTGTAATGATGTTTCAAATCACTTAGTCAGAACAAAAAAATGAGTACCGTCCATCTCTCTCCCTCCACCCCTTAGAACTGTTTTGAACGCCTTGTTTTGGTAAATAATGGTATTGACATACCATTTCAGTATTTAATTTTTTAAAATGTAGAATACAAGAAAAAAAAGCCTTTTTTGTGCGCAAGGTATCTTGGGTGGTCTGGTAGATGTGTGGTGCCATTTAGAATATGGAAACTGCTTGGCCTAAATATCCCCAGTCCTTTCTTTTGTGGAACCAAGTATCTCCGAGCAGGAGTATTACTGAACTATGGAGGATGGCTTTTTATGTCATTCTATCATTATATGGAATATATGGACATTTCGGAACAGTATGGTTTTCAACGGCAAGGTTCTTGATTTGCAAGAACTATTCGACTGTATTGTGGCTAGACTGGGTTGGTGGGGCTGTGCTGGCAAGTTTTTCGCTAGATGATTTCTTTTGCTCTCCTCAAAACGTTGGAGTGCCAGTTGTTAGTAAGATTGACACCAAGAAGAAGGCTTGGATTCCTCCTCCTGTCGGATCAGTTAAATTTAACATAGATACGTCTGTCACGGTGAACCTTGGTGCAGCCAGGGTCGTGATCATAGACGTGTCTCGTTAATTATTTTTTCTAAATCTATAAGTGTTGTTGACCCTGCCTTGGCTGTCAAGGAAGCTCTTGCTATCTTTTTGGCTTCCAAATGTGCTGGTTCTTGTAAATTACAGATAGAAAGTGATTGCTCTAATGTTGTCTCTTGCTTCAAGATGCGTCAGAGATATTATAGAGTTTTGTATTGGCATTTGCAGGGAAATTCTTATAATTCCAAGAGAGGCAAATGGAACCACTGATCGCCTTGCTAATGCTGGAGTTAATACAAAATGTAATGTCCAGCAGAGGATGATTTGTCATCTATCTACTTATGTAGGTCTCATGTCTATAAGGGTTACTAAGCCTTTAAAAATTTTAAACTATTTCCTTTTGTCATCTATCAACATTAAAAGTGAGAATATTGAAACAAAAATAATTAGCTATCCAATTTGCTTAGCTTCTTTCAAGTACAAAGTAAAAACAAAAAAATATTTTCTACATTTAACAACCCTAGAGCTATCTCCAACGAAAATTGAAGCCAATTGGACGACCACACGTTCTCCTGCTTTAAGATGGTAATCTTTTAAGATGATTTGTTTGATATCACCATATTTAGAAACGTATTAGGAGCCTCTCTTTATTTGATGCCTGTATTTTGGTTTCTGCATTAAAATCAAGTCAAATTAAGCAAATTTTACGAGATTTGATACTCTTTCTAATGAGTCCTGGAATTCCATTTGACGAGTTTCATTTGTTCATAATAGGTCACCCACGAGGAAGAAGTAGAAAATTAGGGAAAGAGCCCTGATGAGACAGATAGTTTGTTTGTGAATCATCCGGTGACAAGATCCATCAGTCGAGAGCATAACGATTTCGCTTCAAAGCTAGGAACAATGGGTGATTCCATTACGAGAGAGGAGTTGGAGTTGTTTAAAGCAAAAATAGAGTTGAAGATCGACCGGTTCATGCTACAGATGAGGGAATTGATGATTTCCAATCAAAGCTTTGATAATGAAAAAGGGTTGATAGTAGTAATAGCAGTGTTGACAAAAACAAGAGTCGATTACAGAAATAGGAAACCAAATTAGAAACAATGACAAGATCCAGTGTGGGTCCACGATACACGAAGTTAGATTTTTTCGACTTTCGGTGGGACAAATGACCCTCTAACTCAGTTGCACTGATACGAGAAGTTCTCTGCAAATCAGAAGACAGGTGAAATAGACAAAATGGTCTAGCCGCTTTTCACTTGATAGGAAAGGCACAATCATGGTATTATCAAATGGAGCAAGAACACCTTAATCTTTCATGGAAGGCATTCAAAGAATACGATGCTCTACAAATTAGACCACTCTTGCACGAGAATCCTTTAGGGGAATTAGCGAAGTTAAGTAAAAAAGGATTGATGGAAGACTATCTTTGCCAATTTCAAGAACTGTTAGCCCATGTAGATTCCTTGAGATTGGATCAACAAATTAATTTATTTACTGCAGGGTTATTAAATTCAATCTGAATAGATGTGCAGATTCGGAAACTTAAAAACTTGGTTCATGTTATGAATTTGTCATCAACCTTTGAGACAATATCAACTGACTCAAGTTGTCGACCTACGTAGTTGGGAATCGACAAGAAACTCTAGTGATAGCAAGAAAGATCCTCATTTTATTAAAAAGTTGACTTGTGTGGAGATGGTAGAATAACGAGACAAGGATTTTTATTATAATTGTGACGAATTGTACTCGGCCAAACACTAATGTGAAAATTTATTTTGGTTGGACATAAATAATCCCAAGACTCGTGCAAAATCAAAAGGAGTTTCAATCTCAAGCTTGTGGACAAACTCTTTTTTCAAGAGGGGAGTGATGTTACATAACAATTAATTATTATTAGAATATTTTATTATTTTATAAGGAGATTTTTTTAATTAAAAGTATTTTAAAGAGATATTAGGGATCTTTCTTTATTTAAAGTCTTTAGTTTGGTTTCCTTGGCTTATAAGCCTTTTATTTAAATAAGTAAACTTGTGGTTTTTTTTTTATATATATATAATGTCTAAAACTACTCATACTACTTTCTCAATTCATGAATAGGAAGATAATGCGCTTCAACTCACTCGAGCTCATGTCCTCTTGCATGGCAACAATACGCATGCTAATCGAGTTAAAACTCGATCAACAACTTATGTAACTTTTATTTAAAAGGCCAATTGGTAGTAATAAAATTAAATCAGATTAAGGAAGCAAATTTTATGAGATTTGAGATTCTTTCTAGTGAGTAAATTCCTTTAAATGAGTTCCACTTATGCATCATAGATGATTCGCAAAAAAGAAGTAGAAATCAAAGAAAGAGGCTTGACAATTGCTTGTGAATTGTCTGGTGAAAAAATCCATCAATTCGCACCATAATATCGATGGAAACCAACATTAAAAGAATAGGATATGGAATCTAGAAGATTGTGGGTTTATAATTTTTTTTTATGTGCTTATCATTTCTTTTATATTTTATATATTCTTTTTTAATTTTTAATGTTTTTAATAATTTTTTTTGGTTTTAAAATTATTCATGTTTTTTATAGTTTTAAAATTGTGGGCTTATATATTCTTTTTAAAATTTTAAAGTTTTTAATAATTTTTTTATAGTTTTTAGAACAGGAAAAAATTAATTTTTTAATTTTTTAATAATATCAAAAATAGCTCTTAACGTTTGGTTGTTTGGTTACTTTGGCTCTTAACTCTTTTTTTAGATCGCTTTCATACCTAACGATTTTTTTTTGTCAAATTGATTTGTTTTAATGGAGATGCTGACGTGGCCGTTAGGTGACTAACGACGCTAATTTGGAATTTGTTTAATCCACTTAGGCTCCAAATGTATGTAAATGCTAACGTGACATTATTTTGTCTTATATGCCACATCGGCAAATGAATCTAAAATAAAATAAAAAAATAAAAAAACCCCTAAACACACATGGGCACAATTAAATCAATGTAAGAGCTCCTAAATGAAGAACACTAAATCTCGAATCCTCTCTTTCTCCACTAAAATTTTGCAAAAATCGAAGCTTGAAATCTAGTGGGTTGGTAAAAGAATCGAAAATATTGTCTGAAAAAGTGGTTAGAAGTCATCCATGGAGAAGTTGCCTTATTCAAAGTTGGTTTCTTCATCATGAAGGGAGTTCGTTTATGATGGAGAGAAAATAACATGTTTCTGTAACAACTTAGCTCTGAGAGAGGCTTCGTGGAGCGATTTAAACCCAAGTAGAAGGTATTATGGTTGCTTAGATTGTCGGGTAAGCATATATTTAGCCAATTTATTTTAGGGTTCATAAGAAATTAGAGATTTTTTAGTTTGTTTGATTTTTGTATCGGTTAGCCAATTTGTTTTAGAGTTCATAAAAAATTAGGGATTTTTTAAGTTTGTTTGATTTTTGTGTCGATTGGACTAAATTGGTGCTACAATTCATCGTAACATTAGATTTTTGAGTGAATTGTAGGTTTTATATAATAAAAAGTCGAACTTTTTTTGTGTAAATTGTAGGTTGGTGGATGCGGATTTTTTAAGTGGTATGATGATGAGTTGCGTAACAGGGCGAATAAAGTAATATGCGAATTACGTAATAGCGAAAGGAAACTTGAAAAGGAGAATACAAGACTTAGGAAGCAGATTATGAAGTGTGGAAGTGCTAAGATGTTTGAGAGTGGTAGTAGAAGCAGTAATGTTGAGATGTACAAGAGTGGCAGTGTGCAAAATGTGGGCAAGGATAACCAAACAAAAGAGGTCAATCATGATGTTGTAGATCACATTGAATTAAACACAAAGATTAAGAGTTTGAAGCAAAAATATAAATCACTTAAGAAAAAGAAAGAGTTTTATAAGAAAATGTTTATTTGCAGTGTATTATTTATCTTATGTGTCATATTATTCAGGAATGTTATAATTTGAAAAGTATGGTGTCATGTTCTTGTCGTTTGTATATCTAGTACCTTCAAACTTTCTTGTTGACATACATTGTCACATTCAAATTGGTGTTTGTAGCTAATTTGAGGGAAGTATAATGAAAGGTCTACGAGCAAAACAAACAAAAGAATGTTTGTTGAAAAAAGAAGTTACATGTACCAAAATGTTGGGTAATTGACATTGTATGTCATGTTCAAAATAGTAACTAACAAAATGACCCTAGACCCACATAGTTGCCTATAGTAGAAATGATATACTACATCAAATTGTTATATATACCATCATTATTATACCAACTTCAAGCAAGTCCTAGAAGCTTATCACATGTAATGACAAACAAAAAATATGTTAAGCAACTTATTCAACAAACAAACAAAATGTTTAGTCAGAACAGCATCTCAATTCATTTCTTCATCTTCTTTGTTGCAGTGCATTCATGTGTGCTAATAAGTTCCTGACATACCATCCTTTTTTTACTTCTAGTTCTTGTACTCTACCAGACTGAGGAAAAAAATCACAACCCCAAATTAGATTTAAATACTTTGAAACTTGACAATAAAAAAATGTTTATGATATACTTGTGATCTAGTTGTGTTAGGTTGAATGCATGGTCTTCTGTTGTTCTTTTTTTAGCTTTTAGTTCTTGTACTTGTTCCAAACTGAGACAATAAATAATCACAATACCAAATTAGATTTAAATATTTTGGAACTTGACAGTGAAAAATTGTTTACGATATACCTCTGATCCAGTTGTGTTAGGTTGAATGCATGGTCTTCTGTTGTGACCTTTACCACCACATTTTTTGCATCTCATAATTAGACCAGCCCTACTGAGTTGTCCATGCTTCACTTTTTTTGATTCATTTTTTGCCTTCCTTCTATTCTTCTTTGGCCTACCAAGCATTGTTTTCTCAACTGGTGGAAGCACAGGCTCAATACTAGATTTTCTCCACTCATGTGACCCATTTATAGGTTGTAAAGCATATGCATATGCTTTCAAATATGTCTCCTTCTAGTAGTACCTATGTATGTAGTCATCAGGATCTTGTTCAAAATGCCATATAGCAGAGCAGGCATGGGGACAAAGGATCCGAGATAATTACCAAGTTCGACAACTATAGGTTTTATCCTCTACGTTTATTATGTGTTGTTTTCTACTTTTCTTAACTTCACACCCATTTTTCCCATTCCAGATCATCTTCCAATCAACACCTTCCTTCTTGCTATCAACAAATTTCTTCTTTATCAGTGGACGATAATTGTACTTTCATAAACTGCATTGCTTCCTCTTATCCACTATTTCGGTCATCATTTTAACTCTGATTTCCTTCAACATGGTTATTATGTTCTTGAATCTAGACTCCACGATGCAAAGGTTAAATGCTTCACAAAGGTTATTAATAACAATATCTGACATAGGTGCAACCCTTAGAAGGCTTTGGTCTAAGCTCTCGAATTCTTAGAGAACGACTCCTTTGCAACACCTTCATCAATCTTATACAATTCTTCTTTGTTTTGTTCGGACTCCCTCTTTGTTGTAGACTTCACAATTTTCCAAAAAGAAAGTTTGAATGTCTTTACTTTCTTCCTACCAGACCAGTTTGATAAGACAAGCCTAGCATAATTTCTATGTTCTACTTTAGGCAGAATGACATTAATGGCTATCTCACGATCCTGCAAATTAATTTACAAAATATAAGTAAAACATTAGTAATAAATTGGTGCAAAATAAATAACATTATTTACTTTTTGTGGGTCACTAATAATGGTATAACCAAAACCATCTTTCATTCCTAAGTTTATTGTCAAAAGACTAAGAAACCATGACCAAGAATTAATGCATTCCCTCTTAACAATAGCCCAGGCAACTAGGTACATTTGATTGTTTCCATTTCTCTCAATAGTAGACAACATTTCACCCCTAAATGGACCTTTTAAGAAGCAACCATCCAAACCTAGTATAGGTTTGTACCCTTCTTTCTAACCTCTTTTCAATGCTTCAAAATAGACATAAAACCTCTTGAAATGTGGTGGAAATTCAAATGTGACTCTATTCACCCCCATCTTTATAGTATTTCTAGGATTTTTTAGTCTCAACTTATTAGCATAATCCCACAACATAGCAAATTCCTCTACAAAGTTTCCTGCCAACTTATGATTCACTATTTTTTTTGCCCTTTTACACCTTATCATTTTAACACTCACATACATTTTTAAAGTTACCCTTCTTTGTATCTCTCTTAGTTTTATTTTTGGATGGTCCCTAATAGTAGTTTCAAAATGATCTACAATTACTTTTACATTAATTATTCTGTTTCTAAAACTAATACAACAATTGTTCTCATCATGAAAACTTTTCACTTACATGCATCTAGACATGTTAATGTAACTTGCAAATATTCCCCATTTACATTTTTTAGATGCAATGCATTTAACTCTAACCCTATTTTGTTTATTCTTAATTATCTTAAGTTCCCTTTTACTACACATTGAGTACTTACGAATTGCGAATTTGAAATTGCTCGCCATCTTTAAACACCATCTCAATACAGAAGTGTGGAATTGCTGAGTTTGGATTGTATGTGGGGAACCTACTTGTTCTTTTACAAGCATCAGTATTGTCATCATCATCTGACCCAAGTGTGCTCCCATGATCATCACTATCAAAATATTCAGTCTTATTTCCCTCTTCTTTCTAATCAACTCTATCATTTAGTCCTTCACCGGCTTCTTTAGGGACTTTAGCCTCAAACTGCTCTCTAGAGCTTTTACTTTCAATCTCATCAAGTACTGCTTCCTTAGCTTTCCTACTGGTTTTCCCACTGGTTTTCCCCTCCACTTCCCTTACCTTTTGCCTAGCTTTTTGAAGCTCCTCATCATCATCACCATATGAAAAGTACATCACATTCATTAAATAAACATCTCATCCTCTGAATCACTATCATTTTTATCCTCAACCCTTTCCTCACCATCTTCAACACACCATTTAAAACTCCATCACCCTGTTCTAACCTTTCAACAGATACATCTAAACCTTCAACACCCTCACCACATTCACTACCTTGACTGCCAACAACCTCAACACCCTTCCTACCTAAACCTTCACCACCCTTACCATCTTGACTGCCAGCAACCTGAACACTCTCACCACCTTCACTACCAACAACATCAACACCCTCACCACCTTCACTGCCAGCAACCTCAACACCCTCCCCATTTAAACCTTTAACACCCTCATCACCTTTACAGCTAATAACCTCAACACCTTCATTACCATCACTTGCACCTTCCATAGTTGCTACAGCTAACATTACATCAACATCAAAAATAGTAATGTCAATCTCATACTCTACATACAAGTTTATCTCCTTATACTTAACCTAGTAGTTCAACATGTCTATAGTGCTATTGTCATTCCACACAACCCTAAGGTTATCCTGCAAAGTCCTACTGCCAGGTACATGGATATAAATTAGTTGCACTATGTTAAACTCTAACCCTTTTTTAACTATTTTACACAACTCAAAATACGATATCGTATATGGATCCTCTTTAAGCCTTACCATCTCACCACTTGAATACCTAACACAGGATCACGTACAAATTTACCCCTAACATAAAAGTTTATGTAGTATTCGTCCTCTGTAGACATTTGCAGTTTAAACAATAAAAAAATATATTACAAAAGTTAGAAAAAAGTAAGATTCCATACTAACAGACAAACAAAGTGCTGCCAAAAAAGGTATAGACAAACAAAATGTGAAATATTTTAAACAATACAAAATGCATATAAAGTTAAATGATTTAATAATTATATAATCAAATCTGATAAAGTTTGTATACATATAATAACATAACAACAACAAAAGATACAGGGACCACTTCAATAAGTTTAGCTATTGAATTATGCATAGAACTATTACCCCCACCAACCAAGATTATAACCCCCGTCTAAAAATTCGTACACTGAACCAAAAAGTGTAATGAAACATGCAGATTTGTCAAATGAAACAATCGTTTTTGGGTTTTGGGTTTATTGAGGGATTTCAATTTCGTTAGTAGCCAAAAACTAAAATACACGAAATTCCTCTTCTAATTAGTAGCAAAACCCTAAACCAATGTCTCAAAAATAAAAAATAATAAACAAAAATCCCCAAAATCAAAATACCCTAAATGAAAATCCCTAAAATCAAAACCACTAACCCAAAATCCCCATACTCAAAAACCTTAAACATAAACTGAAATAACATACATAATATTTTCAAAGTGAAAACTTTTAAAATATACTCCAATATATCATCCAAAATCAAATGTGATTCTACAATAGCCTTTGGTAATCTTCTTTCGCATAATTTTCTTATTTTCTTGAATTTTAGGGCTCACTATATGCTCTCTCTCACTCTCTTTTATTAATTGATTCAAGAGTTTTTTGGTTTTAGGACCGATCAAGCTTGTTCTTTTTTTGAATATCTTATTCTTTTTTTAATTATTTTTAATTTTAATTAGGTGTCAAATGCGTTGGCACCTGGGTGGAATAAATTTTTTTTCCAAATCAGTGTCATTAGTCACCTAATGGCCACGTCAGCATCTTTGTTAAAAACAAGCCAAATTGACCATAAAAAAACATTAGGTGTGAAAGTGATCCAAAAAAAAAAAGGCTAAAGGCCAAAGTGACCAAACAACCAAATGTTAGGGGCTATTTTTTATATTATGCCTAAAATTTTTATAATTTTTATAATAGGTTACACTTTTCATAATTTTTATATTTCTCTATTAATTTTTAATAAATTTATTTTTTATTTTTATTTTTTTATAATTTTTTAATTTTATATAGATTTCATATATTTTAATAATTTTCTATTATTTTTAATGATTTTAAATTCTAAATTTTACTATTTTTAATATTTTTAAAAATATATATATAATTTTGTACATTTTTTTTATATTTTTAACAATTTTAAGGAGAATATATCACCTTTGTCACATGACATACTCTTGGCACACCATGTGGCAAAGATAACAACTATTAAGGGCTTACACAAAACTTGGTGATTCGAAGGCTTAATTGATTGTTTATATTTAATTATTGAGGACTCAATTGAGTGTTGTTTTCGATTGAGGGCTCAATTGATTATTGAATTGTTTTACAAGCTTTATTAAGCCAATAAATCCTTAAAAATAAAAACTGATTCAACTAGTTTTTATACCAATTCAATCAATCAATACGATTCACATATTAATTGATTCAATTCCCCTCTCTCTGAATATCGAATGTTCCAATCCCAAACAAGTCTTGTTTAGATAATTGAATCTCATCCAAGTTAGTCTGATGCAGCAAACCTTAAGTCTTTCATCATCAAATTCAATCAAGAATTGATTTCTCAAGACCATCCTAACCTTTACGCAATCAATCACCATTCTCACATCACTCAACCTCCCCATATTTCCAATAACGCACTTCTCGTATCCCTCGAGAGCCTCGTTATCTCTAAAAAGCATTAAAAACTTTTGGTATTAGCTTTAGATGAACCATGACCCTTAGAGAGAGACACATGAATTGAATTCTAAAGATCCCTGCTGAGTACTGACGTGGACCATGAAAATTTCCCTTTCTTTTCTTTTTTTTTTTTCTAATTTTTAAGTTTCTTTACTTTTATTTTAACAAATATAATTTTCTTTTTTAAAAAATTATTTTATGAACTCTTCCCACCACATCACTCGTAATCTCTTTCCAATTTTTTAATTACATTTCATTAAATTTTTTTCCATGTCACTAACATATAATTTTGGTAAAAAAATTTACCACAAACCCAAAACCCTGAATCTCGAACCTAAAATCATGAGCCTTAGGGTTTGGAGTTTTCTGGACTCTAGGTTTAGGATAAAAATTACTAAAATTGTGTGTCAATGATATGAAAAAAATTATTGAAATTTCGTTAAATAATTAGAAAGAAACCATGAATGATGTGATGGGAAGGATCCATAAAATAATTTTTCAACTTCAACTATTAATTTTTTTTAGGTTAAATTCAAAATGAATTTCAACAATGTTGAAATTTTAATTGAAGTATATAAAAAAAAACGTATAAAAGGAAGTCCAATGATAAAAGCGTGGAGCAAGACTTTTAGAAACACAATGCAATTACACTCATCTTACCTTTTTCACGCATTTAGCTTAACTTTGGCACATTATTTTTCTCTCAAGCATGTAATGTAGTAGTTTCGAAAAACCGTTATTACTTTATTTTGAATGAAAACAATAGTATTCTATTAAAAGAATTATATCATTATACTAAATTAAATTTTATCACCGATGCGAACGAAAATATTTTATATTAATAAATAATTAATAGTGGAATGATAAAGATTTTTATATGAGTTTTTTAATTTTGTGTTTAATTTTTAAATACCCTTATAATAACATTAATTATCCTTTAAAATAAAGGTATTTTAGTAATTTCATAATTGAACTGACATGAGTTGATTATGATATCAACTTAGTCTGCACTTTATATATAGATATATTTTTCTAATTAATATTTATTTAATATCATAATCACTTTTTTTTTTAATTTTCTTAGATACATTTCTTATATTAGCTTAAAACCCAATTTTTTTTATCCCACCCATTTGAAACTATAAGGAGAACTCATAATGGGTACTGCGAACGAAGTATGTAGTACAAGATCGGAGTACTTGTGTACTACTTTTTAATGGAAACTTTTGTACTTTTAGTGCATTTTGTGCAAGGAAACACTTAGAATTTGGCAACCCATCCCACTTACTTCTAAACTAACCAAATCCAAACGTCTCTTTATTGTTGAAAAAGTTAAGCATATTTTATTTTGCTTCTAAGGAAAGAAAAAATAATAATAATTAGTAATTAATTGATGGTTGATAAAATGGAGAAAACCGAATGCTTTAAAACTTCCATTTTGTAGTTCACTTAGAAGAGGGGACAATAATGCGTAATTATTTATTAGTATTGTTATAACAATAATTAAGTTATATCAAATGTATAACAATAAGATGATGGTGGATCACATTATAGGGATGTGGAGAGTTGTTAAAATAAGAGTAATTCACACCATAAGTGGTGTGGAGAGCCATTAAAAATGATGATTTACACGTACTATCTCTCCATTGTCCCTCTCTTTTTGAATGAGGCTTCAAATGAGTCCATCATCTCATAATTGCCTCCCTGATTGAGTCCAACCTAAACCCATATTAGAGTATGGTACAAATGTGACTATTTTCAGGTTGGTGAGCTTAGGAAGTTGGAAATATGATGGTCACTAAACTAACTATAAATAAGACAAAGGCAAGCGCATTATAGAACAATAGTATAGCTATAGTGAGTAGAGAATATCGTATCCACGAGGACTAAAAGTATTAGTAATTACCGTTTTTCTATTATTTAGCTGACAATTTCGAGTTATGTGTTTTAATCTAAATTTACTAAACTAATTTAACTAAGAACGCAACCGAGAATGAATCAAGGAAATAATCGAATATTAACCAATAAGATAGACAATACCTAGGAAAGAATCCACCTAGACTTCACCTATTATTATGAATCTGATTTAAACGATTTATTCACTTGTTTCCTTAATCCGTAGAAATCCCTAGATTATGTTAATATCTCTTTCCAAAGTAAGAACAACTGACTCTAGGTTGATAAATTGAAATCTCTTTCTAATTACAACCTCTATCGTCGCATTAACTCAATCTATGGATTCCCTTATTAGATTTGACTCTAATTCGATAGATTTATGTCGTTCTATTTCTAGGATTGCATGCAATTTCACTCAATTATTCTAGTTCTACTCTTAAACAGAGACTTTTGCTCCATTGAATTAAGCACATTAAACATGAATTAATATCCCAAAAATATTAAAACAAGAAATAAGCATTCATAATTGAGAACAAGAATAAAGTATTTATCGCTTAAAAATAGAAATTAAATAAAAAGATTCAACATAGGTTTCATCCTCTCTAGATATCAAAGGAATTAGTTCATAATCTTGAATGAAAACATCTCAAAGTCAGAATAACCACAAGACATAAAGAAACTCAATAAAACTTCGAAAGAAATTAAAAGGAGATCTTCAGTCTTGATGAAGATCCGCTTCCGAGTTGATTCCGATGGTGTTATTCGAGTATTTTCTTCGATCTTTTCTGATTGCCCCCTTGTGTCTTCTTCTAATGGATATTTATAGACTTTAGAATGCTCAAAAAGACTAAAAATTGAGTTTTTCCGCGTATTTGGGAAGCAAGGTGTGATATCAACACGGGCTGGCACATGGGCGTGTGTCCAGCCCGTGTGGCTCCTGAAAACAGTTTTATTTGTCAGATTTTGGCTCGCTTTTTGCTCCCAAATACTCTTAAGTATAAAAACATTAAATTTAAAGGATTAGAAGCACCAAATTCACTAATTTGCATAATTAATCATCCAAAAACGCATTAAGAATGAGATTAAAATATGTTACTTTTATAGCTTATCAAAATATTAATGAGAATGGATCATATGAGATGGTTGTCCTTGGGGGCATCGTGGCAATGCTCTTTTCATAATGGTGTGGGGTGCTCATATATAGGAGGTGTAGGAGATACTTAGTCATAGGAGTATAACATTTGTCTACCTTAATAAAAGAGAAGTTTATAAAGTGAACTGATTTGAAGATATGATGTTGGGGCGATCAGGTGCCATTTAAATTATTGTAGATTGGAATATCAATAGTAGGGTTCAATGAGCACTTTAGTGGCAATTTCATAAATTTGAAACAATGTCTTTAATGAGTGTAATTGCTAATTTTAATGTGGTATTTTTTTCATTAGCAACATTTACATTGGCTTTAGGGCATTTTTCTCTAATTTTCTATCATTTTCCTAGCCTATGTATTCTTCTATAAATAGAGGGCTTATGCCATTTTTTAAGGAAATTTTATTTTTACAATTCTTGAGCACTTATCTCTCTTTCATCAATTGTAATGACCTAATTTTCAGTGGTGTTAGAATTCAGTTTTGGAATCCTATTTACATAAACCGAGTTCGTAAATATTTAATAGAGATATTTACAGAGTTAGTGTATAGATGAATTGAAATTTAGATAAGTAATTTAGGCGAAATAATAGTTAATTAAGGCTTAAGGACTAAATTATAAAAATTTAATCGCTATATCTTTTTAATTAAAAAAGACTTGGGGACTTAAATAGCAAATAACCAAAACAATTAATAAACCACTTTTAAATAGTTGATAGTGGATAAAGATATTGAATGTCATTAATTAAGATTAATTAATAAACTAATCATAATATAAAAGGCAAACCTTAGTGGAAGATGTTATCATCTACTTCCCCAAGCCCTGAAAACCAAAGAGCAAAAGAAAAAAAAAAAGAAGTTTTAGGGTTCAAGCATTCGACCAATAATTTGGTAAGTACAATCAAGTCATTTTCTTATAATTTTATAGATTTGAGGTCACGAGAGCTTGATTTAGCTAGCTCATGTACCAATTTGTAAAACTGTTAAAGTTTTATAAAGTTTTCATTGTTGATTTTGCTGAAAGATCGGGTTTGGAAAACACAGCAGAAAATAAATTTAAAGAAAAATCATAGTTTTAATTTTTTTTTCCAAAAACAAGAACTTGGTTGTGTTATCTGAAATAATGAACACTTTATCAAAATCGTACCTTTATGAGTCATCTAAGATGAACACTTCGACTGAGTAGTCTTCTCTGCTATCTTCAAGTTTATGTCTGTCAAATGTAGACTCGCTTCGAATAAAAAAAATTCAAAAAATTACTAGTGGGGCAATTTCATAATTTATCAAAACTTTTAGGGTCAAGTTATAAATAATAAGAATATCTCTAGAAATTTTATGAAATAATTTCTTTAGAGAATTCTCTCTACAGTTTTTTTTTTAATTCAACTGTATGAGAATAATGCCTCATGCTCTTTATATAGGTAGAGTTTAGAGAGAGTTCAACTAGGATTAAAATTAATCACATTAATATTAAATTAATAAAATATTATCTAGATAACTATCAAATTTAATTTAATATTAACTTCATTAAAACAATATTATCTTTGGAAAAGTTAATTTGAAATCAAGTTACCCGGTAAAGTCTCACTAGGAGTCTAATTTTCCCATTGCTCTACCACCAAAGAACCGTTGTTGCTGACCATCGGTCAACCGCTGGATCTGTAACACCCCTTACACGTGTCCAACGTCGGGACAGGATACGAGGCATTATCAGACTTAACTTACTTGAATATATTATCGGGCTATAAAATTTCATTTCAAACTTAAAACCTTTCATTCTCAATTATAACATTCATATTATGGGCCTACGAGGCCTTAAACGTACATCCAGAAGGTTTCGGAGTTCAACCGGAAACTTTTGCACTCTTAGAAAATTTTTGCCTAAACAGGGGCCACACGCCCGTGTGATATGGAACACGCACGTGTGGGCAGACCGTGTGGTCACACACGTCCATGTTCCTAGCCCATGTAGAATTTATTTTCATTTCGAATTTACAGGGGTTTTCACACAGCTGGACATATGCCCGTGTTGACAACCCGTGTCCTTCACACGACCTAGAGACGCCCGTGTTCTCGGCCAGTGGAGCTCTCTGTTTATGACGTCATCAATCTCTTAGGGCACACGGCCTAAGCACATGCCCGTGTACTGGCCCGTGTGACGAATCAAATTCTCGCAATCTAATACAGGTGACGCACGGCATATCACACACCCTTGGGGGTGTGCGTCACACACGGCCTAGACACACGCCCATGTATCTACCCGTGTGGACAATTAGAATGCTATTTTCCAAGCCAATTGCCACCCTGAAACATAAACACACATATACCACCACAAGCAACACATAACATGGAAATAATGCACTATGTAATATCCTTAAAATCATCATTTATACTATTCACATTTTACTCCACCAATTGCATGAATTTTCACTTCATAAAACTCATCATCATTAAGAATATGAAACTTGACAAATATAGGCCAATTCCTAATGGCGATTTACAAAAAGAGTGTATAACCTTACTAGCCAACACTTTGACTCTCAATATGACATAACTCAAAATGGCCAAGCTCCTATACATGCCATACTCAAAATAAATTAACTTTACTACACCAAAATAATAATTGATAGTGTGATTCGAGCTCCGATGTACTACGATCCTCGAGCTAGCTTGGCGATACTACAATGAAAATGGAAAAGAGAGGGGTAAGTATATTACTTAGTAAGTTTGCATGAATTAAAGTAACAACATAATTACTCATAGTAAAATCCATTCATCTCATAGGATAATAACAACACAAGTTCTCAAGTACTTTGACATACTTATTCATACTCATTCTTTCCCATCACATATCACATTACGGTTTTCATAACTTGTATTTTACTCATGGTACCTGTATCACTTCAGCACATAATTTAGCATTTATGTTATCTTGAACATAGACTTAAATCATTATCATCCTTAACTTAAATGGAAACTCTTTGTCATCCTTGTATAACTTAGCTCTTTATCATCTTTACATACTTAGCTCTTTTGCCCATTGAATTACTCGAAATTTCAGAGGATACTCAATCTTATCATACATGTGTCATGATGCCAATTCCATATCCCAGTTATGGTCTTACATGGGATTACCTCTTGATGCTGATGCCATATCCCAGATATGGTCTTACACGAGATCCCTTAACTCGATATCGATGCCATGTCCTAGACATGGTCTTATATGAGATTGTACATAGATGTTGTTGCCATATCCGAGATATGGTCTTACACGAGATCTTCCTTTGGTGTCGAAGCCATGTCCCGGACATGTCTTATACGGAACCTTCCTTATTCGATGCCGATGCTATATCCCAGACATGGTCTTATACGGGATCTACATTCAGTGCCGATGCCATGTGCCAGGCATGGTCTTATACGTGACCCACATTTAGTGCCGATGCCATGTCCTAGACATGGTCTTATACGGGATCTTCCTTATCTCATGTGGTGACATAAGTATCCTCGTTATTCCGAATCTTCAACCGAGACTTCAACTTAGCATGTTCTCATCATTTTTCTCATTGAGGCATCAATGATCAACTTTATGGAAATAATATGCATTTCTCATAATAATAAGTAAATTTAACATAAAAATATATGTAACCTTAATTTCACACAAATTTACCTCGGTACTCAAAATGCGAATATGTATTCGATTTAGTCCACAACTTTGCTCTTGCCTCGGCTTCACTTGTTTACCTTCGTGTTTCTTGATCTATAATAAAAATTTCACTTGTTTAATGCTCACACTGACTAGATTAACTCATGAATCATACTTTGGCAAAATTATGTTTTTGCCCCTAAACTTTCACATAATTACACTTTTACCCTAGGCTCGTAAAAGGATTTTTATTCAACTTTCTTGTAATAACCCAAATTCTACGGGCACCGGAAAAGTGAGTTTAGGGCCTCCGTCCTAGGAAAACGAGTCCGTAAATATTTATTAAAAATATTTACGAAGTTAGTATAGGTTGAATTAGATTTTTGATAAGTGAATTTAGTTTAATTTAAAGTAGTTAGGGAAAAGGATCAAATTGAATAAAGAGTGAAAGTCTAATTGTAGATTAAAAGGAAATAAAAAGGATTAAAATGGCAAATAGACCATTTAGCATATTTGAGGCGGCATAAACATAAAAATCTAAGATTTTTATGTCTTAAAATATATTATTAGTTAACTTTATTAATATAATATATATATAATAAAGTAAATAGAAAACAAAACAAAACAAAGAAACAGAAAAAGAAACAGAGAGCATTTCGACACAAGCAGGAAAGAAAGAAGAAAAAGAAGGAAAAAGGAAAAACTAAAGATTCAAGGTTTTAAACTTTAAAAGGTAAGTCAATCAAGTCCTATTCTTTTAATTTTGATGTTTTAGAAGCTTTAAAGCAAGACTTTGATGAAACTAAGTTGATATTTTGAGAGTTTATAGGTTTTCAAGTGTAGTTGATATTGAAGAAAAAGATGAATCAGGGATTAAATTGAATGAAATTTAAGTTAGAATTAGTAGGAGGATTAAATTGTAAAGTAAGCTATAAGTTGTGTTAGAGGGATTAATTTGGAAGAAATTAGAAATTAAAGTTTTAATATGAATATTAGATAGTCAAGTTGAATATGGAAGGAATTTAAGAAGAAACAAAGTATGAATTAAGTTAAGAAAATAAGTGAACTTAATTAGGATAAAATTGTAAAATGAGTTATAAGAAAACAGTTTTGGGACAACAGCAATAAAATAACTTTGAAAAATCACCAAAAATGGTAGAAATGGAATTAGAAGTTGAGTGAGATATGAAATTAAAGCTTATTGAGTCTATTTTCATATGAAAGAACTTATAAGTAAATAATAGAATTGTGTACAAAGAATGTGGAATGAAGAGCAAGGGTAGGAATTGAATAAAATTCAATTATTTGTTGTAATTTAATGCTATAATTAATAATGTAAATTGTTATTATTATTTTTGTAGCAAACAAGGAAACCGAGACGTCTAATACGAAGGGGAAGGAAAAAGTGATCGAGGAGTAGCTCGAGAAAATATCGGTTTGTATTATCATAATTCAAGTTATTTATAATTGCATGTTTAATTTCAATGTATGTGTATGAAAAATGAAACTTAGGTAAGTATTGATGTTTGAATTGAATATGACTTGGACTTAATTGATGAATATGTGTTAGTATTGAATTAAAAATATTGATATGAAAGGTACATTGAATTAATTTGTGAAATTAAATTGGAAGTTATTTGAGATTGAGATTGAGATTGCATTGATAATATGTATGAATTGAATCCGAATGATTATGATCAGTTGAAAGTGAAAGTGATATGAATATGTGATTTAAATACCCTATTAACTAGTCGGGCTGAGTCGGATATAATTGGCATGCCATAGGATTGGAAGTGTTCAGGGATTCTTCGACCTTGAGTCGATGAGACACTGGGTGTCATATTATTTACTTCGGATAGATTCAATAAGGTACTGGGTACCACTTTACTTCGGCTAGGCCGATGAGACACTGGGTGTCACTATATTGCTTCGAACTATCCGATTAGGCACTGGGTGCCAGTATGGTGTGTTTGGTTGGATCCGAGTATCCGCCAAAGTCCGAGTCATGTTAATAGGGGTAATTATGTGAAATAAGAAAATCATATGAATTTGATTATTTGAACCTCTGAATGAATAGTTAAAGAGATATTGTGAAATGAAATTATATGTGATTGAGAGATGAACCAAAGGTTCATGAACAATTGGAATTCTATGGATGAGATATTAATTCAAATATTAAAATTTTTACATTGGAAATATAACAACTTAGTATAATTATATGTATAATGTGTTATTTATCTAAGTATGTTTACGATATTTGATCATTGTTATAAATTGAATTATGATAATACCACTGAGTAATTCCAATACTCAGCGTACGGTTTGTTTTCCGTGCGCAGGTTAGTAGAGTTTCTGATCCGGTCCAGCATCCAAATCAAATCCGACTCCAACAAGAGGATTTTGGTGATGAAATTCTTCCTTTTGTTAAGTGGCATGTACTAGATAGTTATATGAATTATAAATATATATATACTTAAGTTAAATAATTTTGGTTGTATTTAAATGATTATAATGTTTTGGATGAAGAAAATGATATAAAGTTATAAAATGATAAATTGGTATTGGTTGTTTTGGTCTGAATTTGCAGAGGGATTTAGGTGAAAATAAGCAAAAATACTGCCGAAATTTTTATAAATAAAAGAAAAATTTACGAAAAATTTTCTAGAATGATTGAACAAGTTTCATTCTACTTTTAATATATGCTTTAGGCATTGAGAGTCCAATATAGGGATTTAATTATTAAATTATACTATGAATGCTATTTTATTTGTGAGTAATTAGTAAATTGTCTGATATATCCAGTAATACTTTGTAACCCTGTTCCAGCGACGGTTTAGGGTTAGGGGGTGTTACATTTTTATTGGTATCAGAGCTTATCAGGTTTAGTCAATTTTCGGGCCAATTTGAGCTCGGAAGTGAGTTTAGTAGTACATGCCACTTTTGAATTAAAAATTGAGTCGGGAATTTTGGATGCTGACCTATTTATTTATTTTTGTTTTATAGATTAAAGATGTCTGATAAACACATTGATGATATAAATGAAGAAATGTTCACTGGAGATGAAGAATCATATGATTTAGATGAAACTGAGTCAGCTACACCTAGTATAAATCCGATCAGAAATCAACCTCCCAATGTAGAAAGAGAGAACATTAGGGAGAGAGATGAAAAAGGTAGAATGATTATGATGTAGTAAGGGTTTTAACTGATGCTCTTCAGCGAATAGCAGAGTCTATACATGCTACCACGTCTGTACCTGTTCCTAGACGGGCCCCTATTAAGGAACTAAAAAAATACGGTGCCACAGAATTTTCGGGTTTGAAAGGAGTTGATCCGTCTATAGCTGAAAACTGGATGGAGGCAACAAAAAGAATTTTACAGCAGTTAGAATGTACGTTACGAGAAAGCCTGTTATGTGCTGTATCTTTATTACAGGGTGAGGCATATCTATGGTGGGAATCCGTAATCAGACATTTACCGACTGATCAGGTAACATGGGATCTATTCCAAAAAGAATTTCAAAAGAAGTATATTGGGGATATGTATATGGAAGAGAAGAAACAAGAATTTTTGACGCTTAAACAAGGTGAAATGACAGTAGTGGATTATGAACGGGAGTTCTCAAGACTTGGTAGATATGCATCAGAGTTTGTACCAACTGAAGCCGATAGTTGTAAAAGATTCCTACGGAGATTAAGGGATGAAATAAAACTGCAATTGGTGTCACAGTGAATCACTGAATTTGTTGATTTGATCGAACGGGCCAAGATGGTAGAGCAAGTCTTGGGACTAGACAAAAAGGCTGAAGCTTTAAAATCAGTTGGGAAACATACAGGAACTATGAGTTTGAATCCTTCATTTAAAAGATCTCGAGATTCTAGAGGTGGATGGAGATCTAGTTTCCGAACAGATAGAGGAGACAAAAATTGGGAAAAACAAACTACAGTGTCTACCGGTAGTGTAAGAGGTCCATCTCAGGGAATAAAAATTCCAGATTGTCAGCATTGTGGGAAGAAACATAGAGGAGAATGTTGGAAATTAGCTAGAGGCTGTTTTCGATGTGGTTCTAAAGATCATTTCATCAGAGACTGTCTGAAGACTAATAGTGCTACACCTGTGATATCATAGAGATCGGTATCTACAGCTAGAGGCAGAGGATCGACCAGAGGTGGACCAGTATCTAGAGGAGCAGGTAAGAGGGAGTGATATAGTGACCCAGCAGTCTGAAGCTAGAGTACCGGCCAGAGCTTATGTAGTTAGAGCCCGGGAAGATGGCGATGCACATGATGTTGTAACAGGTATATTTTTACTATATTCTGAGCCTGTTTATGCTTTGATTGACCCTGGATCTTCACATTCATATATAAATTTGAAGTTGGTTGAATTGGGAAAATTTGAATCTGAAATGTCTAGTGTAACAATAGAAGTGTCAAGTCCATTAGGGCAAATAGTAATAGTAAATCAAGTATGTCCGAGATGTCCGTTGAAAATTCAGAATGAAACTTTATGCCATTTGGAGATTTTGATATAATATTGGGTATGGATTGGTTGTCTGAACATGGTGTGATTTTGGACTGTTATAAGAAGAAATTCAGCATTCAGACCAATAATGGTAACAATATTGAGATCAAGGGGATTCGGAACAGTGGACCAACACGTGTTATCTCAGCAATGAAGGTTAATAAGTTCTTACAGCAGGGTTGTACAGCATACTTAGCTTATGTTATTAATTCAGATTCAGTTAGTAGCCAATGCAATAAAATTAAAATAGTTTGCGAGTTTCCAGACGTATTTCCTGATGAGTTACCAGGCTTGCCACCAGACAGAGAAGTTGAATTTGCTATTGAAGTGTATCCGGGTACGAGTCCAATTTCTATGCCTCCATACCGTATGCCGCCCATTGAACTGGAAGAGTTAAAGATACAGTTACAAGATTTGTTAGACCGTGGATTTATTAGACTGAGTATTTCACCATGGGGAGCTCCAGTGCTATTTGTTAAAATGAAAGATGGCTCGATGCGACTTTGTATTGATTATAGACAGTTAAACAAGGTAACAATCAAGAATAAGTATCCACTTCCCCGCATTGATGGTTTATTTGATCAGTTGAAAGGAGCTACTGTATTTTCAAAGATTGATCTCCGATCAGGCTACTATCAGTTACGGGTAAAAGAATGTAATGTATCAAAGACAGCCTTCCGTACAAGATATGGTCACTATGAATTATTAGTAATGCCATTCGGGTTGACTAACGCCCCAGCTGCTTTTATGGATTTGATGAACCGTATTTTTCAGCCATATTTGGATCAGTTTGTGGTAGTTTTCATTGATGATATACTGGTCTATTCTAAATCAGAGTCAGAACATGATCAACATCTTAGAATTGTACTACAGATATTACGAGAGAAGCAGTTGTATGGAAAGCTTAGTAAATGTGAGTTTTGGTTATCAGAGGTTGTATTTTTGGGACATATGGTATCAGCAGATGGAATTAGAGTTGATCCGAGAAAAATTGAAGCAATTGTTCAATGGAAAGTACCAAAGAATGTGTCTGAGGTGCGTAGTTTTCTTGGTTTAGCCGGGTATTACAGAAGATTTGTGAATGGATTTTCGAAGATAGCTTTGCCAATGACTAAGTTACTACAAAAGAATGTTCCTTTTATATGGGATGATCAGTGTCAGAAGAGCTTTGATATGTTGAAGCAAATGTTAACCGGGGCACCAGTTTTGACATTACCAGAATCGGGTAAGGATTTTGTATTATACAGTGATGCTTCTTTGAATGGTCTGGGTTGTGTTCTGATGCAGGATGGGAAGGTAATAGCCTATGCATCTAGACAATTGAAACCACACGAGCGTAATTATCCGACTCATGACTTGGAGTTGGCCGCTATAATTTTTGCATTAAAGATTTGGAGGCATTATCTTTTTGGTGAAAAATGTTATATATATACCGATCATAAAAGTCTCAAATATCTTCTATCACAAAAGGAGTTGAATTTGAGACAGAGACGGTGGATCGAGCTTTTGAAAGATTATGATTGTGTCATAGATTATCATCCGGGAAAGGCAAACGTAGTAGCTGATGCACTAAGTAGAAAAGCTGCAATAGAGTTAAGAGCAATGTTTGCACGGCTCAGTATCAGTGATGATGGGAGTCTTTTAGCTGAGTTGAGAATTAAGCCGGTAATGTTTGATCAGATCAAATCAGCACAGTTGAAAGATGATAAGTTGTTGAAGAAGAGAAAGATGGTACTGAGTGGCCCAGTAGAAAATTTCAGTATTGATGATCAAGGTTGTTTGAGATTCCGTAATTGAATTTGTATTCCAGTTACTTCAGAACTTAAAGAGTTGATTCTTCGAGAAGCTCATGATAGTTCATTTGCTTTGCACCCTGGAAGTACGAAGATGTATCGGGATTTACGAGAGCTATACTGGTGGCCTGGAATGAAAAGAGATATAGTCGAGTATGTTGGTAAATGTTTGACATGTTAGCGGGTAAAAGCGGAACATCAGGTACCAACAGGTTTACTTCAGCCTATTAATATTCCAGAATGGAAATGGGATCGAATCACAATGGATTTTGTTACGGGATTACCGTTGTCAACAAACAAAAAGAATGCTATCTGGGTGATAGTTGATCGGCTTACTAAGTCTGCTCACTTTATAGCAGTCAGAACTGATTGGTCTCTACAGAAGTTGGCTGGGATCTATATTAGGGAAATAGTGAGACTGCATGGTATTCCTGTATCTATTATTTCAGACCGGGATCCGCGGTTTACATCAAGATTTTGGAGACAATTACACGGTTCTCTAGGTACCAGACTTAATTTCAGCACTGCATTTCATCCGCAAACTGACGGGCAATCTGAACGAGTAATTCAAATATTAGAAGATATGCTTCGGGCTTGCATTGTTGATTTTGAATCAGGTTGGGAATGTTATCTACCCTTAGCTGAATTTGTGTATAATAATAGTTTTCAATCAAGTATTCAGATGGCTCCGTATGAAGCATTGTATGGGCGGAGATATAGATCACCTGTGTGTTGGACCGAATTAAATGAAAGAAAAATAATCGGGCCTGAGTTGATCCAAGAAACCGAAGGAATAGTAAAAAAGATACAAGAGAAATTAAAAGTAGCTTTTGATAGACAGAAGTCTTATGCTGATTTGAAACAGCGAGATATTGAATATTCAGTTGGTGACAAGGTATTTCTTAAAGTCTCTCCTTGGAAGAAAGTATTGAGATTTGGCCGGAAAGGAAAGTTAAGTCCTCGTTATATCGGGCCATATGAAATAGTAGAGCGAGTTGGACCAGTAGCTTATCGTCTGGCTTTACCTCCAGAATTACAGAAGATTCATGATGTTTTTCATGTTTCGATGCTTCGAAGATATAGATCAGATCCTTCTCATGTTATCTCTACTGAAATTATTGAGATTCAACCAGATTTGTCTTATGAAGAAGAACCAGTTGAGATTCTAGCACGAGAAATAAAAGAATTAAGAAATAAAAATGTTCCTCTAGTGAAAGTGTTATGGAGAAGTCATAGTGTGGAAGAAGCAACATGGGAACCTGAAGAAACTATGAGAGCACAGTACCCCCATCTATTTTCAGGTAAATTTCGAGGACGAAATTTATTAAGAGGGGAAAAATTGTAATAACCCAAATTCTACTGGCACCGAAAAAGTGAGTTTAGGGCCTCCGTCCTAGGAAAACGAGTCCGTAAATATTTATTAAAAATATTTACGAAGTTAGTATAGGTTGAATTAGATTTTTGATAAGTGAATTTAGTTTAATTTAAAGTAGTTAGGGAAAAGGATCAAATTGAATAAAGAGTGAAAGTCTAATTGTAGATTAAAAGGAAATAAAAAGGATTAAAATGGCAAATAGACCATTTAGCATATTTGAGGCGGCATAAACATAAAAATCTAAGATTTTTATGTCTTAAAATATATTATTATTAGTTAACTTTATTAATATTATATTATATAATAAAGTAAATAGAAAACAAAACAAAACAAAGAAACAGAGAGCATTTCGACACAAGCAGGAAAGAAAGAAGAAAAAGAAGGAAAAAGGAAAAACTAAAGATTCAAGGTTTTAAACTTTAAAAGGTAAGTCAATCAAGTCCTATTCTTTTAATTTTGATGTTTTAGAAGCTTTAAAGCAAGACTTTGATGAAACTAAGTTGATATTTTGAGAGTTTATAGGTTTTCAAGTGTAGTTGATATTGAAGAAAAAGATGAATCAGGGATTAAATTGAATGAAATTTAAGTTAGAATTAGTAGGAGGATTAAATTGTAAAGTAAGCTATAAGTTATGTTAGAGGGATTAATTTGGAAGAAATTAGAAATTAAAGTTTTAATATGAATATTAGATAGTCAAGTTGAATATGGAAGGAATTTAAGAAGAAACAAAGTATGAATTAAGTTAAGAAAATAAGTGAACTTAATTAGGATAAAATTGTAAAATGAGTTATAAGAAAACAGTTTTGGGACAACAGCAATAAAGTAACTTTGAAAAATCACCAAAAATGGTAGAAATGGAATTAGAAGTTGAGTGAGATATGAAATTAAAGCTTATTGAGTCTATTTTCATATGAAAGAACTTATAAGTAAATAATAGAATTGTGTACAAAGAATGTGGAATGAAGAGCAAGGGTAGGAATTGAATAAAATTCAATTATTTGTTGTAATTTAATGCTATAATTAATAATGTAAATTGTTATTATTATTTTTGTAGCAAATAAGGAAACCGAGACGTCTAATACGAAGGGGAAGGAAAAAGTGATCGAGGAGTAGCTCGAGAAAATATCAGTTTGTATTATCATAATTCAAGTTATTTATAATTGCATGTTTAATTTCAATGTATGTGTATGAAAAATGAAACTTAGGTAAGTATTGATGTTTGAATTGAATATGACTTGGACTTAATTGATGAATATGTGTTAGTATTGAATTAAAAATATTGATATGAAAGGTACATTGAATTAATTTGTGAAATTAAATTGGAAGTTATTTGAGATTGAGATTGAGATTGCATTGATAATATGTATGAATTGAATCCGAATGATTATGATCAGTTGAAAGTGAAAGTGATATGAATATGTGATTTAAATACCCTATTAACTAGTCGGGCTGAGTCGGATATAATTGGCATGCCATAGGATTGGAAGTGTTCAGGGATTCTTCGACCTTGAGTCGATGAGACACTGGGTGTCATATTATTTACTTCGGATAGATTCAATAAGGTACTGGGTACCACTTTACTTCGGCTAGGCCGATGAGACACTGGGTGTCACTATATTGCTTCGAACTATCCGATTAGGCACTGGGTGCCAGTATGGTGTGTTTGGTTGGATCCGAGTATCCGCCAAAGTCCGAGTCATGTTAATAGGGGTAATTATGTGAAATAAGAAAATCATATGAATTTGATTATTTGAACCTCTGAATGAATAGTTAAAGAGATATTGTGAAATGAAATTATATGTGATTGAGAGATGAACCAAAGGTTCATGAACAATTGGAATTCTATGGATGAGATATTAATTCAAATATTAAAATTTTTACATTGGAAATATAACAACTTAGTATAATTATATGTATAATGTGTTATTTATCTAAGTATGTTTACGATATTTGATCATTGTTATAAATTGAATTATGATAATACCACTGAGTAATTCCAATACTCAGCGTACGGTTTGTTTTCCGTGCGCAGGTTAGTAGAGTTTCTGATCCGATCCAGCATCCAAATCAAATCCGACTCCAACAAGAGGATTTTGGTGATGAAATTCTTCCTTTTGTTAAGTGGCATGTACTAGATAGTTATATGAATTATAAATATATATATATACTTAAGTTAAATAATTTTGGTTGTATTTAAATGATTATAATGTTTTGGATGAAGAAAATGATATAAAGTTATAAAATGATAAATTGGTATTGGTTGTTTTGGTCTGAATTTGCAGAGGGATTTAGGTGAAAATAAGCAGAAATACTGCCGAAATTTTTATAAATAAAAGAAAAATTTACGAAAAATTTTCTAGAATGATTGAACAAGTTTCATTCTACTTTTAATATATGCTTTAGGCATTGAGAGTCCAATATAGGGATTTAATTATTAAATTATACTATGAATGCTATTTTATTTGTGAGTAATTAGTAAATTGTCTGATATGTCCAGTAATACCTTGTAGCCCTGTTCCGGCGACGGTTTAGGGTTAGGGGGTGTTACATTTCTTGTATTTCAAGCCTAGCCGAATCATTTTCTTAACTACAACAGCCCCCAATTTCCACTATTTCACTCATGTATGACCATTTCTATAACTTTTAAAATTTGGTCCCTTTTATGCATTTTTCATGAAAAACACTTAGAAAAAGATGTCTATCATACATCAAACTTTCATATTCTTCCATAAAACATCAAAATACATGCATGTCATACATGGGTAAATTTTTTAACATAAACCCTAGCTCAAAATATAGCTAGAAATAGTTAAATCAAGTTACGAGGATTTCAAAAATACGAAGAACATTAAAAACGAGGTTAGAATGCACTTACTATCAAGCTTAGAAGTTGAAGAAACCCTAGCTATGGGTCCTTGCAAATTTCAACACTTAGAGGAAGAAGATGGACAAGATTTTGACTTATTTTTCCCTTTTTAATTCATTAATTAACCAAATGACTAAAATACCATTAAGACCCTTTCTTAAGATTTTTGCTTTCCATGTCTATTTTTGTCCATCTTGACATTTAATGGTCTATTTGCTAAATAAGGACCTCTAGTAATTTTTAAAATTCTATTTTATACTTAAATCTTCTAGAATATCATATTTTCTAATCTTTATAATTTAGTCCTAATGAACAATTTGATCACTAATTAATAAAATTCCTTCATAAGATTTTCACACAATCATGCAAACACCTCATAAGCCTCATAAAAGTCTAGAACACATATTTCTACATCGAATTTGTGGTCTCGCACCACTATTCTGACTAGGCCATAAATTGGGCTGTTATAATGCTCCCCCTTAGGTATTTTCGTCCCCGAAAATATTACCGGTAAAAAGATTTGGGTATTGGTTTCTCATAGTCTCCTCTGGCTCCCATGTAGCCTCTTCTACCCCATGATTTTGCCACAAGACTTTCACAAGAGTAATACTTTTATTCCTTAACTGTTTGACTTCCCGTGCTAGAATCTTAACCGGTTCTTCGCTATATGTTATGTCGGGTTGAATTTCAACCTTTGTCGGTGTAATCACATTCGAAGGATCTGATCGGTAACGTCACAACGTAGACACGTGGAACACGTCATGAATCTTTTCTAATTTGGACGGCAAAGCCAAACGATAGGCTACTGACCCTATCCTCTTGGTGATCTCATACGGTCCAATAAAACGCGGACTCAATTTGTATTTTCAGCCAAATCTGAGAACTTTCTTCCATGGTGATACTTTCAAGAAAACTTTATCACCAACTTAAAATTCGATTTCTTTTCATTTCAAGTCCGAGTAGGATTTTTGTCTATCGGAAGCAGCTTTTAAACAATCTCGAATTACTCTTACCTTCTCTTCGGTTTCCTTAACCAGATCGACCCCGTGAATCTGATTTTCTTTGTGTTCAATCGAATATAAAGGCGTTCGGCACTTACGCCCATACAAAGCCTCATAAGGCGCCATTTTCAAGCTAGACTGAAAACTGTTATTATAAGCAAACTCTACCAACGGCAGGTACTTTTCCTAGCTACCTTGAAACTCAAGAACACAACACCGGAGCATATCCTCAAGTATCTGTATTAATCTCTCTGACTGTCCGTCAGTTTGTGGGTGAAAAGCCGTACTGAAACTCAACTTTGTGCCCAAAGCTTCGTGCAACCTTTTCCAAAATCTGGACGTGAATCTCAGATCTCTATCTGATATAATCGACAAAGGCACTCATTGAAGCCTTACAATCTCGGAAACATACAAGCCTGCCAACTTGTCAAGTGAATAATCAACGCGTACAGGTAGGAAATAGGCCGACTTTGTAAGTCTATCTACCACAACCCATACGGCATCTCTCTTGCTCGGTGTCAACGGTAAACCTGTTACAAAGTCCATAATAATACGATCCCATTTTCACACCAGAACAATAATAGATTAAAGCAAACCAGAAGGTAATTGGTGTTCTGCTTTCACTTGCTGACAAATTAAACATCTCGATACAAATTCAGAAACATCTTTCTTCATGTTAGGCCACCAATACCATTTCTTTAAATCATTATACATTTTGGTGCTGCCCGGATGTATAGATAGACATCCACTATGTGCCTCGTGTAAAATCTTTCGAATAAGCTCATCATTCCTCGGTACACAAACTCTGTCTTGAACATCAAACATCCATCTAAATTAATCCAAAAATCGGAGTCAACACCCGACTCGCACTGAACTCTTTTGGCTTGCAAGTCACTGTCATCTTTCTGAGCCTCATAAATCTCTTGAAGGAACATCGGTCTAGCCCTCAACTCATTTAGGATAGAACCATTATCTGACAAAATCATCCGTGTACTCAAGGCTCTCAATGCAAACAAGAATTTTCTACTTAAAGCATCGGCGACTACATTCACCTTTCCCGGGTGGTAATCAATAACTAGCTCATAATCCTTTATCAACTCTAACCATCTTCGTTGCCTTAAGTTCAATTCCTTCTGAGTCATAAAGTACTTTAGACTCTTATGGTCGGTGAATATTTGACACCTTTCACCATACAAATGGTGTCTCTATATCTTCAATGCGAAGACAATGACAGCCAACTCTAAATCATGTGTCGGATAATTCTTCTCGTGTGGCTTTAACTATCTAGAAGCATACGCTATCACCTTGCCTTTTTGCATAAGCACACAGCCTAATCCATTCAAGGATACATCGCTGTAGATCACAAATTCCTTTCCTAGTTTAGGTTTTACTAGAACTGGAGCCTCTGTCAACAATGCCTTTAGTTTCACGAAACTCTGTTGGCACTTTTCTGTCCGTTCAAACTTTACATCTTTCTGTAACAGCCTCGTCATCGGAGTAGCTATCATAGAAAACCCTTTGACGAACCGTCTGTAATAGCCAGCTAGGCCCAGAAAACTTCTAACCTCTGTTACGTTCCTCAGCGGTTTCCAATCAATAATGGCTGAAATTTTGCTCGGATCAACTCAGACTCCATCTCCTGAGACAATGTGCCCCAAAAATCCAACTTTCTTGAGCCAAAATTCACTTTTTCTGAACTTGGTATACAATTGATTATCCCGTAAAATCTGTAGAACCATCCCCAAATGCTCGGTGTGCTCACCCTCATCATGGGAATATATCAGTATATCATCAATAAAGACAACCACAAACTTATCCAAGTATGGCCGAAAAATGCGGTTCATTAAATCCATAAACACCGTAGGGGCATTTGTTAAACCAAAAGGCATGGCTAAAAATTCATAGTGCCTATACCTCGTTTGAAATCCAGTCTTCGGCACATCTGAGTCTTTTACTCTCAACTGGTAGTATCCTGACCTCAAATCTATCTTGGAGAACACAGTAGCTCCCTTCAATTGATCAAACAAATTGTTGATCCTTGGTAATGGGTACTTTTTCTTCACGGTTACCTTATTAAGCTACCGGTAATCTATGCATAATCTCATAGAAACACCTTTTTTTTTCACAAATAGCACTGGAGCACCCCATGGAGAATAACTCGGTCTTACGAAACCTTTGTCCATTAACCCTTACAATTGTGCCTTCAATTCCTTCAACTCAGTTGGAGCCATTCTGTATGGAGAAATTGATATCGGTACAGTACCAGGAGCTAACTCGATGCCAAATTCAACCTCTCTAACCGGAGGCAACCCTGACAGTTCTTCTAAGAAAACATTTGGATACTCACATACTATTGATTCTGATTCAATCTTTAACTCAGTTTCTGTAGTATTCATAACAAAGGCAAGATATGCTTCATATCCTTTCTTACATACCTTTGGGCAGACATATGGGAGATTACTACAGGCAATCTGTCCTGTTCATCTGATTTAACACAAAAAGTGTCCCCATTTTTACATCTCAACTCAATGTATTTCTTTCCACAATTTACTATCACATCATGAGTGGTTAACCAGTCCATACCAAGAATTATATCGAATTCATCAAATGGTAATAGTATGATATTTGCCTTAAAATAATGACATCTAATCATCAATGGGAAATCTTTGCATACCTTATCAACTAATACACTTTTGCCTAACGGATTGGACACTTTTCTCACAAACTCTGTAGACTTTACAGGCGTACTCATATTAGATACTAATTTCATGCAAACGTATGAATGAGTAGATCCCGGGTCAATTAACATTAGTATCACGAAGAGAAAATGTACTCGTAATTACATTAAGGGATGATGCCTCTTCACGAAAGTGAATGGCATAAATCCTCGCAGTCGCTCTTCCCTCAGACCTCGTGGCCTGCTCTCGAGGTGTACCCTTACTACTCATTCCACTCCCCGGGTTTCTCTGTTGTCTTCCTCTAGTAGTGCTTCCCGACCTTTCACTTTGAATTTTCTCTTTTTCAACCATTTTAGGACATTCTCTAATAAAATGATCTTGGGAAGCACACTTAAAACAAGCTCTCTCATGTGCTCGGCACTCACTAGGGTGACGTCTGCCACACTGTGGGCATTCCGATCTATTAGGTCGAGTGTTCCTAACACTGGCAACTGAAGTAGTCTGAGCTTTATTCCTCGAATACTACTTACCCTTACTTCTATTCGAAAACCCAGCTGAAGTAGCTGATCGGGTAAAGAAGTCTTTTGACTTCTTGGATGAAGATTGAAATGACTTGTTCATTTGTGTCTTTTTTGAGTCACGAGACTCCATCTCAGCTTTCCTTTTCTCTTTCACAAACTCCTCGGCTTTACAAGCCCGATCCACTAGCACAACAAATTCTTTCAACTCGATGACACCAACAAGCAATTTAATATCTTCATTTAATCCTTCATCAAACCGTTTACACATAATGGCTTCAGATGATACACATTCCCGAAGCGTATTTACTGAGCCTTGCAAACTCACGCTCATACTCAGTTACGGTCATATTTCCTTATTTCAAGCCTTTCTTTTCTAATCAATAAATCTCTGGCTTATATATTTTTTCTTGAATTCTTCTTGGAAAAACTCTCATGTAATCCTTTCCATTGGTACAACCGACACAAGGGTGTTCCACCATTGATAAGCAGAATCTCTCAGAAGAGAAACTACACATTTCATGCACTCTTCAGGTGTGCAAGATAGCTCATTAAATACCCTGATAGTATTTTCAAGCCAAAATTCTGCTCTTTTCGGATCATCATATTTACTAGCTCGAAATTCTTTGGCCCCTCGTTTCCAGATTCTATCAACCGAAGGCTTTTCTTTTCTTACCACTTCTACCACTTGGGGAGTTATTAGGGTAGTTTGAGGAATAGGTGGGGGTGGAGGGGGTTGTGCATTCAGGTTCGCACGAACGAACTCCGTATACCATGCACTCATCATGTGGAGAAAGGCTTCCCTAGACTCTTTTCATCCTCTTTGACTTACTATCGTTAGTCTATGCTCATTTTCTTTCAGCACAGTCCCTTCAGCAAGAGCCGGTGCGTTACTTTCTACATCATCCGCTATAGCTCTATCGGGATCCATTTACTATATGAAAGCACAATTTAAATTGTTAGGAGTCGTCACACTATCATAATGTAAATACTAATGTGTATGGCATGTATAGCTAGTCTCATGCTTATGCTATGTTAGTCTGAGAATCGACTAAACTGTAGCTCTAATATCACTAAGTGTAACACCCGTTACCTGTATCCAATACCGGGACAGGATACGAGGCATTACCGGACTTAACTTACTTAAACATACATTGTCGGGCTATAAAATTTCATTTCAAACTTAAAATCTTTCATTCTCAATTATAACATTCATATTATGGGCCTATGATGCCTTAAACGTACATCCGAAAGGTTTCAGAGTTCAACCAAAAACTTTTGCACTCTTAGAAAATTTTTGCTTAAACAAGGGTCACACGCCCATGTGATATGGAACACGCCCGTGTGGGCAGACCATGTGGTCACACACGCCCATGTTCCTAGCCCATGTGGAATTTATTTTCATTTTAAACCTACAGGAGTTTTTACACAGCTGGACACACGCCCATGTCAACAGCCCGTGTCCTTAACACAGCCTAGACACGCCAGTGTCCTCAGCCCGTGGAGCACTTTGTTTATGACGTCATCAATCTCTTAGGGTACATGGCCTAAGCTCACGCCCGTGTGACGAATCAAATTCTCGCAATTTGATACAGGAACGCACGACCTATCACACACCCTTGGGGGTTGACAGTGTGTCACACACGGCCTAGACACACGCCCGTGTATCTATCCTTATGGACAATTAAAAGGCTATTTTCCAAGCCAATTGCCACCCTGAAACATAAACACACATATACCACCATGAGCAACACATAACATGGCAATAATGCACTATGTAATATCCTTAAATCATCATTTATACTATTCACATTTTACTCCACCAATTGCATGAACTTTCACTTCATAAAACTCATTGTCATTAAGAACATGAAACTTGAAAAATATAGGCCAATTGCTAATGGTCATTTACAAAAAGAGTGTATAACCTTAGTAGCCAAACTTTGACTCTCAATATGACATAACTCAAAATGACCAAGCTCCTATACATGCCATACTCAAAATAGATCAACTTTACTATACAAAATAATAATTGATAGTGTGATCCGAGCTCTGACGTACTACGATCCTCGAGCTAGCTCGGTAATACTACAAGGAAGAGGGAAAAGAGAGGAGTAAGTGTATTGCTTAGTAAGTTTGCATGAATTAAAGTAACAGCATAAGTACTCATAGTAAAATCCATTCATCTCATAGGATAATAACAACACAAGTTCTCAAGTACTTTGACATACTTACTCATACTCATTCTTACCCATCACATATCACATTACGGTTTTCATAACTTGTATTTTCCTCATGGTACCTGTATCAGTTTAGCACATAATTTAGCACTTATGCTATCTTGAACATAGACTTAAATCATTATCATCCTTAACTTAAATGGAAACTCTTTGTCATCCTTGTATAACTTAGCTCTTTATCATCTTTACATACTTAGCTCTTTTGCCCGTTGAATTACTCAGAATTTCGGAGGATACTCAAGCTCATCATACATTTGTCACGATGCCAATGCCATATCCCAGATATGGTCTTACATGAGATCACCTCTTGATACCGATGCCATATCCCAGATATGGTCTTACACGGGATCCCTCAACTTGATGTTGATGCCATGTTCTAGACATGGTCTTACACGAGATCATACATAGATGTCGATGCCATATCCCAGATATAGTCTTACACGAGATCTTCCTTTGGTGCCGAAGCCATGTCCTAGACATGGTCTTATACAGAATCTACATTCAGTGCCGATGCTATGTCCTAGACATAGTCTTATACGGGACCTAAATTTGATACTGATGCCATGTCTCAAACATGGTCTTATACGGGACCTTCCATATCTCATGTGGTGACATAAGTATCCTCGTTATTCCGAATCTTCAACCGGGACTTCAACTTAGCATGTTCTCATCATTTTCCTCATTGAGGCATCAATGATCAACTTTATGGAAATAATATGCATTTCTCATAATAATAAGTAAATTTAACATAAAAACATATGTAACCTTAATTTCACATAAACTTACCTCGGTACTCAAAATGCGAATATGTATTCGATTTAGTCCACAACTTTGCTCTTGCCTCGGCTTCACTTGTTTACCTTCGTGTTTCTTGATCTATAATAATAATTTCACTTGTTTAGTACTCACACTGACTAGATTAACTCATGAATCATACTTTGGAAAAATTATATTTTTGCCCCTAAACTTTCACATAATTACACTTTTACCCCTAGGCTCGTGAAATGATTTTTTATTTAACTTTCTTGTATTTCAAGCTTAGCCGAATCATTTTCTTAACTACAACAGCCCCCAATTTCCACTATTTCACTCATGTATGACCATTTTTATAACTTTTATAATTTGGTCCATTTTATGCATTTTTCATGAAAATCACTTAGAAAAAAGATGTTTATCATAAATCAAACTTTCATATTCTTCCATAAAACATCAAAATACATGCATTTCATACATAGGTAAATTTTTTAACATAAAAACTAGCTCAAAATATAGCTAGAAATAGCTAAATCAAGTTACGAACTGTCGCTGTTTTGCCCAAATGGGTCTGGCCCTTTTGATGCACCACCTTGCGAGACCGTCGATGTCGTGGTTGAGGTGGGTTGGCCATTTAGAGGGCTAATTCTATGCCCAACCTCCCGTTTTCCCCGATTGGCAAGTGCTTGCCTAGGCCAGTAGTTCGCACAGCTAGCCACAGCAGATGCAGCATCCCTTGACTAAGTGTTCGCATGCTTGGCCCAATACTATCGATGAGGTTGGTTGAAACCCCCAGCAAGTTATTCGAACAACTTGCTATCATGGCCAGGGCAACATCGGCTAGGCATTTGCATGCCTGGCTGGTCTTGCATGCATGTTTGGTTGATGACGGTTCGGTCTGAGCTAATGATGGTCTGATCTATTCAGTTCAGCCACTGGTTGGATCATCGACCCAATTTCATACACCAGGCTGGTTCAACAAATTTTTGGTCTCGGTCTCAGGTTTTGGTTATCAGGTTCAATTTTTGATATTGGGTCGAATTTTGAAGTTTAATTACCCATTGGGCCAATTGTCTGACTTGAAAATTATTTCTAAAAATATCATATTTATTTTAATTAATTTTACTAATTTAATTTTACCTAATCAAAATTAATTTTCTCAAAAATCACTAAGATTTTCTAAATTAATTTTTCAAAAAAATTCTTTAATCAAATTCTCTAGTTGAACAATTCTCACAACCGCCTAATTTAATTCCACATCAAATAAATCGAATCAATTAAATTATTTCCAAAATTATAGAATTTTCTTTTGATTCAAATGCAGTCCAATCAAATTTTTGTTGAGCTAGTGGAGAGACCGATCGAACATATACAATTAGGCCCGAGTAATTGGAATTATGTCTAGAAGCATCATTCTGATAATTCGTAATTTACTTAATCATGGAGTCAGTCCACAAGAAGTATCATGGTTGAAAACTCCTTGTTGTATACTCTTTACGAAAGTAATTCATCCAACTGCTCTATCTAATGACCTCGCCATGTGTGTGTTACCCTCATATGATATCCTCAATTCTTTTAAGTTAAATTCATTCCCTAAATACAATACTATTTTATCTCATTGCCAATATTGTGTCTTTTTAATGATTAATATGATCACTATCAACTAATGATTGTGATAAATTGTTCTTTTATGAACAAGCAACCCATAATCATGTTTCATATTTATCAATCCACACAATTTCAATGAGAGGATATTGTTAACTCTTTAGTCGAGCTATGAATTCCATTGTTGCTAGTAAAGTCATGCCATATACAAGTTATGCACCTAACATACCGGCTATCGGCTCGATCATTTTTAGAGCATAAGCCTCCATTTATATCAAAGCACATGAGTTACATACACATGGTTAATGTCAGCTCAGGATTTAGGTAAGTCATACTATGAACATTATAAATGAATTAATTCACAAACGCATTCAGAACTAATTCAACTTGGGTTTAGTCCAATGTATCATTCTTCCAATGAGTACATCTATGTCTCTAACTATGGAGTCAATTGCTTCGATAGCCAAAACTAGTTATCTCCCTAATTAAAATTGTATACGATATAATAGTCCTTTTATGTATTTGAATCAAATGCTCACTTTAATACTTTTACTTGATTACAGACTTATTTAGATTATCTATTGAAGTAAGTTGTCTTTCTTGAAATATAAACATTCTTACAATATTACTTATCATCAAGTTGAACTTACACAATCAATGAGCTAATATTTCCTTATATCAATTTCGCTATGTATGCAAAACATGAAAGACAGAAATACAAAAAATATAATAGTGAAATGTGAAATTAATTTTATTTATTTATCCATCGTTCAAATACATATAAGACAATTATGTGTTTACAACAAAATATAGGCACATTTCCCAACAAATTTCTTGAAGAATTAAGTGTGAAAGTGATAGAAATTAAGCTTAGTTTAAGAAAATGACTAAATTGCAAAGCTTAATTATCAGTTTCGAAACATTAGGGATCAAATTGAATAAAATAAAAAGTTATCATAAAATTTTGGTAAGAATAGAAATTAGGAGGTCCCTAATGAATATATGTGAAATCATATTTTAATCTGAAGCTCTAGATTGAAAGTTATGCCTGTCCTGGGTTTAGGGACTAAATTAAATAAATTGCAAAATATGTGTGACTTTGAATTTGAATGTGATTTGATATGGAATTTGATATTGTGTTACTGTTGAATTATTATTCATAGCTAAAGACAATGCAAGGCTATCAAGAGGGAAAGGAAAGGTGAGAGCCGGTGCAAAGTGATGCTAGTTTTCAATTTGTATTTCTATGATTTGAGATAAATTTAATTGTTGCATATTTGTGATATTTTGCATAATATGACATTTAGGTGAGTTAACAGTGATTATTTGAATTGAATTGCTATGTTTGAGATTGAATATCGAGATAGTGGATTAAAATGAATAGAATAGAACCTACATGAATTAATTGATATATGTTATTAGATATGGAATTGGGTTGAAGTATGCTATATGATATGCTGAAATAGGGAAATTAATGATGAATTGAGAATGATATAATGTGAATTGAACGATATGATGAAATCGAAAAATTGATTATACTATTAACTATTCGGGTAGAGTCGGATATAGTTGGCATGCCACAAGATAAATTGAGTACGGGTTACTTCGACTATATGTTGATGAACGTTGGGCCCATTTTCCTTCGAACGTTCCAATGAGTAACGTACACAATATTTACTTTGGTTATACCGATGAGCTCTGGGCGCAATCTATTTACTTCGGACGTTCTGATGAGGCATTGGGTGCCAAATTGGCGTGTTGGATGGGATTTGTGTATCCGTTCGAGTTCGAGTTAGGTTAATAGAGGTTCGGAATGTAAAATCGATATGGTAAATTGTAACACCCCTAACCCGTGTCCATCGCCGGAACAAGGTTACAAAGCATTACCGGAGCTTTCAGAACATTTACGAATAATTCACATCAATTACAATTCATTTACCGAGATTATTCATAACGTCCCTTAAATGGACCCTTGAGGCCCAATATGAGTATTAGAATCGAATTGGGACTAGATTGGGAACTCATAGAATTTTTCGCGAAATTTCAAAAATTTTCCAAGATGCAGGGCACACACGCCTGTGTCATCAGGACACACACTCGTGTGATCATATGACACGCCCGTGTCACAGGCCATGTCCGACCCCGTGTAACTCTCTGACTTGCATTACACGGCTAGCCATACGCCCGTGTACTAGGCTGTGTAGCACAAACAGCTGAGACACACGCTCATGTCTCTGCCTATGTGCTCAATTCTGAGCATTCTATTTCTCAAATTTAAAGTGCAGGGGATACACGGCCTAATCACACGCACATGTACTAGACCATGTGTCACACACGATCAAGACACGTGGACAAAATAAAGCCATTTCTAGATTCATTTCACACCCAAAACTTTGCCATGAACCTACATCAAAACTTACATTCAAATACCAACCAATCCAAGTATTGGATTCAAGCAAATTTTAACATTTAATATGTTATATCATTGTATACATATATGTTTATAATCTTACCTTAATTTAATCTATACATTAAACATCATTTAATCAACCATACTATGTGTTTATCATGATATAATGCCTTATAAATACACCAAAATAAACTATTACTAACCATTCCAATGGCTAAATAACAAACAACATATTCAAGCCAACAATGGCCAAGTTAACCTATACATGCCATTATACCAAAATAAGATTGTAGATAGTGTGATGATGCTTCAACCGATCACAACCTTCGTGAGCTTCCGAGTACTATAAAATAGAGGAAATAAAACCTAGTAAGCATTATATGCTTAGTAAGTTCGTATAACAGGAATAAAATTTACCAACCTCATTTATTAAATTTAAACATACAATAACATGTTTTCCATCAACTTGTCAAATTGCCTAAACACATGCACTCAATCAAACAAGTTAGTTATATATGTCTCATGTATATCAAATAAACTTAGATGAGCACATCGTGCTATATTATTTCAAGACATTATCCATTTCATCTCATAATTCTCATATCATGTCAAGTGTTTTATCCGTTGAATCATTGAAATTTCGATGGATATTCAGATAGTACACTCAAGGTGTACAATTCAATAACCCGTCAATTCATATTCAGGAGTACCTATTAGGGTAACTAATTAGAAAGCACACTCTCGAGACATATATTATATAATAGGATTACTTGTCCAAGCTAAATCCTATTTCCAATATATGCTCACAAAAGCTTAATCAGGATTACTCGTCCGAGCTAAATCCTATTTGTAACATATGCTCAAGAGGGCTTACATTAGGATTACCAGTCTAGGCTAAATCCTTTCTGTAAGGATTACTTGTCTGAGCTAAATCCCGTCAGCAACAAATGCAGGACCTCATTCAATAAGGGAAATCACATTTATCCATCGAAATCCAATACTTAAACGGAACTTAACCCTTTTTCAAACAGTTTCAAGCATGTATTCTTTTCTTATATTGTAATATCCAAATAATTCACATAAATATAAATCACAATCTACACAAATACAACATTTAATTCAATATATTTACATGCTCAATTAAGTGACACAAACTTACCTCGATAATAGTTTGTACAAGAAAATGTACTAATCCGAAACTTTCTCTTTTCCTCGATCTAGCTTCTAATTTGAGTTATCCAGATCTATATAAATGAATTTAATCATCAATTTCCCACATTTCATATTCATTTGAACTCAATTTATATCCTAGGCAAAATTACCATTTTACCCCTAAACTTTCTATAAATTCTAATTTAGTCCCTAGGTCCGGAAAATGAAATTCATACAATTTACTCCTTATTCCAAGCCTAACCAAAATTTCAATATACAATTTACAGCACATGTATTCTATAAATTTCAAAATTTTTCTTAAATTTTCACAACTTTACAAACTAGTCTCTAAATCATGTTTTCACCAAAATTCACTTTCTAAAAGTTATTTATCTATCAACAACCTTTCATTTTCTACATAAATTTCAAATTTTTAGCATATTCATCCATGACATAATTTCTATACTTTGATAAATTTTCAAATTAATCCCTTAAATAGATAGATTAGACTATCCCGGTTTCAACGGGACTTGAATACTTACCAATTTAAACCAAGAAAGGTTGTTTTCTCTTTTCTAGGGTTTTCATGGAATTTTTGGGGAAGAGGATGATATAAAATGATTTTAATTATTTATCATCTTTTAGTTATTTCTATTTCCAATTTAGTCCTTAACCTTTTCTAATTTTTCCATGGATGATTCATCCAAAATATCTATTAACTTTTGATTAATGGTCTAATTACCATATAAGGACCTCAAGTTTTGGATTCCATAGCTATTTGATTCATCTAGCTACTAGAATCCAACTTTTGCATTTTATGCAATTTGGTCCTTTCCGTAATTAAGCACTTAATCGATAAAATTTTCTTATCAGAATTTTCATATGACATTCCTATCTAAATGCAAATCATGCAAAAATATAAAAATAAAATTTCCTTCCGGCTCGGATTTGTGGTCCCGAAACTACTGTTCTGATTTCACTGAAATCGGGCTATTATATAAATGAAATAGATTGATATTTTGAATTGGTCATACAGGATGAATTACGATATATAAATATCGATAGTATGTGAAAGATCATGTGAACCAGATATACGAGCTTAAAGGCAGATGTAAAAACATGACGAATCAATCAATTCGATTCGAAAATGATATGTTAACATAGTCATTTGTTATGAATTTAGTGGAAATGTGAACATCAATAATGCTAATATGTTAATATGGTACATCCATTAGATTGGTTAATTGAAACATGTATAGATAGGAATAAGGTAAATTTTGTTCTTATGGCCTCGAGACACATTCATACTATCTCGAGACTCAATGGAAAATTAACCCTAAATGCACATTTTAAAATGTTAAAACTATACTAAAATATACCTTGAACATACCTAAACATTAACTCAATATAAGATTATCAATTTAACACATACAAGTATAACCAAAAATCATCAAATCATAACCATCAATGCATCAATATCTAACCAACTAATTCACATATTCAAACACATATAATCTATCATAATTATCTATTAATCAAATAATGAAATTCACCTTGATAAAATGTTATATGCCAAGTATCAAATAAACCAAAATGTTAACTTAAACATCATGCCCAAAACAACCTAGATACATGGCATTTCAACACAAACACATAAATACATACAAAAGAGGTAGCAAAATGATTCTCGACCTGGGTTGTTGAGAATGGATGCTTTAACACTTTCAATCTATGGAAATCCTTGTCTGAGACCTGTGCACAAAAATAAACATAATCGCACACTGAGTATTGAATACTCAGTGGTTCTAACATAATTCAAGTTCAATATATTAAAACTAAATTAAAGAAAATACATAAATATAACATTAACGACTTGTTTTAATTTATCAAAAAATCAAGAACCATATCATTCCCAAACTTTGTAATTCAATACTTGTCTCAATATTTCATAATTTTATATCATCACGTACTCAATGATTCAACATACTGTCTTTTTCATTACTTACACTTTCCGACCTTTATCAACCGACGATAGACATTAAAACAAATCTTGAATCTATATAACGAGTAAGTCCACGACCTTCTAGGAATTGAGACTATTTTATTTTGTCATCCTGGGTTGCTCAACAATGATGGCTTTTAGTGCTTGTCTGTACTGTTTTATTTTGTCATCTTGGGTTGCTCGACAATGATGACTTTTAGTATTTATTCACAACCCTGTGGGAATTGGGGCCAATAAACCATTGATAACAGTGACTCTATGACAACCAACTATACCTGGACTACGCTTAACATCTTTTAACAGGGCATTAACATCATAATCATCAATGTAATGAATATCATCATAGTATCAACATTTCAATATTTATATACATTAATGATATATATTTTAAAGTATTTATAGCATAAGTCAATTTATTCATACTTTGATTCGACAACTTCAATATCTAATTCATCATTTCATAAATTTGGGATAGATATGATTATGTAAACTTTTATTTCATATTCATTTATACAACTAGCTAATTTATGAACGACTTATTGAAAATGAATTATAGTAGCACAAACCAGAAACAACTTTTCGTCAACGACTTTGGCTTTCCCTTTATCTTAATATGGTTCCACATCGTCTTTGGCTATAAAATTAAATCTGAATACAAAATTCATTAATCACATAGTTCAAACACAAATCAAATCAATATAAACATAGATGCATTTTATTCATTTTAGTCCTTATAAGCCTTAATATCTTAAATGCTCATAATTTTTTTTATTTACTTTATTGGGTTGAAAATCTATTTCATATTTTCTACTAGGGACCTCTAGCTTTCAATTCATGACATAATTTTCTAACAACTTTCAATGTATTCAATTTGATCTCTAATGTTGTAAATCAACTACATAGCTTAATTGAATTTTCTAATCAATTCCAACATTTTTGACTACTTTTTAACTTAGTCCTAACATACTCAAAACTCATACTTTTCAACTTAGTCCTAACATACTCAAAACTCATACTTCAAAATCTCATCAAAATCAAGTTTAATTTCATTAAATCATTTTAATGGTAACTTGAATTTAACTTAATAATTTGGAATTCTAACACATGGGTAAGACATGCTAGTTTGAGATGATTATGAATTCACAAAAATTCAAGGAAAATACACATATTTACATTATTAATTTGTTGGCCAAATGTGAAGAATTTAACTTAATAATTTGGAATTCTAACATATGGGTAAGACATGCTAGTTTGAGATGATTATGAATTCACAAAAATCCAAGGAAAATACACATATTTACCTTATCAATTTGTTGGCCGAAAGTGAATAAGAAAGCTTTGAGTTTTCTTTCTTTTTCAATAGCTATGGAAAGCAATGCTAATGGAGGAAGATGGAAGATGATTTTCTCTTTCATTCCACCATCTTTTCTTCATTAGCCATAATTACTTAAACTAATTTATTTTCAATCAATGGTCTTTATTAATCTCTACTAAACTTAGTGGCTAACAATGAATTAGACCATCTCGAGCCATTAACTTATTTTAAACATGGTTTAATTACTTTCAAGGACATCAAACAATTACCAATCAATGACATGCACAAAACTCCTTTATTATACTTACCTTATAATTTAGTCCCTGAATTACATATAAAACAACTTAATTTATTTAATTACTATTCAATTCTAATTATTAATATCACATTCTACTTACTAACTTTTCAATTTAAGATTTTAAACTACTCGTTTTCAAGAATAATACCTTGAATCGAGTTTTTTGACACTGATGAAAACCAGGTCGTTGCAAGGTGGTTGACCCTGGCCTTCTAAAGATCTCGAAGAAACATAAAGTGATTAGCTTTGTAGCTTCTGTTGTTTTTATTGGCATCCCCCAAAATGAAGAGGCTTGCTAATCTCAAGCTAGTGTTCCTAAAAGTGTTTTTTTCACTGATGGATAATATGACCTATACTAGGAAAATAATAATCATGTGTAACAAAAGTTGACGTATGCCACACTAGTAAAAGGTGTGGGTTCTTCAACTATTGTTACTATTAAGGGATCCTTAAGGATTAGAGATTGCAATATGTAGATTACAATTTGATATAGTCATCTTCATTGTATTCTTTTGTAGGAATCACATTTTGTGGGTTTCATTAGTGCAAGATTTTAGCATTGCTGGATGGGTAATGGTCCAATACTTAAACAAAAAAAAAGGCCATAGAAGTTTATATTTCCACTACTCCTGAAACACCCCAAACCCGGCCCACGAGCCTGACCGGATCTGGTATGTTCCTTAAGTAAACCGGTTTTCAAATTCTTTACTACTTAGAGAAAATTTGTAAATTTTAGAAGATATTGTTTTAGATTGGGCTTAGGTTGGGAAACCCATTTAATTAATTTAAAAAAACCCAATTTTATTAAGGTGACAAAAATAATTTTCTTTAGGTTTATAAAATATTTTCACTTAAAATTTAATCCAACAATCATTTGTAACAAAATAATTAAAAAAATAAAGCAGAAATAAAGAAATCCAACTTGGGCCTTATGGCCTTATTACATCAAATAAAACCCAATATTAAAATTAAATGTTCTAAAACGAAATAAGGTCCAAAATAAATAAAATCTTCAAATTGATGCATGGCCACCTCAAGGTCTACCGTCCCGGTCCGTCACTGTTCATCACCTGAAAATAGTTCCCACAACGGGGTGAGTCAACAGACTCAATGTGTACATCATACTAACATCCAACAAATCAGGCATACATGTTCATGTCAAATTCATATTCATATCAAAATAAATGATGCAACCTAACCCAAGCCTAATGGTCCATCCGCTACACACCACCCGTACCTGCCAGTCACACCGTGGGGACTACTAAGTCAACCCTCCATCCGCTACACACCATCGAAGGCAGTCGCTGCAGTCGACGTGCTCATTGCCCATATACGTTGTGTCCTTAGACACTATAGTCAAATTTATACGTTGTGTCATTAGACACTATAGTCAAATATTGTAACCGAAGTTACCAAAATTCCGCAATGTGACCGTAGTCAACATATTTCGTTGGTGAGACCGTAGTCATCACCTTCAATTCTCCCTTCACATATATCCCGAATGCCCCAAATTATTTTTATAACATATTCAGCATACTTAAATTTCATTCATGTTACTGTTCACATGTTCAAGTATATCACATTCATAATCCTAACAGAAGTAGGAAACGTACCTGGGTACTTTTTTGCCACATTTGTGGCACTTAGCCACATTCTCATTCTTATGCATATTCATATATTAAAATAACCATTGCCATAATATATTGAAAATTAGTGTGAGTACACACCTGATTCGCTTAATAGGTTCCTTGAAATCCCGAAGAGTGATCTACTGCCTTAGATCTCAAATTCCTACATTTGATTAATCACTTACTAATTTAATAAAAATCCATTCGGCCATAAATCCAAATCCTAGTAGGATTAGTATTCTTAAAACTTACCTTGAAATTTTCAAATCCCGAAATCCTTGTATCCCTCTGTCGAAATCCCTATAACTACATGTTAGATCAATTTCTAACATTTATTCGCAACAAATAACCCTTAGCCGAATGTTAAATATGACTTACCTTAGATTCTTAAATCCCAAAATTCACCGAATAACTAGGGAACACGCGGCTTATGGTGTACCTTCGGGAAAAGAACTTCTCCTTCCTTGTAGTCGACACTTAGTAAATCCCGAAAGATCTCTTCGGCAACAGATATTAAGGGTATTAGAATCTTAATTTCGACAGCCTTAAAAGAAATAGAATGAGAATCTAACCTAATCTTACCCTTACTGAAGAATTTGATGGAATTCTTGCTTGAACCCTTAGCAGTATTCGGCTATGGCTTTGATGTGGATAACAATTTCGGCTCTTGAGGCCTAGGGAGAAATCGACTAGGGCTATTGGTATCTTCGGCTTTTGATTGTGTTTGTAATAGAAGAAGAAAAGAAAAGAGAAAAAGAGAATAATGGTAGAGAAAATTCGGCAGAGAGAAGAGGAGAAACTTTAGAGAATTTCGGCTGAGGTTTTCTTGAAAAGAAAAGAATGAATGAAGAATAGCCTTACTCTTTCTTTTATAGCCAAAATTACTAGCTAGAGTCCTTTACTTGGCCACCACTCTTCTATTTTGATAGCTTTATCCCTTGATTTATCACTTTAATAAAACTTAATCCAATAATTATCTCTTATCTCTTAATAAAATAATACTAATAATAATCCTCTTTTATCTCTTCCTTATCTATCAAAATAAAAGAATTAATATCCACATTTATCTCCTAAAAATAATCTAAAATAAATCCATTATTATCTCTTCGAAATAATCCAAATAAAAATCCTTTATTATCTCTTCGAAATAATCCAAATAAAAATCCTTTATTATCTCTTCGAAATAATCCAAATAAAAAGCTTCTATTTATCACCTTATTAATCACATATTTATGAAAATAAAACACCTCATTTTCTAGAAGCATGTGCCGTCCACCTCAGCCTTCTGGAAGCTAAAATAAAACCTTATTTATTTGCTACCCAAGTGACTCGAACCCAGGCCCATTCCTCTTGCACATGGCGCCATTTCCATAGGCCCTAAGTGACATCTTTAGGCCACTTTTCCAAGCCTGTTTGTGTGCCAAATTTTACCAACTTTTTCTTTTAAGGCCTCCTTGCCCTAATTTCCTATTTTAAACTTTAAAATTCGACATTTCTAGGTCATTTCTAAGTTTCCTAAAATTTTCGATCGGCTCTGTAAACTTGCCATTTTCTTACATTTCCAAGTTTCCAAAAATGTTCACTTTCTATTTTTGAACCATTTCCTTACATTTCCAGGTTTCCAAAAATGTTCACTTTCCTTTTTAAACTTAACATTTCCATACATTTTCAGGACATTTCCCTACATTTCCAAGACAAGACATTTCTTTACATTTCCTTACATTTCCTTGCATTTCCTTACATTTCCTTACATTTCCTTACATTTCCTTACATTTCCATACATTTCCTTATTTCTAGAATTCACATAACACATTCATACATAATTCATAAAACATGCCATTTTACCACATGGTTCCTTGTGTCATGCTTCACACGGAGTTTCTTTTCAAGCCTCATTTACCTAGCTCTCCTTTTTACTTAGAAACCAATAATTTTTCTAAGCTTTCTCTTCCATCCTAGAATTTTAAAAACCCTTAATACACTTCCAAACATTGCCAAAACCTACTAACTCATGAATTATGCACAAACGCATAACCCCTAATCTAGGATGTTACAACTCCAAGCCAGAATGACTTAGATTACCAAATTTGACACGAAATTGATTTTTTTACACCAAAAAAATTTGGATCATTATAGGGAATGATAGTATGGTTCATCTGTTATCACACTATACTCTAGAGCAATAGGCAACGTGTGAGATAAACGACACTAGTAAGTTTGATGGGTCCTATTTATCCATCTTGAGGAATTAAGCTTGATGGTGAATAAGGTGTACAACCACTTATGGCATGACCTAGACCAAATGAGTGCTCTCATGAAGGAAAAAAAAAAGCTTTAAAGCTAAAGAAAATGACCCTTTGGGTATCCTTTGACAAGAATGCTACTGAAGTAACAAAGTGGATGGATGAGGCACAAGGCTGCAAAGTGGAAATCTTCAAGGCTTTCTCGCAACTTGAGCTTGTTGTTAATGTGAGAAAATTTTAAATGCTTGTGGAGGCAAGGTACTTTAAAAAGTATGGAAACTAAGAAGGTTGAAAGTTTTGAAAAGCTAAGACCCTAATAAGGTGAAGTACTTTAAGAATTTCACAATTTGATAAGGCTGAAAACTTTGAATAGTTAAGTGTCTAAGAAGGTGAAGTACTTTAAGAAACATGCAACTTGAAAAGGGTGAAAGCTTTGAAAAACTAAGTGCTCGAGAAGGTAAAGTACTTTAAGAAGTATGCAACGCAAGAAGGTTGAAAGCTTTGAAAAGATAAGTGCTTGAGAAGATAATGTACTTTAAGAAGTACCTAACAAAAGAAGGTTGAAACCTTTGAAAAGCTAAGTGCATCAGAAGGCAAAGTGCTTTAATAAGTACGTGACTTGAAAAGGTGGAAAATTTTGAAAAGCTAAGTTCCTAATAAGGTAATCTATGACAGTTCACTCGATGGTGAAGAGCTGTAAGAAGCATGAGATAATCAGAATGTGGGTACTAATTGAGGAATGGAGAGGAGAGAGAGAGAGTTGATAGCTATACAGGAAAGAGTGTATTGGCTTTTTTTTTCAATGTTAGTAAGCTTTTAGAGGGTTATTTTTAATAGTTCTGAAGGAGCCACATGTACCTCATATATTGATTTTGGACTCGCTAGAATTTAGTCGAACTATCAATTCTTGGTCCTCGTAGATATAGGTTGTCATATATGGGGAATTGATATATGTGATGTATGAACGATAATTATCTTATCCATGTCAGACGTGTGACCCTATTGATTCGGACTCGTGAAATCTTATGCTCGTAAGATTAGTAATTTATCAACCCTTTAGCATTCCAAGTAGAATCAAATATAAGAAGCTGAAGACAACAAAATTATCCTTTTATCACCTAAACGTTATTGATTCGATGGTGGATCCAGCGGAGCAAATCCTTTACATAAATACCCAAGATTTTTTTTTAACAACATGAATGCCTATTATGTATTTTCCACCTTATTAATTAACGGCAAGAAGAAAATTAAGCGCGTGGTTTGGACCTGACGTAGAAGGCCACTACCAATGATTCTTCTATAAATTTCCATTCTTTCCACCACCTCTGCTTCATACTAACGCCAATCAATATCCTCTTCTTCCTCTTCCCTCAGATTTTTTTTCTCGTATCCCAAAGCAAAACAAAAGCCATGTCTCAGGTTACTTCTTCTTGGCTCCATCTTTAAAGATTTCTGTTTATTTATAATGTTTGGAATGTTTTCTGGGTCAAAATTCTTCTTGTTTCTGTGAATCAATCTTTTGATTGATCTTTGTTGTTTCCCTTTTGACTTTGCTAGGGTTCAATTCCAAGTTCCTACAATTATATCTAATTTTGGTTGTTTTGGTTTCAAAGATTAAAAGGAAAATGATTACCAAATTTCTTTTTTAACAAAAAAAAAAAGAAAAAGAAATTGAGTGATCATCTTGTGTCGATACTATGGAGATGAACATTGACATGTTTAGATTTCCCTGAATCCGATCTAATTTTGTTGTGGATCAGCGTTGTTAATTAACAAGGTGTTCATTGGTTCGTCGCAGATTGTTGTGCTCAAGGTTGGCATGTCATGCCAAGGATGTGTTGGAGCCGTGAAGAGAGTTCTGGGGAAAATGGAAGGTCTGTTCTAACCCTAGCATTTTCAGTTATCACCTTTGCTCCTCTAAAATTATCTTTAACTCAAAGTTTTAAAACCATATTACTATATCTCATCTAAAATTATCTTTCATATTTATGGGACGACTCACCTAGGTAGTATTTTCTTTTTCAAGTCAATAGGGTAGGGGAGGGGAAGGGTTGTCTAGGTCTGTACTCTACTTTCGAAGGAAACGCAAATCATTTATCATTACACCCACGATTAGTTAACTTGATTAGATATGAAGTAAATAAGGACTTGAGGGATGTAGAAAATTTTTCGCAAGCTTTAATATGCCTACAATATACAATACATGCCTCAACACTCACAAACAGAATAATAAAAAATCACTAATAAAAAATTTATTTACATAGATATCAAATAGATGAATCTTTCTGTTAGCGAATAAAGTATCCTTGCATAGATGACTTCATTTAAAATTTATATCTGCAGATTGAGTCTTAGTTCGATTAGTATGAATATTCTTAATAATATAAGAGTATGTGGCTTCAAATGCTTTGAAGCCCATCATATTTCTATTTATGGGTTGGAGAGGGATTATGAGTAATTTTGGTTATTATGTCAAAAAAAAACAATTATGATCAGAATCTATAATAAAATTATTTATCTTAACAATGTTGCTGTAATTTATTTTTTCTGGTTTGATTTAGTTAACTGTTATGATACACTTTTCAGGTGTGGAATCATATGAAGTAGATTTGGAGCAACAGAAAGTGACGGTGAAGGGCAATGTCCAGCCTGATGCTGTGCTGCAGACCGTGTCAAAGACCGGAAAGAAGACTGCCTTCTGGGAAGCAGAAGCTCTGGCCGAAACCGAGGCGAAGCCAGCCGAAACTGAGGTGAAGCCAGCCGAAACCGAGGTGAAGCCAGCCGAAACTGAGGCAAAACCAGCAGAACCTGAGGCAAAGCCTACGGAAGCTGTTGCTGCAGCTTAATCTGTTCCACAGTTTGATTCATGGAATGGTAAACTTAATGCAGTTTACATGGATTGTAGAGTATGTATACTTCCCTTTAACATGGAAGCTAAAATAAGGTGTGGGGTGGATGTCACTATGCTTTCTAGGCTAAAACATACTGGATTGGCTTGTTTGTTGTATCAGCATGAAATGAATATTTCCACTTGATTTTCTTTTTATCATGGAGATCACTTGTTTTTGGCAACTAATATTCCATCCCTTAATAGTCACCTCAAAGTATCATTTTATATACTTGAACCCCCCCCCCCAAAAAAAAAAAATCTAATTAATTAATGGTAGATCAAAGTTCTTCCTCCATAAAACTGGGGTTAAAGAGCTGGACTACGAAATAATTTAACTTTTGAATTGGTTTTAAGATAAATTAATATAAAATAAAAAAAGATTTTAGCCGAAGAGGAGAATCTCTTACATGGATGATATACGTTAGGTGATGGGAGTATTATTTTTTTACCGGTAAATGAGTTACTAATAAACTAAGACAAGGGTTGAGATTATTAAATTTCTCGAATTCACTTGTAGCACAAGTGTTTAAAACAAAATATTTCCCAGAAAATAATTTTCTAAATTCGAGTTTGGGAGTTCGTGTTCTTATGTATGGCGCAGCATATGGGCAATAAAGGATATTCTAGAAAAAGAGTTAATTTGGAAGGTCGGTACGGGTTCGAATATTTCGATTAATCAATATATTTGGATTCCAAATTACGCTAATGGTAGATTATTGTCGAGATTTGATAATTTGCAATGTGAAAAAGTAGCAGACCTCATTAGCAGTAATAAAAGAGAATGGAATAAAGAGCTGATTGTCAATACCTTTCCAGAAGATGTAGCAGACTTGATCATCAGTATCCCACTGTCGTTGGAACCCCATGAAGATTTTATGGCTTGGAGTAGAGAATCGTCAGGGGTATTCTCCGTAAGAAGTTCCTATAAACTATTACAGAGTTTGGATCCTATAGCTTATGCTTTACAAAACAACTATAGGGACTTTTACAGGAAATTATGGAGGGTTGAAATACCCACAAAAATCAAAATCTTCATCTGGAAGATTTCGTGGAATTACTTAGCTAATTAGGTGAATATGAATGCTCGAAGACTGGTAAACAGCAGCTTATGTCCTCGGTGTGGTGACGGAGAAGAGACGATGAACCATCTCTTTTGTGAATGTCCTGTTTCAATAGAGGTATGGAGAGGGTTATCAGATGTGGATTTAACAGAATTTACAAATATTGAGTTTGTCGATTGGCTTACCATGGCAGTGGTTTCTTTGTCACTGGAGAAATGCAGGATCTTCTGTATAGTTCTATGGAGCATTTGGGGCGATAGAAACTCTCGTATTCATGAAAAATCAAATAGATCAAGTCAAGACATTGTTAGATTTATTCTCAGTTATATTCAAGAACTGGATGGAGTCAGAATAAACACTTCAAGAAACTCAAATACTAAGTTCAAATGGAGACACCCACCTAGTAGCAGTTTCAAAATAAATTTTGATGGGGCCTTTGATGAGAGAAGTTGAGCCTCAGTGTCTGGAGTGGTAGTTCGTGACAGCAGTGGACAGGTTCTCATGTCAAGTGCAGAGATTCATAGTGGGGTCTCTACCGCGTTTGCTGCTAAAACAATTGCATGCCGACGCGCTACCCAGATAGCACTCGATATGAGAGAAGAAGACATTATCACGAGGGGGATTCATTATCAGTTATTAAAAAATGCAGAAAGACAGATCTTGACAAATCGCAGATAAGCCCATACATATATGATATTCACAGCATGAAATCCAGAAATAGAAGGTTGAGATTCGAATTCATTCCAAGATCAGCAAACGCTTTAGCCCATGTTTTAGCAATGGAAGCTCGAAAAAGAAATAAGGGTTTTTACCTGTTTAGAAAGGTTCCAGATTTTGCAGCAGACCAGGCAAGGATCGACAGTGTGAGAGAGCTAGATTGAAAAATGAAGAGGAAATGACGCAGAGGAAGGGTTTCAAACGGATATAGCAGAGAGCTTCAAAGATGCATTATGACCTTTCTCGGAAATGATAATCGCCATTAAATTGTTGAAATGACAGAAGCAAGTAGTCTGGGGAGGCGATAAGGCTTTTGATTGGGCAAATAAGACGATTACTTTTCAATTTTTGTCTTTTTTTTATTTTTAATTTAATTAAGCTTTTTCGATTTTCTAGATTATTCTTAAACTAAGCTTTAATGTCGGGCCAGGCTTACTAGGCCAAATTGTCTTCATTGTATTTTTTTATTATTTAATGGAAAGCCCAATCTGATTATATTCAAAAAAAAAAAAAACTAAGTTCATTTTTCTAACTTTAAGTTTAAATTTATATAGACTATTATTCATTGTAGTTATAATAATTTATTTGGCTCTCCAACTTAAAAAAATTTAAAAGTTTTAGTCGCACTATTTGTCAAATCACTCAAAATGAATAAAAAATTAATTTTTTTTAACTTTACTGATATGGCAATATAAGTGTAATAGTGACTGCCACATTAGCAATTATTTAATTTTTTTAAAAATTAAAATTATTTATATATATTTTAATAATTTTAATAATTTATTTTTAAATTTTTTAAATTTAAAAAACTAATTAATTGCCGATGTGTGATATTCACATGACAATTCACGTGTGTGTCACGTTAGTAAAGTTAACAGTATAACTTTTTTATTCATTTTGGAGTGATTTGATAAATAGTTAAAGTTTAAAAGCTAAAAATTGCAAAATAAAATAAAATAAAATAAATGGAGGGCTAAAATAATTTTTTTACAAAGTTAAAGGTCCAAACAAGTAATTCTACCTTCATTGTATGTCTAACTATTATAATACATACATATTAAATAATTTTTTTCTATCATGTTATTACGTTAATAACTGAACAAAATATTAATATTAGTTTTAAGTCCGTGCAATATATGCATAAGAAAATTTTAATTACTATAATATTATTATATCCTAATAGGAAATAAAAAAGGTTAACTTATTCTTATAATTTTAAATTTAAGTTTATGCTAATTATTTTTATTTTATATTTAACTAATAGCAAAATGCTACAAATTGGATAAACATATATGAAATAATAAATAGAAATAAAAAGGTAAATATAATTAATTTATTTAAAAAGAAAATTATCAATACAATTTAAAAAATCATTTACTATTGTTAATGGAAAATAGAAAAAGGAAAAATAAGAAGCCCATTAATCCAAAAGAATTGGCGCCACAACCAAGCTTCACTCTTCTAGGGTTTTACAATCCCTCCTAAACCCCCACACAAAATTGCTTCTTCACTTTCAATGGCATGAATGAATTCCTTATCTTCTTCTCCCACTCCCTCAATCTCACCTTCAATGTCTCTCTCCGCTGCACTCCGCGTCTCTTCTTTCCTACGCCACAACCTCTTCCTCGCCCCTTCTCGCGCCTCCGCCTTCCGTCGTAATGTCTCCCACCTCCGTTTCCTCTCATCGTCCCCTTCTCGTCGTACCGTACGTCATCCCGTCAAAGCAAGGCGTGGTGGGGGGCAGGAGGACGACGGTGGACCGGGAAATGGAAGTTTGACGGCATTGGTCAAAGATGGCACTGGCGATGGCCGAGATGGGCGGGTTCTTCCCTTTGAGCTTCACAAGGAGGCTATGGACTCATATATGGCTTACGCATTATCCGTGTTGCTTGGACGGGCTTTGCCCGATGTTAGAGATGGTTTGAAGCCGGTGCATAGGAGAATCCTGTAAGTAATTTATGATTTTATTCGTTTTTTAGTATCTATCTAGTTTTTAATACTCATTTTGAATTGATTTCTTTTTTGGAACACGTCCAAAAATAAACTGGTCTTGTCTATTTATTTATCTATTTCGAATCCTGTGTCTTTTGTTCTGTGCTTTATATCCATAATTATGTTTTTATTTCAATAATATTCATTAACATATGGCATTTGGTTCCACCGCAAACAGATACGCAATGCATGAGTTAGGTCTTTCGTCTAGAAAACCATTCAAGAAATGTGCTAGAGTTGTTGGTGAGGTAAAACATTTCGCAGTGTACTTATGTTTTTCTAACAAAAATGCTGGGTTCATTCTCCATCCATTTTCAGCTAGCAAATTGTTTTTGAATTATCTGCATTATATAACTGTTTCTATTTCTTATGCCTCTATCTCAGGTCCTCGGTAAGTTTCATCCTCATGGGGATAATGCAGTATATGATTCCATGGTGCGGATGGCACAGGTAACTATGAATTTACTTTCTTTTTATTTTTAGCTTCTCTTTTCCTGTGATTTATTTAACAGTTTGTTATCTTTCATTCAGGATTTTTCATTGAGGTTCCCGCTTATCCAAGGACATGGAAATTTTGGTTCAATTGATGCTGATCCTCCTGCTGCCATGCGTTACACTGAGTGCAGACTTGAAGTATGCTTTAAGTTTTCCGCCTCTTAAACATAATTTTGGGACTCTAAGGCTCTATTTCATTGGTGCTTTTGCTCTTTCCTACTGCAAAAAGCAAAGTACCAACCAAATGGAACCTATATTTTTGCTTGATTCTACTGTCTTAGTGAGTCTTGTTAATTTGAGAATTAAATTAAGGAAAAAGAAATTGGAAGTCAAGAAGCAGCTTTTTTATAATGCTAGTTGGACTTTGATACTTGTATAATCCCTTTGTTTCAAATTTGTTGCATCATAGTATAAAGTCAATGGAATTGTTAATAATATTAAAATATGCGAGAGTAATTTACATTCCACTTTATGCATTCAGTTCCAATTATTTACGCTGAAATGGCCCTCACTTATTTTGTTTGAGAAAAATAAGCTGGTGATTGACATATTAGTGTACAGTCTATGGTTTGGCATCATTGACATTGTTTTATATGTACATACCAATTTGAAAGTTTCTAATCATTAATAAGAAAATTGCTTCAGTGATATAATGGTCTACTTATTTCATGCTTTATTACCCATTGCATATATGTTATTTAATGAGTTGATTGGTTCCAGGATATGTGCATTGATGTGTGTAAACCTTTTGCATTTGTTGAGAAGTGAGTCAAACTTTTATGTTTTATGGATGCGTTGGAAAGTTGAAGAGATTATGTTGTGCAGGTTCTTTCCTGAAGAATCGTTTCCCTTATATTATAGAAGAATTATGATTTTGGTCTTATCAATTTCTACTCCAGTTTTATTAAGCCAAACATGATAAATTGTTCAAAAAAATGATTCTATAGGCTACCCATGAAATATAGCCTCTTTCATGGTACATACAAAGATGTGGATGAGGGGCTTGGATTGTAAAAAAAAAAAATGTATTGCAAGTCTACTCTAATCACAATTAGTTCATCCCGCATCCTTTAGCAGTGCTTCTGATATGCTAGTACATGTCCAGGAGAGTTGTTGACATGAAGTTCACTGGTATTACATTGAACCCTTTTTTGTAATTCTTTGTATTGCTAATCTTTTATCAAATCAACCACTAGATTCAAACAGTTCATATTTTTATGGATGTTAATTTCAAGTTGATTCTATCTTATAGTACATGAATAAAATAGATGCATTTTATCTCAAATATTCAATTGTTAACGTTCTACTCTCTCATTGTTGAATTAACAATGGATAAGTTGTTAAAAAGTCAAAAGAGGTAAAAGATCTAATAGTGTTTATATCTTTATACTAATATAAGTTTTACTCCCACATTGTTCTGCATTTATTTTTTTATTGGCCTTGGGGAAGGGGAGGGGTTGCAGGGTAGAAGGTATTGAGGTTTGGTGAACCTGTTCTCTTGAGTGCAAGGTTAACGTATATATATTTGTTTGCAGTTTATGAAGAATACTGATGTGCATACCATTATTCCATTTCTTTTCTTTTTCTTCGTTAATATTTGTGACAAGAATGAGTAGTTAATAGTTATGACTTAGTTTATTTTTTAGCTTATTGGATAGAGTGTTAATGTTTAATTGCAGTCTCCATTGCTAGAAGTGTGAAACCCTGGATACCATACTGATTATTCATATTCTTGATTCCATAAGTCTTGCACTCTGTTTTCATTTGCTTCAGTTTTTTCCCTGCAGGCACTCACAGAAGCAATTCTTCTGGCAGATCTGGAACAAGATACGGAAAGTTTTGGCTTTTAATTCTAGCCATTGTTATTTGAAGTTGGGATACTAAACTTTTTAACTATTATATTCAATCGTTAATTTTATTGCAGGTTGATTTTGTTCCAAACTTTGATAGTTCACAAAAAGAACCATCACTTCTGCCTGCTAGACTACCAACATTGTTGCTGAATGGTTCCTCTGGGATTGCGGTGTGTTTGTCTTTATGCTTCTTATTTTTAAAAAATCAGGGACTAATCTTTATATGAATACATCGACACACACCTAGACATACATGTGCTTATATATGCCTATTTCTTCTCAACTGTAGCTACTGTTTATCATAATTTTGACATTTTCCATTTAAAAGTTGTGTGAATAATTTCAGGTTGGCATGGCAACTAACATTCCTCCTCACAATCTCGGAGAGTTGGTAGATGTGCTCTGTGCATTAATTCATAATCCAGAGGCCTCAGTGAGTTTCAAATTCTCTCGCTGAAATGGTAGAAATTGAGAAATTATTTTTGTTTTGCATGTTGGGACTTTCAGTTTTTGACTGCTATTTGTTACACATAAAATGAAGTTTGTGGTGCATTAGTTACACTAGCTCGTAGGAATATCCTATTATGATGTGCTTGTTTAATATCTTGGAAGTAGGGGTGAGCAAAATTCGATTCGACTCGAAAAAATCGAAAAAAAGTTCAAATTTCAAATTATTCGAATCGAGTTAATCGAATCAACTCGAATATTTTTCGAATTTCGAGTTCGAATCGAGTTGAATTTTCGAATTTGAATAACTCGAATAATTGGAATAAACTAAATATCAAACCCTTTTACTTCCCTTCCCACCCCAAACCCCCCTCAGACCTTTTTATTTTCCCCCAAAAAAATTTACTTCCTCTCAAACCCCCCCAAAATTTTTTCCTTTTATTTTTCCTCCGAAACTTTTACTTCCCCTAAAAATTTTTACTTCTCCCAAACCCCCAAAACTTTTTTCCTCTTGCTTTCCCCCAAAACTTTTACTTCCTCCTAAACCCCCAAAACTTTTTTTTTTTCCGAATTTATATCTACTATTTATATTATTGAATTAAATTTCACATTTTGTACTATTTATATTATCAAGTTGTTTAATCATGGTGAATCTTTATCAATTTCTGTTAAAATTGAATTATTGATGATGCCATAAAATATTCGTGTTAAAATTTTCTGTTGGTATCAATTTTACATTTTGTTTTAAAATAACTTTTATTCAAAATACATGGTGATAAGAATCAGAAGATAATTGAAACAACTAAGCAAGCAAAAAAGCTAACTTGTATATAAAAGATTAATAAATAAATTATGAGGTGATGAAAGTTAATAACAAATTTGATTACGGTGGGCAAATTTGATTACTGTGGGTGGCTTTGGCTACAAGGATCCAAAGTCATTTTATTGATTTAACTCAAATAAATATATTCAATTCGATTCGAATTTCATCTCACTCGACTCGGTTCGAGAAAATTTCAAACCGAGTTAGGATGATAAAATAAGATTCTTCAACTCGAAATTTTTTCATTTGATTCGATTTGATCGAATGCTCACGTTGAAGGAAGCTCAAATATCTTATTTCAATAAGGATTGTTGGTTAGCTCAGAGAGAGTAGTTGTTGGGTGATGAGCTATTATTAGCAACGGATTATATGTCTTTCTACCAATGAGAATTGTTAAAGATGGTTCTATTCTATACAAAAAAGGAAAGAATTGGGCTTTGTATGCTGAGTATACACGTTGCTACTCCTTACTATGCTATATCTAAATCTGGTTTATTCTTGCCATATGTTTTGTGAATGAACTAAATTCTAGGCCTGGCCCTCTTAGACATTATTCAATAAGATTTAGTGTGTTCAAGTTATTTCTTCCATCTTGAATTGTGCCACACAGAGCTCTTTATAGTTGTTATTGAAATATTGTGGCCAATAATTTTATTTCATGCATTTGTTAGCTATGATGGTATCTATTGGGAAATCAGTATGTACTAGTGGCTATTTGCCAATAGAAATTCCAATGTTTCTGAAAAGTATGGATGAAAGATATTCTTTGATTCTACATAGATGCTAGCTGTCTTGTCTTCACATCAAAGCAATTGGCAACTTTATTATGGGCTAACTGGGCTTTGTATAGTCAAATTTGGATAAACTTTTTGCTGTTTGTCTATGATAGACTTAATGTAGACAACTTTGATGGTATTATAGTGTTTGATATGTAGATAGTTGGAAAGAGAGTTTGTCAATTGAACTATATTAGTATGATTAAACATTAATTCTATGCCAAGCTTATGGGTGTTAGACAATATCTTCACAACTAGATCTTCTTGTGCCGCTAGGTGGTCAAGTTGTTTGTACTTTTGATTGCTATATGATACACTTTGGTACCCTATGTTATCGTTATTGTTGATGGAGGCTTTTTCTGTTTCTATTTTTGATTTTCAGTTCTCTTATTTTCTTGTCTCAGTTACAAGAGTTGTTGGAATACATGCCTGGGCCTGACTTTCCAACTGGAGGGCTGATAATGGGAAACCTTGGGTGAGTTACATTTTAGCCCCCTGACTGGGAGTGAAACAAAACATGTAGCCCTTTATTTTGCATGAATAAGCATATGAAACATCTCTACTAAATAACTTGGAGCTTGTTTTGGGTTAAATTTGGTGTAGATGGTCTATACTTTGGGAAGTTAAAAATCTTGAGATGTGGATAATACTATTTTTTTGTGACCCGTTTCCAAAATGTTGGATGGCTTAAATGCTTTAATTTCTGTAATGTGGGGTTAGGCACTGGGTTGCTGCTCTTGTTATAGATGGCATCAGTTGTAAGAGTGGTGTGAATCAGATAGATTGAATTGGAATAACTGGTTATCGGTTGTTAATATTTACAAGTTTGAAACGGTAGAATGACTGCCAATTTAGCATAAACTATGTGTCATTACAATGGTTGCATTAACCATTGGATTTGTGATTGCTACCAGTCTTACTTGGTGAGTCTTATGCTTGGTAGTCCATGGCTAGGATTTACTTGTTCTGTTCTATTTTCTGAGGTTTTTCAGTTTAGGGCTCATAGAAGGTGGATCATTACATGTTCTAGAGGATGGATGTAACTAAATTCCAAGGTCTCCTTTATTGTTTGGGGCACACAGATAAAAGCTAAAGCATCTTAGGAATCACCACATTATTGAATCTAATCCTACCAATCAAATCTCTTTGGGATATCCATTTAAAAGTAATTAATCTGAAGACCAGATCAACTTTAGAGCTTTGAAAAGCTGAACAATCTCGATGAACTGCTTGAAACCTGACTTGACCAGCACGAACAAATTAAAAATATTAAAACTTGATCTTGATGTACTTTATTGGAACAATAAAGTGTGATTCCTAGGAGAGTTAAGGTGGGAAAATCTAACCACAGTCTGAACACTGACCCAAATTGATTCTGAAGAGCAGTGATTTGAAATTGATTGACCTGGGCTCAAAGTGACCCATACTTGAACTGATTGGACTTAGATGGATAACATCTCTACCTGTCAAATTTTCAATAGTTAATTTGATATATGATCCTAATGGTCACTAGTGGTGATTCTTGCAATGTCCATCTAAAGACTGCCAGATTTGTTGGTACTTTATAATATTTGCAGTTGTTTGAATTGAACTTTAAACAGATGTAACAATAAGCATCGAACTGTAGTCCTTGCATAGTAAATGAAATACATAACTGGTATTATTGTGAGTTGTGTGCTTTAGAGATGAGTTTGATTAAATATATGATTTTTTTTTTTATATATTTGATAATATAAAACCTTCATTATCTTAAGAAAAACACTAGCTCAAAGCTCTTTTTGGTTCCCTCTCTTTGCTGCGTGTTGTATTATTTTTTAGAGCTTTGTTTGGGAAACATAAAACTACATGTGATATCATGTGATAAAGTGTTCTAATATTGATTACTTTGTTAAGGATCTTGGCAGCATATCGAACTGGGCGAGGGCGTATTGTAGTTAGAGGAAAGGCTGACATTGAACTGCTTGACTCTAAGACCAAGAGAAGTGCAGTTATTATTAAAGAGGTGATTATTTTGATTGCATAAGCTGTGTATATTAATTTTTCTTACAGTGTACATGGCTAGCTTGAAAGCTCTCCTTATGAATGGAACAGATTCCTTATCAGACAAACAAATCCTTGCTTGTTGAGAAGATTGCTGAACTTGTTGAGAGTAAGGTATGGTCATCTTATTTGAGAATGTTAATCTCAGTGCTTACATCAAATCATCATATGTGTGTAAGAAGTGTTGCTCTTCTTTGAATTATGGCAAATTGTTTGCTTTTACGATTGTATTCCCTCAAAAACTTTTATATCTCCTGCAAAAGTTGAGTAAAAATAAGGACACAGGAGCTATGAAGTGAAAAATATACCTCCGTCTTCTTTCAAAATGAATAGCCAGAGGGAAATAGCATTTTAAAGAAAATAATAATTGCATTATGGGTACTATGTTTCAATTTAGCCGGTCCTTGTTAGCACAGCTTGAATTTGGAGTACACTGCAAATGTATTGAGTCCCTACCCTGAGCACAAGTGCAGATGTTCCATCAAGAAGATGCTCAAGTAGGGACATGAGGTTGTTTTCTATAAGAACATTAACTTCAGAGGTGCTTCAAAGTGTCCAAACTATACAATTACTGGAAGCATGAATCAGAGGTCTTTATGTCTCAATTCATAAGTGTTCCTATCCTTTTTGAACAAATATAAAGCAACTTAGAATAATGTGTCTGTACCACATTACTTATCATTTTACCTTTAATTTGTGAAAGTAGTACAAGTTTGTAATCCATTACCTTCTTAATGTTGTATTTTGCTACGATACTTCAATTGTGTTGGATTGTACTTCCATACTTTTATTGGTTGATTTTTGACAAAAAATAACTGTGATGGAATATTTGTAGATACAGTATAAATAAGTTTAGAGAAGCAGAAACTGAGATGTGGAATTTACAATTTCCACAATAATGAAGGGGGCAGAAAGATCCAACATGAAATTCCATGTCAACTTTTATAAAACTGCATAAATTAATATTCCTTCAGCTTCAATATTTTTTCCATAAATTATTCAAATTAGAAGTATAGCTGCAAACTTCAGCATTGAGCATGGCATAATGTCAAGTTTGATTTTTATCCTTAAGTGTTTTTGGTGTCTTATTCTGGAATTCAACTCAATGAAGCATCTTTGTTGTTACTGCAAGCTTTCTGTTATATAGTGTATTTGACTTATGCAAAACATAGATTTATTGTGGATTGACATTGTAGATATTCTTCAAATTATAGGTGTTTTATTATATGATCTTTTTAATTTGTTTAACAGACTCTAGAGGGTATCAATGATATTCGTGATGAGAGTGATCGCTCTGGAATGCGTGTGGTCATTGAGGTATGATATGTTGGATTTTGTGCAGTTCCTTCCATTTCCAGCTGGTAAAGACAGCTTTCCTTAATATCTTTTTTAATTCATTCCACAGCTTAAACGGGGAGCTAACCCATCTATTGTGCTGAATAACCTTTACCGTCTCACTGCTCTTCAGTCTAGTTTTAACTGCAATATGGTGGGGTGAGTAGTTTATCAGTTAGTTCTATATGGTTCTAAAAAGCAGCTATGTTAATACTAAGCTTGTTTTTATAAATTATCGGCCAAGTTCTTTGTCCCCCCAACTTTGGAAGAACACATTAGTTATTGGTTTATGTGTATAAATAATTCAAGTTTCTTTATGATGCATGCCTTTTCATTTTATACATTTCATAATTTATGATGGGTGCTCCACCTAGAGCTAGTTGGTAAGAGGTTGAAATGTCTCTCCTATTTTATGTACAAGGTCTCAAGATGTTCTGAGCTTTACTAGTTTGAAATTGATTACCGCTTAAACCTCTCCATTTTGTGTAGATACAATGGACTTTTCTGAAACTTAATGGGCAGGGACATAGGCCTATTATGTGGTTTGAACTTTATGCATAGGAATAACTAGTGCAATGGTTGTTCTAAACATAGTTATTCTTGAAATGCCATTATTCTAAACAAGAGCTGTTCTGAGCTTTAGCTGTTATCAACAGAAGTTGTTCTCAAATAACAACTACACTGGATGACAGCTGTTCTAACTAAGCCCTGTTTTGAACATAGCTATTCTGGATATAGCTGTTCTCGAACAACAGTTGTTTTGAGCAACAATTATTCTGAACAAGAGTTGTTGCTCCGGAAGAGATACTCTTAGTAGCACAATTTCCTGAAATATAATATTCTTTATCTCAAGGAAGAGTAAAATGTTAGTAGCCAAAATTGAATATCTACACCTATCACAATGGACCAATAAAATCTTTACACTTTCTTTTATATCACATCAAGCCTTTTGGTGTTGTCTTTGGCTATAATTAGTTGGTTATATTTGGATTATTTCTCTTGTACATATGGTGTCTTAAGAACCCCAAAACAAATACATCATTACTAGTGTGTTTCTTTTCTAATAGTGTGAAGGTTAGAAATAAATGCATAACTTCTGTGGCTTATCTACATGGGAATTATGGTTCTAAAATAGAATCGTACTATAAGTTGTTTAACCAAAAGCATAGTTTGAGATAGATGCCATTACTTCTGCAATGCATGCCAATGTTGAGTTTAGTTGCAAATTTTGGTAAAATGTTCTGAACAACTGAATCGGACTGTTGATGTGCATAATTGATTGTATATGTTTGTAATTGATATTCTGTTTTTATTCTAAATTACTGTTCCTGTTGTAATGATGTGTTGATTTGAATATTGACTATCTTTTTATTATAGTATTCTTGATGGACAGCCAAAGCAGATGGGCCTGAAAGAGTTGCTTCAGGTGAGTTTTTTATGCTTTACATTTTAGTCCCGTTTTGCCTTATATTACAACTGAATTTAAAATTGTCTTACATAATAGTTTTTTTTCTTATTATGTCGTCTTACATGTTAAACACAAACAGGTATCTTGTCCTTTTGACACTGATATATATACACATAGTGAGCCTAACTTAGGAAACTCTATACTAGGAAACAGACTAATTCTAGGAATGTTGACCTTAAAAAACAGCCTTAAAGTTAGGGATAACAATAATTGAAATATTTACAGAATCCTAGCTAATGCACACACAATATTCCTAATTTAGGAAACTATAATCTGACAGTACTTATATAGCACTTTCACCATGCTACAAATTTGCTTCAAATTTGTGGCATGTGTGATTTGTTAATGACTTTGAGCATGCTTTTGGACTCACTGATCATTTGTCTTGCAACTATATATTTACTGCCACTATGCTAATTTGTATATTACTTTCATTAGATCCACAGCACACAGAACAGCTCTATATTTTGGCTTAGCCCTTAGTCCAAAACGTGTCTATGTTTAGTCATATGTTGGTATATATGTTTCTGTTTGTATGTACCATACATTGTTTGCCAGTCTTTATGGCTTTCCAAAGTTTCCATATAGCAAAATTATTACTATGTTCATCTTATGCTATTTTATCTGCAATTTTCACTCTTGTTCTTCTTCCTTGCAGTTCCACTATTATTGAAACTTATCAGCTTTTCCTTTTCTTTATTTTTTTTCAGGCATTTTTAGAATTTAGATGCTCTGTTGTTGAGAGACGTGCAAGGTACAAGCTTTCACAAGCACAAGATAGAAGGCATATTGTAGAGGTATGTTTACAAAATGGGTTACATTTAAGACTAAGAAAGATAAGGTGCTTGGGTATCCCATCTATTGAAAATCTCTATTTATTTTACATTATGTGTGTGTATTTATATATTATTTTGCTAGTAATTTCATGTGATAGACCATATTCATTTTTTCATATTTGAATGTGCACTCAGGGTATTGTGGTAGGGCTTGATAATTTGGATAGAGTAATTGATATAATCAAAGAGGCTAAGGGCAATGCAGCTGCATCAGCTGGCCTGAAGGAGGGTAAGGCCCTTTAGTTTTTAACTTCTAAATGTCTTCTTCTTCACTGGTTTCATGGTCTTGTTTCTTTAACAAATAATTAATAGTGGAAGAAAAATAAAACATTTCTGCTGCAGGATGGTTTTATCTTTATCTTATGAAATTTAATGCATTTCGGCATCATTTTAATCATTGCTTATGTATCACTATTCCGTTTACCACTAGTGTTTACCTAGCAAATATGTTTAAAGTTGACACCCACTACCAGTAATTCTTGTGTGTCTTGATAATATCACGAAGGGTACATGTAGGCTGTTCAGAGCATCTTTAATCACATGAATGTTGTTTCGACTTTTAGCCAAAATCTTGGGCATTGTAGAAAGATGCTTAATTTGCAATTGTTCAGGGAAGGTAGGTTAGGATTGGATCTTGTCAATGTTCCCTGGAATCATTTTCCTGTCAGCTAAGAGAGTTTTATTTTCTAGTATGTCAGGAATACAAGGTGGGTCTTTCTTTTTCCCCCTTGTTTGGTGTTTCTGTATTTTGGCCTTTGATTGGCACTAGGAGTTGATATTGATTTATTGGTTGACTAATCATTCAATGACTACAACTAATTTATCATTCATTTTCTATTTGAGTTGCATTTGCTTGATATTGGTTTCAGTTATGCTTAATTAATATGAAAATTGATATTATTTGATTTTGACTGGGTTTATAGTACAAAATATCATCACAGTGCAACTTTCTTTTCTGGGAATATTTAGCAATGAAGTTATGCACTATCAAACAAGGGTTTTGTTGGGTTTTTCTCCAAATTTAAAAGGATGGTTTTTATTGTGACTTCAGCTTAGATTTTGGCCACAAAAATTTACATGTCGTCATTGAAAGCTCCCATCACTACAAATGGTTTATCGTTTCTTTTGGATGCAGAATTCAATCTTTCTGACAAACAAGCAGAGGCCGTATTGGATATAAACTTAAGACGACTTAACCTTCTTGAGGTCTGTAGCTGCAATATCTTTCATAAATTCTGAATCTGTTTGCGCAATAGTATTCTGTGGGTTGCTAATAATATTATCTGAAATGTCATATGCTTGTTTTCTGCAGCGAAAAAAGTTTGTTGATGAAAGTGCATCATTGATGGAACAAATTTCGAAGTTAACAGAACTGTTATCAAGCCGAAAAAATATATTGCAGGTTATCTTTTATAGTTTAATCTATTATTCTGATTTCATTTTGCCTTTACCATAGTTAAGATGCTTGAAAATGTAATCACAGTAGAGTTCGGCTGATAGAGTGCTGGAACATATGCATATGGTACTCTTGGCAACATGAAATCTCTAGATATTTAGTTTTTCATCTTCTTTGTTTAACATAATTTAATTTATTGAAGAAACATACGATGTGCAATGCGTTTGATATATAAATATGATCCACTCCCTGGCACCCAAAAACAAAAGAAGAGTACAAAAGAGAAGATCTTCATGTTTCTGCTTCTTTCTACTTCTTGGAGTCTGATCTAGGTTATTCTCTCTAATACAAACAAATTACTTCTAAATAAATGCTCACTTTTCCTTATTTTTAAAGTTCTATTTGCTCAAAATTTTTGGTGTTTTTCTATGTAGAAGCAGCCTTTCAAATTTGAAATGAAATAATAGTTGATAATCATATATTCTCAAATGGGCACAATTTTCTAGTAGTGATCTATACCTATTTCAAGCATTCTGCAATTTTTCGGGCTTGTCTTGTAATTTTTATTTTATTTTATTTTAATTTCAACCTGTTGTTTAGCTAATAGAACAAGAAGCACTTGAGCTAAAGAACAAGTTTTCGAGTCCAAGACGTTCAATACTGGATGATTCAGATGGTGGCCAACTTGAAGACATAGATGTTATTCCAAACGAAGAAATGCTGCTGGTAACTGATAAAATTGATTTTTCCCTGATTGAAATCATATTGTCTGTCATTTTACATCATATTTGAATATCATAGTATATTGTTTATCTCATGATTATGTGTCCCTTTTCAGGCATTCAGCGAAAAAGGTTATGTTAAACGGATGAAGCCGAGCACTTTTAATCTTCAAAATCGTGGAACAATTGGTAAATCTGTTGGAAAACTTCGTTTAAATGATGCAATGTCTGACTTCATAGTTTGCCGTTCACATGACCATGTGCTTTATTTCAGGTACTTGTATCCCTTGTCCAGTTTTGGCTTATTATTTTTTATTGGCATTAGTGCTTTTTGTGTGTGTGCATGTGAATATTTGATCTTTCACAATTTTGGCCATTGTTTCTTTTTCTTCTTGGTGTGTGGGTAGGGTTGGATCTTGTTGTGAAAATTGGAAACATAAACTGAATTTCAGCGTATCTTTTTTTTGCAATCTTGCTGTTTTCTTAATGGGCTGTAAAATTCTCCCTGCAATATTAATACACTTCATAGTTTCAGGGGTTTATCTATTTAGATAGTCTTGCCCCTTTTCTATTTGCTTTCATGTTATGGTCTATTACTTTATATATATTGCTGCAAATTTATATGTAGATTGAATTGTATGGAAACTGCAGTTATTGAGTTATTATGGTTGCCTTCATTGTCCAAGTTTCAATTATAAAAAATTGAATTATTGGGTTAAATAGCTTTGAATTCCTTAACCAAAAAGTGGGGAAAAAAATCTGGTTATAACTACTTGATTTACACATGAAACTATGAATTTGACATTCCTATTAAACTTTGATGTAAGATCAATGTATTCAGGAGAAAGAAATTGCTGAGCCTCTCTTATTCAAGAGGTTCAATACCAATTATCATGCTAAAATAAAATCCTTAGCTTGGAGTAGATATGGTCATAGTCATACCATTCTTGGGTGCTCATGGTTCAGTTAAGTAAGGCTTGCCCTGGTCTTTGGGGTATTTTAATAATGACTCTTTTATTGCTATTTGGTTGGCCTGATACAATGGGTGTGTGAAGGTTGTCATGTTTGAAATTGCATGTCATGCTACATCCCATCAAGATGGATATTTGCTGCAATTGCTAGCTCCTAAATTCTGACAAATAATTTTTCATTATAAATCCCAAATGCTCTCCGCAGTGATAGGGGAATAGTGTACTCAGCTTATGCATATAAAATTCCAGAAAGTAGCCGGACTGCTGCTGGGACGCCCCTGATCCAGGTATTTATTGCTTTGCTGTCCTTTTTTGTTTATAATTTTTTCCAGTGCTGACTAAAGGCCAGCTTTTGTTGCTTCATGATCATGACAGATCATATCTTTATCTGAAGGCGAGAGAATAACGTCGATTGTTCCTGTCAGTGAGTTTGCGGAAGACCAGTTTCTAGTGATGCTTACAGTGAATGGCTACATCAAGAAAGTATCCCTAAATTACTTCTCAGCTATTCGGTCCACTGGAATCATAGCCATTCAATTGGTCTGTCTTTCTGTCTGCTTTAGCATTGAACTTCGAGTTGAACCTTTTAAATATGATACATCCCTTACCCCTCAAATATTTATATGTGTCAGGTTCCTGGTGATGAGTTAAAGTGGGTTCGTTGTTGCATAAATGATGACCTTGTGGCCATGGCTTCACAAAATGGAATGGTCATTCTAAGTTCCTGTGACATTGTAAGTAATATTTTGTTGCTTTTGTTTTTTTTAAGTTGCAAGATTTTCCAAGCGTTGGCATAAGTAAATCCGTGGCTTATTTTGTTGCCTATCTTGTTTCTCTGGTTCTATTGGTACATTTAATTGTTCATATTCATACTTTTGCACAGCCTAAATGTAAATTGATTAAAGCAATGTTGTCAAGGGCGCCAGGCGCACTCGAGGCGCTAAGACCTCTATATAGCCTGAGGTGCAAGGCGCAAAAAAGCGCTCGGCCAAGTAAACTGAGGCTCAAGCATATAAATATATGTGTAAAATGTATATAAAAACATATGTAACTAATACATATGATTACTAAGTATTAATTAATTAGTAAAAGGAAGATAAAACATTGTTCAATAGTTTAAGTTTAATAATTTACTTAATGTATTGTAAAATAAAACACCATAAGAACGAAATTAAATATATTATCACAAACTAGCTCTGAATTTCCTTCATCTTCCTTTGAAAAGTTTTAACTTTTAAGAGTTAACTAGGTTTTTTTATAACAAAATTAGGTCAATAATTAATTAAAAAAGTCATTTCTTATATTTTTCTTTTAAAAGTCAAAATGATAAAATAAATAAACAGGAGAATGAAATGGCTCTTTAGTGAGGCGTGCTTCTTTTGCGCCTGACTTTACAACAAAGGTGCCCAAAAAGTGCACTAGGCGCTCGCCTGATTGAAGTCTTCTCGCCTTGAGGTGACTGAGGTGGTAATGGCCATTTGCGCTGCACCTTAGCGCCTAGGCGCTTGCCTTGACATCACTGGAGTAAAGAATGAGATCTGCCAGAAATATTAGGATCAAAACTGGGATTTTTAAGGATTGAGATCTCAATCCTGTAACCATATATTTAATTTCTTTGTCTTTTCTGCCCTCTGGAGTCTGGACATCAATCTTTACTTAGCTTATCATATTTTTTTTCGTATGTCTCTCTCATTCTATTCTCTTTTCCTCTTCCTTCCTACTCGTGCTGAGAATATTTTCCTATGGAATAGTTAATAAAATGCAGTTCTGGAGTTTAAGATGAAATTTCTGAACAACTATTTTCTGGTTGATGTTAATGAACATTTCACTTGTAGACAATGAAAACAAATATACTCAGTTTTTTCATCCAAATATTACTTGTGTTTGAACATGATGAAAGGTGTTAGACAGCTGAAATTGTCACATGGATTTTTAAAGAAATCTTATGTATAACTTGATTTTACCTATGTCTTACATATGGTTGCAGTTAATTCAAGTTGTTTTTATACTTTTTTGACATGCATTGACATGATTTCCTTTAAAGTTCATCCTTTTTAAGCATAAAATTAGAATGAAGTTGTTACAGAATGCTAAAAACTGTTCCAAGTTTATCCCAAGAAATTGTCTGTCTTCTTTATGACAATTAATTTATACTAAATTTCCAACCAAAAACAACGTGAGTTTGAGTTCAAAGATTAAGCACAGGCAAGGTATTATATAATTATTGATCAGCACTCAGTTATAATATCTTTTCTAGAAATTACTCTATGATTATAAATGTATTTTAGATTATCTGCATCCTGTATCCAGACTATGATGTCAGAGTGGCTATTTTTTAATGGATACAGTAAAATAGATTTATAATATTCTAGGTGAAAATTTTGGCTCATTTATTTCCCTCAAGGTTCCAGAGCTCTTAAACCTTGCTGTCTGCCAGTAAAGGTTCTCCTAGTTGGTGCACAGAGCAAAGCTGGTTGTCATGTGAACTATTTGAGCTTTGACTATTTCAAAACTTGCAGCGTAAATATTCATTCAATCACTTAAAACATAGGAGATACTCAGAACATTTGAGATCAATCTGATTCCAATTAATTAGGGTAAAAGAGCAAGTAATATAATATTTATATAATATGTAGAAACATTAAACCTTAAATAATTGTATCTGATCTTCCGCTGCTGAAGTTTAATGTTGGAAAAATTGAACTTGACTAGCTCAACCTTTTTGAGTTGAGCTTGAACTCCTTGCAGCTAAGTTTTGCTCAAGTTTTTGTGAGTTGGTGCCTAGTATCTCCTGAATGGGGTTTGACTCTTATTTCCAGTTCCAAACTGCAGTACAATTAATATCTCAAAGCACTAAATATCAATGAATCTGATCTTTTTTGGTCTCAAAGCACTATACATTACTGAAATTGAACTTTGGCTTCTCTTATAAAATTCTCATCTGTAATTGTTGTTCTTCTAGTATTTTCCAAATACTGTAATAAGAACTTATGACTTTTCATCACCTTGTCCTTAGGTAACTAATCTTTTTCCTGTCCTAAGATCAAATATAACAATTGTAGAAAGTAGCAGGGACTAATTTTACATAGCATTCCTCTAAGTTATCATTTATCATGTAGTACTTGTTCTTGTTTCCTAATGTTGTTTGTTCAGATCCGAGCACTAAGCAGAAACACCAGAGGAGCTATTGCCATGAGACTGAAAGAAGGAGATAAGATGGCAAGCATGGACATCATACCAGCTCCAAGGCATACAGATTTGGATAAGGCAGCAGAAGATTCCATTAGCTAGTAAATTGTTTTAAACTACTCTTTTATGTTTGTCCATGGTGGTTACTATCTGTATTTGAAGCTTGCCAACATTGTCAGATTATAATTTTGGGTTGGATTTAGGGGGTTTTGCAAAATCAAGTCAATGAAATGCGTCTTAAGAATTTCAAAAAGTTGCAAAACTGTTGCACTGCTCCTAAATTTATTTCCATTTGCTCTTCCCGGGCATACAGATTTGACTAATAAACAATGTGTTTAGAATGTAAGCCCAGATGCCGGTGTTCTTAAACTTGAAGTTTCCTCTATAGAACGGTCTGTCAATTAGTTAATAATGTTCAGAAAAATTCAGGGTTTATCTATAAGTGGTATCACTTCAGAATCATAGGCTTAACATTTTTGCTTTTAGCTCAGTTTAAAGCTTCTTTCTTCATGGTCTGATCTATTCCAATATATGGATTTTGGTTATTTTCTAGTGCAATTTATCTTCTAATTTACCATGTTTCGTGAGATGAGTACGTCCATTTTGAGTCCTATTTGATCTTAATGCATTCCGGTTGAGTTCACTTCCTGTTTGCTGTTACTATTTATCTTATAATATTGGGTATTAGCTTTGATTTATTATTTATTTATTGTTTTTTCCTTTCCTGACATAGTGATAAGGGTGGCAGTGGTCCGTGGCTCTTGTTTGTCTCTGAGAATGGCTATGGAAAGCGAGTTCCGTTGAGTAGCTTCAAAAAGTCCCCTTTGAACAGAGTTGGTTTAATAGGATACAAGGTATGGCATCATCTTTGATTGTTTATGGAATTTTTTGTTCTGCCTGATTCAGTTTCTCCTAATGATAGCAAGTGTTTGCTCTCTCTTCAGTTCTCTTCAGAGGATCGCTTGGCAGCTGTCTTTGTGGTTGGCTTTTCATTGACAGGTAAATTACTTAATTGGTGATTTATATGTAATGTTCTTGTAAAAGCTGACAGAATTAATTCTTCATAGTGCATATTCTGATTCTCTCTCTCTTTCTCTCCCTCCAGAAGATGGTGAAAGTGACGAGCAAGTGGTGCTAGTCAGCCAAAGTGGTACTGTTAATAGAATTAAAGTTCGGGATATCTCAATACAGTCTCGTTATGCAAGGTATAATAAGTAGGATAGTTTATTTGTGCAAGAGGTGTTTAGTTTGCTAATAATGGGTGAAGTCATACTTAACTGATGCACAAAATGCTGCATTGCCTCTGTTCTCCCTGAAATATATTTTAAGTCAATTTCAAATGGACAATTTTGTTCCAGATCACATTGTTGAAGACCCATTATTTACGATTGTAACAACATAGGACATTCTCGGTTAGAAGTAAAGTATATACCAAAAACTACATATAAACAAAAAAGATAAATATGTAAAACAAATTGAACTTACATCTGTTTTCTTATGTACCAGTCTTATGAGAAAAAACCTGTTTAGACGAAGACATGGTTGTTTGTCGGAATTGACTTATTCCTCTTATTTATTTTATAGGCCATTATGGGTCATATAAGAATGTAAGTTCTGAAGTAGAAATTTGTAGCAGTCACCATTTTCTGTGCTTTTCCAGTATACCCTTAGTTTAATTGAATGAGGTGATGTTTGAATTATGTATTTGCTTATGTGCATTTGATTTCATTTATTCACACATTCAGTGTTACAAGTTAATTTAAAAGTGGGAATTGTTTTGCTCAACTTTGGATCCTTCCTAATGTGCTGCTTCAAACATATATGTTTTGTTTTTATCGAGTATAATTTTGGGGAAGGGGAGATTTGAGCCTAACTCTTCAAGTAGAATGCTTGTATCAGTCGTTCATTACTCTGCCTACGCTCAGCTTGTTGCTTGTTGTGTTGTATAGCATACGTGCTTATATAATAAGCCCTAAGAGTTTCCTTTTGCTTTCAAGATGTAGGATTTGAGCACCGTGCTTATTCTCTTGGGGTGACATGCACTTACTATTTTGAGCCAAATGCTTTACAATAGACTGCTTTTAAAAGCTGAAACTCTTACTAAATATATTGTGAAAATTTATTGTGATTCAACTATAATTTGTCTTGCATTAATTTGCAGGGGGGTTATTCTAATGCGATTAGAGCATGCCGGAAAGATTCAATCAGCATCACTAATCTCAGCCTCAGCAGAAGCAGCAGCAGAGTTGCTACCCGGTATGCAGTCAGAAGAAGCAACAACTAATGCAGGAACAGCTGAGAGTGTATCTATGGAATCATAAAGACAACAGTTTGGCCGATTGCTCAAAATTGTCTCGTGTAAGTGTAACCATGTTCAAATTCTATGTAGTATAGAAGGGCTCTTTCAGTTAGCAGAAACAAGAAGCATTAAGAAAACTAGGATAGAGAAATCTGATGAAAGCTTTGTCTGTTGTATTTAAATGAATAATTTTTTGAAGAGGGGTTGTATCCCCATTTTCCTAAGAATGTCAGGTTTGGTGGCAATTGGGGTTTAGTTTACTGCTGTTCTGATTTAGTGAAACGTATTTATTCAGATTAAGCTTTAGAAGCAGTTCCGAGTATTAAGAGTATAATATCTATGTTCGCAAGTAACATTGAAAAAACATTTAGAGAAAAAAAGACTGACTCGGGAATTGAGTTCTATTGAGTCTAATCAACTTATATGTAAAATATATTAATATTGAGCATATTGTAGTTTTTTAACCTCGAATGAAGTTCAGGAAGTAATATTTTATTATAAGGTTTAAATATTCTAAGTTTTTAAGATTTCAAAATTCATATTCAATTATATCATTCTCAAATTCAAGTTGATTATGTCTTCTTTTTAGTTAAATTACTATCATATCAAGTATTTTTCTTTATTTTAAAATGCCACCACTAAATTTAATAAAAATAATTTACATATCAAATCATAAGATTTGAATTTTAAAATTTAAAAACGACAGATTGAATTCTTGAAAAAAAAAAGGATTTTCAAATTTGTGAAGAGTTTTAGGGGCATTTGTTGATGAATGGATTTTCACATAATTCTATATGTATTTTTTTCAAATTTGTGAAGAGTTTTAGGGGCATTTGTTGATGAATGGATTCTCACATAATTCTATATGTATTTATGAGATTGAGTATAGAATTTGTTCATTCACTTTAAATTGAGTATTTGTTTTTCTCCCTTTTTTGTTAAGATTAGAAATATTGTATTTTACATATCCACACGATTGAGTTTTTAGGTTTTCTAAATAGTGTAAAAAGAAGTGTTTTGAATCATTGCTATTTGACTGGACCTATTTTAAAGGTTCAAATTGTTTGTTGACATAGACAAAGTTAAGGAAAACTTTTGAAATTATTTCAATATTGGACTTTAGACATATAATAGTTTTGAATCGAATCTCTTTAGAAAGAACACCTTTTGTCTCATGATAGTCTGCTCCAGTTCTCTTATAAAACTTTCGTCATTGGTTTAGCCGTACATGGCATCATCAAATGATATAAGTTTTGGATAAGAATCTACAGCGCATTAGAACGTCCTTGTTGACGATCCTTTACTCTGTCAATATCTAAACTTCTTTGAACAATGTAATATCTCACATTGGGTAAATCTTAACTTTTCCCCCTTTAAGACTACAGAATGTTCTTGTGAATTATGGCTAATACTTATGTATATAAGCAATGATTTCAGACCTAGAGGTTAATATGGCTAATACTTATGTATATAAGCAATGATTTCAGACCTAGAGGTTAATCATACTTTGACAACTTTACGTAAGGCAGGGTTCGATTTTTTTTGGAGGTGATAGTGGAAAAGTTGACAGATAAGTCACCCTTACTACCACCCGATCTTTGAAATTGAAAAATATTTTAGAAAATATTTTGAAAAGTTTTATATTCTTTAATATAACTGTCAAAAAGTGGTTTCTAAGAAAAAGGAAATAAAAAAATAAAAAGGCTTTTTTAATGAGTATATAAAAGTAATTTTAGTCAAAAGCTCTCTTGTAACTTAGTTAAGATCTTAGCTTAGTTAAGATCTTAGTTTAAATATGCTTTCTTTAAAAAGCTCCTTATTTATTGTTGCTTTCGATTTGAATTCATTATCTGAGTTGAAGCATATTTAAATTTCAATGGTAAACAACACTTTTGTCTTCACGCTGTAAGCTTTTCTTTTCATTTTAATTAAATCATAATTTTTTTCATTAAATTAAATGAAGGTGTACATTGTTTTATGTTAAATTATGGTTACTATGTTAAACTTTTGTTTAAACATACTATTTTTAAATTTAAGATGTAGAAGCTATATTTTAACTCGACATTATTTGGTTACTTTACTTTTATAATATCATTAATTAGTCTAAATACTCAATATCCTTATTATTTTGATTAAGATGTTGAGGCATAAACTTTTTTTTTAAAATACTCATTTCAACTTATCATGTCAAAATATTTATTTAAAAGATATTTAAAAAGTTCACGTAAACATTTTAATCAACATAATTAAAATATTAACTATTTGAATTAACTAACGTTAGTGTAAAAATAAATAATGAATAACCTTAAATATAAAATTTAATTTTCAAAAGAGAGCATAATAAAAGGTGTATTAGCCCAAATTTGTCCGGGCCCAAAACCCACAAAACCCAATTTTGAAAAAAAAGCAAACCCAATAAGCCCAACAATAAACCAGCCCATTACCAGAAAAAGAAAGAAAAAGACAAAACAAAACCCTAGGACTCTACTCCACCAGCGCCGCTCCCCCATCTCCTACCCATTAGCCACTTGCCCAAGTTGCACCTGCAAAAAGAAAAAGAAGGAGACAAAGACAAAACAAGAGCAATAATGGCAACAAGAAGACAAATACTATTGTTTTTTTATTTCTATTTTTTCTCTTTAATTTGGTTATAAAAACCAAAGGAAATGAGGTAGGATGGGGGTTTTTTTTTTTGGTCATCAATAAAACGGTGCTTTTAGATTCAAGCAAGAAAGGGAGAAGAAGCCCCAAGGTTGATTTTAGTCTTTTTCGTCTTCGTTTTCTACGATTATTTGCTGTTGTTTCTTTTTTATTTTTTAAGCATTTACAAACAAAAAATAAAAAGAAGGGGTGATTTGGGGAAATACAAAAAACAGATTCAAATATCAAAAAAGGGCAGAGTGAACATTAAAAGGAGGAGGAGGTGATTTTGCATTTTTTTTTATTCGTCGTTTTGATTTTTATTTTTTTTATTATTCAATCAAAATATATATAATATACATACCTATTAAAAAAGAGAGAGAGAGAAGTTTTACCTTTCCGGCCACCGTGCGCGATGGCCTGCGGCGGCGCGTGGTGGTCCAAGCGCCGGAAGCTCCCCGGAATCTGCAGACCCTGCAGAGAAAAAGAAAGAGGGTTAAGAAGTTTTTTTTAAGAATGAATGGAAAAATGATTTTTTTTAAAGAATTTGGCCTTTAAATAGCCTCTCAAAACGACGTCGTTTTGGGGCTGGCCATTAATGCCCAAAACGACGTCGTTTAGCATACGACCCGCGCGCACGACCCGACCCGGCCAGAGGATCCGCGTGTTTTGTTGGGAGGGGCTAATTGCACATTTAGCCCCTCCGTTATTTTACATTCTTGCAATCGGGTTTTCAGTTTCTTTAAAATTTGCCCTGAAAGTTTATTTGATTTTTGATCTGGTCCATCCACTGCCGCGCGTTTTGAAGGAGGGGTTATTGTCCATTTTAGTCCCTCCCTTCTTTCTCGCATTTCAATCTGATCCTTCCCTCTTTGTTTTATTTCAAATTTACCCCAAGCACTCCATTTTTTCATGTTCATTACTTTTATTATTATTATTATTATTATTATTATTATTATTATTATTATTATTACCATTTGCTTTATTTTTCATCATTGTTACTTTCATTATTATACTACTATTATTTCTATTACCAATATTATTGTGCTGCTACTTGTATATAATTACTATTATTACTATTTATTATTATTTCTATTACTACTATTATTGTACTATTACTTGTATATATACTTACTATTACTATTATTATTATTATTATTATTATTATTATTATTATTATCATTATTATTATTACTATTATTATTATTATTATTATTATTATTATTATTCATACTATTAATTTATTATTATACCTGTTAATATCATGATTTGGTTCTTTTCATTTTTATAAACTTGTGTTACATCAATTTTACACGATACAAGATTGCTTTCGTTCTCAAAGGAAATATTCCGTGTTTAGAAATTCAAGAGATCGTACCCTAAAGTATTGAGTTTCGATTTTCCTCGTTGAATCTAAATAACTGAATATCCTTTTAAAACAAATACATTTTTAAACAAAAAGCTTATTCTCGGAAATTCAAAATGTCGTGTCCTAAAGCATTGGATGTGATGTTTTGTTATCCCGAGATAAGATTTTTAAAAAGAAGGCAATGTCCCGTATTTGGAATTTCGAGAGATCGAGCTCTAACTTACTGAGTTCCGGTTTCTCATTTATCAAATAATGGGATATCCTCCTCGAACTCGAATCTGAATTTTAAAGTTAAGAGACAAGCTTAATTTTGAGAGTCCAAAATGTTGTGCCCTAACTTACTGAGTACGACATTTTATCTCTTGGAAATAAGAATGTCTTATCATCCACTTTCGATTTGTTCACGTTCTTTTAAAGAGGATCATATTTTCAAATCTTTTCAAATTTTCGACATTAAGACATTAGATAATCAATTAGGTACCAATTTTGGGCGTATCGAGGGTGTTAACCCTTCCTCGTGCGTAACCGACTCCCGAACCTGTTTCTTTAAATTTCGTAGACCAAAATCGTTGCTTTGATAAATTAAATGGTTTATTTAAAGCAACCACTTTGTAAGGTGATCCAATCACACCTCAACAAAAAATATTGGTGGCGACTCCCGTTTTATTCGTTTTCAAAACCCAAGTCGATTCCTGCCTTTTTCAAAAAAGGGGTGGTTTCGACAGCTTGGCGAAATAACATGGCAGAATATGAAGCTTGTATCATGGGAATTCGAGCAGCCGTAGAGCGGAAGATCAGGGTGCTAGAAGTATATGGAGATTCGGCACTAGTGATTTATCAACTCAAAGGTGAATGGGAGACCCGAGATCCTAAACTAATCGAATATCGGAAGATAGTTTTGGGATTGATTGAGAAGTTCGACGACATCACTTTCAATTATCACATTGCATTTCATCTGTATCACATGCATTAAAATTTGTGGAAAGACCCTAATTAGGTGAAGTTCTTTCAGTTAACCTAGAAAACATAAAGTAAAGACAAATACTGATCCAAGAGCAGCTAGCCAAAATTCAACAGGATATACGAGATCAGATGAATATGATGGGCCAATTACTAGCCAAGGGACTTGGAAAAAGGAGTGGCCCAGTGGTCGGCAGTACGGATGATGACGAAGAAATCATTTACTCCCCGATGAATATCCCGACTCAAAGAGACACGCAGTCGCCTGGGATACCCGTCATTACCGGACCCCAATGTCAGATTAATACATCGGCACTGTTGAACTTTCCGATGAACTCATGCTTTAACCCTGAGGATGATCGAGCCAAACCGACTGTTCAAGCAAAGGCAAAAGAAAGGAGAGAGCAGACTTTGAAGGCCCCGAAGAAGGAAAAGGAAGTGGGTAGTACGAGTAGGCACGACAAGGGCCATTCAGAATTGATTACAGTAAGCCAGCTAAGAAGGGTGACTACCAGTCATCGCGGCCCCTTGGGCAAGATTCCAACCCAAAGCCTGACATTGGAAGGCTCCATTTCACACCCATCTCGATGACATACAAGGAGCTCTATCAAAATTTATTTGAAGCACATGTGGTGTCTCCTTACTATTTGAAGCCATTACAGCCCCCATATCCTAAATGGTATGATCTGAACGCTCAATGCGACTACCATGCGGGAATAATGGGTCACTCAATAGAAAACTGCATTGCCTTCAAAAAGGTAGTTGAAAGACTTATCAAGGTAGGGATGGTGAAGCTCGACGATGTGCCTAGTTCAGAGAACCCATTGCCCAACCATGCCGTTAAAAGGGTAAATATTGTAAGTACCATGATGAATGGGGGGATGAGATCAGGAGTACATCAAGTTCAGGACTTTAGTGCAAAACCTGATATTGGGAATTGGAACATCAATGACATATCTGAAAAGCGAACTGAACAAGGGGACTGTGGAAGATCCCTGTATTTTAGCTAATCTAGAGTAATGTTCAAAACATGCTTGTTGCTTTAAGCCTAGAGGCAATAAGAGTCCTTTTGTGAAATAGGCTTGTGTCCAAAATTGTTATTTCAATAAAATGCATCTTTCATTACATTTCATACTCTACATTGTTTCATTTTGATATCATACAAATAGTCATCCTGAGAATCATTTATTCTTTCGATTTTCTGCCTGCATACCCACAGTAGGTCCCCAGGTATCAATGACATGAGCAACGCTGTTACTGACTCTCTTTTTAATGAGATATGTGTCAGAGGGATCTAAGGACTTTGAAGATGACAAAAATTGCAACTTATCTCCTAATTTGTTGATCCTACCTTACGAAGTCTCAGCAGACACTACGAGCTAACGAAGGAGATGAAGATGGAAGCCTAGCTCATCGCAAGAATAAGACAATACATCATTCAGTTATTTCCAAGAATTCAAAGATGTTTTCGCATGATTGTATTAAGACACACTCGAGAAAGAGGTCCATAAGGGTGTTTAATAAACACATGCTAATGGTGCTACAATGGCCAGGCAAACCATGAAGTTCGGGTACTGTTGGTCCACCATGAAAGGGGGTTGCATTAGCCATACCAAAAAAAAAAAGAAAAAGAAAAAGAAGAAGAAAGAAAAAGGGACGATTGAGACTCAAAAAAAAATTTGTTATCTATGCTTGTCGAACGTCTACCGGGGCAACACATTTCTCATTGATTTCGCCCATTAAAGTCGAAATTCTTTTTTTTTCTTTTTCGAGTTTTATTAGAACTGAAGTTAGATGAGGCAAAATGGATCCAATCCTGATGTGATTAAGTGAATTTGAAGAGAAAATGTTATCTGACACGGTGGGATTATGCGAGTTTACAACAAAAAGGATCGCTCTAGAAAATTTCATGATAGGGCTTTAAAAAGAAAATTCTTGCATGAAAAAAAAAAAAAGACTTCAGAAGAAAGCAAATGCCCAAACTAGGAAGGACCTTATGCAGCAAAAAAGGCCTGTTCTTGGGAAGCATGAATATCGACTGAAATGGACGGCAGGGACTTACCCAACCTGGAGAATTCATATTCAAAGAATTCAAAAAAAAAAAAACTAAAAAAATCAAAAAATAAAAAAAAGGAAAAAAAGAAAAATAAAAATTTTCATAAAAAAAAAAAGAAAGAAAAAAGGAGAGGCCAAAAGTGAAAACCCGCAAAGGGCGCTTTGAGACCGAAGGTGGGTTTGAGTTGAAAACCCAAAAAGGGCAACTCAAATTTTGATAAAAAATGGGGCATACAATAGTCTCGCTACGCTTGAAACAGTGAAGAGGTATGCTACGTCTTGGGGCATCGACAAAGTACTCCGGATCCCCTAAACACATATCGAGTTAAAAATGGACCTTAAGAAGTTTGAACAGAGAAGCTCAGGCTACGATATCTGGGGCACCTGGTTTCCATTTTACCCATTTTGAGTTTGTTATCTTTGTCTTTTCAAAATACACTCTAAATAAACTTTCTTCTTCATTGCATTTGCTAGCTTTTATAAACTTGTTTGGTTCGAGCCATGCTCCAAATAAATTGCTGTTTTGTCCATCATTATGATCTTTTTCAAGCATTTTGCATTGAAATGGACTAATAATACTTTCATGAAAGGAGTTTCGCATATTACTCTAGAAACTTCTAAATAATACAGGAGTCTGAAACATGATTATTGTTTAGGATTCACCGAGCTTAAGAGTCAGAAATATTCGAGTCCAAATTAAGGTTATCTCTTCGGATTTTTGTCAAGAATGGTGATTGAACAAAATGACAAGGTATTGCGTCAGTGATACAATCCTGACGAGAAATGGGCATTGTTAACCCAAATGCAAAACCAGAATCATTCTCGAAAGAAAATGATATTCTGTATTCGTGCGAGCATCATGCATATACATCTGGTTGGGTACCCGAAGAGTGATTAACAGATGGAAGCTGATACATATCCTATACCTTTGAATAGCAACAGGATGGGTTGAAGAAGAAACAAATCCTACATTTTGGAGTCGCAGTGGGACGAATGAAAAGATTCAGATCCTATACCCCTAGGTCACAATGAGATGAACCATGAAGTTACAGTGGGACAAATATGTTGGGTAAAATATAGTTGTTTTCCCGGGTTTTCTGTCATGAACGTTAGCCAAACAAGATCGCAGCATAAGATGTCAGTGGCATAGCCCTGATAAACAATGAGCGATGACCACCTTAAACTAATAGAAGGGGATCATTCTCATGAAATTCTACACATTTAGTTAGGAGCATTCGATTCATTCTGATCATTGCATCCTAATCATTGTAAAAAAAAAAATCATCATTCTCATGACGTTTCTGCATTCATACAAATATCATCCATAAGACACATCTATTTAGGGGCATTCGATTCATTCCGATCATTGCATCCTAATCTTTGTAAAAAGACCATTCCCATGACATTCTGCATTCATGCAAATTTTGACCATAGTACAGTTAGTAAGGAGCACTAGATTCATTCTGATCATTGCGTCCTAACCATTTTGCATAAGCATAAACACAACTGATTTTTACAAGATCGACCCCCTAGAGGATATTGTCGCAACATCAGTGAATTCGAATATCTTGCCTTCCTGAGTGGAGCAAATCGAAGACGGTGAATCTCATTTCCATGAAGCAGCGGAGTAGATTTTTACCACCGGCCTTGTCTCCCTAGAATGGTAGTGGAATAGACTGAAGATTGAAGTCTTCCTGAAGATAGTATGGAAGCAAATTGGAAGGCTGAAGATTGAAGTCTTCCTGAAGATAATAATGAAGCCAATTGAAAGAGTGAAGAGAGCAAGTCTGGCAGTCCTGATGTTTTAGGAGCAGACTGAAGATAGCAAGTCTGGCAGTCTTGATGTTTTAGGAGCAAACTGAAGATAGCAAGTTTGGTAGTCCTGATGTTTTAGGAGCAAACTGAAGATAGCAAGTCTGACAGTCCTGATGTTTTAGGAGCAGACTGAAGATAGCAAGTCTGGTAGTCCTGATGTTTCAGGAGCTGATTGAAGATAGCAAGTTTGGCAGTCCTGATGTTTTAGGAGCAAACTAAAGATAGCAAGTTTGGCAGTCCTGATGTTTTAGGAGCAAACTGAAGATAACAAGTCTGGCAGTCTTGATGTTTTAGGAGCAGACTGAAGACAGCAAGTCTGGCAGTCTTGATGTTTTAGGAGCAAACTGAAGATAGCGAGTCTGGCAGTCCTGATGTTTCAGGAGCAGACTGAAGATAGCAAGTTTGGTAGTCCTGATGTTTTAGGAGCAAACTGAAGATAGCAAGTTTGGCAGTCCTGATGTTTTAGGAGCAGATTGAAGAAAGCAAGTCTGGCATCCTGATGTTTTAGGAGCAGATTGAAGAAAGCAAGTCTGACATCCTGATGTTTTAGGAGCAGATTGAAGAAAGCAAGTCTGGCATCCTGATGTTTTAGGAGCAGATTGAAGATGGCAAATCTGGCAGTCCTGATGTTTCAGGAGCAGATTGAAGATAGCAAATCTGGCAGTCCTGATGTTTCAGGAGTAGATTGAAGATGGCAAATCTGGCAGTCCTGATGTTTCAGGAGCAGATTGAAGATGACAAATCTGGCAGTCCTGATGTTTCAGGAGCAGATTGAAGATAAAAAGTCTGGCAGTCCTGATGTTTCAGGAGCAGATTGAAGATAACAAGTCTGGCAGTCCTGATGTTTCAGGAGCAGATTGAAGATAACAAACCTGGCATTCTTGAAGTTACAAAGAAGCAGATCGAAGTCAGCAAACCTGGCATTCTCAAAGTTACGGAGAAGTAGATCGAAGTCAATAATCGTATCCCAAAGTTGCAGTGAAGTGGGTCAAAGCGACAAATAAACAGCGGATTGGGATGAGGCAATATGAAGAATAAGAGCACTGAAGAATTAGGGCTTGGCCAAGACTGGGCAAAATTGGTTCTTCTATTGTCTTTGCTCTATGCTCGTTTCACGATAATGAGCAAAGAGGGGCAGCTGTAGAAGGCCCAATTTGCCCTGAGCCTGTTAGGATAATCCAAACAAACAAAAATTACAGTCCAATTATAATGGGCCCAAACAGATTAAAATCAGATCCAATTTACAAGCGACCCGAAAGGCCCAAAAAGTTTGATATTTTCAGAAAGCTAGGGTTTCTGAAAACCCTAGCGCCGCAGCAACCCCTTTTGCTGCCTCTTGGCCCTACTAGCGCCGCTTGTCTGCCACCGCCGATGGTCTTTCACTCATCACCCATTACCTGCAGAACAAGACAAATAACGACAGCTAAGACAAATGCAAAAAAAAGGCTGTGTATTTTTATTTTCATTCGGCTATAAAAGGCCACTAGATATTTGTAAGAAGGGGGATTTTCAGATCGAAAAAAAACGCAAGAGGATAGAGAATGATTGTAACAAAAACTTCTGATTTTCAAAAAAAAAGGAAAGAACTATCAGAACCAATAGAAAATGTTGATTTAGTTTTTGGTATTTTGATTCATCGTTTACTGTTTTTATTTTTATTTTCTATATATATATTTTAAAAAAAAATTTAAAACGAAAACAAAATCAAAAGGAAAAGAGGGACGAAACCATACCTGAGCCGTCGGGGCGCATCGTCGGAGTCTCGTCTCCACCGTCGAAGCCAGATCGAAGGCAAGGAAAGGGGGGTTTCTCCTCTGGGGTTTTTGGGACTTCAAAGGGGTTCCAACAAAAGGCCAAAAGGCCCGGTTTCGGGCATCATCGACCACCGATACGATGGTGGCACGGTGGTGCGAAGGGAGGCCAAACGTCTAAGAAAAAGGGGGAAGAGAGGGCTGTCATTTTGATTTTAAGAGAGGGAGAAGGGAGAAGCTTTAGAGTTTTAAGTTTTTTTTTTCTTTCTGACTTAGGTTTGAATAAGACAAAAAAAATATGGTTTCTGTTAAGACACAAGTGAATTAGGCGCCGTTTAGTCTAGGAATATGCGCATATCCCTTGAAAAGGGATAATTGCGCGCTTAGTCCCCCTCCTTTTGTGGCGTTATTTGATCAGGCCCCCATTCGCATTTCTTTATTTTTTTAATTTCGCCCTATTATTTCTGTCGTGTTTCGATCTGGTCCTTGCTCCTGTCCTTTTTAATTTATTGTAGTTTTAGTCCTTTTTTATTCCGATTTCAGTATAGCCCTCACCTATTTATTTTGTTATTTATTTTTACCTTTAATTTCGTTATTCATTCTGATTTAGTCCCTAATCAGTTTTATTTCAATTTTTTTATATTTATTATTTATTCACTCTTTTATTGTTCTTTATATATTATTTATTCTTGTAAAGATTTCATATGCCACCTATTTTATATATTATTTATGTTTAACTGTTTTACATTATTTATTTTAATTCACTTTACGTATTATTATTATTATTAATTTATTATTATTTAACCTTATTGTTATTACTATTACTATTACTATCACTATTATTATTATTATTATTATTATTATTATTATATTTACTGTTATTATTATTATTATTATTATTATTATATTTGCTATACTATTATTATTATTATTATTATATTTACTATTATTATTATTATTATATTTGCTGTACTACTATTATTATTACTATTATTATTATTGTATTTATTATTGTCTCTATCGTTACTAACATCTTTTGGTTTTTATTTATTATTATTATTTTAATGTTATCTTTTAATTTTTGTTTTATTATTGCATCTTTCATTATCATGTGTGGTTAATTTCTCGTTTTTCATCATTTCAAGAGATCAACAGTTTTGATTCGCAATTCAGCATTTTATTTTGCTTATTTCTTTTAAAATTCATAAAAAAGGTTTCATAAAAGTAATATTCGTGAGTTTGGAAATTCGAGAGATCGTGCCCTAAAGTATTGCGTTGCAATTTTCTTCGTTTAATCTAAATAACCGAATATCCTTTTAAAACAAACGCATTTTTAAACAAAAAGCTTATTCTCGAAAATTCAAAATGTCGTGTCCTAAAGCATTGGATGTGATGTTTTGTTATCCTGAGATAAGATTTTTAAAACGAAGGTAATGTCTCGTATTTGGAATTTCGAGAGATCGAGCTCTAACTTACTGAGTTCCGGTTCCTCATTTGTCAAATAATGGGATATCCTCCTAGAACCCGAATCTGAATTTTAAAGTCAAGAGACAAGCTTAGTTCTGAGAGTCCAAAATGTTGTGCCCTAACTTACTGAGTACGACATTTTATCTCTTCGAAATAAGTACGTCTTATCATTCATTTTCGATCTGTCCATGTTCTTTTAAAGAGGATCGTATTTTCAAATCTTTTCAAAATTTCGACATCAAGATATTAGATAATCAATTAGGTACCAATTTTGGGCGTATTGAGGGTGCTAATCCTTCCTCGTACGTAACCGACTCCCGAACCTGTTTCTTTGAATTTCGTAGACCAAAATTGTTGTTTTGATAAATCAAACGATTTATTTAAAATAACCTCTTTTTGAGGTGACCCAATCACACCTAGCAAAAAAGATTGGTGGCGACTCCCGTCTTATTTATTTTCAAAACCCAAGTTCGATTCCACCTTTTTTCCAAAAAGGGTTGGTTTCGACAGCTTGGCGACTCCACTGGGGATCCAAAAAGAGAGTCAGGCCGTAAATTGATTATTTTATGTCCTTTGTCAAAAGTTTGAAAATTTGATTTAAAAAAATTACGATTCTTTTTATTGCATTCGCTTGCGTCATCTTATTCGATTGTGTGGTGGAGTCTCACATAATATTTTTACATCACATTGCATGACCGTTGGGTCACACTAAGTGGGAGTGAGAAGCTACTCTTTCGTGAGGTTTTCACCTCCATGCAAGATAGTGGATCACTTTCGGGATACATCCGTACCTATGTCTTCGTGAGATTTTCATCTCCGTGCAGCCATAGGGAAATGTGTTCCCCTGAACTGAACTTGGTCCATATGAGCCTATAATGGGTGAGGATCGAGGAATCTGCTGGTTCGGGTACCCTTCTGTAGAACCAAACCACATGTAGAGAGACCTAGGAGCCTAGCTTAGATAGAGCCACGCTAAAACCCTAGTGTTCACCTGAATAGGTGTTTTGTGTTTGTCTATTTCCCTTGCGCTAACGTGTTTTCTTTTCTGTTTGTTCATTCCTCTTGTACTAACGTGTTTTCTTCTGTTTTGATTGCATTGCATTGTATCATCATAGAAAGGAGGTGTTGATTAATATTCAATTGCTAAATAGGGGAGTTTGTCATAAGGAGATGAATTTCTTGATAAAGCGGATTATAATACGGTTGCCCAAATATAGTCCAAGTAAACAACAAGAGAAGGCTAATAGTCCACAGAAGAATACAAGACTTTGCCTGACGATTTAAGCTAACAAGGATTATTCAAGAGTCGTCACATCTCGACTTTCTTAAAGAAGCTCACGAACAACACGGAGGATAAGTGAGTGAATTCGGTAAGGCCTGAACCGAACAACGAGGAGCTAGAAGAGGCATTTATGGAGAAAGCTCATGAGGCACGACCATAACATCCGGTTACGAAGAAAAAGATTGGCGATTCACTTGGACTATGAGGACAAAACCGTATATGCAATCCATTTTATGTAAAGAGCTTTATTTTCTAGAAAAGTTCTCCTAATGGAATTGAATTCATAATCAACGCCTCTCTTTCCTTTTGCATTCATTCCATTGCATTGCATCATCTTAGAAAGGAGGTATTGATTCATATTCGATTGCTAAATAGAAGAGTTTGTCATAAGAAGATGTGTTACTTGATAAAGTGGATTATAATACAGTCATCCGAAAGGAGTCTAGGTAAACAACGAGAGAAGACCTTGCCTGAAGATTCAAGCCGATAAGGATTGTTTGAGAGCCATCATGGACATCACGGAGGACAAGTGAGTGATGAAGTACGAACTGGACCAAGCAACAAAGAGCCAGAAGAGACGTCTATTGAGGAAGTTCACGAGACATGACCATAACATCCAGGGGATTGGTGTTTTCACCTGGACTATAAGGACGAGGCCGTATATGCAATCCGTTTTATGTAAAGAAACGTATTTTCTAGAAAATTTCTTCTAATGGAATTGAATTCGTAATCAACGCCTCTCTTTCTTTTTGCATTCCTTCCATGCATTTGCATTGCATTTTATCTGTATCACATGCATTAAAATTTGTGGAAAGACCCTAATTAGGTGAAGTTCTTTCAGTTAACCTAGAAAACATGGAACAAAGGTTAGAGAGATTAGAGCAAAGACAAATACTGATCCAAGAGCAGCTAGCCAAAATTCAACAGGATATGAGCAACACCCTTACGGCACGCGAGCTAAGTCAAAGAAAATGGACCAAAGATATGAGCAACTCTAGAAAGAAATACTAGAACAAGTACAGGCACAAACACAAGAGCAGCTGGCCAAGATCCAGTAAGACATGACGAACAAGATGATGGAGTCCGAGAGAAACTTGATGGCTCAAATGACTCAAATGACCCAACTACTGAACGGACTTATGGAGAAAGGAAAAGGCCCCATAGCTATTACTAGGGAAGAAAATGAGGCATTCCTTCGGGTTTCACCCCACCACACGTGCCGGTATAGCTTGAAGAATATCTTCCAAAGCCATCTGTCACAATTAGGCCCCAACAGGGTCGAATTAATATCAGACCACCCGTGAACTTTCAAGCGGGTTCCGGATCCAACCCAGGGGATAACCCTGCTAACCCTGTTAACCTAGTTGTCCCTGATTTCGATATGATAGAGAAGGAAGAGACAAGAGCTAATCCTTAGGCAGTTAGAGGATCGTTGCAAATGGTTGGAGGAGGAATTCAAGGCTTTGAAAAACACAGGTCATCGCCTTGGCATTAATGCGAAGGACTTGAGTTTGGTCTCGGATCTGGTACTGCCCAATAAATTCAAAATGCCAGAGTTCGAAAAATATAATGGGACAAGTTGCCCTGAAGCTCATATTACGATGTTCTGTCGGAGGATGGCGGGATACGTCCATAATGACCAGCTGTTAATCCACTGTTTCCAAGATAGCTTGATTGGATCTGCGGCTAAATGGTATAATCAGTTGTGTAACACCCCAAACCCGGCCCATTCACTACGACCGAATTTGAAATGCCACTGTGGAAGAACGGTTGAAAAATATTTTAACTTAGGATTAAAAACATAAAAAAAATTTATTGTCTTTAATAAATCGTTTTATATTTAAAATTCCAAATAAAATCAAGTTGTTACCAATTTCCGGATTTAAAACTTTATATAAGTTATTATAATATAAATTGATTCAAAATATTTCCCATTATTAGCTAAATAATAATATAAACTTCAAAACCATAAATAAAGTCTCCAAATAGTTTAAGAGGCCCCTATTACATCAAATAAATACTTAAAAATACTGAAAAATTTGTAAACAATTAAAAACATCTTCTGCATGGGCCACCTCGTATCCACTCCAACCCGGTCCAAAATTTACGCATCACCTGAAATGGTTAAGAAAAATTGGGTGAGTCCACAGACTCAGTGCATAATCATTACACATGTTTCCACACATATGGGCTTAACCCATATCCACACAGTCCATGTAACCAGTCATGCAAAATGTATCCCAACCCAACCTAAAATCCATCCGTTACACCAACCTTAGCAGACTCCCTGCCCAAGGCCGTGGCTAATCCACCGATCACAACCGAGTGTTCCCACATATCTTACCTTGGCAGACCTGCTGCACAAGGCCGTGGCTGAGCCACCGATCACATAAGTGATCCCAACATTAATCCGTCTACGGTGATGCACACAGCCATCAATCGCCGAGATGGGCACCTAGCCAACACCTCCCTTGATGAAGCACACAGCAAATCATCAAGCGCTAATGTAGCACGAGGCTAACATTAGACCACGTACATAAATATGTACTCCCCGTCCTTCTTTGATCAAATCCAACCCCCATGCATATGTGCAAATGTATCATGTCAAATCATTATATCGAATGAGTATACATCACAAGCTCATTATTATATCACACATGCGCCATAAATGATTTAATATCACAATTTACTAACCTGTTAACCGATTACCCCAAACATGGGTATCCACCACTTTAGTCTTTATTGTCGGCTATCACACATCATACACAAGTACATATATATATATATATATATCAATAAACAATTAACAGGAGAAACAGTGCGATAATTACGCACCTGATTAGCACACTCGATTAAATCCCGAAAACACCACTTGATTATGACCCCTTATTAACTAAATCCCGGAAACCACCTCGTGAATATGGGTTGTCGAAATCCCTTGACCACTACAAATCCCGAAAGAATCCTTCAAGGCCCCCTAATGCTGGCTACACACCAAAGAACACGAGATTATGGCATTCACACTCATTTGGCCAACCTTAGACCACAGCACACTCACTGATTTCGGCATACTAAAAGAGTAGGGAGGAAACCGATTAATGGTAAAAGAACACTTACCATCCACGTGCTTTGAAGAGACTAAAGAAGAGTAGGTCCGACTACTCCTCAAGGATATTCCGGCTTCTAACACTTGCGACAAAAGTAGGAGAATAAAACACCCTTGATATTCGGCTATGGCTACCAATGAAGGTAAAACATTCAACTATCATAAAGAATCGGTGGGAGATTGAAGTTATAGGAAAGAGAAGAGGAATGGAAGAGTGTTGGAGGAAATCGGCAATGGTGAAAGAATGGAGTTTCGGCCTTAGCACAAATAAATGAGAAAAAGAGAGGATTTTTCTTGATCACAAATTCGGCAATGAGCATTAGAAAAAAAAAAGTAAAATTCGGCACTTATCCCCCTAAATGACCGAAATTAAGCACCACCAAAAGACCTTTGGCCGGCCACTATTTCCTTTTTAATTATATCCCAAATTCCTCTCCTATCTTATCTCTTAATCCACTTCATTCAAAATAAAATAAACTAATATTTATCCCACACTCCAGCCGAATTCAAAATAAAAAATATTAAGCTTATCTTTTATCCCATCCTTTAACACCCCTTCAATAATTAAAATAAAATAAAAATAAAATAATAAAAACCCCACTCCTCCAGCCGAATAACAACAAGGTTCATTGTTATCAAATTAAGTCCCACGTGCAGGCCATGACCCCTTCCAATCTGCCGCAAAATGAAAATAAAATAAAACACCCCCTTATGCTGCCTTTACGCCTCGAACCCGCGACTTCCTGGAGCCATAAACTGCAGCTAACGTCCCAGCCAATTTGCCAAGGCGCTATTTGTGATATAGACTCGCCCCAACATCTTTTAAGGCCTCCTTCGTTAGCTCCCTTGCCTTAATGCCAAAACAAAAAAATAAAACACACCAGGCGCTTCCCTCATGACTCGAACTTGAGTCCTTTCGCCAAGACCTTTAAGTGGCGCCCCAAGCCACTCCACCAACCCGTCTTTCTTGTCCACCAATGCCCACAAAATCCTTTAAACCCTCATTAACTCAGCCCTTCCTTTTTAACGCCAACCCCAAAAATAAAACACCACTTGCTGTCGCCGTGCTTCGAACCCAAGCCCTTGTTGGCGTTATATTCAGCCCCTTAAGTGGCGCATGGAAGCCGCTTTACCAAGGCATTTCTTATGCCATAAACCCCCAACAACTTTTCTTAAAGCCCCCTTAGCCTAGCTCCCCTTAATTAACACCTAAAAATAAAATTTCTCCTATAGCTCGGGCCTTCCCTTAGCTTATCATTAGCGCCTAAAATACCTCAATTTACACCATGATAACCACACATATGCAAAATAATTTAATAAAAAATTTTACCCCTATTTCAGGATATTACAAGTTGAGTCGCACACAAATTGGTTCATGGGAGGATTTGGCTCAAGCTTTCATGAAACAATATGGCCATGTAACAGATGTGGCACCTGACAGATTCATGCTACAGAACATGGAAAAGAAGTCAAGTGAGAGCTTCAAGCAGTATGCCCAATGATGGAGGGATGTGGCGATGCAAGTCCAACCGCCACTCTTAGAGAAAGAGAGAACCATGCTCTTCATCAGTACACTTAGGGCCCCGTTTATCACCCACATGGTAGGGAGCACCACTAAGAGCTTCGCAGATATAGTCATGGTTGGGGAAATGATCGAAAACGCCATAAGGGGTGGAAGGATCGAAATAGGAGAGGTCTCTAGGAAATCTGTTCCTAAGAAAAGGGATAACGAGGTAAACAATGTGAGTACCTATAACAAAGGGTACTCAAAAACAGTTACAGTTAACCCGCTAAAAGTAGTGACTGTCAAGCAACAGGGGACGACAGGACAAGAGCCAGGCCCAAGACAAAATTTTGAGAGGCCCCAATTTACGCCAATCCCGATGACATACGGGGAGCTGTATCAACGTCTGTTCGACGCACACATCGTAGCCCCATTTTATCTAAAGCCATTACAGCCCCCAAATCCTAAATGGTACGACCCGAACGCTGAATGCGAGTACCATGTAGGAGTAGCGGGCCACTCGATAGAAAACTGTACTGCCTTCAAAAAGGTAGTCGAAAAGTTTATCAAGATGGGGATCGTGGAGCTCGACGATTTACCTAGTTCAGGGAACCCATTACCCAATCATGGGGATAAGACGATAAATGCCATTGGAGAAGGGGTAGTGAAAAGGACCAAAGAAGACATCTCCGAGGTAAAAACCCCATTGAGAATGGTCTGGAGGGAAATGACAAGAAAAGGGCTGATAAAGTTAAATCTTGATGAAGGAAGTGAAGAATACAAAAATTACTGTGCATTCCACAAAGCTGAAGGACATGAGATCCAGGGATGTGCGGAGTTTAGATTATTAGTGCAGAGCTTCATGAACAATAAGGAGCTAGAATTTTATGAAGAGAGCTCGGAGGAAGGAAGCATACATGTGACAGAAGGAGAATCGACTCGTCAAAAGGTTAATTTTTCGAAGATCATTATTTCCCGCTCGAGGGATCCAGAAAGCGGAGCTCAAATGGCCCCTAAGATCATAATCAAGAAACCAGTGTCCTTTCCTTACAAGGATAACAAGAAGGTACCATGGAGCTACAATTGTAATATAACGACACCAGGAGTAGAGAGCTCAGCTGGCACTGCCAATGAGAGCCAAAGTGAAGGGTTCCACACGCGAAGTGGAAAGCGTTATGACTCAGTGGGCTTCAGAATAAAACCAGTAAGACTGAAGGCTACGACAGTCGAACCAGAGAAAGAACCTAGCGCCTTTATCAACGTACCTGTAAAAGAAGAAGAAGCGAAAGAATTTTTAAAATTCTTAAAGCACAGTGAATATAGCATAGTGGAGCAACTGCGTAAGCAACCAGCCCGCATTTCTGTGCTAGCTTTACTGTTGAGTTCAGAAGTACATCGTGAGGCACTGATGAAAGTACTGAACGAGACTTACGTTACTAAAGATATATCTGTCAATAAACTTAATTGATTAGTTAGTAACATAAGTGCTGATAACTTCATCTTCTTCAGTGATGAGGAAATCCCATCTGGAGGTATGGTATCAACCAAGGCCTTGCATATAACTACTTGTTGTAAGGGTTCTATACTACCGAGCATGTTAATCGACAATGGATCGGCCTTAAATGTATTACCATTATTGACCCTGAAAAGGTTACCAATAGACAGTTCTCACATGAAGTCATGCCAGAACATAGTGAGAGCGTTTGACGACACCGAGAGGAGAGTGATGGGAAAGATAGACATACCATTACAAATCGGGCCGAATACATATAAAGTGAATTTCTGGTGATGGATATCAAGCCCTCGTACAATTACTTACTGGGTAGGCCTTGGATTCATTCGGCGGGGGCAGTACCTTCATCCCTCTATCAAAAACTGAAGCTGGTGGCGGATGGTCGACTCGTCACTATAAACGCAGAAGAAGACATCATAGCGACTGTTACCAATGATACACCATATGTAGAGGCAAATGAAGAGGCCATCGAATGCTCTTTCCGGTCTTTAGAGTTCGTCTCAAAGGCTCATAATCTTCTAAGACTCTGCTGGCCAGGAATTTCACTATTGCACTCCCTTTTATAGCCTTTTGATTCACGTAGACTATGTCAAATTCAGATAGCAAAATCTGCCACCTTGCCATCCTCCCGTTCAGAGCAGTTGACTCCATCATATATTTCAACGGGTCAAGCTTCGAAATCAACCAGGTCGTATGGTATAACATATACTGCCTTAGCCTTCAGGTTGCCTAGATCAAAGCGCAACATAATTTTTTGATCGACCAATACCTCATTTCACATTCAGTGAACTTTTTGCTGAGATAGTATATCGTCTTTTCTTTCCTTCCTGACTCATCGTGTTGACCAAGCACACATCCCATGGAGTTATTGAACACTGATAGATACAGTATCAATGGTCTATTTGGATTTGGTGGAGATAGCACTGGGGCAGTTGACAGATATTGTTTGACTTTGTCAAAAGCTCTCTGGCATTCTTCGTCCCATACACCTTGGTTGTGTTTCTTGAGAAGACGAAATATGGGATCACATTTCTCAGTCAACTATGAAATGAACTAAGCAATGTAATTTAATCTTCCAAGAAAACCTCGAACTTCCTTTGGAGTACGTGGTGGAGGCAAGTCTTGTATAGCTTTGACCTTATCCGAGTCAACTTCAATTCCTTTCTCGCTGACAACGAAACCCAGCAGTTTCCCTGATCGAGCTCCGAAAGTACACTTGGCCGGGTTGAGCTTCAATTGGAACTTTCTCAACCTTAGAAACAATTTCTTCAAAACTTCGATGTGTTCTTTTTCCGTTCGAGATTTGGCGATTATATCATCAACGTATACTTCAATCTCTTTGTGCATCATGTCATGGAACAAAGTCACATGGTCCTTTAGTATGTTGCCCCCGCATTCTTCAGCCCGAATGGCATCACCTTATAACAGAAGGTGCCCCACAATGTTACGAAAGTGGTTTTCACCATATCCTCAGGGTGCATCTTGATCTGATTATATCCGGAAAATCCATCCATGAAAGAGAACCATGAGTACCCCGTCGTGTTATCCACCAACGTGTCAATATAAGGCAAAGGGAAGTTGTCTTTTGGGCTGGCTTTATTTAGGTCTCTATAGTCCACACACATCCGGACCTTTCCATCTTTCTTTGGGACTGGGACAATATTGGCTACCCATTCTGAGTATTTGACCACCTGTAGAAAACCCGCATCAAACTTTTTTTTTACTTCTTCTTTTATTTTCGATACTACGTCAGGCCTCATTCTTCGTAGCTTTTGCTGTATTGGCTTGCATTCTTCCCTTATGGGGAGACGATGTACTACAATATCAGTACTTAGACCAGGCATGTCTTTATATGACCATGCAAAGACATCCTTGAATTCCTGTAGTAACTCCACCAGGTTTTGTTTTGTTTCCTCGGTTATGCGTGTTCCGATTCTCACCACCTTTCCTTCTTCTAAGGATATGTTCTCTACTTCCTCTTCATGGGGTAAGATTTGTTTCTCTTCCTGCTGTACCATTCTCAACAGATCCGGGGATAAGTCACCATCTCTGTCACCTTTAAAATCTTGAGATTCTTCTAAACACATGTCATGCTCAAAATGGGCCTTTAGGTCTGTAGTATCGTTGCTTACATCGTTGATCTCTAGGTACCTGTGGTGGGTGCCAAAAAGTGTACTGATGAAGAGCATGGTTCTCTCTTTCTCTAAGAGTGGCGGTTGGACTTGCATCACCACATCCCTCCATCGTTGGGCATACTGCTTGAAGCTCTCACTTGACTTCTTTTCCATGTTCTGTAGCATGAATCTGTCAGGTGCCACATCTGTTACATAGCCATATTGTTTCATGAAAGCTTGAGCCAAATCCTCCCATGAACCAATTTGTGTACGACTCAACTGATTATACCATTTAGCCGCAGATCCAATCAAGCTATCTTGGAAACAGTCGATTAACAGCTGGTCATTATAGACGTATCCCGCCATCCTCTGACAGAACATCGTAATATGAGCTTCAGGGCAACTTGTCCCATTATATTTTTCGAACTCTGGCATTTTGAATTTATTAGGCAGTGCTAGATCCGGGACCAAACTCAAGTCCTTCGCGTTAATGCCACGGCGATGGCCGGCATTTTTCAAAGCCTTGAATTCCTCCTCCAACCATTTGCAACGATCCTCTAACTGCCTTAAGGATTAGCTCTTGTCTCTTCCTTCTCTATCATATCGAAATCAGGGACAACTAGGTTAACAGGGTTAGCAGGGTTATCCCCTGGGTTGGATCCGGAACCCGCTTGAAAGTTCACTGGTGGTCTGATATTAATTCGACCCTGTTGAGGCCTAATTGTGACAAATGGCCTTGGAAGATATTCTTCAGGCTGTACCGGCGCGTGTGGTGGGGTGAAACCCGAAGGAATGCCTTCATTTTCTTCCCCAGTAATAGCCATGGGGCTTTTTCCTTTCTCCATAAGTCCGTTCAGTAGTTGGGTTATTTGAGTCATTTGAGCCATCAAGTTTCTCTCGGACTCCATCATCTTGTTCGTCATGTCTTGCTGGATCTTGGCCAGCTGCTCTTGTGTTTGTGCATGTACTTGTTCTAGTATTTCTTTCTGGAGTTGCTCATATCTTTGGTCCATTTTCTTTGACTTAGCTCGCGTACCGTAAGGGTGTTCAGCTTCCAGGTTTCCTTTTTCGCTCTCTGTTATAATTTTAGCTTATTAGGCTCTCTCCATGCACATGATGTGATGCGTGTGCATGAAATGCAATGCAAATGCATGAAATGAATGCAAAAAGGCGTCGATTCTGGTCCAATTTCTTATAGAAAGCTTATTTAAAGAATAAAATCCTTTACATAAAACAGAGTCACACATACGACCTAGCCCTTATGCCCAGAGCTTTAACTTTCTTGAGAAGCGAAGCTAACTCTCAGCCTCGGTCTGACACTGACTCATATACTATACTTAATACATCAGCCTGAACCGCTAAGGTTTGTAAATGTTCAGCTACTTCTCGCATCTGTGCCACAGCGTCGCTCATGATATGATTTATTTCTCTGACTTGATTCTGAGATTGTTGAATCCGGAACTCACTATTCTGTAGTGTCATTTCCAGCTCTACCACCTTTCCTTTCAACTCTTCAATCTGGTTTAGGCTTGATTCTAGCTTCACTGTAGAGTCGCATCTTCGGTACAATGCCTTCTCTAGTTCTGTTATTCGTGCTTTCAGTATCTCATTCTCTCATTGGCTCTCACTTGCAGCTTCTCTTAGAGCATTCTTTTGTGCTTGAGCCTCATGGAACCTCTTCTTCCACTGGTCAACCTTGGCTTTCTCTTCTCGAATTTCTTGACGCCATTGTTCTGAAGTTTTACCCAACCCAGCAGTCTTCATCGATAGATGCAGCTTTTTGTAATCAGTCTTCAGGTTCTCCAAATCTTTTTCAGCCTTCCTTTTCCCTTTTTTCAATTTCTCAGCCTCTGATTTTTTGATATCAATATCTAACCTTAAATGCATCTTTTCTTCTTCTAGTTATTCTATCCTTTTTTCAAACTCAGAATTTTTACTTTCAAAGTCTTGCTTCATAATCTCCACCTCAGACGGGACCAGTTGCAGGTATTTCTCTATTGGTTGGGTACTATCTTGTGTCCGTATGGGGATATTATCGTTTACTCTCCTACTCCACCAGGCATTAAACTCGAGGGTTACCATTGGACCTACAGTAATTCTTTTCATTCGGTAAATCTGTTTCCAAGCATCAGCAATCTCTCAAACATTCTTCTTAGAATTATTCCCCTTATACGAAAATTCAAACTGAGCCAATCCATACGTCGTCGGTATGAGCTGTCTTAATTTGTATTGCCTTAGCGCAAGCAAAGGAGCATACCCAATGGCTCCCCAAATTCCTAGCAGAGGAACCCAATCGTAACTCCCGCACCGTAGAGGATTTCATCAGGAATAAACCAAGGAGTTTTCCATTGAACGTCCGTTTCTTGGAGATTCTTAAGGAGTACGATCCAATCTTCTTCTGATATGTCATCTCTCCTAGGCACAACTGCTAACTCCTTTAATGGGGAGTAATCTTCAGAGTAAACTTGACGAGGAACTCTATCTATCCTCCAAAAATGGCTATGGAACCAAACCAGCAATAGTTGTGCACATCCCACGAATCTACCTTCACCCGCTCTCCTACACGCATTCAAAGATCTAAATGTTTCTGCAAGAATTGCTGGTATCGGCGTAACTCCTTTGTCAAGACGATCAAATAAGTCAGCAACTGCCTCATCTACATGTCTCAAAGCTCTTGGGAAAATCACCAGGCCGTAGATGCTTAAGGCGAAAATGTCAACCTTCCTCTTAACATCTGGATGTGCCACCATCAAGTCCCTTAAGCTCACCCATGGAATGCATTTCCCTTCGCCTTTTTGCTGAATATGTGCCATGACCCATTGTTCACTCATCCCAGTGATGCTCATCAGTTTCTTTACAAAAGTTGGTGCATTACTGGCCCTAAAGTAAACTTTGTCAACTCGAACCCTTTGACTACGAAGTAAAGCCATATATTCTTCTATGGTAGGTACCAAGTCCACTTCCCCGAATGTGAAACAGCTATACGCAGGATTCCAATATTGAGTTATGGCCCGAAACAAATGTTTGTCCACTCTGACGTCAAGCAAATAGGGTAGATCGCCATAATTAAGGTAGAAAAGCTGCTTAGTCCCTTTATCCCAACGAGCCCATATGTCTCTCAATTCTTGGAGCTCGTTCTGTGTTATACTGATGCGAGTGAAGTCCCCCAACTCTGATGTATATTCCTTGGCTAGACTATCCCCTTTCTCAAGTTGTATCTTCTCTGACCATATACGCACGGCCGCATTATCCTTTACTTTATCAAGGAATTTGTCCCCCATAACAAGCTTCTATCTTAGTAATCAAACAGAGATCGACACCTTTTAAAGCGAAATGACATGCAAACATGGCCAAAATAAACAGGTTAGTATTGAATAATAGCAACCAAAACAAGTAAAAGGACGTCAAACCATTGTATGGGTAACCACTAAGGTTTAGCATAGCTTTACTTAGGGTGGGCCCTTAAGGTTCACTATATGTGGCTTAGTTCTAAAGGGAGGGTACCCGAACCAGCAGATTCCTCAATCCTCACCCATTATAGGCTCATACAGATCAAGTTCAGTTCAGGGGAATACATTTCCCTATGGCCATGCGGAGGTGAAAAACTCACGGAACCATAGGTACGGATGTATCCCGGAAGCAGTCCCCTAGCCTATGCGGAGGCGAAAACCTCACGAAGGCATATCTTCTCGCTCCCACTTAAAGGGTGTGACCACAACGGTAATGCAAATATGAATGCAGAAACGTCCTATGCGACTCAACATTATTGCAATCATAGTGCCATCAAATGCATCAAAAGAAACATGATTTTTCAAAACAATTTTCCAAATTTTCGACAAAAGGACAAAGAATAATCAATTTTACGGCCTGACTCTTTTATCGGTCCCCAGTGGAGTCGCCAAGCTGTCGAAACCATCCTCTTTGAGAAAGGCGGGAATCGGACTTGGGTTTTGAAAATGAATAGAACGGGAGTCGCCACCGATCTTTTATTAGGTGTGATCGGATCACCTCTGCTTTAAATAAACATTTCGGTTTACTAAAACGGTGCTTTTGGTTTGTGAATATTCGAGAAAATAGGTTCGGGAGTCGGTTACGTGCGAGGAAGGATTAGCACCCTCGCAACGCCCAAAATCAGTACCAAATTGATTAATCAATGTCCTAATGTCGAAAAGTTTGAAATGATTTTGAAATTTTATTCTCTTTTTTGATTTTTAAACAACTTAGTTAAATATTGAGATTCTCTTGTCCCGAAGGGATAGAGTATCACATCCAGCACGATTGGACATGGTAATCTAAATCCTCGAATTCAAGATCATCCCTAAGGTTCTCTAAGGGCATGTATTGAAATTTGAAAGGGTATTCGTTCATTTGGTCAAACAGAAAATCACACCCAGCACGATTGGGCACAATCTCTTCGAATTTCCAAACTTACGAATATCGCCTTATTTAAAAATACGAGCAAAGTTTGATAGCATATCCATTTATTTGGTCAAACAAAACAAATCACACCCAGCACGATTGGGCACAATTTCTTCGAAGTTCCAAACACACGGATACTACCTTTGTGAAACCCCTTTTTTATGAATAAAAAAATAAAAATAAAAAATAAGAAATGCTTAAATGCGCTTCAAAGTTGTCGATCTACATGAAATGATATAAACGAAAATAAACATAAAAAATGTCACAACGAATACAAAATTAAAAATATTGAAAATGCAACGAAGAACATTAGAACCAAAACAATGTTAATAATAATAATAATACTAATAATAATAATAATAATAATAATAGTAATTAGTATAGTAATAATAATAAAATAATAATAAAAATAATACAAAATATGTACAATATAATAATAATAATATAATAATAACAATAATGATAGTAATAGTAAATATAATAATAATACATATAATAAAAATAATGAACATAATAATAAAATAATCAAAAGTAGTTAGAAATGACTAAAATTAAGCAAAAACGGAATGCTTGGGGTAAATTTGAGATAAAACAAAGAGGGAAGGATCAGGTTGAAACGCGCGAAGGAGGGGAGGGACCAAAATGGACAATAATCCCTCCCTTCAAAAGGCGCAGCAATGATTGGACCAGATCGAAAACGGAATAAACTTCCAGGGCAAATTTTAGAGAAACTGAAAACCCGATTGCAAGAATGCAAAATGGCGGAGGGGCTAAATATGCAATTAGCCCCTTCCAACAAAACACGCGGATCCTAGACCGAAGCGGGTCGGGTCTCAGGTCGGCCCCCCAAAACAACGTCGTTTTGGGCGTCTGGGGGGCCTAATGAAACATCGTCGTTTCTCCTTTCTATTTAAGGCCAACTTTTTTCAAAAAAATTCGTTCTTTCTGCTTTGCTAAAAAAAAGGGGAAGGGGGCTTATTTTGCTCTGGACCAGGTCCAGAATCCGGCCGAGGGAGCCGCCGTTGCTTCTCAGTCGCTAGCCACCGCGCACGGTGGCCGAAAAAGGTAATTTTTTTATTTTTTATTTTAAAAATAATATAGTGATATAGATGTACATGTGCTGAGAAGAACATAGAAAACAAAGAAAAAAACGGAGAAAGCTAACTTTCGAAAGCAAATAAAAAATCACCTCTCTTTCTTAGCCCCTGTTTTTGACTTTTTGGATTTAGTGATTATCTCGTGTTAATCTCGCTATTTTTGTTTTTATCTGTATTTTGAAACTATCGCTCTTGTATTATTCCCAAAAAAAGGTCCTTTTACAATGTTTTCATTCGGCTTTTATAACCGAAATTGAAGAAAAAGTTAGAAAAATAAAATACAATAGATTTTGTCCTTTGTTGCCATTGTTGCTGTCATTTGTTTGCCCTTTTGCAGGTATGGGGAGCAACTAGTAGTGAGGGAGCGGCGCCAATGATAGTGGAGGCCGGCGGCGCTAGGGTCTTTTTTCTTTTTAGGGTTTCTGAAATCCTAAAATTTGGGCCATTTGGGCCTTTAATTATTTGGGCCTATTTATTATTGGGCCCGGGCAATATCAATCAATCCCATTTTGAGTTTGTTATCTTTGTCTTTTCAAAATACACTCTAAATAAACTTTCTTCTTCATTGCATTTGCTAGCTTTGATTAACTTGTTTGTTTCGAGCCATGCTCCAAATAAATTGCTGTTTTGTCCATCATTATGATCTTTTTCAAGCATTTTGCATTGAAATGGACTAATAATACTTTCATGAAAGGAGTTTCGTATATTACTCTAGAAACTTCTAAATAATACAGGAGTCTGAAACATGATTATTGTTTAGGATTCACCGAGCTTAAGAGTCAGAAATATTCGAGTCCAAATTAAGGTTATCTCTTCAGATTTTTGTCAGGAATGGTGATTGAACAAAATGACAAGGTATTGCGTCAGTGATACAATCCTGACGAGAAATGGGCATTGTTAACCCAAATGCAAAACCAGAATCATTCTCGAAAGAAAATGATATTCTGCATTCGTGCGAGCATCATGCATATACATCTGGTTGGGTACCCGAAGAGTGATCAACAGATGGAAGCTGATACATATCCTATACCTTTGAATAGCAACGGGATGGGTTGAAGAAGAAACAAATCCTATGTTTTGGAGTCGCAGTGGGACGAATGAAAAGATTCAGATCCTATACCCCTAGGTCACAATGAGATGAACCCTGAAGTTACAGTGGGACAAATATGTTGGGTAAAATATAATTGTTTTCCCGGGTATTCTGTCATGAATGTTAGCCAAACAAGATCGCAGCATAAGATGTCAGTGACATAGCCCTGATAAACAATGAGCGATGACCACCTTAAACTGATAGAAGGGGATCATTCTCATGAAATTCTACACATTTAGTTAGGAGCATTCGATTCATTCTTATCATTGCATCCTAATCATTGTAAAAAAAAAAATCATCATTCTCATGACGTTTCTGCATTCATACAAATATCATCCATAAGACACATCTATTTAGAGGCATTCGATTCATTCCGATCATTGCATCCTAATCTTTGTAAAAAGACCATTCCCATGACATTCTGCATTCATGCAAATTTCGACCATAGTACATTTAGTAAGGAGCACTAGATTCATTCTTATCATTGCGTCCCAACCATTTTGCATAAGCATAAACACAACTGATTTTTACAAGACAGACCCCCTAGAGGATATTGTCGCAACATCAGTGAATTTGAATATCTTGCCTTCCTGAGTGGAGCAAATCGAAGACGGTGAATCTCATTTCCATGAAGCAGCGGAGTAGATTTTTACCACCGGCCTTGTCTCCCTAGAATGGTAGTGGAATAGACTGAAGAATGAAGTCTTCCTGAAGATAGTAAGGAAGCAAATTGAAAGACTGAAGATTGAAGTCCTCTTGAAGATAATAATGAAGCAAATTGAAATAGTGAAGATAGCAAGTCTGGCAGTCCTGATGTTTCAGGAGCAGATTGAAGGTAGTAAGTTTGGCAGTCCTGATGTTTTAGGAGTAAACTGAAGATAGCAAGTTTGGCAGTCCTGATGTTTTAGGAGCAAACTGAAGATAACAAGTCTGGCAGTCCTGATGTTTTAGGAGCAGACTGAAGACAGCAAGTCTGGTAGTCCTGATGTTTTAGGAGCAAACTGAAGATAGCGAGTCTGCCAGTCCTGATGTTTCAGGAGCAGACTGAAGATAGCAAGTTTGGCAGTCCTGATGTTTTAGGAGCAAACTGAAGATAACAAGTCTGGCAGTCCTGATGTTTTAGGAGCAGACTGAAGACAGCAAGTCTGGCAGTCCTGATGTTTTAGGAGCAAACTGAAGATAGCGAGTCTGCCAGTCCTGATGTTTCAGGAGCAGACTGAAGATAGCAAGTTTGGCAGTCTTGATGTTTTAGGAGCAAACTGAAGATAGCAAGTTTGGCAGTCCTGATGTTTTAGGAGCAGATTGAAGAAAGCAAGTCTGGCATCCTGATGTTTTAGGAGCAGATTGAAGAAAGCAAGTCTGGCATCCTGATGTTTTAGGAGCAGATTGAAGAAAGCAAGTCTGGCATCCTGATGTTTTAGGAGCAGATTGAAGAAAGCAAGTCTGACATCTTGATGTTTTAGGAGCAGATTGAAGATAACAAATCTGGCAGTCCTGATGTTTCAGGAGCAGATTGAAGATGGCAAATCTGGCAGTCCTGATGTTTCAGGAGCAGATTGAAGATGGCAAATCTGGCAGTCCTAATGTTTCAAGAGCAGATTGAAGATGGCAAATCTGGCAGTCTTGATGTTTCAGGAGCAGATTGAAGATAACAAGTCTGGCAGTCTTGATGTTTTAGGAGCAGATTGAAGATAACAAACCTGGCATTCTTGAAGTTGCAAAGAAGCAGATCGAAGTCAGCAAACTTGGCATTTTCAAAGTTACGGAGAAGTAGATCGAAGTCAATAATCGTATCCCAAAGTTACAGTGAAGTGGATCAAAGCGACAAATAAACAGCGGATTGGGATGAGGCTGTATGAAGAATAAGAGCACTGAAGAATCAGGGCTTGGCCAAGACCGGGCAAAATTGGCTCTTCTATTGTCTTTGCTCTATTCTCGTTTCACGATAATGAGCAAAGAGGGGCAGCTGTAGAAGGCCCAATTTGCCCGGAGCCCGTTAGAATAATCCAAACAAACAAAAATTACAGTCCAATTATACTGGGCCCAAACAGATTAAAATCAGATCCAATTTACAAACGGCCCGAAAGGCCCAAAAAGTTTGATATTTTCAGAAAGCTAGGATTTCTAAAAACCCTAGCGCCGCAGCAACCCCTTTGCTGCCTCTTGGCCCTACTAGCGCAGCTTGTCTGCCACCGCCGATGGTCTTCCACTCATCACCCATTACCTGCAGAACAAGACAAATAACGACAGCTAAGACAAATGCAAAAAAAAGGCTATGTATTTTTATTTTCATTCGGCTATAAAAGGCCACTAGATATTTGTAAGAAGGGGGATTTTCAGATCGAAAAAAAATGCAAGAGGATAGAGAATGATTGTAACAAAAACTTCTGATTTTCAAAAAAAAAGGAAAGAACTATCAGAACCAATAGAAAATGTTGATTTAGTTTTTGGTATTTTGATTCATCGTTTACTGTTTTTATTTTTATTTTCTATATATATTTTAAAAAAAAATTTAAAACGAAAACAAAATCAAAAGGAAAAGAGGGACGAAACCATACCTGAGCCGTCGGGGCGCATCGTCGGAGTCTCGTCTCCACCGTCGAAGCCAGATCGAAGGCAAGGAAAGGGGGGTTTCTCCTCTGGGGTTTTTGGGACTTCAAAGGGGTTCCAACAAAAGGCCAAAAGGCCCGGTTTCGGGCATCATCGACCACCGATACGATGGTGGCACGGTGGTGCGAAGGGAGGCCAAACGTCTAAGAAAAAGGGGGAAGAGAGGGCTGTCATTTTGATTTTAAGAGAGGGAGAAGGGAGAAGCTTTAGAGTTTTAAGTTTTTTTTTTCTTTCTGACTTAGGTTTGAATAAGACAAAAAAAATATGGTTTCTGTTAAGACACAAGTGAATTAGGTGCCGTTTAGTCTAGGAATATGCGCATATCCCTTGAAAAGGGATAATTGCACGCTTAGTCCCCCTCCTTTTGTGGCGTTATTTGATCAGGCCCCCATTCGCATTTCTTTATTTTTTTAATTTCGCCCTCTTATTTCTGTCGCGTTTCGATCTGGTCCTTGCTCCTGTCCTTTTTAATTTATTGTAGTTTTAGTCCTTTTTTATTCCGATTTCAATATAGCCCTCACTTATTTATTTTGTTATTTATTTTTACCTTTAATTTCGTTATTCATTCTGATTTAGTCCCTAATCAGTTTTATTTCAATTTTTTTTATATTTATTATTTATTCACTCTTTTATTGTTCTTTATATATTATTTATTCTTGTAAAGATTTCATATGCCACCTATTTTATATATTATTTATGTTTAACTGTTTTACATTATTTATTTTAATTCACTTTACATATTATTATTATTATTTAACCTTATTGTTATTATTATTATTATTATTATTATATTTAATATTATTATTATTATTATTATTATTATTATTATTATATTTGCTGTACTACTATTATTATTACTATTACTATTATTGTATTTATTATTGTCTCTATCGTTACTAACATCTTTTGGTTTTTATTTATTATTATTATTTTAATGTTATCTTTTTATTTTTGTTTTATTATTGCATCTTTCATTATCATGTGTTGTTAATTTCTCGTTTTTCGTCATTTCAAGAGATCAACAGTTTTGAATCGCAATTCAGCATTTTATTTTGCTTATTTCTTTTAAAATTCATAAAAAAGGTTTCATAAAAGTAATATTCGTGAGTTTGGAAATTCGAGAGATCGTGCCCTAAAGTATTGGGTTGCAATTTTCTTCGTTTAATCTAAATAACCGAATATCCTTTTAAAACAAACGCATTTTTAAACAAGCAGCTTATTCTCGGAAATTTGAAATGTCGTGTCCTAAAGCATTGGATGTGATGTTTTGTTATCCTGAGATAAGATTTTTAAAACGAAGGTAATGTCCCGTATTTGGAATTTCGAGAGATCGAGCACTAACTTACTGAGTTCCGGTTCCTCATTTGTCAAATAATGGGATATCCTCCTCGAACCCGAATCTGAATTTTAAAGTCAAGAGACAAGCTTAGTTCCGAGAGTCCAAAATGTTGTGCCCTAACTTACTGAGTACGACATTTTATCTCTTCGAAATAAGTACGTCTTATCATTCATTTTCGATCTGTCCATGTTCTTTTAAAGAGGATCGTATTTTCAAATCTTTTCAAATTTTCGACATCAAGATATTAGATAATCAATTAGGTACCAATTTTGGGCGTATCGAGGGTGCTAATCCTTCCTCGTACGTAACCGACTCCTGAACCTGTTTCTTTGAATTTCGTAGACCAAAATCGTTGTTTTGATAAATCAAACGGTTTATTTAATATAACCACTTTTTGAGGTGACCCAATCACATCTAGCAAAAAAGATCGGTGGCGACTCCCGTCTTATTTATTTTCAAAACCCAAGTTCGGTTCCGCCTTTTTTCCAAAAAGGGGTGGTTTCGACTAAAGGATTTCATTTTCTAAAAGAAATAATATGAAAGTTTTTTGAGGGTTTTTTTTTTTAATAGTTAGTATAGATTTTCTTTTATGTTTTCAGTAGGGTTTAGGGTATAGCGGTATCTTGCAATTTAATCTAATTGCAAGATTAAATTTACATAAATTTTAATTATAATATTGTATTATGTTTTAACAATATAGAAACATATGCATATGTCATATAGCAATAAAAATTACAACTTATGAAACTATAAGTTTTATCAAAAGTATAAGTGCGAAATGTTAGATTATCCCAAAATAGAGTTTAAACCAGAATTCCAAATCAAGATCGAGCTTCTTGCTCACTGAATTCTGATAGAATTGGAGGTTAGGTAAACTCAAAGGAGAACTTTGACAAGGTTGAGCAGCAGGATTACGTAAAGAATCAGTGAAATTTTTGAATATTTTAATAATTAATATGTTGTTTGGAAAATAATCAGATAATAAAACAATTTTCATTAAAATCATCTAAACATATATATAGATTAACTTCTACAACAAGGATAATAGCAAAATAAGCAAAAAATCCTAGAAGTAGAATTCGATATTCCAATTGTTTGGTTTTGGTGGATGAAATATAAACCATTTTTATATGTAAATACGTACATAATGTATATAATGAGAGAGTGAAATTGTGGATTTATCATTGATATCAACTCTATATATGTCCCTATTGCTGAGCATGCATGCATGCAAGCTTACCCTTTTGTTACAATTGAACAAGCTTACCAGTTAGTTTTCTTCAATCAGAGCACGATTTTGGAAATCTAAAGCCAAATACAGTTATCTCAATCTAAAATATAAAGAAGAAGAAAGCATTAAGGTAACAACTGAAGCCTTTTAGCAGCAGGAAGCCGTACTTACCAATTTTAACAGCTGAAATATTTCCTAAAATTTCACAAGTCATGGCTACATTTATACACAGTTTTCCATGGACAATGATTATCAGTCTTACTTACCTGCGTCAATATCAAAGCCATAAACATTAAGACACTCAGTTTTATGCTACAACACTAATTGAGTATAAGGACTGCCTTACATACTTCAATGCCTGAATGTCAATATGAAATGATTTTTAGAAAGGCATTCTTACCACAAGTAGACACTGCTTTCATCCACGTACTGCACATCCCATAATCCTTCACACTACAAATTTACCACTCATGAATATCCAAATATACAGCCTTTTTACTTCTTATTTGAGATTGCAATTAAATTACACAAGTCACCACAAATCCAATACCCTGAATGTTGAATCTCTATCAAGTGTCACAGGGTTAAAACTTTAGTTTTGGCAAATTGCTTGACCTTAGGCGATTTCTTTGCTTCAAATCCGCCTAAGTTAACCTTACTCTCGAAAAATAACAATTTAAAACGAAAATTCTATAAGACACCGAAACAAAGAGAAATCAAACTCTCAAAAGATAAAAGAACTCGGATCGAACAGAAAAGCCACAAGAAAACAATACCACACCAAGTGTTTGAGTAAATGCTCTCAAAATTATACCATTACTCAAGAATGAAGTGATTCCAAATGAAGGAGGAGGGTTTTAATTATAGTTGAGCTCCCCAAATCCAACGGTAGAGATTGAGTTACATCAATGACTGAGATTAGTGTCTATCTATAAGATGAGAGTCTTTGGGGATTTAAACTCTATACATCCTTATCCTTTAAGATTTACAATAATTGTATTGGTAAAAATATAAGTTAATAAAGTGTTTACATTTTAATCAGGATCTAAGTAGATGGGTCTTAAGTCTCTTCCATGTAATGGATCAGTCCTATCAGGTTGAATGAACTCCAAAGGAACATGAAGGGTATAAAATGTGTGCATCAGTTGCGGGATCCTTTACGTGGCCCGTGACATTCTCCCCCATCTATTCTTGCTATGCTCTCGTCGCATCCTCAGAATGGAACTAGGTTGTCTTCTATTGGAACTGCCATAAAGCCTTGGTAGGTTTCCAACTAGCCTCACTATTAGGAAGTACTTTCCATCGAATAAGGTACTCATGCTTCGGCCTATAGTACATCTGTCAAACCACTTGATTTGCCATAATACATTAAATATCTCTATTATAGCAGACATTTACCCCCATTGGCGTTCGTTCGGACTCACCTCAATTTGGATCTTCCTAATCCTCATGAAAAGGCTTAAACATATTGATATGGAACACCAAATGAACATTTTTGTTGGCAAATCCAATTTGTAGGCCACTTTGTGATGCGAGTCTCAAGGCCCAATTTTAGACCTATGGATGTGAGGGGCTTACACTACCTCAAGGCCCAACAACAAGATCAAAGGCTAAACGAATCAAACCAAGATTTGATTAAAGGCAATATGTGAGGATGAATCTTTTTGAGGAAACGAGAAATGATACATGCATGAAATGGGTGAAATTTATTAAATTCCATTCATCAAAGCTGCCAATTTCTAAATTTGGGGAATAAACAAATTTGCAACAACTTTTTAAATGGGATCTAGGCATTTCTTGGTTAAGATGTCTCATGGATTTAGAATATCTATTTCTTAGCTTCAAAAAACACTTTCAATCACTCGATTTTGAGTTCAAGAGCTCAAGTTATGATCGTTTTAGTGAAGATTGCGCGAACATAATTTCTGGACGGGATTATGACGGGAATTACTAGTTTCGGGCTTTTAATTCGAGTTTAAATCATATTGAGTTCGGGTTTTAGGCTTAATTTTTATTATATGTGAGCCCAATATTGTATTTATCAGCTCTTATTATTCTATTATTTTATTTCTCTGATTTTTTATAATTATTAAGTATTTTAAGTTATTTAAGAGTTTTATGTCAATAAGAAAGTTTAGTTTAAAACTACTTCTTATTTAGGTCAATTAGAGTTCTAGTATACTTAAGAGTTTTATATAGATTTATTTAGCTAGCCTATATAAAGGCCTTTGCATTGTACACAATCAATTCAATTGATTATTATTTAACTTCTTTTTGAGTTTTTCTTCTTTCAAGAATTTTTCTTGAGTTTTCTTTTAGAAGAGTTTTAACAATATTTTCAGGTTGTGGGGATCATCTTTAAACTTTTTCTTGCCAAGTTTTCTTTTTTGGAGAGGAAACTAGAGCTGCTTCAAGGAGTTTGTGGATTCTTCTTGTTTCTAAGGCTCCTTAGGACTTTTACACACCACGTTTCATATTTTCCATCTATCTTCCTTATTTTCTTCTTTATTGTTCTATTGTTCTATATTACTTATCTTAGTTTATTTATTTATATTATTTTTCTTCAATTTTTTTATCTGACTTGAATTCTTTTGTGTTTCAGGTTGTTTCAAAATCCAAGTTTTTTCCCGAACGTCTAGAGACCTAAGTCACATCTTCGACTTAAACAAACTACGATCCTTCTTCTTCAATCATCCTTATCACTTTGCCTACCTTCTTCAAAACTCTGAAAAATCCTTCATGTTGTCGCACAAGTCTCTTGTGCAAGCCAGTGTGATGCAAAATTCAGTGTAATTTAGCAAGGACTGAGTCACCAACCTGAAACTATATATCCTTGCAATTCTGAGTAGCCCATTTTGTGTTGCGCTTACTTGTCTTATATAAGCAAACTCTGGTTAAGTCATTATGCTCTTGCCAATCTTTAGCAAATTGATAAGCTGTTAGATTTGGTCATGCAAAATGAGTTGCAATAGCGTTGGGTGTGAATGGTTGTTACCCCGTTACTATCTCAAATATATTCTGATTCTTGGCCCCACTTCATTGTAAGTTAGTAAGAAAATTGGACCACATCCAATAACTTTGGCTAGTCCTTTTGTGTGGCACTCACATAGTGTCAAAGATAAGTCTCCAATAAAGCATTTACTCTTTTGGTTTGTCCATTAGTTTGCGAATGCATGCTAGTGAAAAATTTCTAGTCTGACCCCATCAACTTGAACAACTCTGTTCAAAATTGGCCCGTAAATCGCTCATCTCGATCACTAAAAATAGACTGTGACACTCTCCAATACTTCATCACATACCTAAAGAACAAACGAGTTGCCTCTTCAGCAAGGCACTTATTGGTTGTTGGAATGAATGTTCCATACTTGTAAAATATTTCAACCACAACAATAATACTCGCAAGCCCTTCAAATACACTATTCCATGGGCATTTCAGAATGGGCAAGGGCTACAATAAATCAACCGGAAATTTCAACTCTATCTTGTATTGTTAGCACACTAGACAAGTTTTCACATAGGTCTCAACATTATCACCCATGTGAGGCCAATAATAACGGTCCTCCAAAAGTACCAATGTATAGTGCATACCTGAATAACCAACCCATCTCGAATCATGACACTTTTTCATGATCTCCTTGCTCAATTTCCCATTGAGGCACATAAAGACGATGCTCCTGGGTATACAACAAATCTCCCTCAAGCCAAAAACACCTCGTTTTCCCTTCTTTGGCAAACTCAATCAATGTTTTGATTGTGGAATCATGGGACAATCCCTCTCTAATCCACTCCAATAGAGAACTATCAAGCTGACTGATTAGTGCAAACTTTATTTATCGGCTCAGTGTATTAGCCATTACATTGGCTTTCCCAGACTTATACTCCTTGCTGAAATCAAATTCTGCTGAGAAAAGCTGCCAATGAGTCTGCTTAGGAGACAACTTTTTATGAGTTAGGAAATAACTATTTGCAACATTATCCATAAATACCAAGAGCCTAGAACCTAACAAATAGTGTCTCCAAGTGTACAAACAATGCACCACTACAGTCATTTCTTTTTCTTGAACCATGTATCACCACTTAGTATCATTAAGCTTTCGACTCTTGAAAGTTGCCCATCCTGAATTAGTACTCCCTTGGTTGCATAGTCTAATGCGTCTATATGCACTTCATACGATTTAGTATAATTCGAAAAGGCAAGCATGGGCTATTTCATCATTACTTGTTTCACCTGATCAAAGGATTTCTGACGCAACTCATTCCAATCCCACACCTAACCTTTCTTTAATAAATCTATTAAGGATGCGGTGATTCTGAAGTAGTCTTCAAAGAAATGTCAGTAATAATTTGCCAACCCAAGGAAAGATCGCAACTCTGTTACCTTGGTTGGTGGCTCTCAATTAGCAATAGCCCAAATTTCGCTCCCATCCATCCAGATTTTGTCATCTCCCACAATATGGCTTAAGAACGGAACCTCACGCTAAAAAAAATGAGCATTTCTCATCCTTAACATAAAGCCCATTCTTTTGCAAGGTTTGGAACACTTTCTTCAAATGTCCGCATGCTCCTTAAGTGACTTGTTATACACCACAATGTCATCAAGATAAAAAACCACAAAATGATATAAGAAAGGTTGAAGTACCTTATTCATTAGGGTAAAAAATGTCACTGGAGTATTAGTTAGTTCGAAGGGCATAACAAGGAACTCATACGAGCCATACCATGTTACACAAGTTATCTTTGGTTCATCCCTTTCGGCTATGGTACCTCAACCGCAAATCCAACTTGGTAAATCACCTTACACTACTAAGTTGATGAAACAAATCTACAATAAGTGGAATTGGGTACCTGTTTTTCATAGTGATCTTGTTCAATTCTCGATAATCGATGCATAATCTCAATGGCCCATGGTGTTTTCTTTGAAACAAAGTTGGTGCACCATATGGGGCTTTAGATGGTCTAATGAATCCAACATCTAAGAGCTTCTTCAATTGTTTCCATAATTCCTCAATTTTAGTGGTGACATTCAACATGGAGAATTGGCTAGCGATTCAACATTGGGTGTTTGTGATCCACATCGTCTTAAGAGGTAACTTTTTAGGTAGCTCGACAAGCATCAAATCCTGAAAAAACTGTAGCAATTGAATCACCACTTTTAGGATCTCATTAATAAACTTATGAGACTTATTGACCTTTAAAGTTTCTAAGTAAAAAACTTCATCTCAATGCACCTTTTTAGCAAACTGCATTACGGACAATACTGTGGCTTCCGCACCTGTCTCATGTTTAATCGATACCACACTTCGTGTCGTGAATCCAAAATGCACATGCTATCAAAAAAAGGGGGACAAAAGTGCATTAATCCAGTCAAAGAATTTTAAACCAACCACAAAATCATAATCCTCAAGTGGTATTACCTTAATTGTTTTCTAGCTGATCCAACTACCAAGTTTAAGCATAACTCCTTTTGCAACACCCATTGTTGGAACCCTTTTGGAATTCATGACCTTAATCCATTCCATTTCTTTCTCAACCTTAAGACCTAATCTCCAAACAATTTCTTCAAATATGAACAAATCCAAAGCATTTGTGCCAATGAGGGCATTCAATCTTCTGCTTACCACAGTGATGTCTACAAACATCAGCCCCTTTCTCTTACAACCCTTCTTGGCTTCGATCTAACTAAAATTCATTGATGCTTTGTCTAGCTCATCATCCCTTCGATGGAAGAAAACGTAGATTTTTTTAGACAGTCCCTCACTATATGTGGATTCGTCACAAAGGAAACTTTTCACTAGCCCTTTTTCCTTCTTTTCTCACGGCTTATCGGGCTTAGCTCTTTGAATAGTTGGGTCTTACCATTTCCATTCTTGGTTGGTTTGTCTTTGTCTCCTCTACTATTGCCCTTGGATTTGAATTTGGGTTTGGATGACTCAAAACTATTCAACTTTTTACCCCTAAACCCAGAGAATACCTCAGCCACAGCTATGGTAAGTTTAGTAGTGCCCTGTTGGCGTAACTCTTAGAATAATGCTTTCTTGCAAAAGCTAATGCTACTTAGCATGAGTCTCTTCAGCATACTGTGGGTAAAACCGCTTCTTCAATTCTTTTTGAAACTCCTTCCAAGTCTCAATTGCAGTCTCATCACGTTTCTCATCTGTGGACCTACGACGCCACCATAAGAAAGTAACATCAGTAAAATAAATTGTAGCACTGTTTACCTTAGTGGGATCATCCTCAATGCCATTGCACCAAAGTACTACTCTATCCCCTAGAGAAAATTGACCACATCATTCACGGACCTCGTCCCTTTAAACTCTTTTGGCTTGGGGACACCTATTTTATGCTGCTTAAGAACCGAAACAAACATCCATTTTCCCACAGAAGCTTTGCACACAGCGAGCTCTCCCTTAAGCTCCTCAATTCTCGACATCACGGCTTTAGTTTCCTCTTTCAAAACCACGGTCATAGCTTCGAGTGTATCATTCCTCTTAGTCAACATCTCTGTCTGATTATCCATAACGGTATTGAGCACCCCTTTCAACGCATCCAAATTGGAACTGAGAGGATCTACCACATATTCCCTCAACTACCTCGAGTTTTTCCTATGCACCACCCATGGATTCCTCTAGATTGACCACTCAAGTTTCTAAACCCTCGATCTGGTAATTTTTCTACCCCTTCCACGAGTCTCACTAGGTTAAATTTGCTCGTCTACTCCTTTCGTCATCTCAATCAGCAACTTCAAACCTTAGCTCAGATACTAACTGTCACAAGGCTAAAACTTTACTTTAAAAAATTGCACGGCCTTAAGCAATTTCTTTCCTTCAAATCCTCTTAAGTCAGCCTTACTCTAAAAAACAAGAATTCACAAAAAAAAAAATTCTCTAAGACATTAAACTAAAGCGGAAGCAAACTCTCAAAAGACAAAATAACTTGAATCGAACAAAAAATCCAAAAGAAAGTAATAGCACACCAAGTATTTGAGTAAATGCTCATACTATTTGTAACACCTCATACCTGACATGGTCGTCAAGTCCAAGCTATATAATGTTACATTTGTTTCAGAGAAACTATGATCAATTAAATACAAATTTCATCATTAATCATTAAGTTTCAGGTATTACATGAAATATATATATATATATATATAATCATTTTTGGCCCAGATACAAGCTTACGAAAGCTTAATACCATCCCAGGGTCGAACTAGGACTAAACTATAACATTTTCGAAACTTCCCAAGCTGATGTCGCAACTTCCAAAGTTTGGTGTCACGCATTGGAGACAATATGCTAGCTTCACAACCTGAGGACCAAATTGTAAAGTTTTCGAAATAAAACAAAGTCGATGTCGTGACCTCAAACAAGGTCGTCGCGACAAGAAAGGCTGATGTCGCAACATTATCAGCAATCCACTAACTCCCAAATTCATACATTCCCAAGCTAACATAAGTCAGCAATAGATTGCCTTAAAGCGCCAATTGATCTTCCAACATAATCAAGACATGTTCAATTTACAATTTCCAAACCATTAGTATCATTTCTGTGCATGACAAAAATCATTCCATATATTCACAACTCATATACAACCATTTTGACCATTTTCAACATTGAACAAGATAATCCTAGATACATGTCATTTTACCAAAATGAAATTAGCTATACAAACTTAGTTGAGTCGAAAACGACGATCCTGATGTTGACTTCACTTCTTGAGGCTTCAAGGATCACTGATACCTATGCACGAAATAAAAAAAATCATACGCTGAACGATAAAGCTCAGTGGTACTTTCATGATTTAAGATAACATAGACATTAATAATTTCTCACAATACATATAAGCGCAATAACTATCCAAATTATGTCCTATAATGCCAAGAAATTCTATTGACATATACACATGTGAGCATACATTTAACAATTGGTAAAATCAATCCATTCAACATAGTAAAGGAGTTGACCAATTCAAGTTACTTGCCAAATACTTATCTTTAAGCCATACATGAATTACACATTTATGTCCGTGACATTATGCCATTTAATCCCATGTTCACTCAACCTCAATACACCATTTAACTTATATTCGAATTTATTTCTAGAGTTTATTGACCCATTCATATTTGTTTTATCCCCTAGAGCTCATTTTCAATTTGATCACATAATAGTTTATATGAATTCGGTCAAAGTGTAATTTCTAACATCCTTATAAGAATTGTAATTTTTTTAGATGTGTTTGGTTGACAAAATGTATTTATATCGCAATGCTCTATACCTTATTTGGTAGTACAAATTATAACTACATAGTTACATAATTTGAATTTAAAAAAAAACATAATTACTATAAAAATTATCAACAATACTTAAAAAACGAAATTAAAATAAAATCATCACATATTTTATATTAGCCAAAGAAAGTAGTTAACGATACGATAACAAAGCTAAAATCAAATCATCTTATATTTTATATTAGTCCAGAAAGTAGTTAACAATACAATTACAAATAAAAATAACAAGAAAATTAATTATAATATGCCATTTTATCTAGTTGTTCTAAATTTATTGATTTATTCTCTCTAACATTTAATATATAAATACATGTTCGTTAATGCTCAGTTTCTTCGTAATCTGAATCGAAATTTGAATTTGTAATATTAAAATGACTAAGATTTTTTTTTTATGTACTCTTAAAAGTATAGATCATTCTAGTTCCACCTACAAATGAAGCTATAAATTATACAATATCTAGTGGGATCTAACCTTTCTTTATTAATATAAGGCAACCTTTTTTTTAGAATAACAAATGTCCTTTCAATCACATATTGAAATTTTGAATATCTCAAATTAAAATATCTCTGTCTTAAGTCTATTCTCTCAAATCTAATTTTTTAACATTTATAACATTTATAGTTTTTACCATTTTGATCTTTATTATTTTTCTTTAGATCACTTTGACTTTCAAACAAACAAAATTAGATGATAAAGCGATCTGTATGGAGTGATAGATTGATATCCAAAGAACCTTTGATCGAAGGAATGAGTCACAAGGCAATTTTAACTACATTAATATGATAACTTGTATAAATTACCACACGAGCTATCATGTGAATCCCATTAAAATTTTAACATATCAATTAATTTTATAATCTAAAAAGATAATTTGGTTAAAATTTAAAGGTTAAAAGCCAAAATGATAGAAAAAAAAATTTATAGCCAAAGTGACACAAAGTAGAGATTAAATTTATCACCGTGCCAATATTAAATACAAGTATATATATTCGAAACAAGAATATTTAATTTTAATTTTTTTTATGTACTTAGAGAATCATATTCAAATATTTATATCCTTTAAGAAAAATGAAAAATTAAGCACCATATTACCTTCTGAAAAGCATCTTTGGGGTGAATGTGGAATGCATATACAATGAGATCATTAGGGCGCCAAGCATTGTAGCTTTTCCACCGTTATGACATAAAAATACAAAATCACTTTAAACACCATTATAACAATGAAATACAACACATGAATGAAGACGAAAGCTTTATATCTCCACAAAACCATCTTTGATTTGAACGTCAAATGCATACAATGAAATCATACTTTAGATATGGCATAATATTTACTACTAAGAGCAATGAAACTTGAAACAACCAATAGTAAACGAACCAAAATTCATAAACCGAACCGAACCAACAAGTCTTGGTCCCAAAATATTAATTGGGGTTGGCTGATTCTTAACAAGAATAATGAAGTTAAATACCATGTACTTTGGCATATCCTAACTACTTGAAACATGAACCTTTTTTTTTTTTTTAATACAGAAGAAGTAAGATAACGTTCATATACATGGTTTCTATATGTTGTCAGTTCTTCTGCATGTAATGGCAGCCACAGGAAAACTATAATCTGCATCCCTAAAACAAGCTATAAAGAAGTAGAGATGAACTGCATGTATAGATAATCACAAAAGATGAGCGAGATTCCAGACATCTTTCGCTGAATGCAACCTAAACCTCAATAAAAATAACCCCGGCATTTCGGTGATCCACATAAGCATACCTTTCTTCCAGATGTTGTGTTGTCACCTTCAGTCTCATTTTGGCATGGAGTACCATAATCATATGTCAACTCGGTCATAGGAGGTATGCGTTTCTTTGCAAAGAAACAGATATGGAGATAAGCTCCGTTATTATGCTCGTATACAATTGGCTGCCAGAAAACATTTGGAGTGCAACTATGATTCATAAATCGAGCTACATTTCCATTGTTCTTTGCACTTATGGTCAGAGATGGAATATCATAATCTTCGGTGGCATCTGAACTTGCCTCTCCTACTAACTCAGGTTCATAATTCCACTTGAAGGGCTCATAGAGTCTGTTTGTATAAAAAATGTATTCATTAATTTCGCCATCTCCATCATCCTGCCTTGCCTTATCACTGTCAAAAACTTCACCTGCATATTCACAAATAAATGCTCCGGCACGAATAGAGTCCCATGACCGCAGACCCCAACCCCTACCCCTATCACTTGTCTTAAAAACTTCCAAGTGAAATTTCAAGCCACCCTGTGAAACTCTATTTTTGCAGTTCCGAATGCATGGACATGAAGGACCACATTCATATATCAAGGGTTTCCGACATGCTAGAACACTATTGGCAGTGTAAGGGAAATCACCTCCATTTTTTTTAATACAAGAGCAGTTAGAATTTCCCGGTCGGCATGCATCATGACAATTGCAGCCTAAAATAGTTTGCACTAAGTCGAATGATTTCAAATACTTGACAGTAGCTAAATATGTGAAGCAAGCAGGTCCCTTTTCATCATCAACCTCATTTACAAGTGCAACGGGCGTGCTTTCTGCACCTGAAGTGAGGTCGGGAAGAATAAGTCCAACCCTGGAAGACACACCTTCTTTCCACTTGAGAATTGATTTCCAAGTTGCAAAAGCACCAGTTTGGCCAGGGATCCTAACCAATTTATACTTGAACGTATTGCAACCTGATTTTCCCTTCTCCATCCACGACTCTTGGATCTTGTAAAGCCCATCATATACATAGACCTTGGACGCTTGAAAGATTGCATCCTTGAAACCCCGAATCACTCTTACTTCATTGCCTCGGTGCAAGCTCTTCTCCAAAGCGAGATTGCCCCTCTCAAGCTTCTGATCAGATGCTTCTTTATCTCTACCAGCATTCCCACCTTGACCACTATATATCAAAATATCAGGATCTTCAGCATCATTATCATACCCTCCAGACGAAACAATGCTTAAAGCCACTAACTCTCCCTCTAACTCACCCTTGATATAGTCAATTCCAGCCATAGACTGAGCATGCAATCCCACCAAACACAACTCCATCCGGAAGAAGAAAATGTCCCCAATTTCAACACCAGGAACAGCCCCAATCCTCTTTTTCATGTTAGTCCGCACCCCTTTACTCATCATCATGTTGCCAGCTTTCAAATCCGATCGCTTAATGATCCCAGAATGCGATTCCACTGCATCATCCATTTGGCTAAGCTTTCTCCTAAGAGCATCAAACCTCGAAAGCACATTTTCAACCAATTCCCTGTTACCATCATCTCGTTCGGATAAACTAATTCTAGGATCGAAATTAATAGGAGTAGTGAACGATAACTTAGAACCTTTGTCCACCTTTGCCTTCTTCTTAACAGAACTTGATGCAACCGATTTTTGCTTGTGAGTGCCATGTGCAGCATCCATTGGAGATGCATTTTCCACCCTAAATGACCGAATTGGCAAAATGGTTGAAATGAGGCCAATCTGGTTAAGGTCAGGTGTAGATTGAGATCCTTGTGGTCCACTAAATGGGAAAAAGGGCGACAACCCAGATGGGAAAGGACCATTAGGAGGAACACAAACAGAAGGAGGACCCTCAGAGGTGTCCGGGAATTGAGGAATCAACATACGTAACGGTTTTACATCCAAAACTGTGGATTTATCATTTGAATTTGGCACAACAGTGTTTCCACTTAACCCTCCTTCCATTTCAAACAATAAATCAATCCTTCCAACCTATCTTATCTTTCTTTTTTCCTCAAAAATCAAACATACCCGTTTCAGTTTTCCCCATCCTTGACATGTTTATGCACAAAATCAATGTCCTGTGTGAGATTAAAACTACAATATATATCAAGCTTTTTAAACAAAAAAAAAGGGTCTTTTTTTCCTTTTCAAAATCAAAACCAAGAGTATACCTTGTCTCTGTAATACAGAAATCAATATCATAAATAGTAGAAATAACCATTAACAAGAACATACAATAGAAAATAGAGACAAGGGAAGAGATATAAGGTTGTACAAGAAGAAAACATTTTATATTATAAAAGAGCAAAAACAAAATAGAAAATTACCAGTAGGGAAAAGTCCAAGGGAATGAAGAGAAGCTGATTAACTTTAAGAGAGAAGGAAAGCTTCGTTGAAAGAACACTTTTTTAAAAAATTTAAAAAAAGAAAAGAAATTTTTTTTTATTTTGACAAAGAAAAACCTTCCTTTTCTGGTATTCTGTTGGGGACTTCGGAGTGTTTTGCTCAGGAATGCGACGCACTGTTACTCCAATAATTTTGTTAAATTAGGATTAAAACTTAGAATTAATTATGAGAATCTAAATGATGTTAAAATGATTATATTTAGAATTTTTATTACTTTTAAAAGATTGTGTATTTTTTTTCTTTTGATAGAAATAAGATGAAATATTGTAAACTTTTTTTATATGATTTTGATCCATCAATTTGAAAATAGTTATTCATTTAAGTTCATTTTATTAATGAATATGAGAAAAAAAAAGGGATCATGTAATTTTTTGTCCCTAAACTTAGTAAGTACGTCCACATTGGCTTTCAATTTGACAATTAGGTTCATTTTGGCATTTATACTTTTTTTTCTCACTTTGGCACTTGAATTTGACAACTAAATCTACTTTGGTTCTTCAACTTGAATTTTGTTAAGATTTGATTATGCGACCAATGTTATTGGAAGAGGACCAAATCAAAGGGATCGAGAAATGATCGATATAACGATATGAATAAAGGAGTTGAACTGATTGACTCGGAAACTACTTGAAATTGGTAAGAATAAAAAATCGAGACAAATATCAATATTGAATAGGCTGAATCGATTTTATATTTTTAATTTTTTTAGATTTTTATGAATTTTTAATTATTGTTGATCCGACGATTGAACCGCTTGAACTGATTAAATCAAGAATTGATGGTCTTACATGTTCAACCATCGGTTCTGTTATTAAAATACTGAATATGACACTCTATGATTGTACTGCATAATCATCTAAAATATTTTTATTTTTCAAGTGATGATGTGGCACAATCTCAAAGTGCCACATAATCAAAATTTTAGATTTTTCAAGTTCAAGGATAAGAAAGGACCTAATTGACAAGTTCAAGTGTCAAAAGTTAATAAAAAAAGTACAGATATCAATGTGAATCTAATTGTCAAGTTCAAGGGCCAATGTGGCCATACTTATCAAGTTTAGGGGCAAAAAGTTGCATTGTCCCCTTTTTTCACGCTCGTTAACAAAATGGGATTAAATGGATAACAATTTTCAAATTCAAGAATCAAAGTGGATCAAAAAAATAATTCAAAAACTATTGATGACTTATTTGTCAAGTTCAAAGACTTAAAATTTACATTATCCCAAATAAACCAAAAATACTATATTATTAAATCGCGGATTGAATTTAGTATCATTTTATTTGATTTACCGATTTAATAGTAAAATTACTAAAAAGCTAAAATTTAATTTTAGCATAGTTATCAAATTAAAATACATATTGTTGTTAGTATAGTAAAATTTGGGTTTAAACACACTAAAATATGTTTATCTTTCTATTTAAAGATATGAAGAAATGTTATAAATAATCCTAAATATTGTATAAAATATTGTATAATAAAATAAGTAAATTAAAATACATTTATAATTTACTCTTGAAAAAATCACTCACTGTTTTTTTAACTCTTAAAAGATTATAATAATAAGTATTATTAAAAATAATCATTAAGATGCATAATTTTAAATGTTATGTATTAACTGAATTATATTATATGATTTATTCAAATTTTGCATTAATTTAATTGAAATATATTATGGTAATGTTTCGGAATTCATTTAATAATTGAATTTGGATGTAATTACATAAGGGTAGGGTGTTCAATAAAATTAACTATTGTAATTGGTGAGTGCCATTGAATTGGGTGTAATTGAAACATCTCAATTACACTTTTTAATTTTTGGGGAGGGTGAGAATTGGAGTAATTACATAAGTAATTACACTTAAATTTGATTCCTCTATGAGGTTCCAACACTCATAAATTATTTATCTTTTAAAAAATTATACAAGTTTAAATTATTAAAATTATATTATAAGTATGAACATATATGAATGTTTGAGGTGATTATAGCAAAAACAATTCTAAAGTTATAGTATAATTCCTAAAATAGTTATATTATAAAAATAATTGATGTGTATTTTATAAGTTTATAATAAAAAAAATTATATTGTTTAAATCCTAAAAAGATTCCACAATTATGGTCAAAAAGTATATTATAAAAACAATTTACGTGTTATAAAAGTGCTATAATATATTTATTTATAAAAAGTATGAACATAATTTTTACGTGTTCATACTATGAATTATAATTAATATATTTATTCATAAAAATGTTAAAAAAATAACTTTCTAAAGTTATGAAAAAGAATTATATCATTTATGAGAAGTATTATGAAAGTTATAAGACATTTTATAAAACCATTTTTATAAAGGTTATATATTATAAATTTTATATTGTTTTTAACCTAATTTTCATATTATAAAAAAGGTTATAATCTAGCATAAGTTCTTGTCCAAATTAATTTTATATAAGTTTTTATGATCAAAGCTACAGATTGTTTGCATCATGAACTTAAATATTATATGGTAGATGTTAGTTATTCAAATACAAAAGATTTTCTTGCATCATATCGTAGGATACAATACCATTTGAGAAAATGGAGCCAGACACAAGAACTAGAGACGAGTCGTGAACTCTTTAATTTGAGACATTCAAAGTTTTAAAATGTGATTCAAAGGATATTTGTTGTTTCAAAAAATGAATTCTTATATTAACATCACCTTATTATATATAAAAAAAATTGTTGAATAGTACTAGCATGTTGCATGCTTCTTAACTTCATTAATAGGTGGAATTGAGATAATCCATACTTTAAAAAGTATATGAAAAAAAGAAGATTTTGATAATCTTAATGATACAAATTCAAATTCAGATGATAAAGAACTCGATCAGAGACTAACAAATGATGATAAGAAGTATATGTTAAATGTTAAAGAAGGAGTATCCCAACAAATATGGAATGCTAGAGCAATTAGATAAAATTGCATACGATGTTCATTTTTCTTATTATACTTATTAGTAATCGTACTATCGACTACTTTCTTGGACTAATATATTACATATGATTATTTTATTTTAATTTTTTCTACTCATTTAAAATTTTTTTATCGTACTGGTTTTTTTTATAATAATTAATATTATTTTAAAAATATAAATTATGTAACTTTATAATTACAATTTGTATTTGTCTGTAATACCAAACATGACATAAGAAATTATGATGCAATTACACTCAGTCAGCCAAACACGTTTAGGGAATTATAATTCTTTATAATTACTAATGACCAAATATATTAATTATAATGTATAATGATTTTCAACCAAAAGATTCGAGGATTAAATTGAATAGAAAAGTTGAGCCCACTCAATATCAAGGAGTTCCTAAACAAGCAAACTTGTAGCTGTGTCTTTTTCCCACATAAAGCCATAACCGGTGAAGGGAATTTGGAAGAGGTTACAATCCAAAATACGTTCTTAGATCCTCTCAAACTAAGTGGAAGGGTATTTGACACCATCACATTTGTTGTTGAAGTCCCTTATAGACTTCCTGACAACAATCTTAGTAGATCTCAAGTAGCTATTTTCCTACTAAAATTTGGGAATTCTATAATAAAATCAATGTGGTTGTAACCAAAACTCTAGTATAAGAATTTCAGAGGAACGCGAACCCTCCACTTCTACCAATCCAATCAACACAAAAACAAGCTTCGAACTGAAGAGCCACCCGTATCGGCAAGTACTAAAATTGTCCACAGGTTATCCAAGCCGTGATAGTTTCATGCTAAACAATCATTGTCCCCGACGGGTCTCTATTGGGAGACCAACTGATAAAAAAGAAGCAGACTTATCATCCATATAAGAACCTGGTTCTACACCCTCATGACTAGAAACATGAGTAGTAGTAGCAACTTCATTCTCATCCCTCGACCTCTTCTTAATCTCATCTACATCCATGACTGTATTTTCTTAGAACAAATTGTATTTTTTGAGCCTAGCCCAATACATTAATTCATATGATGCATCTTATTATCAATTTGGCCTAGAATCATACAGATTGTCAACTACTTATCCATACAAGCTGAGATTTAAATTTCAACTTCTTAAGATAACTAATGTCGAAACTATTTTTTTGTTTGAAAACGGGCCGACTTTAAAATATGAAAACGGAGTCGCCACCAATCCTTTTTTTTGAAGTGTGATTGGGCCACTTTTGAAAACGTTTTGGTCTACGAATTTTAAAAAAAGGGGTTCGGGAGTCGGTTACGCACGAGGAAGGATTAGCACCCTCGTAACGCCCAAAATTGGTACCTTATTGATCAACCAATGTCCTAATATCGAAAATTTGGAAGATTTTAAAGTATGATTTATTTTAAAAGGAAAAGGCTTGAATAAAATGAGAGCAATCGGACCCTCTTATCTCGAGGAGGTAGTATGTCACGCCCAGTGAGTTAAGGTACGACGTTTCAAATTCCCCCAAAATTGAGCTTGTCCTTTGACTTTCAAAATTGATGAGTTCAAATTTAAGAAGGATACTCAGCTATTTGGAGTCTAATGAAAAATCGGAACCCAGTAAGTTAGGGCTCGATTTCCCAAGATACCAAACACGGAATATTGCCTTTGTTTTTTGAAATCCTTATCTCGAGATAACAAAACGTTCCATCCAGTAAGTTAGGACACAACGATTTTGAATTCTCAAGAATAAATTTTTATTCAACCGTTAAAAAAAAGGTAATGGGCTCTTTAGATTCGAAAAGGGAAATCGAAACCCAGTAAGTTAGGGTACGACTTCTTTCGAACCTTAGAACACGGAGAGTTTGCTTATTTTGAAACAAAAATGATAATGCATCGAATTAAATATGATATAATTTAAAATAAAATGTAAAGCGAGCTGCTATGCTAATTTATATAACAACATTACGGGGATCAAATATGAATGACAATAATAAAGTAGATAGAATAATAATAAATAATAAAACAACAACATATAATGATGGTGAATGCAAAAAAAAAAACTATAATATATATATATATATAAATGGTAATAAAAAACAATTATAGTAATAATCATAAATATATCAAATATAATAATAATAAGAAAATAAGAAAATAATAGTATTAATAAAATAATAGTAATAAAGAAAATAAAAATATTTGAAAATAATAAAATAGAACCATAGATATAATTATAATAGATATATATAAAAAAAGTAAACAAGGATATATATATATATATATATATATATATATATATATACAATAGTAAATATAATAGGAATATAATAGCAATATCTATATAAAAACAGCAGTAATAAAAAAATAAAAAAAATATTTTAATAGCAAAAGAATCTAAAAAAGACTAAATTGAATCAAAATCGAAAACTCTGGGCCAAATTTAAAAGGGAAAAAAATGGAATAGGGCGAAATTGCAATGCGCGCACAACCTAGAGGGTCCAAAACAGAAATTAACCCCTCCCTTGAAACGGTGCGTCTGACAGTGGGCTAAATTGGAAAATAAGAAAAATTATTGGGGTAAATTTAAAAAGATACAAAAAAAATGAAAGGGATGCGATTAAAACAACATCACCAAAAGGAGGACTAACCGCGCAATTTACCCATTAAGGGTAAAATTGCGCAAATCTAGAAGCATCCCCCCATGTGCAACGCCATCTCTTTATTACTTTAAAACAAAAGCAAAAAACAAAATTTCTTAATTTCCTTTGTCAGATTCATTTTAACCAAACAAGAAGCTCTTTCATTTCTTTCTTTCATCACAAAACAGGAGACCAAAAAACCCCCACCCCTTCATGCGTCGCCGTGATGCTACTAATCAGGCATCCAGTCGTCCGCAAGAACGAAAACCTGGTAAGTTTCCTCTTTCTATTCTGTAGATCTATTATATTAAATGATTTTTTTGAAAAAAAAAAGAAATGGGGAAGAAACTATACATGAGTAACAGATTTAAATAAAAGAACAAAGAGAAAAAACCTTCTTGATTCTGTTGTACCGATCTTTCCTAAAAAAAAAATTTATTGCTCGTGTGTTTGTATATATCGTGTGTAAAAAAAAGATCCCATTTACATTCGTTTATTCCCCTTTTATAGCCCACAAAACAAAGAATCCCACCCCAACTACAACTACTACTTCCTATTTTGAAGGTTCCAACATTGGAAGCGTAGAGGCGCATGATGCGGAGCTACTGGAGACGTGCAATTTGGGGAGATTGTCGTGGGTATTGGCAGCACGAAGATGCATCTGCTACCCTAGGGTTTACTGACTTTGCAAAGTTTTTTTTGGCTGTTTGGGCTGTTAGCTTAATTGGGCCCCGATATTACCTTGATGGACTGTTGGATTTTGTTTTATTGGGTCTGGGCAAGAAATTGGGCCTTACAGCTGCCCCGCTTTGCTCATTGTCGTGTAATGAGAATAGAGCAAAGACTTGAATAGGACCAATTGTGCCCAGTCTTGCCCAGTCTTGGTGCTTCTTGATGCCTCCTTTCTTTGGGTAGCCTCGCTTTAACCCCTACATCTTTAGGGGTATAGGAGTTTTGTTTCGATCTGCTCCACTCCTGTTCAGTGGAGATAAGATCTGCTATCTTTAACCTACTCCACTCCTGCTCAGTAGAGATAAGGCTAGTGGCTTAAATCTGCTCCATTGCCGATACATGGAGATAAGATTCACCATTTTTGATCTGCCCCACTCCTGCTCAGTGGGGATAAGATTTGTAATTTTCGATCCGCTCCACTCCTGCTCAATGGAGATAGGATATGCCATTTTTAGCCTGTTCCACTCTTGTTCAGTGGAGATAAGGCTTCAGTCTTCTGATCTACTCTACTCCTGCTCAGTAGAGATAAGATCTGTTGCCTTTGATCTGCTCCACTCCTGCTCAGTGGAGATAAGATCTGCTATATTTAACCTGCTCCACTCTTGCTCAGTAGAGATAAGGCCAGTGGCTTAAATCTGCTCCATTACCGAGACATGGAGATAAGATTCACCATTTTTAATCTGCCCCACTCCTACTCAGTGGGGATAAGATTTGTAATTTTCGATCCGCTCCACTCCTGCTCAGTGGAGATAGGATCTGCCATCTTTAGCCTGCTCCACTCCTGCTCAGTAGAGATAAGACTTCAGTCTTCCGATCTGCTCTACTCCTGCTCAGTAGAGATAAGATCTGTTGTCTTTGATCTGCTCCACTCCTGCTCAGTGGAGATAAGATCTGCTATCTTTAGCCTGTTCCACTCCTACTCAGTGGAGATAAGGCTATGAACTTCCGATTTGCCCTACTCCTGCTCAAGAGAGATAAGATCTATTGTCTTCGATCCGCCCCACTCTTGCTTAGTAGAGATAGGATCTGCTATACTCGATCCGCTCCACTCCTGTTCAGTGGAAATAGGATCCGCTATCTTTCGCCTGCTCCACTCCTACTCAGTGGAGATAAGGCTTCAGTCTTTCGATTTGCTCTACTCCTGCTCAGTAGAGATAAGATCTGTAATCTTCTGTAACCCCCATCAATTTTGCTACATTGTCCTCTGGGGAACCTACTTGTAGAATTGATTTCATGGGGTCTATGCTCATGTCAAATGATTAGGATGTCATGAAAATGCTCCTAACTATATGTATTATGAATGTTATGAATAGATGCAAAATGTCATGAGAATGATCCATTTTTAACACTTGGGCAGTCATTGCTTGCTGTTTATTAAGGCAATATTCCCGTTGTATGCCTTCTTGTTCTGCTGATACTTCTAACATAGAATCTGAAGATGTCATCACTGCCTAGACCCTTATCTCAAGTCTCCGAGCCCTTTAAGCCTGGTTAGCTCTAAATAATTATCCTGTTTTGGATTCTCATATTATTTAGAGACTTTTAGAGTAGTACACAAAACTTCTTTTGTGAAATTATTATTAGTTCAGTAATCATTACTTCAATGTGAAATGCTTGGAAAAAGACTATGGAAATGAATAAAACTAAAATTTATTCGGGATAAAACCCGTGAAGAATGGGTTGAACAAGGAAAACAAATTCCACTAAGGTGCAAAATGAGTAAGAATGGCATTGATGCCCCAGATATCACAGCCTGAGCTTCTCTGTACGTACTTCTTGAAGACCACTCTGAGTTCAACATGTGTCTAGGAGATCCGTGGTACTTTGTCGATGCCCCAAGATGTAACATACCTCATCATTGTTAATTCAAGCGTAGCGGAACTACTGTATGCCCCTATCACGAGTTAATCATAAATTGAGCCGCCTTTTTTGGGTTTTCAACTCAAAGCCCCTTTGGTCTCAAAGTGGCCTTTGCGGGTTTTCACCTTGGCCTCTTCGTTTTTTTTAACTCAAGACGCCTTTTGCGAGTTTTCATCTTGGCCCACTTTTAAGCGAAGTACTTCTTGATTGAGTCTGCATTAATTGGATTTGGCAGACTTTTACCGTCCATCTCGGCTAGTATCAAAGCTTCCCCAGAAAAAGCCTTCTTTACAACATAAGGTCCTTCCCAATTAGGCATCCACTTTCCCCTGAAGTCCTTTTGCATAGGGAGGATCTGTTTTAACACCAAGTCTCCCTCATGGAACACTCTGGGGCGAACCTTCTTGTTGTAAACCCGCATCATTCGCCTCTGGTACATTTGCCCATGATGGATGGCTCTCAACCTTTTCTCCTCAATTAAATTCAGCTGATCATATCGAGACTGAACTCATTCCACTTCATCTAACTTAAGTTCTGACAAAACACGGAGAGAAGGAATTTCAACTTCGATGGGCAGGACTGCTTCCATCCCATAAACTAATGAGAAAGGTGTTGCCCCGGTGGAAGTTCTGACTGATGTTCGATAGGCGTAGAGGGCAAGTGGTAACTTTTCATGCCAATCCTTGTAAGTCTCAGTCATTTTCCCCACAATTTTCTTGATATTTTTATTAGATGCCTCAACTGCGCCATTCATTTTTGGATGATAAGGCGACGAGTTATGGTGCTTAATGTTGAACTGGCTGCAGACTTCCGCTATCGTGCTGTTGTTTAAGTTCAAAGCATTATCAGATACAATCCTTTCTGGCATACCGTAGCGACATATGATCTCTTTCTTCAAGAACCTGCTAACTGCCATCTTCGTAACATTGGCATATGAAGCTGCCTCCACCCATTTGGTGAAGTAATCGATGACCACGAAGATGAACCGATGTCCATTAGAAGCCTTCGGTGAGATCGACCCAATGACATCCATGCCCCACATTGAGAAAGGCCACGGAGAAGTCATAACATGAAGAGGTGAAGGAGGCACATGGATCTTGTCTCCATAAATTTGACACTTATGGCACTTATTGGCATAACGGATGCAGTCTCCTTCCATTGTGGACCAGCAATACTCGAATCTCATTATCTGTCTAGCCATTGTAAATCCATTGGCATGCGTTTCGCAAACCCCTTCATGGACTTCTTCAAGGATTTTCTTAGCCTCCACATCATCGACACATCTTAGCAACACTTGATCCATTCTCTTTTTATACAGGATCTCTCAATCTAAGACGTAGTCACTGGTAAGTCTTCTCAATGTTCTCTTATCATTTTCAGTTACTTGATCGGGATATTCACGGCTCTTCACATATCGCAGAATATCATTATACCAAGGGTGATCATCTCTCTCCTTCTCTTCGTCAATATTGTAGCAGTGTGCCGGAGTCTCGCAGATGCTCATTTGAATGGGTTTCATACCTTCTTGATCATTTACTCTGATCATAGAAGCTAGTGTAGCCAAGGCGTTAGCCATCTGATTTTCATCCCGCGGGAGGTAAAAGAATGTGATATCATCAAACTCCTCGATTAGTTCCAGAATTAACTTTCGGTAACTGATCAACTTGGGATCTCTTGTCTCCCATTCCTCTTTAAGCTGATATATTACCAACGCGGAGTCTACATATACCTCTAGCAACTTAACTTTGCGGTCTATGGCAGCTCGGATTCCCATGATACATGCTTCGTATTCTGCCATATTGTTTGTGCAATCAAAGTCCAACTTGCAAGTGAATGGATAATGTTCTCCCCTTGGGGATACCAAGACTGCCCCAACTCCATTACCAACAGCGTTTGACGCTCCGTCAAAGCTCAACTTCCAAGGATGATTTTCTAAGGTATTTTATTCAATTGTTGCTACAAACATCAAATCTTCGTTAGGAAAATCGAAGTTCAAGGGCTCGTAATCGTCTAGCGCTCTGCTGGCTAAAAAATCTGCTATCGCACTCCCTTTCACAGCCTTCTGATTCACATAAACTATGTCGAATTCAGAGAGCAGAATTTGCCATCGGGCCATTCTTCCATTCAAGGCGGTTGACTCCATCATGTACTTAAGAGGGTCTAGTTTCAAGATTAACCAAGTCGTATGGTATAACATGTACTGCCTTAACCTCTGAGTTGTCTAGACCAAAGCACAACATAATTTCTCAATTGGCGAGTATCTCATTTCACACTCAGTAAATTTCTTACTGAGGTAATATATCGCCTTTTCCTTTCTCCCTATCTCATCGTGTTGGTCGAGTACACATCCCATTGAATTATCAAACACCGTCAAATACAAAATCAATGGTCTATCTGGACTGGGAGGCATTAACACTGGGTATTGGACAAATATTGTTTAATCCTGTCAAATGCCTTCTGGTATTCATCGTCCCAAATGCCTAGATTATGCTTCTTAAGAAGCCGGAATATTGGATCACATTTCTCAGTCAATTGCAAAATAAACCGAGCGATGTAATTCAATCTTCCTAGAAAACCTCGGACTTCCTTCTGAGTGCGCGGCAAAGGCAATTTTTGTACGGCCTTGACTTTATCTGGATCTACTTCGATTCCTTTTCCACTGACCATGAAACCAAGTAGCTTTCCTGATTGAGCTCCGAAAGTACACTTGGCTGGATTGAGCTTCAGCTGAAATTTTCTCAGTCTCAAGAACAATTTCCTCAAAACTTACACATGCTCCCTCTCCGTTCGAGACTTTGCGATCATGTCGTCGACGTAAACCTCAATCTCCTTGTGCATCATGTCGTGAAACAAGGTTACCATAGCCCTTTGGTATGTTGCCCCCGCATTCTTTAACCCAAACGGCATCACTTGGTAACAAAAAGTTCCCCATAAGGTTATAAAGGTAGTCTTTACCATGTCTTCAGAATGCATCTGTATTTGATTGTATCCCGAGAAACCATCCATGAAGGAGAAAAATGAAAAACCTGCCGTGTTATCCACCAAAGTGTCAATGTGAGGCAATGAGAATTTGTCTTTTGGGCTGGCCTTGTTTAAGTCTCTGTAGTCGACGCACATTCGTACTTTCCCATCTTTCTTAGGAACAGGGACAATATTGGTTACCCATTCTGAATAACTCACCACTCGTAAAAACCCAGCATCAAATTGCTTCTTGACCTCTTCCCTTATCTTTACCGCGACATCGGGTCTCATCCTTCGGAGCTTCTGTTGGACCGGCTTACAATATTCCTTTATGGGGATACAGTGTACCCAATATCAGTGCTCAACCCAGGCATGTCCTGATATGACCACGCGAAGACATCTTTGAACTCTAACAGAAGTCTAATGAGGTCCTGCCTTGTTTCCTTGGTGATGAGGGTTCCAATTTTCACCTCTTTCCCTTCCTCCAGAGTCATATTCTCAATTGTCTCTTTGTGAGGCAGAATCAGTTTTTCTTCCTGCTCTACCATCCTTAACAAATCTGGGGATACACTACAATCTCCGTCATCTGTAAAGTCCTGAGGTTTTTCTGGGCACATGTCTTGCTTATCAGGAAATTCTAGGTCCGTAACGGCGTTGTTCATGACATCGATATCTGGAGACCTATGGTAGGTATGAAAGAATATTCAATGAAAATGAATTTAAGAATGACTTATTTATGCGTTATGATTATGAATGTAATGGAGCAAAAGTAGAAGAATAATTGCACGGTATGGAAGAAAAATGCACTTTTTATTGAAAATAACGATGCGTGAACATGAGCCTATTTCACAAAAGATTCTTATTGTTTCTAGGCTTAAAACAATAAATGTGTTTTGAACATTACTCTGTTTTAGTCCTAAAAACTACAGGAATTTCTTTCGCAATCCAGTTGTCCAGAACACTTCCAGGCTCGTAAGGGCGAATACCTGCCAAGTTTCCTCTCCTCGCACTTCCTTCAGACACAGTATTGATGTTCAAAGTTCTCATCATGTCCTCAGCTGTTTCTCTATTCCCAATTTCTAACCCTAAATGAATAATTCCTCCAGACATGAATGTATTAGATATATGGGGAAAAGTCATCGATCCCTATTTAACCTCAACATCATTCAATCGTGCCCTTCGTTTTTCACGTTTCCTTTCCAGCTCCTCCTTTCTCTGTCTGGCATCTGGCCTATACCCTAGACCAAAGTGATCATGTTTGTCAACCAATACTGGCATTCTAACCGGGCCCTGAAGGTATTTTCCGAGTCCTATCCCAGGCAATGCTCCTTTTCCAATTGTCAGCTGTAGTCCCATCCTTGTGGCTTTAGAGATTTTTGGCACTGGGACCTTGCCCCCTTCACTGATGAAAGTCGCATTTACGAACTCTAATGATCGGAAGGCATACTCTATCGCCTCAGTATCATTCTCTATATACGGTGCGTTGCTAGTAATGGATGCGATGATATCTTCCTTCACATTTATGGTTATCAACCGGCCCTCTGTCACCAACTTCAACTTTTGGTGCAACGACGATGGTACGGCTCCCATTACGATTAGGAGGGGTACCTCAATTCTTCCCATTACTTTCCTTTTAGTGCCATCAAATGCTCTTACTATATTTTGGCATGTTTTCATGTGGGAGATGTCTACAGGTAACCTATTCAGTGTTGGCAGGGGCAAGACATTCAGTTCCGACCCGTTGTCGATCAATACCCCCGGTAATGTATACCCTTTGCATCGGGTAGTGATGTGTAAAGCTTTGGTAGATCCCATGCCCCCTGTGGAATTTCATCGTTATTAAAAGAGATGAAGTTATCTGCGCTTATGTTATTAACAAGGCAGTCCAGCTTATTTACTGAAATGTCCTCAGCGACATATGTCTCGTTCAACACCTTCATTAGCGCGCTACGATGTACATCTGAGTTTAGGAGCAAGGCCATCACTGATATGCGTGCTGGCTGCTTGTGTAACTGTTCTACAACACTGTACTGACTGTGCTTCAGGAACTTCAAAAACTCCCCGGCCTCATCCTCTGTTACTGGTTCATTAACCAGTGGTCCTGTCTTCTCGTCTCCCCTTCTCATCAGAGAGGACTCAGCTTCTGGGTTGGGTGTGCTGGTCGAACTCTCTTTCCTGGAAACTGTCACAGTGCAATTGTAATTCCAAGGTACCCTCTTGTCATCTTTATAAGGAAAAGTCACGGGTTTTTGAATTACAATCCTCGGTGTATCCCTATAAGGAGAAGTTACGGGTTTTCTGATTACAATCCTCGGTGTATCCTTATAAGAAGAAGTCACGGGTTTTTTAATTTCGACCCACGGTGCTATTTTCACTCCGGCCTCGTCGACCCTTGGCCGTGTGATGATCACTATTGGGTGATTGACTTTAGGGATCCTTTCTGCAGACCCTCCTTCTGTGGAACATACGTCATTTCCTTCCACCAAGTCAAAGAACTCCAGCTCTTTATTATCCATTAGCCCTTGTACTAGGGCTCTGAATTTGTTACATTGCTGGATTTCATGGCCTTCCTTGTCATGGAACTCACAGTAGTTCCTTGAATCTTGAGATCTGTTCACATTCTCTTGTAGAACTAACCCCATTTTCTACATTACTTTCCAAACCTCCCTCAATGGGGTTCTGACTTCAGCAACTTCCTGTTTGGTTCTCCTCCCCCTGTTCTCAACTATCGCGTTTACCCTATTATCAGTATGACTGGGTAACGGATTTCCTCCACCAGGTGGGTCATTGAAGTCTACCACCCCCACCTTGATAAGTCTCTCGACTAGTCTTTTGAATGAAGTACAATTCTCTATCGAGTGACCTACTACATCTGCGTGGTACTCACACTGAGCGTTTCTGTCATACCACTTAGGATATGGAGGTTGCAGCGGCTTCAAATAAAACGGGGATACGACGTGCGCATCGAATAAAGTTTTATATAACTCTTTATACGTTACAGGTATAAGAGTAAACTAAAACTTCTCGGTCTTCTGCCTCGTGTTGGGCTCTTGTCTTGATGGGGCCTGCTGGCCCACGGTTACTGCTCTCGGTTGATTAACGGTAATGGGTCTAGGATAACCCGAGCTTACATTACTCACTTCGTTCTCTCTTTTCCTGGGAGCTGATCTTTTCATACTCTCCTCAGCTTCTATTTTCCCACACCTTATTGCGTTCTCTATCATTTCGCCAGACATCACTATGTCCGTGAAACTCTTGGACGCGCTCCCCAACATATGATTGATGAAAGGTGCTTTCAGGGTATGAATGAAGAGCATGGTCATTTCCTTTTCTAGTAGCGATGGCTGGACTTACGTAGCGACCTCCCTCCACCTTTGGGCGTATTTCCTAAAACTCTCACCTGACTTCTTCTCCATATTTTGCAACGTGATCCTGTCAGGTGCTATATCAGTCACATGGCCGTAATGTTTCATGAAGGCCTGTGCCAAATCCTTCCACGATTTGATTTGAGTACAACTGAGCTGATTGTACCACTTTGCTGCAGCTCCAGTCAGACTATCCTGGAAACAGTGGATCAACAACTGGTCGTTGTTGACATATCCTGTCATTCTCCGACAGAACATGGTAATATGGGCCTCAGGACAGCTTGTTCCACTATATTTTTCAAACTCTGGCATCTTAAACTTTGGTGGGGGTACCAAATTTGGGACTAGACTCAACTTCCTAGCATCCACTTCACATTGGTAATCAACACTTTCCAATGCCTTAAACTTCTCCTCCAGCCATTTACATCGATCCTCGAACTCCTTTGGGAGCTCCGCTTTTAGTTTTTCCTCCTCTGCTGAGTCATCGAAATCAGGGACCATCGGTTTTGTCAGGTTGCCTCCAGGGATGGAGCTCGAGCCTACAGGGAAATTTACCAGCGTTGGGATATCAGATTGATACTGAGGTCTGATATTGACAGACACTCTCGGTGGTTGTGCTTGAGAATTTTCCAGGGCTAAGCTTAGAGGATAAGCAGAATTTTCATTTTCAGCTCCGGCATCGCCCATAGGGCCCTTTCTTTTATCTTGCCCTCCAGACAACAAATGCGTTATCTGACTCATCATGCTCCTCTGGGACTCTAGCATTTGATCCCTCATGTCCTGCTAGATCTTAGCCAACTGTTCCTGCAGTTGGTCTTGCATTTCCTTCTGCATCTGTTCTAACTTTTCCATCCTTTGATCCATTGCTTTCGTTTTTTGCCGAGTGTAATAGCGGTGTTCCAGGATAACTATAATATAACCTCTAGTTAATAGGGTTGTCTTATGATATTTAATGCAAATGATGTGATGCAATGCAAATGTATGAAATGCAATGCAAATGAATGAATGCAAAAAATAAGAAGAGTCGATTCTGATTCAATTTCTTTTAGAATACTTATTGAAAAAAACAAAATCCTTTACATAAAACAGAGTTACATATACGACCTAGCCCTTATGCCCAAAGTTTTAACTTTCTCAAGAAGCGAGGCTAACTCTCGACCCCGGTCCGACTTTGACTCATATACTATACTTAACACATCAGCCTGAACCATTAAGGTTTGTAAATGATCAGCCACTTCCCGTATCTGAGCAACAGCTTCGCCCATAAGGTAGTCCCTTTCTCTGACCTGGTTCTGAGATCTTTGAAGATGTTCCTTCCATCGCTGGTTATCTGCCTCCAATAGTTGGATCCAGAGCTCACTGTTTTGTAGCACCACTTCGAGCTCTACTACCTTTCCTTTCAACTCTTCAATCTGGCTTAGGCTTGATTCCAACTTCACCGTAGAGTTGTGGCTTCGACATAATGCCCTCTCTAGTTCTGCTACTCAAGATCTTAACATCTTATTTTCGTTTTAACTCTCACTCATAGTCTTTTTCAGAGTATCCTTTTGTGCTTGAGCCTCATGAAACCTCCTCTTCCACTGATCGACCTTGGTCCTCTCCTCTTGAATTTCTTGACGCCATTGTTCTGAGGTTTTACCCAACCCAGCAGTCCTTATTGACGAATGCAATTTTTTATAGTCAGTCTTCAAACTGTCTAAATCTTCTTCGGCTTTCCTTTTCCCTTTCCTCAGTTTCTCTGCCTCTGATTTCTAGATGTCGATATCGAACCTCAAGTGCACCTTTTCTTCTTCTAATTGTTCTATCATTTTCCCTAACTCCGAATTTTTACTTTCGAAGTCTTGTTTCACGATTTCCAACTCAGAATGGATTACTTGCAGGTATTCCTCTATCGGTCGAGCACCATCTTGTGTCGGTCTGGGGACATTATCATTGATTCTCCTATTCCGCCAAGCATTATATTCGAGGGTCATCATGGGACATACAGTAACTTTTTTCATCCGGCGAGTCTGATTCCAAGCATTGGAAATCTCCTTAACCCTTTTCTTGTACTTATCTCCTCCATACGTAAATTCACACTGAGCTAGCCCATGCGTCGCCGGTATAAATTGCCTTGATCTGTATTGCCTTAGCACAAGCAAAGGAGCATACCCAACAGCTTCCCAGATTCCTAACAGAGGGACCCAATCGAAACTCCCACATCGGTAAAGAATTTCGTCAGGAATCAACCAAGGAGCTCTTCATTCGACGCCCTCCTCTCGTAAATTCTGAAGGAGCGCAATCCAGTTTTCTTCTGATATGTCATCTCTTCTGGATGTGACCGCTAACTCCTTTAACGGAGAGCAATTCTTGGAAAAAACCTGACAGGAAACCTTATCCACCTTCCAGAAATGGCTATGGAACCAAACCAATAATAACTGTGCACATCCTATAAATCTGCCTTCACCTGCCCTCCGACAAGCGCTCAAAGATCTGAATTTTTCAGCAAGGATTGCAGGAACAGGTGTGACCCCTTTGTCAAGTCGGTCGAAGAGATCCGAGACCGCCCTATCTACATACCCTAATGCCCTGGGGAAAACCATCAAACCGTAGATGCTAAAAGCAAAAACATCAACTCTCTTCTTCCTATCAGGATGCACTAGAATCAAATCTTTTAAAATCCTCCATGAGATGCATTTATACTCACCCTTTTGCTTGACCCTCGCTGTAATCCACTGTTCACTCATCCCTGTAATATTCATTAACCTTTTCAAACAGGCTGGGACACAAGCGGCTCTAGAATAGGCCTTGTCAACCTGGATCCTCGGGAAATGAAGTAAAGCGATATATTCTTCGACGGTGGGTACCAAATCTACCCCCCAAAGGTAAAACAACTATAGGCAGGATTCCAATACTGAGTGAGGGCCCGAAATAGATGCACGTCCACCTTGATATCAAGTAAGTAAGGCAAATCCCCATAATTACTATAGAACAACTGCCTAGCCTCTTCATCCCACTGGTCCCATATCTCTTTCAATTCCTGAAGGTTATTTTGTGTCACACTAATGCGGGTGTAATCATATAACTCTGATGTATATCCCTCGGCTAAACTATCCCCTTTCTTAAGTTGTGTTTGCTCCGACCATATTCGTACGGTCGCATTATCCTCTACTTTATTAAGGAACCCGTTTTCCATAATAAGCCTTCTAATATAGTAACCAAACGTGAACCGAAACCTCTTTAATATGGAATGACATGCAATAAAAAAATGCAATAAGTCAGTATCACGTAGCAAAAAATGAGGCATGTGATGAAAAATAATACAATACCTATTTGGGTGATTGCTAGGGTTTGGCATAGCTCTACCTAGGGTAAGTTCCTAAGGCTCTCTACATGTGGTTTGGCTCTAAAGCAAGGGTACTTGAACTAGCAGATTCCTCGATCCTCACCCATTATAGGCTCATATGGATCAAGTTCAGTCCAGGGGAATACATTTCCCTATGGCTGCACGGAGGTGAAAACCTCACGAAGACATAGGTACGGATGTATTCCGAAAGCGATTCACTATCTTGCACGGAGGTGAAGACCTCACGAAGGAGTAGCTTCTCATTCTCACTTAAAGGTGTGACCACTACGGTCATGCAATATGATGCAAATAGTACTCTAGACACTAGACTCGTAACAACATATGCAATGGGGGGAAAAAGTCAAAATCAGATTTTAATTTTCAATAAAAGGACATTAATCAATTAATTCCACGGCTTAACTCTCTTATTGGAGTCCCCAGTGGAGTCGCCAAGCTGTCGAAACCATTTTTTTGTTTGAAAACGGGTCGACTTTAAAATATGAAAACGGAGTCGCCACCAATCCTTTTTTTGAAGTGTGATTGGGCCACTTTTGAAAATGTTTTGGTCTACGAATTTTAAAAAAAGGTTCGGGAGTCGGTTACGCACGAGGAATGATTAGCACCCTCGTAACACCCAAAATTGGTACCTAATTGATCAACCAATGTCTTAATATCGAAAATTTGGAAGATTTTAAAGTATGATTTATTTTAAAAGGAAAAGGCTTGAATAAAATGAGAGTAATCAGACCCTCTTATCTCGAGGAGGTAAAATGTCACGCCCAGTGAGTTAGGATACGACGTTTCAAATTCCCCCAAAATTGAGCTTGTCCTTTGACTTTCAAAATTGATGAGTTCAAATTTAAGAAGGATACTCAACTATTTGGAGTCTAATGAAAAATCGAAACCCAGTAAGTTAGGGCTCGATTTCCCAAGATACCAAATACGGAATATTGCCTTTATTTTTTGAAATCCTTATCTCGAGATAACAAAACGTCCCAGCCAGTAAGTTAGGACACAACGATTTTGAATTCTCAAGAATAAATTTTTATTCAACCGTTAAAAAAAAGGTAATGGGCTCTTTAGATTCGAAAAGGGAAATCGAAACCCAGTAAGTTAGGGTACGACTTCTTTCGAACCTTAGAACACGGAGAGTTTGCTTATTTTGAAACGAAAATGGCAATGCATCGAATAAAATATGATATAATTTAAAATAAAATGTAAAGCAAGCTGCTATGCTAATTTATATAACAACATTACGGGGATCAAATATGAATGACAATAATAAAACAGATATAATAATAATAAATAATAAAACAACAACATATAATGATGGTGAATGCAAAAAAAAAACTATAATATATATATATATATATATATATATATATATATAAATGGTAATAAAAAAACAATTATAGTAATAATCGTAAATATATCAAATATAATAATAATAAGAAAATAATAAAATAATAGTATTAATAAAATAATAGTAGTAAAAGAAAATAAAAATATTTGAAAAATAATAAAATAGAACCATAGATATAATTATAATAGATATATATATAAAAAAGTAAACAAGGATGTATATATATATATATATATATATACAATAGTAAATATAATAGGAATATAATAGCAATATCTATATAAAAACAGCAGTAATAAAAAAATAAAAAAAATTATTTTAATAGCAAAAGAATCTAAAAAAGACTAAATTGAATCAAAATCGAAAACTCTGGGCCAAATTTAAAAGGGAAAAAAATGGAATAGGGCGAAATTGCAATGCGCGCACAACCTAGAGGGTCCAAAACAGAAATTAACCCCTCCCTTGAAACGGTGCATCTGACAGTGGGCTAAATTGGAAAATAAGTAAAATTACTGGGGTAAATTTAAAAAGATACAAAAAAAAATGAAAGGGATGCGATTAAAACAACATCACCAAAAGGAGGACTAACCGCGCAATTTACCCATTAAGGGTAAAATTGCGCAGATCTAGAGGCATCCCCCATGTGCAACGTCATCTCTTTATTACTTTAAAACAAAAGCAAAAAACAAAATTTCTTAATTTCCTTTGTCGGATTCATTTTAACCAAACAAGAAGCCCTTTCATTTCTTTCTTTCATCACAAAACAGGAGGCCAAAAAACCCCCACCCTCCATGCGCCGTGGTGCTACTAATCAGGCATCCAGTCGTCCGCAAGAACGAAAACCCGGTAAGTTTCCTCTTTCTATTCTGTAGATCTATTATATTAAACGGTTTTTTTGAAAAAAAGGAAATGGGGAAGAAACTATACATGAGCAACAGATTTAAATAAAAGAACGAAGAGAAAAAACCTTCTTGATTCTGTTGTACCGATCTCTCCTAAAAAAGAATTTATTGCTCGTGTGTTTTATATATCGTGTGTAAAAAAAAAGATCCCCTTTACATTCGTTTATTCCCCTTTTATAGCCCACAAAACAAAGAATCCCACCCCAACTACAACTGCTGCTTCCTGTTTTGAAGGTTCCAACATTAGAGGCGTACAAGCGCACGATGCGAAGCTACTGGAGATGTGCGATTTGGGGAGATTGTCGTGGGTATTGGCGGTGCGAAGATGCATCTGCTACCCTAGGGTTTACTGACTTCTGTTTGGGCTGTTAGCTTAATTGGGCCCCGATATTACCTTAATGGACTGTTGGATTTTGTTTTATTGGGTCTGGGCAAGAAATTGGGCCTTACAACTAACATATATTTTCTCCATCTTATTACTTCAACTGATAGAATTTTCAACTCCTTAAGATTTCAAAATAGAGTAAATTTCCCACTAGAATCCAATCTCTTACCGCCGTTGAACAAGATGAGAACGTGATTGTTTTCTAGCTTTCACTGAATTTCTTCAAGCCACTCTTTTACAGAAAAAGTGATCAATAATACCACAAAGGTAACACACCAAAGAGACCCGCTCGTAATTGAAGGACACTTCGAAGAAATTATCTCATTGTCTTCTAATTTTCTTCTTCCTCATTAAAAGAGGGTAATTTAGAAAGACAAATAATTCTAATAATTCTAATTAGAGAGGAATTTCGACTACATCTATTTGACTTTATTCTAATAAATGTCAAAGAAAAAGAGAGTAATTCTATACGGATTCTATTTATGCATTAAATGTCAAATAAAAACACAAATAATTCTATATAACTCCCCTATTTTGTCACTTAATAGGTTTTTGTTGCTAATATCATAATTTAGTAATGTACCCATGACATCACACAAACTTTTGATCAAGAATTTAGAAGCGAACCCTGAAAAATAGATCATATACCTGCGTTTCATATTCTCCCCTATGGATAATTGGTGAACAAGGAGGCAATTATGGACCCCTGTCATCATCTTCTTGAGATAAAATAAGTGGAAGAATTGGATTAGATAAAGGCCACCCTCAGCAATTGGCTTGATGGATGCTCCATAGCGATGATAAAGTTCACTCCATCGCAGGGAAATTAATCATCCTGGAACTTCCCTACCAAACAGATCATAAATGACGTTGTGTGTCTCTCCTAGCTCTTCTTCTTTGTCTTTAATTGACAGCTTTTGAGACATAATGCTTGGAAACAAAACAGCCAAAAACAAAGAAAGAGATGAGTAGCAATATCAATGATCCACTACGGCAGGACTAGAAACTTGGGGAAAATGAGGCAAGACATGAATTTTAGATTAGTTACTTTTAAATATATAAGTGGGCGGGCCCATCAATCCAAAATAATTTGAAAACCTAGAAGCGCTGTTTCTCGGGACGGTTAAATTTTCCTTATTCGCCAATTTTAAGGTCGTACTTATATTACCAGCCCACTCCATTCCTTAGAGCCTGCTTTGATTCCCAACTGCAATGTCCGCATCTACGCTCTCCATTAGCGCCAACCCCGCCGTGTCCGCTCGTCGCCGGCCTGTCCTCCTTGCCGAAAATAAATCGAACTTCGAATCATTGCCCGCCGAACCTAACCCTAATGGAGTTAATGTTGGCGAAAATAAAGCCACCGAAGCCGCTAACAGCAGAGATCTGAGCCACCATTCGGTCCGGGGCGAGGCGTTGAAGGACTCTGGGCAAGCCAGAAAAGTCACTGTGGCTCAAAACTCAAACGTTCCGCTGCGGCGGACACGGAAGGGAGTGGTCAACAAGACGGAGAAACCCCGGTGGCAGACTGTGGTTAGTATTTTTATTAAGAATTTAGTGCTTTTACTTGTTTTGGCTGGGTTAGTTCAGATGATTAGGAGATTGGCTTTGAAATCGGGGGAGGTTAGTAGGGCTGGGACAGAGATCAGCTTAACCGAATTTGAAGGTAGAGTTGCTGAGGTTGAGAACTTTTTGAAAACTACTGCTAAAATGATACAGGTTCAGGTAGAGGTTGTTGATCGGAAACTTGAAAATGAAATTGGTGGGTTAAGGAGGGAATTGAATGAGAGAATAGACGATCAAAGTGTGGCATTGGGGAATTCATTGAAAATATTGGAAGAAAAGAGCGAGGGATTGGATAAGTCCTTGCGTGAATTGAAGAGCGCGAATTTGTTGACCAAGGAAGAATTTGAGAATATGTATGAACAAATGTTAAAAGAGAAGGGTGGAAATGGTAAGACTGAAACGGCAGTGAGTTTGAGTGATATAGGAGCTTATGCAAGAGAGATTGTCAGGAATGAGATTGAGATGCATGCCTCAGATGGGCTTGCCAGGGCCGATTATGCACTGTTTTCGGGTGGAGGAAAGGTTGTCAGGCATTCTGAGCCCTTTCTTGCTGGAAAGGGAAGCAACTGGTTTTCGAAAGGTAGTCAAAATGTGGTTCATCCCGATGCAGACAAGATGTTGAAGCCTAGTTTTGGGGAACCAGGACAATGTTTTCCGTTAAAAGGAAGTAGAGGGTTTGTTCAGATCAAGCTGCGTACGGCTATTATCCCTGAGGCTATTACTTTGGAACATGTTGCCAAGGTAACCTTTTAGTTTCGCTTACATTGTTGTAAAGGTTTTTATTTGGTTAGTTCAACTTATGCATTTGTCTTGCTTTTAGGTTTTGGTTGGTAGGGTGGAAAAAAAAAATTAAAAGATAAAAAAATTGAAAGTGTAGAAAAATAAAAGGATAGAAAATATTTTTTTTTCATGGAAGTGCTGTGTATGTCAGATCCCTCATTTTCTCTCCTCTTATCTTTTCAACTTGAAAAGATTGGTTTTTATGCATTGGGATAGAAAATTGTCATCTTAACTTTCACTATTCTTTTCTATCAAGCACACTCAAAAATTATTTTCTTTCTGGTTAAATTATGCTATTAGTCCTTGTACTTTTGCGCAAATTGTGAATTTAGTCTCTATACTTTAATTTGATTGATTTTAGTTCTTGTACTTTTTGAATTTTGAAATTTTAGTCTTGACATAAATGACAGTCATTAATCTATTAATTGGAATTTTAGTGAGTAATATGTGGAAATAACAAGCTGACATGTCATTACATATATGATAATATGTTTGTTGCATCAGATTTTGAAAAATGGTAGAACTTAATTTAATAGTTATCATTTGGTGAGAATTGAAATTTTAGAATTTGTATAGGAAGTAAAAATGATGAATTTAAAGTACAATGACTAAATCACAACTTTCATAAGTAATGGGACTAATGGTAGAATTTAACATTTTCTTTCCACTTTTCTATTCAACTAAGCACACCCTGAAGACCATGTAGGTGCCACTTTTCATTTTGTTTGAAATACCTGTGTACAAGACATATTTAGACATAGGTGAGGGGATACAATACTCTAAGAACCCTCCAAATGCATGAAAAAAGTTGGAAAAAAATGAACATATCCATGTTGGACACATTTGTATCCAATACTTGCGCCTAAATCTGAGCAATATAGCTTAGAGGAATGAGTATATGAAATTCTTTTCTCATCTCATGCATGATCTAACTTGCCTCATTCTGGTGGAGCACCAGAGGAAACAACTATGCCATTTTTCTTTTCCTGTTTCCGAGTTCTACAAACGTCTACCATATACTTTTTGTGCAATAAAAACATGTATTTTTCTCTTGCTAAGCTGCGGCATTTTATGATTGAAATGAAAGGCAGTTCCTTTTTATCTTTATTCTGTTGGCTTCAGTTTTCATTTAAATTATGGCCAAAAAAGATAAACTATATTAACTTGGACATGGGTGTATGTGTCGGGTATGAGTATGTTTCCTACACAATTATGTTTAAAATTTTAAAGTTTTTCATGTATTTGGAGAGTACTTGAAGGATCATATTCTCATATTTATGTTTATATATGCGTCTGACTCAAATTTTAAAAGCATACACACTGAGAAAATGAAGAGTTGTAGTAGCATTGAAAATAAACCAAGGGCTGATTTAGGAATTAACCTATCAACATTTTTTAAGTGCTAAATCTGTTGTTGTTGCACTATGAACAGAATGTGGCATATGATAGATCCAGTGCACCCAAGGACTGCCGTGTCTCTGGTTGGATGCAAGGTCGTGATCTTGATTTACCAATTGATCCCAATAAGATGTTTGTTTTAGCAGAATTCATGTACGACCTTGAGAAGAGTAGTGCTCAGACCTTCGATGTATCAGATGAGGGTGGTTTTGGCATTGTGGACACAGTTAGGCTCGATTTCACTTCCAACCATGGAAGCACTTCACATACCTGTATTTATCGATTGAGGGTGCACGGTCATGAGCCTGACTCTGTTTCAATGGTAAAAATGTAGCCTTGAGGTACATCCGGTCATGCATTTGCTATCTGCATTACTTGTGTAATTGATATTTGTGTCTGTATTTAGTTAAATAGTATGTAAGTTATTGGACTCACTAGATACAGATTCTCTTCTCCTATTCTTTGCGTAGCAAATGAGTGTGAATGTACTCGTAATTTTCCAGATAGGCACTACTTGGACTAAGAACAATGAGCGAAAATGAACCAGAACCAGAACCAGAACCAGAGTGTTTTGTCTGATAGACTTCCACTGATCGTTTCGGGAATTCAAGACTACTCTTTCTTGATTAATTTTTCTTGTCAACTATATTCATTTATGCATGAATGAGTCTATTCTGTTCACAAATCAAGACCACATTTTTTTTAATTAAATGACTTGGATAGTTGGTACCCCGAAATTTTTTATTTATTTTCTATTTTCATTTTACAATATAAATTTCATTTTCTATTTTTTGAAAATTGTAAACACTTTTGATAAATAAAAATAAATAATAGTTTTTAACAATAAAAAAAAGTTAGTATTTGGACATTAGTAGTAATATTTTTTTAAAAAATTGTTATTTATCTTCTTTTTTTGTAAATATTTTTTAAAATATTTTACTATATTATTATAGGGCATTTGTTAGCTTCTTGATATTGCTTGTGGAGTTGAAAAACTCTACATGGTGCATCGCGAACTCCTTTTTAAGAAAAAACATTGAAAAAATTACTCCTTTGCAACATTTGCTATTTCTTTATTATCTGATATAAGCTGTCCATCACTTGTAGCCCCTGATATGATTTGTGTCATCTTTGAGAAGCAAATCTGTTAAAAAAAAAAGTAGTGTTCCGGTCACTCATTTTAAGCCAGTTTGCCCTTTCTCGTTGCTCCCAATATAATTATTCTTTTTTAATCTCTATGTTAAGGTGCAATTTAATATTACTCAGCTCCCCAAGGGTCTCATCATTTCTTTCTTCATTTTTTAAGTGAGCAATTCGCGATGAAGATCCCTCGATACACCATTCTTTTGTTTCTTTAATTAATATTCCCAACTTTGCAAACCTGCACATAGAAGTGTAAGACGAGTTGGAGCGTTACCATAACTACTATCCCACAAACGACAAATTTTAGATTTACTGGAATATTCCAAAGTCCACCACGTCTCAAATCGGAATCTACGATTTGTAAGTCTCTACTCTTCTTTATCAGTGATTAAAAATAAGGGACAATGATAGGAGAAGGAATGCAGCAGATGTCTAAGAGAAAAATTAGGAAAAAGTAGCCACCAAGCCGAGTTAGCTACTCCACGATCTAATTGAAACTCAACCAAGGTAGTTCGAAAATCCCCCATTCCTCCTTCATTCCGTGGCAACCCTCCTTTCTTCCCTAACGAATATAATATCTCATTGAAATCTCCGCAGACCAACCAAGATAATCTTTGATTTCACCCCAAAGGTTTTAGAAGATTCCAAGACTCTTCTTTAAAGTGCACATCAGGGGAACTGTAAAATCTAGTCAGCTGCCACTTCATACTGTTTTCATTGTCCTAAATCTCCACATCTATATGGTTTTTCAAAAAACTTCTAAGAGCTATTGTGCTCCCTGTATTCCATCCAAGGCTAAGACCTCTTCTTGTACCATTAGCCGACACATCAATACCATTATGGAAGCCACATCTCCTACGCACTTTTTTCATCCTGTTTGAATTAAGTTTTGTCTCCATAAAGAAGACAAGTTGGGGATGATAAATTTTCAGCGTAGGCTGAATTTTCTTTATAGCCCGTGAACTCCCCAGTCAACGAACATTCCAACACATAATTTTCATTGCTTAAATATGCTTAAAAACTTGAGATTTGATTAAAATTGTATGTGAAGATTTGAACTTGCTTTACTAGTGGAAGTGAATTAATCAAACTAAATTGTACTCTTGTAGTTAGAAAACCTCTTTTAAATTGTTTTATATATTTTTTCTATGCACGCGCGCATGCGGTCAGCTGCACATAGAAATAAACAAATTCGCATGTTGAGCAAAATAGCTCAATGGTGCTAACATAATATGAAAACAATACATATCCAAATTAAACATATAATTTATAATTTCATATGTAACCATTCAATATTAACAATCATTGTCTCATGTTTATTTCATTTATGCTCTCTTATGAATTCTTCATTAGATTTAAGTTCTATATGACAACTTATTGATAGGTCATTCAAACTTTGCACTATCATATTTGGTTTCTACAATCGAAACAATCATAAACATCAATACAATCTCAATATCATTAATACATTATGATGTTCTAAATTCAATATCTATTACTTAATTTCACTAAATTGAGTAGCTCAACTTGTTTTGTAGCATCACAAGCCCTCAAGGCTCCTATTATACGATTTATATGATTTTTCACAAGCTATGATTCACCACACTTGTATTCATTTCAATTACTCAAGTCAATCTTAAGTTGTTATTTTCATAAGTCATCTAATATATATTCAATCACATAGTACACAATTTGAGGCCCCTATTAACTAAACGCGGGCTTAAGATGAATACATGAACTTAAGCCCCTAACACTCCATGATAAACACCAAAGAGTTGATTTGGCATATATGCATTGATCCCTCTAACACTCCATAATAATAGTCACACCGAAGTGCCAATATGCTCCTACTGAAGATATACATGAATCCTATGGCATACCAACTATATCTGACTCTATCCAAGACGTTTAATAAGGAATGCCACACTAAAGTTTCCTTAAGCCAGAAAATTAAAAATAATTGGGGGTTAAATTGAAAGAACCCATAAGTTGGTGGCTTCTACTGAAAAATCAAGAAAACTTAGTTGCTAATTTGGATATAGTTAAGTTCCAATTATGGTTTGGTTGGATGAGCACATATCATTCTTTAGTGGGAGATAAAATGATTACCAATGGATGGATTTTATAAGGTTGATAACTGTGAAGGGCTATAAATAACTGAGAAGTGAATTCTCGGTGTGAATTCTTCTCAATTTTATTTTATTTTCTTCTCTTCTTCATCTTCTTTTTTGGTGGTTCTGAAGAAGAGATAATTACGAAAAGCTTTACATGAAGTGATGATCATGAGGTTTGAGTCGGAGAAATAGAGAATCCAGTGAGCTGGTAAGTTTCTAAGTCATTGGTGTTCATAAATTTAAGAAATGAAGTTAAGAATTTTTAGGACCTTTGAGGGTTTCTGCATGTTTTTGGAGACTGAGGTTTTAAGTTGGAATGCTAAGTTTAATTTATGACTTTGGTTGTCATGCTTAACTTTGAGGAGAACAGAAACTCTGGAATTCAAAAAAGCTAAATTGATGATGCAAAGAAGCATCAAATGAGTTTCTATACTCTATTCTTGAAATGTTGCATGTCTGGCATGAACCTGTGTTGAGTTCAAAGAGAGTTCTGTGATGTATGATCTCTACTGATTGAGAATGCAATGTATTTATAATATTATGTAGGTATATAAGTATCCATAAATGTATTCCGATATGCATGAATGATTATGATTCCATGCCTATTTGTAGCGTACTAGTACTTCATGATAATGTTTATGAAATGCATGTATTACATGTTTACAACAGTGAAGTATGGAGGAAAAGTTATTGATGGGTTAGATGAAGTTAGGATTTAGTGATGTGGAGGATTGGGCAGATGGTTTTGGGAAATGGAATTTTCGTTTACCGCAATCCAGAATTTGCTTGGTGCAAACTGTGATGTGCGAAGCTCCAGGCCTTGTAGAGGGGACATTATGGTATTTGAGCATCAAGGTTAGAAGTGAGGTAGAATGGATGGGCTGTAAAGGGGTATACTGTGTAAGATCATAGCTCGGCTATGGCAACATAGCGAGTCCACAGGACATAAACATAGGGTATGATGTGTAAGACCATAACTCGACTATGACAACATTGAGAGTCCACTATGACATTAAACATAGGGTATAATGTGTAAGACCCTAGCTCGGCTATGGCAACATAGTGATTCTACCAGTATATTAAAAATGAGGTATGATGTGTAAGACCATGGCTTGACTATGGTAACAAAGAAAGTATTTTAGATCATTAAACATAGGGTATGATGTGTAAGACCCTAGCTTGGCTATGACAACATACAGAGCCCGCGAGATATTAAACATGGGGTTTGATGTGTAAGACCGCAACATAGAGAGTCCACTGGGACATTAAACATGGTGTATAATGTCTAAGACCCTAGCTTGACTACAACAACATAGAGAGTCTATTGGGACAATAAAAATGGGGTAGTCCGTTGGGACTATAAACACTAGTAGTCTTCCAGGACATTAAACATAAGATAGACCACCGAGATAGTAAAAATGGAGTAGTTCGCCAAGACGATAATCATGGAAAATCATGCAAACTAGGTAGAAGAAAAATACAAGTGTCAGCAAGCGATAGATAGCCAGTGGATTGAAGAATCTGTTGAAAAAGACAAAGGAAATAGATATGGGGAAAGTCTACCAAAACAGTAGACATGGAAATCGGTAGGGCATATGGTGGTAACTAACATGTAACAACCCAATTTTAGTGGTGTCAGAAACAGTAGTTTCGAGACCACGACTTCGACAAGTGAGTTATTGTTTTAATATTTATTTAATTTTTATATGGTTAATTTAAGGTAGTATTAAATTTCTATTAAGAAATTTTGAAGATTAAATGGTTAATTAGGTAAAAAGAACCAAATTGTAAAAGATGCAAAAGTTGGCTTCTAATAGTTAAATGGATTGAATGGCTATTGAAATACAAATTAATGGACTTAGATGGTATTTATACCATATGAAAGGTTAATGGACAATTATGAGTTTATTTTTTTCATTTTGTAAACTAATAAACTAAGGGTAAATTAATAATTAATAAACAAATCTTAAACTAAATTAAGCAAATAGTGTCATCTCCCTAAAATTCTTCTCTTTCACCAAAATTGAAGAAATAAAACACCATTTTTATGGCTTTAAGGTTCGGCCAACATAAGAGCATTGCATGGAAAGATTTTGTGACCCGTTTTTAGTGATTTTTATATTTTCGAGCTTGTTTTAGCTTAACCCACCAAACCTAGGGGTTAATTTGCAAAGCTGTTAAAGGCTGAGGGACTTGAAATGAATGAATTTGACGTGTTTTGATGTTAGCGGATAGATTATTAATTTTGATGCTTAAATGAACATGATTTGTTATGTGAATTTTAGTGAATTTAAGGTTTAGGGATTAAATTGTTTAAATGGTAAATTCATGAATTTTGAGTGAAATGAGTAAAAATGTGGATTTATATAGGTATAGGGAAAAATCGACTAGCATGTTATGGGTTAGAAAAATGGTGAATTTTTAAGTTATGGGTTAAGGACTAAATTGTATAAAAGTTAGAATATTAAGGATAATTTTGTAATTTTATATTAATATGAATTATAGATTGACTTGAAGTACTTAATTGAATGAAATTATCTATTTAAATCAGGATAAACAATAACCAGACTTAAATTAAGGAAATGCAAAAACTTTGTGATTAATCTCCAACTCTACTTTTACGGCTATAATTATCGAGGTAAGTTCGTATGAATTATAATCTTATTAATGATATTGATTATCTGTTATATTATATTGGTTACAAATTGACTTGAATATATAAATAGATCGAAATTTTGAGTAATTGACGGACAAATAATCTCGTTTGAACCTTAAGAATTCTTAGGATACAAATGACATGTCATTAGGGATTTCATGTTTCAAGTGTTGGTTTTAAATGTCCTTGTAACACCCCTCACCTGTATTCACCGTCAGAATAGGGTTACGAGGTATTACCGATCAATTCACAACATATAGCGTACATTTATCAAACATAAAACATTCATTCTCATAAATCGTTTAAAACAATAACATTGTCTCTTTTAAGGACCTACGAGGCCTTAAATATGCTTTAGAATTCGCTCGAGACTAAACTTATAACATACAAAAATTCTTGAGAAACTTAGAAATTTTTCAAATCATTCAAGGGTTACAGCTCGTGTGAACAGGCCATGTGCCTCACACGGCTTTAGACACGCTCGTGTCACAGGTCGTGTGGAAACAGAGCATACATACTAACTTGGGTCACACGGCCGACCACACGCTTGTGTGACTAGCCCGTGTGCCCTTCGAATTTACCTCCCACGCCCATGTGCCAGGTCGTGAACTAGGCTATGCCAAACCTGTAGGGTATACTGACTTATGTAACACGGCCAAATCACATGCCCGTGTGCTAGGCTGTGTGCCATTTAGGGGGTATACTGACTTGTGCCACACGGTCAATCACACACCCATGTGTGAGGCCGTGTGGAGCATACTAACTTAAGTTCAATTTCAATACCATGGGGCACACGGCTGTGTAACATGACCGTGTGTCACACACGTCTGAGACACACGCCCGTGTCTCCAACCTTGTAGACAAAAATGGCCATTTGCAAGGCCAATTTGCCACCCTTTCTCATGCTCAATAAAGTAACCAAAATGGTACCATTTCATCATACACTAGGCAACCAATTGCCATCAATACCAATCTCAAATATGCTATAATACCCCATCTAATTTCATACCTAAATTCACATATACAATTCAATCAAGTAACCATTCCACAATTATATCATCAATCACAATTTCACAAGCACATAACTATTCAAGTTACCATTCACATACATAACTCACATGGCACATAATAATAGCATAATTGGACATTCTAAGCAACAAATCAAGATCAAAACATGCTTTCCCAATATCAACAATGCAAGTATCTAAATACCAAATTAGGCTATTCAAATTCATACCAAAAACTCCTCATCATAATCCATAAATGTGGCTACCATCAAATATGCATTGCTTGCCTTATTTCACTAGCATATCAATACTCAGAATGCTACTATTTGATATCATAATACCTATCATCAACAAGCATCACTATTTCATTCATCAACTCATAACATAAGCCATTTTCACAATTATAAACACAACTCAACCAAGCAAAATATGCCAACTTCCTTGGCTATATACAAACTAAACATAAATATTCATAAGCTAATTCAAATGGCTACATCATTCACCAAAATACCACAAGTAGCCTATACATGCCATATACCATGTATACACAACTCAAAAGCACCAAATAGATGTTCGATAGTGCGATGATATTCCTAGCGACTCTCAAATCCGAGCTTCATAGCTTAGTAAGCTCGTATGTGAATAACTTAATTCATCATATAAATACAAATCAACCAATTATATATAACATCACCATATACACATTAACTACAAGCTTTTCTCATGTCTCAAAACATGATCAAAAACCATGTTATCAAACTTTCTCTATTTAATACTCGAATAAGTTCTGTACGTACCTGTATCGCCTCGCACTAACCTCTTTCTCAATCACATAATTCATTTACCAGTTGAACCATTCGGAATAAAAGTCGGATACTCAAGAATCTCAATCAATAAGTACCTATACCATAGCCCGAAGCCAAATCAAGGTAAATTATCCCAGAGTACCTATACCATGGCCCGTAGCCAAATCAAGGTATCACTCGCACCTGTAGTGTCGATATCGTGGCTTGAAGCCAACACAATAACCTAATGACATGTCACTAGCATCCTAAACTATTTCTGAGGTTCAACTGAAGATTTACACTTGTCGATTTCATCGTCGAGCATATATGTAGAAGCGTATTCACAATTCAAATATTATCTATATCTCATAAACACAGTTTATGTGATATCGAAGCATTTAAAATATATTTATAATGAAATTACCACATACGAACTTACCTCGAGTACGAAAACAGTGAAATGAGTCACTTACTCGATAATCTTGCCTTTCCCCCGATCTAATTCTAGATTCCTCTTTTCTTGATCTAAATATCTTCAAAATTAACTTCTTTAATCAATCACTTATTCAATTTAGTCCAAAACATACATTTAGGCCTATTTGCATGTTAGCCCCTAAACTTTTACACTTTTAATAATTAGTCCCTATTTTACAAATTCACAAAATTCACATATTTTCAATAAATCCAAGCTCGGTCGAATTAAGTGTAAGTACCTAGCAGTCTAGAAATTTCATTTATTTCACATTTCGACCACTCAATATGCATATTTCACAATTTAATCCCTATTATGTAATTTCATCAAAAATCACTTTACAAAACATGAAAATCTATCATAAAAAATTCATATTTCATCTTCAAACACCAAAGAACACATAAGATCATCAATGGAAACTCTTAAAATCTTTAACATTTTCAAAATTAAAGATACGGGCTAGTTAGATTGGGCTGCAATGATTACAAAAACATAAAAATCATCAAAAAAAAGAGCTAAAATCATACCTTAATCAAGCTAGGAGAGTGTCGAACCCTAAAAAGCTTCAACCCTTTCCTTCTTTTCTAATTTTCGGTTGTAAGTGAGAAAGATGAACATAAATTTCATTTGTTTTTATTTTATTAACCTTTATTTGTCTTTTTACTAATTTACCAATAAAAATAATTCATATTTACACAAATGCCAAACCAAATATCATCCACTAACTCACAGTTGGACTATTTACCTCATAAGGACTTAAACTTTAAGGTTCTATAGCTATTTAATACTCTTAGCTAATAGAACAGCCCTTTTGCACTTTACGCGATTTAGTTCTTTTCTCAAATTGAGCAATTAAATGATAAAATTAGCTCAAGAAATTTTCCCACATACATGCTATCTTGATGTAAACACCAAAAAATAATATTAAAATAATTTTCCAACATCAAATTTGTGGTTCCAAAACCACTGTTCCATTTTAGCTAAAACCGATATATTACAGTCCTACCGATGGCTGAGGTCCTGCATTTGTTGCGGATTCTCCACAGCTCGTGTGAGCAGCATCGTGTAGCTATCATTTCGGCCCACAACTCATGTGAGCACTATTAAAAAGGAAATGTTACGATTATATGGAAAGACACACTATATGTGAGCATTCGGTATCCAATAAAATTCTAGATGGTTCAACGGGTAAGTAAAGATAATTGGCAAGGCATGTGTTCAAATGGATAATTGCTCATAAACTTATGAAAGGTAAATTTGGATGAATGCAAATTAATTGAAGGGAGCTAGATGATTATGTGATGAATGTTATGTTCATGAAGATTCATTTGTGAAATGGTTGATTTTCTATATGCATTATTCATGACTGATTTGTGAGTTTGGTGATGCTTATATAATTGTGTTAAACTTTTGAGTATGGTAAAAATGTTATGCACATTAAGAATGGTAAGTTATGTTTGAATTTATGCGAGCTTACTAAGCACTAATTGCTTATGTAGTTATTTTTCTTTGTTTCGTAGATTATAGAAAACTCGACTTGTTGGAAGCTTGTTAGAGTACTATCACACTATCCAGCAATCACCATGGTAGTTTTTGAGTCATTTTGTCCAATGTTATAAATGGAATGTATAGGACTTTATACAATGGTAGTTTGAATGTGTTAATGATCAATTTGGTATGGATATGCTTTTAGAGTATATATTTTATTTGATGGACTTTTAATGCGTTGACAAGTTTATGACTTTTGGTCATTTTTAAGTATTTTGTAATATATGGTCCTTTTGGTATGCTTATTATGAAAAGTGAAAGCTTATAATTAATGTCATTAGGTAGCTAAATTGATTGTGTTGTGTGCTTAAAATGTGACATTATAGCCTTGTTTTGATTAAAGTTGTTTTGGTATAAATGTGCTGCCTTTGAATGGCATATTGGGTGAAACGGGTTGATTGAATTGGTATGTTTATATGTGTTTGAAAGGTGTTTAGGTCTATTGAATGTATGAACAAATAGAGTGGATGATTAGGCAAGTTTTGGTTTTAAAATAACTTATTTTTAGGGTCAAATTATGGAGTACATGGCTTAGGACACGGGGCTATCACACAGTTGTGTGACACACATCGGCTGTCACACGGCCTGGCAACACCACCGTGTGTCACTTATTATTTTAGGTATGAGTATTACATGGCCTAAGACACAGCCGTGTATGTCAAGTTAGTGAGTTACACGGTCTAGCACACGGCTTGCGACACGGCCGTGTAACACAAGTCAGAGAGTACACAGTCTGGCACACGATTTGCGACATGACCGTGTGACCTAACTCAGTGAGTTACACGGTTTAAGACATAGACGGTCTGGGCTATGTCACACGGTCGTGTCTGTTTTCAAAGTTTTTAACTTTTTCCCATTTTTTTGATTTGTTTCAAATTAGTCATGAATTGTTTCTAAATGACTTTTAGGGCCTCGAATGCTCTATTTCAGGCCTAAAGGTATATGTTTCTCGGTTTATGATAAGTTTTATGTAATTATCGTTAAATGACATTATTGTTTTGATTGTACGGTAATGCTTTGTAACCCTAATCCGAAGACGAAGACGGGTTAGGGGTGTTACACAATAATGATCAAATATAGGAATGATGTGACAGTAATGCCTTGTATACAGACAAATGAAAGAGGATTTATCTAAGGATCGTAGATAAGGATTCTCCATTAAGAACCGCTAGAAAGTGCTCAAGGAAACCTTGTGTGTTAGAGGGAGGTCTTGGAAGAATAACGAGAGATTCACTTTCAATATAAGGATTCATTGAAACCGTAGTTTAGATGGAGAGGTTCAATCGTATGTACCCCAAATAGTCTAATCTGTAAAGTGGGGTTAGTCGGAACATATTGATAGAAAGAGGTACTATTAAGCGTTATCCGAGTGAAAATTATGTTTGTCAAGACTATTCTTCTTTGAGGAGAATCTATTGCAAGTATACCCAACATAGAGTTAGTTTCGTAGGGAACCATCATATAAGGGAGATCGTAAACTCGAATGATCACTCAGGTGATAATTTGTTGGATACTGTAGGCTAAAACGGTCTACTACAAATGGACAAGTTACACCCTTAAAAGTAAGATATCGCAAATAGGTCAGATTATAACAGAGTAATCTAAACGACATTTAAACCCGAGTGTAGGCTAGAAGTAGAAAAGATGAAATAAGGTTAAGTTGACTGGCGAGGCATGAGTATTTACTAGTGGCCTTATGAGTAGAATGGTGATACAAAAGCCGGAACTATTATGAAATAAGAGAATTATTTAAAGGGTACCATGTAATAGGGGTTCTATTAAGGATAGAGCTTACAACCGGACGTACATTCAAGGATGAAGATGTGGGCAACAACTCGTCAAGTTTAGAAACTATGAATTTATGAGTCAGGATAAAGTTAAACAGTTGTTCATAACTAGAAAGGTGTGGAAAAAGGAAAATAAGGTACAATGTGCAAGGTGATAAGTAAGAATCTATATATATGGCAAAACATCTAGAAATCGCAAAACCAACCAACTAGTTATAAGCTCAACCAGGTACTGAACGTTTAGCGATCTTTTTTCCAATAAAGAAATACGGAAGTTGTATCAGAGTCTGCCATTCCAGATAAGGCATGAGTGGCTAAGTAAAATAGAGAGTTAGCATGTCTGTTTCCTTTTTAGTTAATACTTCAGCAAGAAAGGGGCTTAGTTATATATAAATATCAGCAAAGAAACTCACTAAATTCTTTTAGATTATGGGATTTTGGCCTATGTTTGTAAGACTTGCTGTATGAACAAAGAAATTGATGAGGGCCCAAGTCAGACTTTGTAAAACCAAGGAACATTGTCAGTAAGATGTCATACACATAAAAGAGATACCTTCAAAGGCTTCACCTCAGGGTTAGATGTGCTGTAATTAAGTAGTTTTCTTAGAAGTTGAAATTTTCAAGTAGTCAAATTATGTTTGGTTTAAAGTTCCTGTTGTAAGAAATATTTGTAATAAAGTACTTGGCAAATTTTTCTTATTAGAGTTTGATGTTAGACCAAATTGGTTCAATTGTGACACCCTATACCCGAACTCGACAATTGGGTCAAGTAAGGGCGTTATTGGGTATTCATCTTTTCAATGTATACAAGTTACATAGAAATTACTAATTATATGAAATTTTCATATCATTTGCAATTCATTATCATACTTACCTTTGCAATTAACTAATTATCTTGTCTTTGCATTCAAAACATAATATGCAATCATTTATTCAAACATATTATCAATTAACATTTGTTTGTAACATGTCTCTATCATGGTGTTCATTATATTATAGCATGTACTCAATTTTATACAAGATCATAACATTGGAAAAATCAATTAACAAAATGGTTATTATTGGTAGAACGGAAGTTTAAAAATTTTCTTAAAATCGAGTCTTTTGTGATGCTTATAGTGATAAACCCTAAATTGAAATTATACTTGTACTTTTTGAAAGGTGGACTCAAGTCGACCATGACTTTCAACCTAACGGCCTTTTTCGCTATCCTTGTACCACGAATCATGTCGAGTGTAGGCTCAAACAACACGAACCAAAACACTAAAAAGAAACTAGTAGCAAAGTAGTTTCTCTCTATACATCGATAAAACTAGTAATTCCAAGAAAATAAAATTTATTCTTAGTAAATAAATTACCATTGCTTTCTAGAAGAATAACAATATATGATTAACGTATCAAGCTGATTTTTAGGTCAATCGATGCTCTCTATTTATAGAGGGAAGTATAAAAGTTCTAGTTGAATAAGTCATTGATAAATAATATTATTTAATAGAAAATACGACTCCTACTAGAACTAGAGGAGTGAGGGGCGACACCCCCTTTAGTTTTACTAGAGTTGCCGCCTCTTGTGTTCACACAAGGCACAAGTTGGGCCTCTAATGTATTGGGTCCAACGCATTTTATAATTTGGTTTGACCCAATATTCATTTTCTATTTCCCAAAATAAATATTATTTAATCAATTCATTTAAATAATTAAATTAAATAAATTAATTTCTGAATTAAATAATTTTCTCAACCCAATTTTAATTATGTTAAAGTCGTAACAACTTTATCGTAATAGAGTCCATGAGAAATATATTTAATTTTCGTAATTCAACAAACTCATAATGACTAATTAATTTAATTTCATCTTTGAACTTCAATTATTTAATTATAATTAAATAATAATTCAAAGAACCTTAAATTAATTTTCAAGTCATTTTTGTACTTAGTGAGAAACACATTCACTGTGAATGGTGATTCATGCGATCTATTTCTCTTACTTCATCGTTTCTATTCAATTTCATTTATTGGTTCTACATACAATTTGCTTCTAGTTATTTCGAGCTAGCAGAAGGACCGATTTGATATATATATATATATATATAATTAGGGTTCAAATAATTTATAATTAAGTTTCGGCTTTCCTCTATTAATTATAAACGTATTTAGTCACGAATACATTCCACTAAAGTATCGCCACTGAGCTCTCTCTTACTATATACCATTACAAAAGTTACTTATTAAGCGCACATCCAATGACCTTGTCATAAGTGTGTTATCTTCATAGGATATCCCTAATCTCTTTAGGATAAATTTATTCTCCCATTATGATCTTTTTTTATCTCATAGTAACCATTACATATTCGTTTGTGAAAAGTCAATTACTATCAAATAACAATTAAATCATTATCACAAAGACAAATGACTCATAACCATGTTTTCTTTTCATCTATCACTTAATATCGATGAGAGGATATTATTTACCCTTTAATTGGGCTATGAATGCCACTATTGTGGAATGATGCTAGATACTAGAGAAATCATATACCCAACATATCAGCTTTCAGTTCCTTATCTATTTGAACTTAAGCTTTCGTTTACATCAAAGTATACGAGTCACACATACATAACCATCATCCACTTAAGATTAATGAATGCTGCACTGTGAACGTAACAAGTGAATAAATACACAAAGGATCTAGGATCTAAGATCTATTCTACTTGGGTCATGTCTGATGTACTGTTAGTCTAGTATGTCTCTATCTTCTGGGAGTCATCACTCCAATACCCAAGACAAGGTATCTCCCCTATGGACTTGATAGACGTCATATTAGTCTTTCAATCAATTTGCTCATTTTTTATTAGACTAAGGACATAATTAGATTATCTACTAATATAAGTTGTCTTTCCGTATAGCGATATGACAACGTAATACTACTTATTATTAGTTAAACGTTAGATAATCAATAAACCAATATTTTCTTTTATTTTTCTTTGTATGTAAAAACCATTGATGACAATATACAAAGGATATTAATATAATTAATAGATATTTTACTAAACTAATTTTTTTAAAAAATTCAAGTATATACAGACAAAAATACTATACTAAGGACGCTAGATCCCAACACATAACACATCATCAAATCTCAAATTCACTAAATATTAAGTCAAACGTAAAACTTTATTGGATCGTCGGTACGCCCTATGGCGCAAAAAAAAAAAGAAAAATTCTAGTGATCACATGTTGCAGATCCATGTGTGAGGAATGAACCAGGTTGAAGAGGGTCAAAATTATTCCTTTAAAATCTGGAAACAGCACTGGTATGAAAGTGATTCCTTAATGGTATAATTTCTTGAACCCGAATAGAACCTTGAAAATATGCTAATGAGACTCATATTCGATAGTTAGAAAAATTCACGTTTGTTAAGGACCATCTTGATTAGGAACAAAATGGGGACCTTGACCTGAGGTACTTGAAAGATTTAAGGAATCTAAGCTATAAATAACTCAACCCGCTTAAACTTAGCAAACTACCCGAACCTTGGTATAAGAATACTGTTGTCGCCACACTTTGAAACGGGGTGAGAAGGGGAGTGAGAAGACAAGGTTGAACGCCACAAAACTATTAAGTTTTGATAAGTTCGAAAATTTTTGATAAAGAACCAGAGAGAAACTCTCACACAGTTGTTTGTATTCAGAAAATGATTGATTAACCTTTTACAATGGCATGAGAAAACTATTTATAGACCTAGAAGACTAAGGGCCATATTCAGCCATTAATGGGTTCATGCATGACGAGTTAATTACATTGATGAATAAATTAGATTCTTCGAACACTTGAATGGTCAAATTCTGCCCTCCTTGACCATGAATGAATCCTTAATGTTGAAGGTTTCTCATGTGCGTTGAATGCTCATCAAAAGCTCCTTCCATTCCCATTAGTCGTGCATGTATATAAGAGTGTCATGCATACTTCATTAAGTCTTGCATTAATGAAGTTGTAGGTGCATGAATGAATCAATGAATCTTCAAGTTCTTCCACCAAGCTGATGCATGAATAACAACATTCAATGTGCAACATTTATATTATATCTTCTCCCTTGGACCAGTGTATTCGGCCAATGGTCATATTAAACTCCTTTAGCTTCCACCGTTCATGCACATGATGGAGCAGTGTATTCGGCCAATGGTCCTACAAAAACAAATATAAATAGAAGGTTAGATCAATTCAAGCAAACCATAAATCGAATTAACACACATGACACAAAGAAATTAGACTTACGACACTTTTAACATAAATAACATAACACATAATTGAACACACGAAATAACAAAGTTGTAGATAAAATGACATGCAAGTTTATTGAAAAATAAAGATAAGATTATTCTAAAGGACTCAAGTTGGTCGAATGGATAGTTGAACATTCATCCTTCACTTGGATCACTTGAGTCAATGTTGTATTTGGGCTCAACACATCTTGAACGTAATTACGTAACTATCTTGGACTTGGCTCCAAAACCCACACATCAACCCATTAAGGGCTTCCTTGAAACTTTTAGTTTGGGCCCTTGTAATAGGCCCAATAGGCACTTGTAATGGATCTAACAAAACCTTTTGCATTCCTTGAGCTAATGGATTTTGAAAATTCGGCCCATTACCATACTTCAAAGGTCCATCAGAATTTGATATAACACTTGAGCCCATGATCACATCACTTTGCCTATGTTTGAAATCCAACTGCAACGTAAAATCTCAGCCTCTACATGATTCACCCAGAAGATTTCGAACAGAAAAATCTCGCAGAACTTTTCTAGAGAGAAAGAACTTTGCTCATAGTCAAAGCTTCAATTGCAGTAACGCTAAAATTGGGATTAATTCTTCCATCTATTCAAGACTATTTTTTTAATGGAAATTTAAACCTAAGAGGAATATTAGGAATTATTGCCAAATGTGATGTACTCCTTTCTATAAGGAGAGATTGATCTGCCACAATTAGATGTGTTTACTTATTATTTCTTTGCACATATTTTAGAATGTTTTAAACAAAAAAAGTCATTTTAGTGTTAGTTTAAGTTTTTAGGTGTTTAAGTAATAAAAGTGTGACTTTTAGTAACTTAAATGTTAATATACGTTTTTAATATCTAAATAAGATTGTATGATTATATAAGACTTATTGGGAGCAAAAGATGCATTGTAAGGATTAAATTACAACCGAAGTCATGACCACCAACTAAGGGAGTCATGATAATGAAGACATACACAAAAAGGGACCAAAGCAGACTCCACGTCGCGATGTCGCGACGTTACCAACGCGCATTTACTTAAAATAGAAAAGATACTTTATAATTTATTGTTATTTTCAAAGAAAAAGATATTTTCCAAAACAATGGTTTCTTGGAAAAGAAATCAGTTGTGCTTCACTACGTAAAAAGTACTAGATCAACGACGTACATATCGAATAAAGTAGGATAAGAAAAAAAAATACCGAATATTCATTAAGACTTGTTGAAATAGGATAACATTCCTACCTATCCTTCTCTCCACCAAACCTAACAGCTCTCTTATCCATCATTGGTGTTGCTCCCACATCTGCATGAGATTGAGCAACACCTGTTGTAGCACATACTAATTCAGTTGTATACTTGTTTTACTGTCTTACCAATATAATACATTCGAGGAGAAATAAAACATGTTTACTTTGTTAGATAAAAGGATTGAAAAACTTTTCTCTTCCTTGCATTTCCTTAGAATTGTTTTATAGGTCTATTTATCTGAAATTTAAAGTTTACGATATTGCATGTTTGAGTACCATCTCCTTCATCCACTCGTATGTCCGTTTTTAGTGTGCATCTGTCTCAATGCAACATGTTTAGGATTGTTTTATAGGACTTGCACATATTGTTCTTTAGAAAAAGAAGTTGGTATTAAATCTCAAATTCACTGTATCATGATTCTAGCCTTGGAGATATTAATCCAAAAGCTTGGGAAATTCGATGGCATAAGCTTAAGAATTAATGAACAAGAAATGATATACAAACATCATGAAAAGAAATTATATACAAACCTCATGGTAGTGTTTGTGAAGCCGAAAGATGAACTTTTTAAAACCCTCACAATATCACACTAGTGTAGATACTCGATTGATAGTTCTTTTCTGCATTCAAAGGGATAATTTTTTAGTGGATTAAATAATTAATAGGAATATTAATCTTAACCACTTTATTTTCTATTTTCATTACACCTAATTTTACTTTTACTCAAATAATAAGCCCCAAGTATTTTATCTGTATCCAAAAAATCTTTTAATATTTTATTTTCAGGATTTCATTTGAAAATAAAAGCCTTACTGTCATAAAAACAAATTGGTTTGAGTTCAAAAAATGTATAGATATTATCTAGTAATTTGATCCTTTGCAATTCAAAATAATAAAGGAAGTTGTCACAATTAACCAGCTATCATGCATGCTTTGAAAAAAGAAAAGATATACAGAATCAAAGCATACGACTTATAGACAGGATGAATTAAAAACTAATGGAGGAAAATCCAACCTGATATGTTGAAATTTTGCTTCTTTCTAGGGACCTAAAAGTCAAAACCATGTATTTGCTATTCACAACCAACAGAGGTTGGGATGTTGTTGACCATTAACTTGAAAGCAAGATTGGCAAAACTATATGGCCAAAACCTTGGATGCAGTTACTCTTTCCTATACAAACCAAAAACAGTCAACTCTATAAGAAGATTTCTGAAGTACCGGAAAATTAGTAAAATCCAAGTCAAGCTGCTCCTTCGAATTCGAATGGCCATTACATCCACCGATCTGTGCAACAAAAACAAAGAAAAATGTGTAACGATGAGAATTTCTGATCTAGAGAAATAATTAGCAATCCTTGTAAAGGCAATATAGAATTGACAGCAGTAAATTCTTCATATAAAAATTGGAATAACAACTACTACCTTGATGCAAGATAGAACAAGAAAATAGCTTTACTACACAAGGCAAAGCTGATTATACGTAAGCAGCAAAATAAACTCATTATTCATGGGATTCAATTTTGTACTTCACCCCAAAATGGTAAACCATGCATCCACTTTCTCTCAACATTCATATGTATCAACATCTATGTTGCTTGGATTCCGGTGTGAGTGCCGGATACAGATATGTGTCCAACATGGATGAGTTCAATTTTCTTTTAAAAGTTTTTCAATGCATTCAAAGGATCACATCTCCATACTAATCTCCGGATATATGTCCCAACATAAATGTTGAACACAGACACTTCAAGAAAAATGAAAAACAGATCAACATACACCTACACATGGACTCAGAAAAATGTCGAAAACAAGACTCATCCTACATAGGTATATTTAATTTTTTTTCAAACGAGGAAAATCATACTCTCATACCCTATATACAAGCATGTGTTGAATGCAGGTGCTAGATACATTAAAAGAGGTATTATCTCCATAAGCCTTACTAAATAAATCTCAACACTAAAGTGCAGCAACAATGCTCAAGATCTAGGCATAAACCAACTTAATCAAATTATAGGCAAATACTCAACAATTATTAATCATGCAAACTAACCTTCTGCATATGCACTCATTTTGGTAAAGATGGTTCACGATGTTCTATGAACTTCCAAGAAGACGTCAAAGTATTTGATAATGGCGTTCCGAAATCTAAGATGCGTTTAAGCCATTTAACCCGACAAACAAGTTCCTCCAAATCCAAAATTGCAGCTTCTATTGTATCAGAGTAAGTGGAATTCAAGCAAACGCTTTCATCGGTTTTAATCTTCTTTAACCCACTATCATCATATTTGTCCACCATCCATGGCACTTGTGTTGAGGCATCTTGAATATGTGGACTTGAAACACCATATGAGCAATTTCTCTTTTTAGGGACATGATCCACAACATCAAGGCCTACGGTTTTCTTTGTAATGTTCGTATGTTTTTCATTCAAAGATTTCTTCACCGATTGCTTTCCTTTATAAGAGCCAGTTGAAATATCAGAAGATAAAGAACCCTTATGTTTGGCTGATGCTTTCTCTGTTGATTGAACATCCTTTTGCCTCTCACTAACAACGCAACCTATCAAGTTTGGGGAGTCCCCTGCAACCACCATTTTCCATGTAAGTGTACAAGATAATTGTCATAGTCCAGACCAACTTAAAAGGTATTATCCCTTTGGTCCATTGGACCTAATGGTGCCTCACAAGTTGAGGTGGTGTGAAGATTTATATCATAAGACCAACTTTAGTACACAACTGATGTGGAACTCATGGCTTCTATCAAGGACCATGACATCCTCCTGTAATCCAATTAATGCTCGTTGTCCTTAGTGAAAATCACTAGTGCCCCTAAGGTTAACTCTAGTACCAAATGTCACAATTCATACCAACTTGCAAGGTATCATCCATTTTGACCAATGGATCTAATAATTTTCTCCACAGAAGGCACACATTGATATGGTAAACCAACTCTAGTAAACAATCTATGTAGGATTCATGGCTCCTTACTAGGACCATGACATCCCCCAAACTCCAATAAAGGCCCACTATCTTTAGTGACACATCGCTATTATCCCCAAAGTTAGCTCTGATACCAAATGTTGAAATTCACACCAACATACAAGGTATTATCCATTTTGATTAATTTAGCCTTACAATTGTCCAAAAAGGCGCTTCACTGGTCAAAGATGATTTGAACACTTATATTTCCATACCAACACTAGTACACAGCTAATGTGGGATTCATGGCTCCTTTCTAAGACCATGATACTAAGAAAAAGTCAACACACAAGGCATAATAAGATCCATGAAGCACTACTTTTCCCCCTACAAAAGAAGTCTTAATATACTATTATTTTGATGTGCAATAGAATGACAAAAATGGTGATCAAACAAAAATTAAGAGGTGAAACTAGTGTGAAACAAGCAAAAGAACTACACTTCGCTATGATGTCATGTATGATGTCAAACATGGATGCATCTAACACATATATGGTTGAATTTTTTAAAAATTTTCATGTATTTGCAGGATCCTTAGATGTCATGTCCCCACATCCATATGTTGGGACGAGTGCTAGACACGAGTTGTTCAAGAAAACTATAGAGTCAAAGCAACAGATGTGAATGATCTATAGGCCAGAGCCTTAAGAACTACATAGAGCTTCTTCTATAGTTTGATATAACTACCATACAATAGAAGGGATTTTATGTAAAAGTAATATACTTGAAGTTAAACCAAATAGATTGGACCTAATCAAAACAAAAAGATTAAAAAGAGATCAAAAGTGAAAGATCAATGAAAGCAAACACCAAACAAAAAATATTGATAGAAAACCATTTTTGACCTTCAACGTGTTTTCACTAGGTTTGGAAGTAATCAAAATATTGAAAGGAAGTTTTAATGCAGCCACAGAAGAGTCACAATAGATTAGAAACGAGGGATAAGATGTGCAATAAACATGTATTATGTCAAACAAAAAGCTTATAAAAATGACATTATATGATAAACATAAATAAAATCTTTACATTAAAGAATAATTCTAATAGCATTTAAATAATTATAACTATTTTCTAGATATGCATTCTATTGAAGTTATATGAAATCCTTGAATAGGGTTATCATTTTGATAAATTAGGAACTATTGTTTGTTCATACGTGTGTGTGAGTGCGCGCGCGCGTGTAATGACTCTTAACAAAAGACAATTATATAGAAGGTAACATGTATAATACATAAAAATATAAATTAGTTTCAAAACTTAGAAGAAATATTCTCTTATATAAATTGAAAAAATATGCCAACGCAACTTTCAAGTTTGCAATAAGGCTAAGTTAAGCTTGCAATAAGTTTGACACAGATATATTAGAATGAAAACAGAACATTCTTTTCATGCATAAACATCATCATAAGTCAAAGCACTGAGCAGCCAAAAGAATGTTTAGATGCATTCTTACCTTGATAAAGAGGCTTAACTATTCGAGCACAATAAAGATGATATTTACCCCCCTACAACAACCAGATCGGAAAAAATTGATAAGCATTTAAGGATACAATAACCACTTTCATGTAAAAACATTTGCTTTAGACATAATTGGATAAAGTAGATCCACAGATGAAGAGACATATTGCACCAAAGAACTGCTTTCTGAATTCCAGATATAAAGAATACCTATTGTCCAAGTTGAAGAAACTTCATAAAAAGAATACCAAAGGTCATGGGTCAAATTACAGTGAAAATTGAGAAGTGCATACAAATCTATAACTTACTAAGTTCTCTAACTCCGTTTTCATTATTTTCTATCATGTCAAACCCGATTTTTAGGTTGTTCTAATATCAATTTGTTATACTTCATTGCATCAATAGATATTAGGTGTTGAACAAAATCAACACACATACTAAGCCAAGAAATAGCCTAGATTAGACTAGGAAAAATGCAAGAGAAAGAGTGTGAGGCAATAACCTTGGGCAACTTCCATCCCTCATTCACAGACCAATCTAGTGATGGACGCAAGTCTTTGCAAGAAACATCATATAAACACCCTTCACCCTTAGGAGGAGGGGGCAACTCAAGCTGTGCAAACAAGTGAAACCAAGAACATTAGAATAGAAACAACCACCAGATGTAATTCTCAATGAGGAAAGTGCCTAAATTGAAAGGAGAGTAACATGCTGTTCATATGGATAGGCACTTGAGAACACCTACTATAGATAGATGGGATATATAATCACATTATTTCTCAAAAACATTACGAACTAATGCATAAGAAAAATGGTATCTTATAGGAGAAAAATATTCAATTGAGATTTAAACCCCCTAACACTAACTTCAAAGGATGTTTGGACATGCAACATAAGAGGTGTGGATACTAGGTAAAGTAGAAACGACAAATAGGCATTTAAGAATATATCTCATCCAACTATAATTGTACCACAACTTATATGATATGGGCCTACAGTTACAAGAAACAAATATAGATTCCTCTTCCAAATGGCTTTTGAAATAAAATGCAAGATATAATGAGAACTCCGCTCTATTAGAAAAATCATAGACCATAGATAAAAAGATATTACCTTAAAATTTTCATCATCCAACTTTTCAATTAACGTCCCGGTCCAAAAGCAATTATCAGTCCACCAATCTACCAAATCACCCACCTTCCAAGAATCATTGACTATAACAACCGTCTCTAAAATTGTATTGACGTCAGGCATCTGACTTTCATGGTAAACAGAAGGAAAGCAAGGGCGCACCATCAAGCTTCGCTTATTATCCTTTGGTTTACGAGACTTTTGATATAACTTTGTCCAACGTATTTCTGTAAATGAATACATTAACGAAATATTGAAATTTTATCAAAAGCAACACAATTTAATTTCTCACAATAAGGTTATTTTGTGCAAACTGATATGTATATATATATATATGGAACTTTGAATTTTTAGGCAAATTCCTTTTTGAATGTATTGATTTTGTTTTCTGTAAAAAAAATCACTTCTGGAGGAGTTTTGTAATTCATATAGCATGCAAGTGTCTGCCTCCTCATACCTGTTCACTTGACCATTAGGTCAAGGAACAAATATATTTTTCCCTACTTTTATTATTGACATCTTATGAAATTATATTGAGTGGAATTCTAAAACAATGGCTTAGCTCGATAGGGAGTACTAGGGAGTACTTACTCTCATCTGGAAAATCAATATATTCCAAGGCATGTCCTAGTTCCATGTTCCTCTGACCAATTTCCTTTATCTTAAAAAAAACACAAATATAAAGAACAAGGAAATTGTTATCTCATTTGAAAATTAAATAAATACTAACAAGAATAACTTTAAAAATTTAAAGGGGAAAAAACATTCAAACTATGAAGTCTTAATCGACTCAACAACACGTTCTTTCTAAAACTGGACATAAAAGTTTGATGGCTTAAAATTAACATTTCAAAAAATTTCAATTTCTAGAATATTAATTAACCATTTCTTTTTCAAGTACCTATTCATTTCTCAATATGATAATCAATTTTAAGCATATTTTCCAAAGCAATCATCAGATGGGAGTCTTACATACTAAACAAGAACATACAAAATATAAAACTACAAACCACAAGAAATTATATGAGCATCCAAGGCTTAGATAAATAATAGAAAAAGTACCATAAAGCAAACATGGGGAAAAGAAGAATAGTTTAAAGACAAGAAAGGAAAATCGAAGAACATGTGAATCAACCAGAGCAAATTACTTATGATGACATAAATAAGTGACCGAGTTGTGTCTTATTGACCCTTCTAAACCTTAAGGCGACATTTCAATATGTGCAAGTATAAAGGTGAGACTATTTTAAACTTTATAGTAATCATGCACATTTGTAAGGATGGTATTATTTTCCAATACAATAACACAAGGCATTTAGATCAAAAAATATTAGATTACTTCTAGTAATAGGATTAACCCTATTTAGGTTACTTAAGTACATTATTAGTAATATGATTTTTTTCTTTTTTGACGGTTGAGAGTATAAGATAACCGTGTAGCACTTTTTACTAATTCATCATCTAAAATCAAGATTAAAAATGCTATTAAGTTATGCCGAGAGTGAAAAGTGACTAAACATTAATCTTAAATCTTCTTGTTTGATTCAATTAGTTTGAATGTAAATTTATTTTATTTGGTTGAGAGGATATAAGATAACCTTATAGCAATTTTTACTAAATGATCCTTAATCACAAATAAGTACTAGAAAAGCTATCAAATTATACAAATAGTGAAAGGTAACTGAAAAATATGAACAAAATGTAATATTTTCTCAATTTATAATAAATAAACCATAACAATAAATAAAATAATAGAAGCCCTTATAATAATATTAAGGGTAAAGTACAGTAGAGGCCACCCAACTAACTTTTTTTCCTTTTTTGATCATCTAACTATGAAAAGTTACAAAATAGTTACCTAATTATTAGTAAATTTTCTTTTCTTTTCTGAATTTTTTTAAATAATCTCATTATATGTTCTGTTAATATTTATTCTTTTTGACACAATGCTTAGAACTACCCATAGCCCCTTTTCAACCCATAAATAGGAAGATAATGCGCTTCAGCGCACTTAAACCCACATTCTCCTGCATTAGCAACAAATACCCATATCAATCAAGCTAAAACTCAATCGGTAAGTATTAGTAAATTTCCTTTTTGGTCACCCGACTCTTCAATTTTGCCATTTTTAGTCACCAGCTAGCTAACATAAAAATGAAAACACCCAAAAATCTAAGATTGTTGGGTGATCATTTTACAACTTTTCATAATTGGGCGACTACTAATGTAGTATACCCTAACAATAATTAATTAAAGATTAAGTTGATACAATAAACAAAATGTAATAAATCCATAAAACAATAAACTAATAGACAAAATGTCAAGTTTCCTCAACTTATGATAAATGAATAATAATAACTCGTCATAATAACTAATTGAAAGTTAACATAATAGACAAAATACAATAAAACCGAAAAATAAACCAAAAATACATGGTCTATTAGAGAAGAGAATACAATTGAATACGAAAGAAAGGATCCTATACGCAGCCAATCAAATACTTTCATCCATGATGCAAAGCAAGAATGCAATGCAATGACTGGTAATTATGGTGATATTAAAGAGCTTTCACTTTTGGTGGGTGATAATAATCTAATGAATGGGGTGGAGAATGAAAGCAATGCCTCTTTCAAGATAGAAACTATTGAAATAACGATAGAGGATAAAGGAACTGATGTAGATTCAAAGCAGCCAATGGCTGAAGAAAAAATGAAAATTCGAAAGCCAAGGTTGACAAGGAAAGAGAGAGAAAAAAAAAAAGAGAGAAGTGGAATAGAATTAGAAGATGAAAAATGAATTTGCTAGAAAGTTTTTCGATATTTGGCCAATGATGAGAGATTCCAAAACATGGTTAGGTTTAGAAGGTAGTAAAAAATTTAAAAATGAAAAAAATATATATATTAGGTGGAAATTAGAAAGCCACCTAGTTTGACAATGTGGAAAAAAAAAATCATCTACATTAGATAAAGGAATGCCATGGCAACATTCTGTTACACACTTAAAGAGTGAGTAAAAAAAATCATTTTCCATAAGGTCGGTGACAAAATTGAGAATTTTTCACTATTTACGATTAAAACAAAAACACGCTAATAGTTAGGTGACTATAGGTAAAGTTTGCCCTAATAATAATGTACAAAACGCACTTATAATAATTAACAAATATATACAATTGGAACGTTACGTGAGAAAATATATCAAAGAACAAAAAAGTTTGATTATTTGTTTTTACTATTAAGAGAAAAATGGATCAAAATCATTAAAAAGGAGGTCAATTTGTCACAAATTTTAAATTATGAATGTAATGTAAGATTTTACACCTTATTAGATCTAGTCACCTAATCCTTCTACTTTGAGTTGATTATCATAGCAAGAAACTTGCAAACAATTGTTAGCTTGTTTATAAAATACCACTAAACAACCAACTACATGGCTTAGAACATCTCAATAAAATACAAGCTTTATTTTACCTTATCATGCACTATTTAATGCCACTTCTTCAATGAACTTCATACTAAAATGTTGTTTTTCTAATTTCAACTGTGTCATCTGGTCTTCATGTATCTTTCTCCCCTATCTATTTGCAAAAAACCTTACACAACATCCTAGGGTAACACTTAACCTTTTTCCCCAAAGATGCATCTCCTACCATCATCTACATCCTAGCTCAAAATTTAAACAAGTAATGTCAAATGTTGCATTCCAAAAGAGCAATGTCATGCCCTACACCCAAATCTTCATGTTCCTTATGATTGGTAGTCCGATTAACTTCACCACCAATGACCTTTCTTCTTTTTTAACTTTTCACTCATTTATCACCCTAGTTTCAATTTCCTTAGCTTTAACTCTCCAACTCTAAAATTTGCACTAGCTAATGCACACCTACTTTTCTTTTCTTTTTCTTTTTTGCACTTGTTTTCCGAACATGTTGCAAATTTTGTTATCATAATAATGCGGAGTTTTATATTTGCTCATGTTATCTAATTAACAATTGATTTCGTTTCTCCTTTTTTGTTGGAATTTGGTTTAAGTACTAAAATACTTCTTATAATATTTAATTGGTCACACAAGAATTTTATCTTTATTAGGATATTATATGTCAGTTTTATTTTTATAATATTTATTTTTAAGTATTTAAAGCTAAGGTTAGAATAAAACCTTATTTGCAAGAAAGCATATTAAGTTTACTTGCAAGAAAGAAAATCTATATAAACAAGTTGTACGCTTTAGAACCACTATTTTTCTTTGAATTAATAGAAAAACTAAAGGTGTTCTATAACCCTTAGTTCTCTAAAGTTTCATCTTTCTTACTAAATTGCTCAACCCTAATTCTTTCTGTTTTACTGTTTTCTCACCTAAACCGCATCAATCTTGGTTATCAAAACCTAAGTTCATATTACAGTGTGCTTTTAAGTCGTGGTTGGATGCATAAAAGTTTGAGGAAATCAAGATTAAAAAAAAAAAAGCAATTGGTTGTACTACGAAGAGCGATGGAAGATTTATGGCGTGCAATTATGCTTGGCTACAGTAGGAACAAAAGGGAACCTTAATGGAGATTTCAACTGCTAACCACCAGTTGGTCATTCCAAAAGGTAGTCTCGTTGATAAATATAATTTTGGTGAGGAAGAAAACCTTATTTATGTTGGACCGCAAACCTTGTGGTACAAGGAGGAATGGAGCGATTAGAGCATGTCCTTGAATTAAACGAGGGTGGGTGGGATCAATGTTGAAGTTGCTGACTTATGGAAAGATGCATGTGGAAAAGCAAGATGATAATATGTTGGAACTTATCTATGATGAATATCATTAAGATAGAGAAACAATTGATATGCATCCAGTTTAGAGTCTTTGGTTGTTCATACAATGATAGACACACCTTCAAAAGAAGGGGAGGATTGGAGGCAAGTTGAAAATCTCTAGGATATCTTAAGGGACACAATGTCGAGTGATGGTTCTAGAGTAAAAAGAGTTAATTCAGTTTCAACATTGAAATAGATTTTGAAGGGAATGAATTCAAATATTGAACTTAAAAAAAGCAAGAATGCTTGACGAGAGAGTCTTGGCCAAAGAGGCATATAAGGACTTTCAATTAATAATTTTGCGTGACTGTCTCCCTAGACATTCAGACTTGCTTCTTATTTTGATAAGCAAACCCATCAATGCTGATATGTTTTCTAAACCTTCAAAAGTTGCTCCAACTATTCACATCTCTTGGCTAACTTTTTCAATGGCAAAGATATTTTTGGAGCGTATGTTGCAAAAAACTCATTGTAGTATTGAATCTGAGTTTGACAATTTGAAAGCAATCCACAATGAAGGTAGAAGTTGGATTCCAAGAAAGATAATCGAGTCACACTTACTGAGTGTATTAGCATTGATTTTGAACATACGAAGCACATTGCTTCTTATTTTGATGAGCAAACCCATCAATGCTGATATGTTTTCTAAACCTTCAAAAGTTGCTCCAACTATTCACATCTCTTGGCTAACTTTTTCAATGGCAAAGATATTTTTGGAGGGTATGTTGCAAAAAACTCATTGTAGTATTGAATTTGAGTTTGACAATTTGAAAGGCAATCCACAATGAAGGTAGAAGTTGGATTCCAAGAAAGATAATCGAGTCACACTTACTGAGTGTATTAGCATTGATTTTGAACATACGAAGCACATTGCTTCTTATTTTGATGATCAAACCCATCAATGCTTATATGTTTTCTAAACATTCAAAAGTTGCTCCAACTATTCACATCTCTTGGCTAACTTTTTCAATGGCAAAGATATTTTTGGAAGGTATGTTGCAAAAAACGCATTGTAGTATTGAATCTGAGTTTGACAATTTGAAAGGCAATCCACAATGAAGGTAGAAGTTGGATTCCAAGAAAGATAATCGAGTCACACTTACTAAGTGTATTGGCGTTGATTTTGAACATACGAAGCACATTGCATCTACAAGACATTCACTTGAAGCATGGTGAGGTTCTCATATTGATTTTATGGAGCTACTCTTGTTTCCTGAAAGGTTGGGATGACACTTCTAAGCTCCTTGAGAAGATTAATGCTCATGGGTTGAGATGACACTTCTAAGCTCTTTGATAAAATTAATGCAAAAATCTTTCATGAAAATCTTAGCAAGTTTTTTTTTCCCTATATGTGGTTTTATGCTAACCACTAATCAATAAGGATTATTTGATTCTAAGTAACAGCACAACAAATGATGTTGAAAATTTAAATGATATGCAACTTTCTAAGGCTAAAACAAAGACCATTAAAGATGTGATTTACGTTAAAAAAGTCTGGTCTAAGTGGGTTATAAATATACGAGATTTTTGCAGAAACAAATAGCAAAACTAGTAAAAGTTCTTAAACAGTGGAAGAAGAGTTGCAAAGAGCTAAATGAAAAACCTGAGGTGGTGAAATTTTTTTGCCAAATTTTCCAAGCCGAAGAGAATACAAGCTTTTATTTTTATTATAATATTTTATTATATCAATTTTATTTTATAATATTTTTTTTTAGATATATCATAAATGACTAAGGTTATTAGTTATTTTTAGGGTTTAAACTAAAGGTTAGAATAAAACTTTATTTGCAAGAAAGCATAGTAACTTTACTTGCAAGAAAGAAAGTCTAAGAAAATAAGTTACAGATTTTGGATGTTTAAAATTAGTAAAAGAAAATAAAGGAATTTACACAATCTTTGTTTGGTTAAACACTGAAAAATGAAATAACTTTTAAGATTTTTCCAATTATAACCTTAAACTAAAATAATTTATGTAAAAGCTTAAAAGGATAAGAAAGACATTTTACAAAGAACTTCTAAGGTGAGCTTTTAAAAAAAGCTTTCAATCACCTCCAACTAACACCACATTACCCAACCAAACAATCTTTTACAACTACTAGGTTTTGTGTAACTATACAATTAAGCAATTATAGTACTATCTTAGGTAATTATGCAAAACACTACCCAATAACATAAACTATTACAACCTTAGTAATGTTAATAATTACAACATAAAATATTATCCAAGTATATAAATTATTGCAAATCTTGTAATGTTTTATTTAACTTGAATTACACAAAAAATTATTCAAGTTCACAAACTATTAAAACTTTTGTATTGTTTTGTGTAACATTAGAACTGATGGAAAACTCATTAAGAAACACTTACTAAAATTTTACCATTTTACATTTTAAAATAGATTTTACTTTCCTTTCCCCCCAAATTGAGGTAAATAAAAAATCATTGTTTCAAGGGAAAGCAAGAGATACTCAACTTCCCTTTATTTCTCTTGCTTAATAAAAAATAATAAAATTATCTAAAATGACAAAGGATCTCTTTTTTAGTTTTCTCTCTTCATTTACTCCAATCCAATCATTGCGTTTTAGTACCCAAACAAACCATTATTTTCTAATTTGTATCCAAACACTAATTTCAAACAAAACATTGCCTTTTGTTACAACGAACTCTCTTTGATTTTTTTTGTCAACATAACAGATAACATGGCATGATGATGTGGCCCAAGGTTAAGGGGAAAAACTCTTCTTCTTTCAAAAATAATCACTTCCCCTTTTTTTCTATTCTTCCATTCTCTATCCTCCTAAAACTCGCTCTTGGTCCCTTCACCTAGATTCAATCCAAACATTATATCAGGCCAATACAGGCCATTATCCATGTGGAGATCTGAGATTATTTTCCAAGGTTCTTAGCATTTAATAAGCTAAATTGAAGGCACTTGATAGATTGCATTATAAGAGACTATGAATAGCTAATCGACACTTAAGAGAGATTTTAGGTTGAATTATAGATTACTTTTTGTGTATAGAAGGCCAATTATTCATGATGTAAAATTCAAAATATAGAGAACTTCTATTTCTTCATTCTAATTCATCTTAGAATTCTACATGAATTCTTCATAATATTTCTACCAAGGTATAAATGCCATTTGGGTTGTTTTTTTGTTCAAATCTCAACCATGTTCGTCCTTTGTTTATCTATCTAAAATAATGGCATGATCCAAACCCTCATGGCATAAGAATCAAGCCATATTTAAAAAACCATGTCACGTTAAGAAGCTTTGAGTACTGGCAGATCAAAGGGTTCAATCATGCTCATTACTTGTCACAAACTGAATGGCCAAAACTATCCACAATGGACCAAGTTTGTAATTATGTTTATCTCGAGCAAAGGTAACGATGATTACCTCACTATTGCTGACATCCCCCAAAAATAAAATTATCAACGCTTCAAAATTTAAAGATCGAAAAATAATATGGTTATGTCCTAATTGATCAACATCATGAATAATGAGATTGGGCACATTTTTCTCTTTTACAATACTACCTACGATTTGGACAACTGCTAAGAAAACATATTCTGACAATGAAACTTAATGCAAGAACTTCTATTTTTATTATAATATTTTATTATCAATTTTATTTGAAAATATTTTATTTCAATTATTAGATATATTATAGACGTTTAAGGTTATTAGGTATCTTTAGGTTTTAAACCTATGGCTAGAATAAAACTTTATTTGCAAGAAAGGATAATAACTTTACTTGCAAGGAAGAACTAAAGGTTTTTTATATCCCTAAGTTTTCTAGAGTTTCATCTCTTTCCCTATTCACCTTAATTCTTTAAGTGCTATTAATTTCTCCCCTAAACCACATCAAAAATATTACCTAGTTGTTTAATATTAAAGCTACCCTTCATGATTTACAAGGTGAGTTAAATGTAACTCAATATTATAACACTCTAAATCGTAATTAGTAAAAATTAGATATGCTTGAGAAAACCATATAGAAGGAATCTTTAAGTCCCTGGTAGGATTAGACAAGTTCCTTGGTAAAGGGGGAGAATTTTGAGAACCAAGCTCCTTCCATCCTTCCAAGAGACTTTTTGAAGTTAGAAGGGAGGAGAGTAGAAAAAAGCTCACGCTAAGGACAATGGTATCAACTATGCCTAAGAGTTCGACCCTTCCTACTTGCGGAAACAATTTAGTCTATGATGCAAAACAAAAGAAAATAAGCCTTGATGTGACCATTGTCGCAAACCCAAACATACTCGAGAAAATAGGATAAGTGTTACAGTTCACACATGAGCAAGGAAACCAAAAGTGCAGGGCAGGCCACCCAAGTAGACGAAGACCGCTTCAGGTGCAAAAAAAGGCCGCAAAAGACCTAGGGAGGCTCTTTTGAGTGTTGTAGGCCCAAAACAATGCACTTTCGAAAAGAAGAATCTAGAAGCTATCAAAATATGTCAACTAACTAAATAACATGCAAGAAGCCTCGAGAGAGTGAGAAATTTAGAGTTAAAGACCGAAACCTTGTGAAACCAAGTAAAATGATCCGAAAGCTCTAGAAGAGCTAGCCTTATATAAAATTGTATATACTTGAGTAGAACAATCTAGAGACACAATATTGATCATAGGATCAAAGGAGCTAACCTATATAAAGGACTCCCCATTTGTACACAACTTAGCATTTGAACAATAAAGCTTCTAGCATTCTCCCAAATCCCTTACCTCCTCTTAAGTGCTCTCTTGTTGTAAAACCCAATCCTAAGGCTGCACTTTACAAATTTGATAGCCTAAATTGAAGGGATTTGATAGATTAAATAATAGGTGAAAGAGAGATTTTAGGTGGAATTTTCTTACTTAATTTTCGTATATAAAAGGCTACTTATTCATGCAATTAAATTCAAAATATAGTGACCTTTTATTTCTTCATTCTAATCCTTATAAGCCAAGTGAAAAGTTATTTGTATAAAATCAAAGGATAAAAGCTTTTTCGGAAAATCAATTAAACAAGGCAATATAATACAAAACATGAAAAAAATAAAAAATAATTAAAATCTAAAACATAACATGATGCAAAAAATTAATACATCACGAATACCTTGTTTTCTTTTAAAATGCTCCGCTTTATTCACCCAAACTCAAGGAAAGCAAAAAAAAAAAAGTTTTTAAAATGTAAAAAGTCTTTTTTACTTTTCATCTTCTATATATTTTTTAAAAAAAGGGTTTTAATTGTAAAAAATTATGATAATGAATCATTTTGTTTCTTTTCCACAGTTTAGTCAAACAAATATTGCTAGAATTAATTTATCTTCCTTTCATTTATTAATTTTAAACATCCACATAATATAATATGTAATCATTACCTTTCATTAATATTCCTTTTTTTTACTTTCCGTTTATTTCCTTTCCTTTTCCTAATGTTAATACATAGTATAAACCACGATTATGACATGAAAAAAATTAACATGAATGCGTCATGAACATGATTACCAAGTCTAAAATCCATTAAGACTCATAAAGCTCCTATCAAGCAGAACAATTGTTTACTATCAACTTCGAAGAATTTGTTGCATCTTAGTTCAAAATTCAATGTTTCAAAGCTATTTTCCGCAAACCAACATGCAATGACACATAAATTTTTAAGAATAAAAAACACATGTTTATATTGCATAATCATATACCTTGCACCTAAACCATGCACCACGATACCCTGGCAAAAAAGATCTCGTCTCGACTAGTTGACCAACTTTAAATGGAAGGTTATGGAGATCCATTACAGCAATTTCAAGAGCATGAAGCTACACAACAAATACTTCAACAATTAGTGGGGACTTCCAAGGATATATCTATAACTTTTTGAACAAGAAAGGTGATATAAGCATCCCATAATAACAAGTCTATGAAAGAGACCACTAGGAATAGCATAGCAAGAAAAGATTGACATCTTTTTAGCTTAGGAATAAACTAAATATTTACCAATATACTTAGGTGGTTGGCCAAAATGTACCACTAATTTTCAATTGATACAATTTAAACATATACTTCTAATTTAGAGAAAATTTGAACAACAAATTTTGTTTAACTATATATATGATGCTTTGTGTATTTAAAATGTTAAAATTTTATCATTTTCTCAAATAAGCATGATAAAAAAAAAATTTAAACACAATTTGAGTACAGAAAATGTCAAGATCATTTGTTCTTACCACTCACTCCCAAATAAAATTCTCTCTTAATTAGTTTGTTGATTATGTTTAGATGAAGTCATCTCTAATTAGTTTGTTGTTTATGTTTAGATGAAGCTAAAACCAAGGTTTTCAAAACGGAACTGATAGTCAATCCACCGATTTTCAGTTCGATTGATTCAAACAGTCCAACCACCAATCCAATCGGTTTACTATTTAATAATACAAAATAATTATTATTAAAAAACAATTAAAAATAAAACAAGAAATAAATTTTAGACCAGACTTTTAAAGTTCTAATTTATAAATCATCCCATCTATTTTAGGCCCATAACCAAAATAAACTAAGAAAACCTAAAAAATCTTATCATCATTAACTCTCACTTTCAATTTCTCATTTGTCCTCCGTCGCCTAGCCTCCTCCATCTTTTATACTCTCATTTTTCAATAGGAACAACAAAAGAAGTTGATGGTTAAAGGTGACTAAACATGAAATCAAATGTAGAGGTTGAAGGCTGAATGGAGGGAGATTGAGAGAGGCTGAGAGAGCCAAAGAGGACAAATGGATGAGTGAGGAGAGTGGTGACTACCTAGGTGGGGATGGGTTTAGGGTTAATAGGTTTCTTTAATTATTTATTTCATTTATTTTTAATTTTCTTTTTCTCTACTTGGGGTTGAATTTTTTGAAAGAACTAGGGCTTTGTAGTGTTGGGCTAATTGAACCATTTTTCCAATTTGACCCAACCTCAAGGAGCCCAAAATTTCCAAAGACTGGTTAGATTGGGTTTTTTTACCAATTTTCCGGTTCACAACCTCAATTTTACTCGATTCTTGATCCAAACAATTTTTTTCAATTGTCTAGACCGATTAACCAATCGGGTTCTCGATTCAACCGGCCGATTCAATTTTCAAAACCTTAGCTAAAACCCATAAAAAATTCTCTCTCTATGTTTAGATAAGCTAAAACCCAAATTTTTCTTTGGCTAAAATAAAAAGTTTAAAAGAAAATTCACTTCTCCAAGTAAACTCCTATGTTTTTTTATTGTAACTAAAATGAAGTTATAAATTTATTGCCCATATGTAAGCTCTTGTGGCTTAACAATTTCTTTCAATTTTTTTTTATAAATCAAGTAACATCAGCTTTCATATTGACAAAAGAATCCAATAAATAACAGTAACAAAAGTTTCCCTTTTGCTTGAAATAAGAACTTAGGTACAAATTGAAGGTAAAGGAAAATTTGATTATAATGAAAACACAATAGATTTCTTACCCGTACTTCGCAATTTGGGGTGCAGTACCCTGTCGACACGGGACGGGTCAGATAAAAACACAGCGGAAACGGAGGTAGATGAGAACTGAGATGAGAAGAGAAGGAAAAGAAACTGATTTGCAGGGACAAGAGAGAGAAGAGATGAACGATGGTAGGAGGAAAATGATTATAGAAGAAAGGAAAAAGACTTTCCAAATAAATGCACAAAAAATCGAAAGTTAACACAAAACACTCGAGAAAATCGTTAAGGTTTGAAAAATTACCTTGATTAATTTTCTGGCCTCTGGTTTGCTCCTTCGGAAACTTGCAAGTGACGGCTTGGGTTAGGGACAGGAGAAGGAAGAGGGAGAGGGGAAAATAGGAGAAATATAAAGAGAGGGTAGAAGACGGTGGTGGGGAGAGGATTGTTTGGTTTTTACTAGGGCAAACATACAGATTTTGAATTTAAGTAAGCCCCAAATCACTTTGTCTAGCTTTATATATATTCGCTCACTAAAATTAAGTAATTTTACATTATTTTATAAATTTTTATCCTATTAATATTTTAATAATTTAATTTTCATATTTTATATTTTATTTATATAAATTATGCATGTTAAATTTAGTATAAATTAATAAATTAAAAATTTTTATCATTCGTTTTATATAAAAACTTTCAATAGTTAAATATATATTAATATAAACAATATTTTATATTAACATAAATATCAAATCGGTTTAAATTTTTAAATGTGTGAAAATACAAAATATTAATAAATATAATGGTTTGATTGTTAAAATATTAATAATATAAAAAAATTACAGAATAGTGTAAAATCACTTAAATTTTACACCGGTATAAATGGATCTTTTCTCTTTAAATTATACCATGATATTTATTTTACCCAAAAATGTTACTACTATTAATAATAAAAAATTCCACAAATCACTTTTTGCCACGTAGATTTTTTTTTGCAAAATATTTTTAAAATTTTGATATATAGTAATATTTATCGACCCTAGTTTTTTAAATGTTTTGATATAATAAAATCAAATTTGCAATCAATTGATAAAAAGCTCTTGACATTATTTTCAAAGTATTTAGTAACTTAAATTACAAATTCCTCTGAAAAACCTTAATTTAAAACAAATTTTACAATTTTGGGAGACTTCTACCAATAAATGGTCACACAAGTATTGATGGAACCAAGCCAGTGAGCATCTCAATAATCCTTCCAGACTTTTATCGATACTTAGGAACTCATCTATCAATACAACTTTGGTTGAGTTCTAGTAATAGAAGTAATTTAGAGAACATTTCAAGCCAAACATCACACTTTTAATGATACTTAGGGGGGCTTCTACCAATACAACAAAATCAATGAGCAATTACCAATATAACTATCGGTATAAGTCTGAACCCTTGAAACCCTCAAACTTTTACCAATACTTGTGGCTTAAACAGTCATATTCTTCATGACTTCTACCGGCACAAGTCTACTTATATCGATACAAGTGTCTTATAGTATGCATTTAATACTCGAATTAATTGTAGTAACGACTCTAATTTACTCTTAATGTTTCCAAAAGGTTCCAAGATCATTAGAAAGCATAAATACAAGTTAATAATTCCACATTAAAGATAAGAAATAAGTGATGTGGGCATGGAAATGAAATATATTTTTTAGAAATATCTCTTAAGCTATTGAGAACATCTTTAGCTGAACTTATCAAGACTTGTCTTGTGGCATTCATCATTGTTTCTATACCTTCAGTTCTTGTTTCCATATAAAAAACGGGTCAGGGTCTTTTCCATCTAACTCTTGGTCCATAAGTTTATCAAATAGAAAATGGGTCACGCTAGGTCATAACGTTGGTTATTTTCTCGTATAAACTTTTTGGGTCAGAGTCCAATATTGTTATCTATCCTTTTTAATTATCATCATTATTTTCTTGTCTTTCTTTTGTTTTCATTACCTGTTAGAAACGATCAGGCACACAAGTGGTCTTGTAATTCTCCTAACGAATATGAGCTCATACCATTTAGTATCAGAGCTGGTATTCCAATCAAGTATCGTATTTGTTCTTGGTATTATTGTCAAAAAAGGGAAAAAAGGAAAAAAATTGTGAAAAAAAAAAGAAAAAAAAGGAAGAGAAGAGTTGAGATTTTAAAAAAAGATTTTGGAAACTAATAAAAAAATTCAATGAATTAGTGTTTTTAAAGTTTTTTTCACATTTTGGTAAGATATGGTGAGAGCAAATGACTTTTGTGTCAAATTTTCCAGTTTATTCGAATTATCCAAATTACACTACATTCATCATTTTGAGTATTTTGAGTTTATTTTTGTCAAGATAGTATAAGCTTTTTTCGTATTCTTATCTCTCATTCAAATTTGGTTTATTTGAGTCATTTGCACCCATTCTCACCATTTTGCTTCTATTTCCTCATTGGCCACAACCTATCAACGCTTACAGGATTACAATTTTGTTAAGTTCTTTCCAATCAGTTCTTAAGGAGCTTAAGAGATTTGAGAGGTAAAAGGCAAGAGTGGTGAGCACTTAGAGTGAGTAAAAGATAAGATTGAGTGCAAACATGAGAGGATTGGTTCAACTTATCGAGGGAAATTATGAGGGAGGAAAGCGTGAGGTTTATTTTCATTTATTATTTTTTTCTTGTTTTATATCAATTATGTCACAAAACGAGCATGAAGAAAAGAAGAGAAGGCGTACCAAATTTGCAAACACAATATTTGATACAGGAAATTTGGAGGTTGTTGGATGAAAAACTTGAAACAATCAACGAAAGGTTGGAACGTGTAGAGGTAAGAACTCGACAAAGAAGATCACTAAGAACCCTAAGCGTTCGAAAAGGCGAAGCATCCAATAGATCTAATAACAGTGGATACTATGGCAACGAATATGAAGGAAATGAGAGAAATTCCATGGTTAGCACAAGGCAGAATGAAAAATGGCCTAAAGAAAGGCCAGGACATGATAGGTTGATGACAATCCTGGTAGCATCAAGTTAAAAATCCCTTATTTCCAAGGAAAAAAGGATCTAGAGGCATACATTGAGTAGGAAAAGAAGATCGAACTAGTGTTCGATTATCACAATTACTCCAAATTAAAGAAGGTAAAATTAGTCGCTATTGAATTTACCAATTACGCTATAATTTGATGGGACCAACTAACCTTGTCTAAGAGGAGAAATGGAGAGCGCCCGGTGCCAAAATGAAAGCCATCATGAGAAGAAGGTTCATTTCAAACCATTACTAAAGAGACATCTCTCAAAAGCTTCAGACTCTCACACAAGGAAGCAAAAGTATGGAGGACTGTCAAAAGATATGGAAATTGAGATGATTCGCGCCAACATCGAGAAGGATCATGAGACCACATTGGCAAGGTTTTTTTATGGGATTAAACCAAAAAATTTCCAACTTCGTCAAATTGTAGCATTATGTCAAACTCACCCACATGGTTCACAAAGCGATCAAGGTAGAACGAGAATTGAAGAAGAAGGGTTCATCTAGAGTGGGAAATAACTCTGGTTCTTTCTCAACATGAAACCAAAATGAAAATAAAAGGGATGTGTGGCCTATAGTGAAAGGTGAATTTGAAACTTTTAAAGATAACAAAAAATACTCTAATTCATATAAAAGCAAGGCAGAAGCACCAACGGGTCAATTTCGAGATATCAAATGCTTTAAGTGTTTGGGGAGAGAGCACATTATAAGTCAATTCCTTAACCGAGACGTAATGATCCTTAAAGACAATAGATAAACTGAATCTACGGGAGAATTTGAAGGCGACAACATGCACTCATTGGAAAATGCGAGTGAAGTCGAGTATCCGGTCAAAGGTGAACTACTTGTAACTAAACGAGCATTAAGTACACAAGTTAGGGATGAGAGCAACAAAGAGAACATTTTCCACATTCGTTGCCAGATCAAGGAAAAGTATACAGCATAATCATCAATGGAGGTAGCTGCACGAATGTAGCAAGCTTGACTGTCATGAAAAAACTTGGATTGACCATGACTAAGCACCCAAAACCATATAAATTACAACAGTTGAATGATGGAGGTGAGATCAAGGTGGTAAAACAAGTTATGGTGTCCTTTACTATTGAAAGGTACAATGATGATATGTTATGCGATGTTGTTTTCATGCATGCGGGGTACATCCTACTCGAACATCCATGGCAATACAACCGGAGAGTTATTCACAATGGTTTCACCAATCACTTACTCATTTAAGTTTAATAGGAAACCCATCACACTTGTTCCCATGACTCACAAACAAATGTATGAAGACAAAGTACGTTTGAAGGAAGAGAGTGGGAAAATAAAACAAAAGAAAGTGAGGTGAAATCAAGAGAAAATTAAGGGAAAATTAAGAGAATTCGAGAAAACACAAAAAGAAAATGAACAAAAGGGAAAAGAAAGGAGAGTGAGAAAGAAAAATAAAAAGAAAGAGAAAGAGAGATTGTGGTAAGAAAAGAGAGTAAATGACCGCCTCCAGACGTACCAACGTCTAGGGTATAAATACTGTAATCAAATATATGGAATTGAGGTGGTGTCAGCTTAAAAAAATCTACATACCAATTTATTAATCACACCCCCACTTATTAAATCCCTATAAAAGGATTAGTTCCTCATGGGTCTCATAATCATAATGAACTTGATAAATAAGATAAACATTAAAAACAATTCAAGAAAAGAGTTTAAGAAGAATCTTGAGATATATTCGAATGAATAAAGAAATCCACAATAGTCTGATCGCGGTTACAAATCACATTCTCCGAAGAACACTAATGAAAAGAACTATAAAATAAATATAAGGCCTAAAAGAAAGAAAAACTAAAACTAAAATTACAGAGAAAAAAATTAGAATATGAAAGTTGGCCTCCACAAGTGCTAATTAAGCCTATCTATAGATTTAGAGAAACTGTTGTCCTCAACCTTAGGTTGGCTGACATTTTCGTGTTTAATTTCTATTGTGCAGACCAAAATACCCTAACTCGTAATTCATCTAATACAGGGCTAGTGCCGTGACACCCTAGTGTCTATGTCGCAACATTGAAGGCAATATACTCTAGTTCAGGGGTGCCTTTAAGGATTTGTCGTGACATCCCATAGTTATGTCGCGACACTAAATGCATGCATGAGATTCTTGTATTCTACTCTCTATGTTACGACAATGAACTTTTCGTGTTGCAACACAACAACCAGCTTTCCTATGCCTTTGAATTGTCTCTTACACACTCACTAAGCATGTTAGATCACCTTTAGGCTATATTCGGTCCCTAAAGTCAATAAAAGACTCAAAATACATTTTTATTGAATTTAAAGCAAAAGATGAAAACTTAAATAAAACATAATAAAAATGTTCGCATTCAAACTCCTAAAGTATGAAAACTAGTTTAATCTACTACACCAAATTAAGGAAGATCAATAAATAAAAAAATAAGTTTAATTTTTATGTTAAGAGTAGAAAGGTTGAGAAAGCTTTTTTGACTCACCAACCACTACTTGTACTTTTGTACAAGGAAGCATATTTTAGCACTAATGAACCTAGTGCAACTATTTCTTTCTTGTAGGAATTCCAATATGTTTTTCCCAAAGAGATTCTCAATAGACTGCTGCCACTTAGGGGAATTGAACATCTAGTCGATTTCATTCCTAGAGCTACAACTCCAAACTGACCTGCTTATCGAAACAATCTGAAGGAAACCAATGAGTTACAATAGCAAACCAATAAACTTATGGTTAAAGGCTATGTTCAAAAAAGCCTAAGTCCATTCACAATCCCTATTCTCATTATTCCAAAGAAATAAGTTACAGTAAAATATCGACATCCCATCCCTTAATTAGAAAATATACTAGATGAACTGCATGGATCAAAAGCATTTATGAAAATTGATCTTAAAAGTGGATATCATCAAATCCAAATGCAAGAAAGTGATGAGTGGAAGACTACATTCAAGACCAAGTATGGTTTGTATGAATGTTTGGTGATACCATTTGGCTTAACCAATGCACCCAACACCTTTATGCGACTCATGAACCATGTTTTGCGAGTGTTCATTGATAGGTTTTGTGTAGTTTATTTTAACGACATCCTGATCTATTTTAAGCATATTAATGAGCATGTTAATCATTTAAGACTTGTTTTATAAGTATTGCGTAATGAGAGATTATTTGCTAATTTTAAGAACTACTCTTTTTGTATTGATGAACTTGTGTCTTTAGGTTTCATTGTTAGCTCAAAAGGAATCGAAGTAGACAACTAGAAGATCTGTTCCATCTAGGATTGGCCAAAACCCATAAGTGTAAGTAATGTTAGGAGCTTACAGAGTCTTGTTAGCTTTTATCAAAGGTTTGTTAAAACTTTAGTAGTACATCCGTTCCTTTAACAGAAATCATTAAGAAAAATGTGGGGTTTAAATAGGAAGAGGCCTAAGATAATCCTTTTAGGTTAATTAAGGAAAATTTGATTAACGCACTATTACTTGCTTTACCAGATTTTTCTAAAACCTTTGAAATTGAGTGAGATGCCTCAAGGGTAGGTATTGCAGTAGTTTTGATGCAAGAAGTGTAACAGCCCTATTCAGGGACTAGTCAGAATAGTGGTGCGAGGCCATGAGTCCGAGGTGAATTTATGAGTTTTTAAGGTTTTTGCCATGCTTGCATGCTAATGTGAGAGTTTCATGAAGCAATTTTGTTAAATTGAGGTTGTATGGTCCAAAAGGACTAAATTGCAAAAGTTGCAAAATATGAGTTTCTAGAAGCTTTTTGTATGAAATAGCTTTAGAATATCAATTAGAAGTTCTTAAATAGCAATTTGCCCAAATTATAATTTTAGGAAAAAATTGGGCATGAGTAAGTAAAATGGAAATTTTTAAAGAGAATGGCATTTTGGTCATTTGTTTAATAAATGATTAAAAAGGATGAAATAAGTCAAAATTTTGTTCATCTTCTTCCCCACATTGCTGAAATTTTCAAAGAACCCATAGCTAGGGTTTGTTCATCTTTCAAGCTTGCTAGTAAGTGCATCTTAGCCCCGTTTTTAATATTCTTCGTATTTTTGAAGTTCTCGTATTATGAATTAGCTATTTTTAGCTATAAAATGAGCTAAGATGCATGTTCAAAAATCTACCCAAGAATGACATGCTTGTAAAATGATATTTTATGGAAGTTTATGAGAGTTTGATGTTAGATAAACATCTTTTCCTTAATAAATTTCATGAAAAATGATAGTATGGACTAATTTGTAATAGTTATGAAATTGGTCATACATATTAGAAATAGTAAGAATTGGTGATTGTTATAGTAGAGAAAATGAATCAGCTAAGCAAGAAGTTTAAGAAAGTTGAATGAAAATATTTTACGAGCCTAGGGGCAAAAGTGTAAATATGAGAAAATTTAGGGGCAAAATAGTAATTTTGCCAAAGAATGAGTTAAGAGTCAATTTAGTCAATATGAGTATTAGATGATCTAATTATTATTATAGATCAAGAAAAACGAAGCCCGAATCAAAATCGAGGCAAGAACAAAGTCGAGGACTAAATTGTATATCTACATACATTTTGTATATTGAGGTAAGTTTGTATGATTTCTAAGCTTTATGATTTTTATCAGTGAATTGCTTAGTATAATGTACACTACTACCATGGAATGTTTAATGCTATGTTAAACAAAGAAATCAATTAGATTAAGCATGAGAAAGTCCCAATTGAAGATGAATTACCTAGGATACTCGATCTACCACATGAAATGAGAAAGTCCGTGTAAGACCAAGCCAAGGCATGGCATCGGCAATCAAGCAAGTTATCATGTAAGTCCAAGACAAGTCTTGGCATTGAAGAGTTATTATGAGATGAAGACCATATAAGCCCAAGCCAAGGCATGGAATTAGTGAGTCTCCAAGCAAAGATGTCATGTAAGTCCAAGACAAGTCTTGGCATTGAAGAGTTATCATGTAAGTCCAAGACAAATCTTGGCATTGAAAAGCTAGCAAGAGATAAAGATCCCATGTAAGTCCAATTCAAGGCATGGCATTGGTGAAAACAAGAAAGATTTCATGTAAGTCCAAGCCAAGGCTCGGCATTGACCAATTCATGAGTAAAGATACCAAGTAAAACTATGTCAAGACATGGCAATGGTAAGTTCCCAAGGGAGCACACGAGAAAGACTTCGTATAAGTCCATGTCAAGACTTTGCCACGAACCCAATATGAGATATTCCATGTAAGACCGTATCTAGGATATGGCTTTGGCATCAAGTTATATATGGAGTGAGATTTAGTATCCTCAGTTATTCACAGAAATTCATCGGGCAAATGAGTAAAGTTAAAATGAGATAACAAGAAAGATAAGTAAGCAAAGCTATTACCAAGTTGGAAATGAGTATTATTCATATTATGAATGATAAACTAGAGATTATGATTATTATTGTAGAGTATGTTGATCTATGTGATCAAGTGATACAGGTACCTTGTTTACCTCACGAGTATAAGACTAGTAAGTATAATGAGATATGTAAGAATCAGTATGAGTAAGTAAGCTTTATAGCTAAAATTTATGATACCATTGTTTATGTCAAATGGTTTATATTAATCAAGTATGTTGCTATGTGCATAAAATGCAAACTTACTAAGCTAAATGCTTACGTCCTTTATTCTTTCTTTTCATGTAGTCCCGCCAAGCTAATTTCGTGGATCATCATCATCGGAGCTCAGAGCACACTATCAATCTCTATTTTGGTATAACTAAGTTGATTATATTAAGTATGGCATGTATAGAAAGCATTTCATTTTGAGAATATGTTTTAAGAAGAGCCAATGTATTGGCTATTAAATTCATTATTCTTTTCTATATGGCTAAGTGATTGGCCAAGTTTGACTAAGTATGTATGTGTATAGATATCAACGAAGTATGTAGTATTATTCATGAAAGATGGGTTAAATTGAAGTGTTGAATTGAGCATGAGTTTGAGCTTGATTTTAGGGTGGCAATTGGCTTGGTAAATAGCCTCTAAGTGCCCACACGGTTGGACACACGGGTGTGTGTCTAGGCCATGCGTACCCTGCACCTTTATAATTGAAGTCAGGATAAGCCACGGGCAAATCCCACGGCCGTTTGTTTAAGTCGTGTATGACACACGGTTAGAACATGGGCGTGTGCCTCAGGCCGTGTGATTAGGTCAGTATATCAAGGAATAGCACACGGTCTAAGTCCACGGGCGTGTCAAGGCCGTGTGAATTTAGTCAGTGTCGACCACGGTTGGAAGACATGGGCTTGTCAAAGGGGTACACGGGCGTGTCCCAAGCCTCATGGGTGTGTGACCCCTGCTTTAAAGGAAAGTTTTTGATTAAATTTCGAAAGCTTCAGATACGTGTTTAAGGCCTCGTAGGCCCATGAAATGTATGATTAGGCTCATGTTAAGAAAGTTCAAGTATAGTAATGTCTCATATCCGGTCTCAGCCTCAGACTCAGGTATGGGTTGTTACATTTAGTGGTATCTGAGCTACGATTTAGTCAGTTCTAGGACTAACATAGCACGAGCATGAGTCTAGCTATACATGCCATATGTAAGAATATTTTTATAATGATAGTGTGACGACTCCTGGTGACTTAAATTATGTTTATACATATAGTAAATGGATCCCGAAAGAGCTATAGTGTGACGACTCCTGGTGACTTCAATTATGTTTATACATATAGTAAATGGATCCCGAAAGAGCTATGGCGGATGATGTAGAAAGTAACGCATCGACTCCTACAGAAGGGACGGTGCTGAATGAGAATGAGGATAGACCCACTACGGTGAGTTAAGAAGGAAGAGAAGAGGTTAGAGAAGCCTTCCTCTATATGATGAACACTTGGTATACGAAGTTCGTTCGTACAAACCCAAATGCACAACCCCATCCACCCCCGCTTGTTCCACAACATGCTCCAGTAGCCCCTCAAGTAGTAGAGGTGGTAAGAGGAGATAAACCTCCAGTTGATAAGATCAGGAAACATGGGGCAGAAGAATTCCGGGCTAAAAGAGATGACGATCCAGAGAAGGTTGAATTCTGGTTAAAAAATACCATCAGGGTATTTAATGAGTTGTCATGCACATCTGAGGAATCATGAAGTGTGTAGTATTTCTTTTAAAAGATTCTGCTTACCAATGGTGGAACACCCTTGTGTCGGTGGTACCGAGGGAAAAGGTCACATGGGAATTTTTCCAAGAAGAGTTCAAGAAAAAGTATATCAGTCAAAGATTTGTGGATTAGAAAAGAAAATAATTTTTAGAGTTAAAACAAGGCAAGATGTCTGTAACTGACTATGAGCGTGAGTTTGTACGACTCAGCAAGTACGCTCGAGAATAAGTGTCCACTGAAGCCATCATGAGTAAAAGGTTTGAAGATAGACTAAATGATGACATCAAACTGTTTATTGCTATCCTAGAACTAAAGGAATTCGTTGTGCTAGTAGAGAGGGCTTGTAAAGCCGAAGAACTGGTAAAAGAGAAGAGAAAGTCGGAAATAGAGTCTCGTGAATCTAGAAAGAGACAGTGGAATAAGCCATTCCAATCCTCATCCAAGAAGTTAAGAGATTTCCCTACCCGATTGGCTACTTCCACTAGGTTTTCAAGGAAGGACAAGAGTAAACAGTATTCGGGGAATAAAGCACAGACTACTTCAGTTGCAAGTGTAGGGAATATTCGAACTGATAGACCCGAATGCCCCAAGTGTGGCAAACGTCATCTTAGAGAATACCAAGCGCATGAAAACACAAGTTTTAGATGTGGTTCCCAAGACCACTATATAAAAGATTGTCCAGAGATGATGAAAGAAGAGAGAACTTAGAACCCGAGATCTGGGAGTATGGTCCGAGGAAGACCGCAAAGGAATCCGATAGGTGGGGCAAATGGAAGAGGTAACCCTAGAGAGCAGGTCACGAGGCCTGAGGGTAGAGCGCTTGCAAGGACTTATGCCATTCGCGCTCGCGAAGAGGCATCTTCTCATGATGTTATCACGGTTACCTTTTCTCTTTTTGATATCAAAGTTATTACTTTAATAGATCCCGGATCCATACACTCTTACATTTGTATGAAACTAGTATCCAGTATGAGTATGCCTATAGAGTTTACAGAATTTGTGATTAAGGTGTCCAATCCTTTAGGCAAAAGTGTTTTAGTTGATAAAGTATGTAAAGATTGTCCATTAATGATTAGAGGTCATTATTTTAAAGCAAATCTTATGTTGCTACCGTTTGATGAGTTTGACCTCATTCTTGGAATAGACTGGTTGACGGCTCATGATGTATTAGTTAATTGTGGGAAGAAGTACATTGAGATGAGATGTGAGAATAGAGACATTCTCCATGTAGAATTAGATGAACAAGGTAGATCGCCGGTAATGAAACACCCCTTACCCGTATTCGACGCCGAAATAGGGTACGAGACATTATCGGAACACATACACTTGTAAACGTATTAAACCGAGTCATAAAATTTCATCCAAATTAACACTTTTCAATTTTCATCACAAAATCCCTAATATGGATCTACGAGGCCCAAAACATACTTTGGAAGCGGCTCAGGACTAAACCAAAAACTTTGGAAAACATTAAAATTTTTTTGAAAAATAGGGGCACACGCCCGTGTCCAAAGTCGTGTCCTTCTCACAACCATTCACATGCCACACTTTTCTTATTTAATCATCATACACTCATTCACCCAAATCATGCATCTCATAAATTGCATCATCACAAACATATAACTTGAATAACACTAGCCAACATCAATGGCCTTATACAAAATGAACTACTAAGTATTAAAGGTCAACATTTTAGCCCAAACCAATTCTGACATATACAAATGACTAAGTGCCCTATACACGCCATAAACTTAAGAGTTTTGTATTCATTTTTACCCCACGATGATAGCTTGATAGTGTGTTTACATACCTGGCGATCTCCAACTCGAGCTAGCATACAACCCTATAAGATATGGGGAAGGAAGGGAAGTAAGCTACAAAGCTTGGTAAGTAAGTATGTAAATAACAAGTGATTTATTAATAGGCTTTTGTAAATCTTCACAATATGTTCTCAAGATAATACAATCATAATTGCACATAGTTCCACTTTTTATTCATGTTCACCTCAAGCTATCTACTCGAGTTACAGTCACTAAATTATTTATATATTGAGCTACAGAACTCCAAATTAAGATCCGTTAATTTTCCCTGAAACTAGACTCAAATATCTTCTTACGATAAAATTTTCATAATTTTTGGTTTAGCCAATAAGTACAATTTATTCTTTAAAGTATCCCCTGTTCTGTTGTTTGATAATTTCGACCTTTCTTCACTAAAAATTAATTATCTCATTGTACAGAACTCAAATGATGTTATCGTTTGTTTCTCTTAAAAATAGACTCATTAAGAAATTCAAGTATATAAATTTTATACCATGATTATTTTTTACAATTTTTAATGAATTTCCAAAGTCAGAATAGGGGATTCCGAAATCATTCTGACTCTATCTCATCAAAATTCAAATATCTCATAATATAAAATTAGTTTCCTTACACCGTTTCTTTTATGCGAAAAAAGACTCAATAAGCTTTAATTTCATATCTTATTCAAATTCTAATTCATTTTCCACCATTTTTGGTGATTTTTCAAAGACACATAACTACTGCTGTCCAAAACTATTTTATTTCTAAATTTCACTCTTTCATGTTTTCTATATAGTAACTTTCATTGTAAAACTTACTCCGTATCAATCTTATCAAAGCTCTATCACATATCGAGCACATTGCTCATAAGTTTACTTACATATACCTACACTTATTCATCACATAATCACAGTCATTTACACTTAGTCATTTCCCGTTGAACACATCGGAATATTAACGGATACATCGGAATATTACACATAGTGCCACACTTGTAGCCAAAGCTACTTCACATCACTTATCACACATAGGCTCATTCTCGAGCTATTCACATTCGTAGGTCTGCTCACACAAGTTGTTTGTCATACATAACTACTCAATGCTGCTCACACAAGCTGTCAGGTATCCGCAACACATGCAGGATTACCCAGCCACTGGTAGAACTTATAAGACCAGCACCCATTTTACATAATCACAATCTCGGATCTGCTCACACAAGCTGTCGGTCAATACGTAACTACTTAGTGCTGCTTACATAAGCTTTTGAGTATCTGTAACACATGCCGGATAACTCAGCCACCTGTAGAACGTACAGACCAGCATCCGGATCACTTATTTTACTTAGATTTCACATAGGTTTCTAGTGAACATGTCATTCGTATCCATTTTTATTCCTAAGGTTCAACCGGGAAATTTTACACTTGTCAATATTTTGTCAATTACGTCAAATATTCAGCCACAATTCATACCTTTTATCAAAATATGAAAATGTAAGTAAAAATGATGCATTATTTAAATACAAACTTACCTCGAAAGCAAAATCGGTGAAAAGGACTTATTCGTCAATTACTCGTTTTTCCCTCGTTCTAGTTCCAAACCATGTTTTCCTTGTTCTATAACAACATATTTCACTTATTTAATTAATGTACTATTCAAAACAGTTCTTAACTCAACTTTTACAAAATTATAGTTTTGCCCCTAAACTTTTACATATTTACAATTTTGCCCTAATACTCGAAAATTAAACTTCAGCCCTTATTCTTATGTTTTATGACATGCTGATCATTTTTCCCTTCTATGGAAACATCAAATTCTTACTCTAACATACACTTATGAACGTTAGGTATTTTTACCAATTATGTCGTTTTACTCGTTTTCACTTAAAATCGCTTAGCAAAAGTTCTTTAACATAATCTCAAGCTTCATATTATACCATAAAACATCAAAATACACACTTTTCTCCTATGGGTAATTTTCCAAAGATGAACCCTAACATGAATTATTGGTAGCATAAGCTAAATCGAGCTATCGGGACTCCAAAACCGTAAATAACTTGAAAAACGGGGCTAGAACGAACTTACCATGAGCTTGGAAAGTTGATAAAACCCTAGCCATGTCTTATCTTGGTAATTTTCGTCCATATGAAGAAGATGGACAAATTTGGCATTTTAATTTTGTTTTTTTAATTCATTTAATTACTAAATGACCAAAATGCCCCTAACTTAAAAATATTCCATTTCATCTATTTCATGTACATTTTTGTCCAAAAAATTAACCAATGGTCTAATTACCATCTAAGGACCTCCAATTTAACATTTCATAGCAATTTGACACCTCTAGCTTCTAGAACTCAAGTTTTGCACTTTTCCAATTTAGTCCTTTTGACTAAATTGAGTGCCCAAACGTCGAAACTTTTGAACGAAATTTTCACGAAATTGTTCCGTGAAATTGTATACCATAAAAATATAATAAAAATAAATTTTCTTACATCAAATTTGTGGTCTCGAAACCACTATCCTGACTAGGCCTAAAATCGGGTTATTACAACTCTCCCCCCTTAGGGATTTTCGTCCCCGAAAATCTTACCAGAAGAAGTTGCTTTCAACTTTTTTTTATAATCACAATTTAATTTAGTTTCGTGCTCAGAGTTTCCTGTAGCTTTTTCCATAATTGGGATATAACCCTCGGATCTTAATACGAAATAATGGAGGCTGATACTTCGCATAATCGAATAATCCCAAAAACATCTTACTCGACTGGTTTATTAAACAAGAAATCTGTACACGAACGATCAATCACAATTCGATAACATCTTCCTTTTCAGAGATCAAGATAATTCAGATACGAAATCTATAGTGTTTCCATCTCATTTTCTTTTTAGAATCATCACTGGCTGTATTAGTCCTGAATACTCTTGAAATTCGGCTTTTGCTTGTTGACAAATCGACATTTGAACACAAGCTAAAAAATAGCATTAACATACGCAATTACTAGAACATTAACTTCATATGACTGCACATTTTATTACTCTCTGGCTGAATAGACAAGCCACTACTATGAACTTCGTATAAAAATTTCTGCATAAACCCCGGATTCTTCGGTACACAAATTCCATTTCGAAATAATAATAACATGAATCAGGTCCAACCTGAAGTTCTGAATCAAAAGTCAATCCTCACTGTACTCATTTAGCTTATCACTCACTAACACATTTTTGAGTTTCTCAAACTTGCAAAGAAAACATCATTTTAGCTTTTTATTTAGCTAAAATCAGACCATCATCAAATAAGATCAATTGAGTAACCAACTCGCACAAAATAAATGAGGATTTTCCATACAAGCATCTGTAACTACACTTGCCTCCCCACAGGTCAATAAATAATTACTCATAATCTTTCAATAGCTCAAGTCATCAACACTGTCTTAAACTCAAATATTTCTGTGCCATTAGATACATTAAACTCTTGAGATCAGGCAACATATGGCAATCTTCGTCGAACAAACAATGTCATAAAATTCTCATTACAGACATAATAGTGACCATCTCTAAATCACTAGTCGAACAGTTCTTTTAATGTGACATTAACCGTCTGAAAACATGAACCATCACTTTATATTCTAGCAATAAAATTCATTCTAATCCGTTCACTAGTGCATCACTGTAAAATCACAAATTCATTATTCAATTCCAACTGAACTCAAAACCAGAGCTTCGGTTAACAATACCTTTAATTGCTTTAACTTTTCCAGCATGCCCAGACCATTCAAACTTTCAAAATTGGGATAACTTTATTAACAAAACAACTTTAATTCAGAATAACATCACCCATTTAAACCAAATCTAATAGGTATTTTTTCTATATCGTGCTTTCAAGAATATCAATTCTTCATTCAGACTGCCATTCTATACACTTGTGAATGCACAAAATTCATTCTCTTAGCTGAGGACATACTTAAATACATATAACTCAAATCACATCCCAACAAATCAGCTCATTCTGATAAAAACGGTTGAGTCGTTGCCAACTATAGAATAACACATCTCAAAATACTTTTTTCTTCGTGCTATTAAAACATCTCAAGCACTCAATCTTTCAAAATTCTCTTATCATTTTAATCAAAGGACTTTACAATCGCATTAGCTCAAAGAAACAAAGGCATCTCGATTGAATGCATTGAATTTAATCAACTTGCCTGAGAAAGAAATCCATCATACGATTTGAGTTTGTGCTTCCATCATTTATACCGTTGCCAAAGCCAATTCCTTACACGAAAATTAGAGAAATCCAGATACCTGGGTCACCATGTTCATATGATCAAACCAGAAATACAACCATAATAGACATAGTCATCATAAGTCAAAGAACAATATTTCAAGATGAGCCATGGTTGATAATTCATGAAATAAGAATAATAGAAAAACTGAGATAAAGAAATCCAAGATACAATACCATACCAGAAGTTTGAGAATATAACTCATAAGAAAATAATAGAGACCCTGATAATTTCTCAGAGAAACCCAGCAGAAAAAAATGCTTACCTGCTCTGGACTTCCATCATAATAGAGATAATATATTTTTCGTATATATAAAACAAAACCATAATCAGTAGAAACATAAGAATAGTCTCACATAAATTTTTACCATCGACTTTATTCCAACATATTTGAATAGAATTCCGAAGAGATAAAGAAATATCGATCATAAACTGACCAGACCAACAGGGCTTTCGTCTAGCATCATAGTTAGCGTCTCACAACATAAGAACTCCATCAGAAACTGAACAATCACACACATATCTCTGAGGATAAAATAATATATAGAATACCTAGAAAATATCATCATATTCATTTCAATTGTAACTGTCACACACAGACATCTTTACTACTAAAATGTCATTTCATTGACTAATTCTGTCATCATGAACCCTGTATTATTCCACTCACTAACGAAAATCAATTCGGGAAAAATTTCAGCAAACACATACTTTAGACATCATATCTGAATAAGTCGATTAGCCGAGACTAACTTCTCATTTATCCGTGACATTGCATAATCTGTATAATCTTTAAATCATTCTGATATCTTTCCAAAATTGTTTCCACTTTCCAAACTATTCTTATCTCTGTATGCATTACTAATTATTTCACTACTAAACTCTTTAGTTTCACAATTATGGACTTATTCCACATAGATCTCATGAATTTTCGTTATAAAGCAACACTGGTAAGGGGGTGAGGTCGTAAGCCTCTATTTTGACTCTTATAAGTATACACATATGACTAGGCATTCATTACCAACATCATATCATCACAATTACATAATTCACTTCAAGCTAATTAACATACATAGTCATGTTACACGAACTTTTTCGATTATCTAATTCAAACAAGTGTACATAAACATGCATTCCATCAATTTGAGTAAATTTACTTATCGTATTCACTTAATCAAATATTTTGGGCACATAACATCATATGCATGCCAAACAAACATGGATGGGCTTATCATCGTATAAACTTTCATTTCATTCCACTTTTCACATTTCTCAACTTGTGGTTATCTCATTTCGTACATTAACACATACATATTGTGAACTTCTATTCATACCTTTCCAAATTTCGGTACATCATAAGCACATTTCAATCATTTCAATATTATTATCACATTATCGAAAAATAGCTTGATTGGAAGTCATCTCTGTCTTAACAAAACAATTTCGTCAGAGTCGAGAGATATCACACTATAAAAAGTAGTAATATGGCATGTATAGCTAGACTCACAAACGCTAAGTTAGTCTGAGAATCGACTAGACCATAGCTCTGATACCACTAAATGTAACACCCTTACCTGTATTTGACGCCGGAATAGGGTACGAGGCATTACCGGAACAAATACACTTGTAAATATATTAAACCGAGTCATAAAATTTCATCCAAATTAACACTTTTCAATTTTCATCAAAAAATCCCTAATACGGACCTACGATGCCCAAAACATACTTTGGAAGCGGTCCAGGACTAAACCAAAAACTTTGGAAAACATTAAAAAATTTCTTGAAAAATATGGACACACGCCTATGTCCAAAGTCATGTCCTTCTCAAAACCATTCACATGCCACACTTTTCTTATTTAATCATCATACACTCATTCACCCAAATCATGCATCTCATAAATTGCATCATCACAAACATATAACTTGAATAACACTAGCCAACATCAATGGCCTTATACAAAATGAACTACTAAATATTAAAGGTCAACATTTTAGGCCAAACCAATTATGACATATACAAATGACTAAGTGCCCTATACATGCCATAAACTTAAGAGGTTTGTATTCATTTTTACCCCACGATGATAGCTTGATGTGTGATTACATCCCTGGCGATCTCCAACTCGAGCTAGCATACAACCCTATAAGATATGGGAAAGTAAGGGAAGTAAGCTACAAAGCTTAGTAAGTAGGTATGTAAATAACAAGTGATTTATTAATAGGCTTTTATAAATCTTCACAATATGTTCTCAAGATAATACAATCATAATTGCACATAGTTCCACTTTTTATTCATGTTCATCTCAAGCTGTCTACTCGAGTTATAGTCACTAAATTATTTATATATTGAGCTATAGAACTCCAAATTAAGATCCTTTAATTTTCCCTGAAACTAGACTCAAATATCTTCTTACCATAAAATTTTCATAATTTTTGGTTTAGCCAATAAGTACAGTTTATTCTTTAAATTATCCCCTGTTCTGTTGTCTGACAGTTTCGACCTTTCTTAACTAAAAATTAATTATCTCATTGTACAGAACTCAAATGATGTTACCGTTTATTTCTCTTGAAAATATAATCATTACGAAATTCAATTATATAAATTTTATACCATGATTATTTTTGTACAATTTTTAATGAATTTCCAAAATCAAAACAGGGGATTCCGAAATCATTCTGACTCTATCTCACCAAAATTCAAATATCTCAGAATATTAAATTTTTTTGCTTACACCGTTTCTTTTATGCGAAAAAAGACTCAATAAGCTTTAATTTCATATCTTATTCAAATTCTAATTCATTTTCCACCATTTTTGGTGATTTTTCAAAGACACATAACTGCTGTTGTCCAAAACTATTTTATTTCTAAATTTCACTCTTTCATGTTTTCTATATAGTAACTTTCATTGGAACACTTACTCCGTATCAATCTTACCAAAGTTATATCACATATCGAGCACATTGCTCATAAGTTTATGAATATATACCTACACCTATTCATCACATAATCACAGTCATTTACACTTAGTCATTTCCTGTTTAACACATCAGAATATTAACGGATACATCAGAATATTGCACATAGTGCCACACTTGTAGCCAAAGCCACTTCACATCACATATCACACATAGGCTCATTCTCGAGCTATTCACATTTGCGGTTCTGCTCACACAAGTTGTCGGTCATACATAACTACTCAGTGCTGCTCACACAAGCTGTCAGGTATCCACAACACATTCAGGATTACCCAGCCACTGGTAGAACTTATAAGACCAGCACCCGTTTCACATAATCACAATCTCGAGTCTGCTCACACAAGCTGTCGGTCAATACGTAACTACTCAGTGCTGCTCACACAAGCTGTCGAGTATCTGTAACACATGCCGGATAACTCAGCCACCTGTAGAACGTACAGACCAGCAGCCGGATCACTTATTTTACTTAGATTTCACATAGGTTTCTAGTGAACATGTCACTCGTATCCATTTTTATTCCTAAGGTTCAACCAGGAAATTTTACACTTGTCGATATTTTGTCAATTAAGTCAAATATTCAGCCACAATTCATACCTTTTATCAAAATATGAAAACATAAGTAAAAACGATGCATTATTTACATACAAACTTACCTCGAAAGCAAAATCGGTGAAAAGGACTTATTCGTTAATTACTCGTTTTTCCCTCGTTCTAGTTCCAAACCATGTTTTCCTTGTTCTATAACAACATATTCCACTTATTTAATTAATGTACTATTCAAAACAGTCCTTAACTCAACTTTTGCAAAATTATAATTTTGCCCCTAAACTTTTACATATTTACACTTTTGCCCCAATACTCAAAAATTAAACTTCAGCCCTTATACTTATGTTTTATAACATGCAGATCATTTTTTCCTTCTATGGCAACATCAAATTCTTACTCTCACGTACACTTATGAACGTTAGGTATTTTTACCGACTATGTCGTTTTACTCGTTTTCACTTAAAATCGCTTAGCAAAAGTTCTTTAACATAATTTCAACCTTCATATTATACCATAAAACATCAAAATACACACTTTTCACCTATGGGTAATTTTCCAAAGATGAACCCTAGCATGAATTATTGGTAGCATAAGCTAAATCGAGCTATCGGGACTCTAAAACCGTAAATAACTTGAAAAACGGGGCTAGAACAGACTTACCATGAGCTTGGAAAGTTGAGAAAACCCTAGCCATGTCTTAACCTGGTAATTTTTGTCCATATGAAAAAGATGGACAAATTTGGCATTTTAATTTTGTTTTTTTAATTCATTTAATTACTAAATGACCAAAATGCCCCTGACTTAAAAATATTCTATTTCACCTATTTCATGTCCATTTTTGTCCAAAAAATTAACCAATGGTCTAATTACCATTTAAGGACCTCCAATTTAACATTTCATAGCAATTTGACACCTCTAGCTTCTAGAACTCAAGTTTTGCACTTTTTTCAATTTAGTCATTTTGACTAAATTGAGTGCCCAAACATCGAAATTTTTGAACGAAATTTTCACGAAACTGTTCCGTGAAATTGTATACCATAAAAGTATAATAAAAATAAATTTTCTTACGTTAGATTTGTGGTCTCGAAACCACTGTTCTGACTAGGCCCAAAATCGGGCTATTGCATGTAATGATTTCTCATATGATGGCACAGAGATACATAAGAAAAGGGTATGAGGCATATCTGGCCTTTGTGATGAATGATAAAGAAACAGAGCTAAAGGTTGAGTCAGTATCGATAGTGTGTGAGTACGTGGATGTTTTTCCCGAGCAATTGCCAGGACTACCACCAATTAGAGAGGTTGAGTCCAATATTGAGCTAGCTCCCGGTTCTGTACCGATATCTATTACTCCTTACAGAATGGTTGCAACAGAGTTGAAAGAGTTGAAGTCACAGTTGCAAAAATTGATTGATAAAGGCTTTGCAAGATCAAGTTGTTCACCATGGGGTTCTCCGGTTTTATTTGTGAAAAAGAAAGATGGCACCATGAGATTGTGCCTAGGTTACCGCCAGCTTAATAAAGTGACAGTAAAGAACAAGTACCCATTGCCTAGGATCAATGATTTGTTCAATCAATTGAAATGAGCCACTGTGTTCTCCAAAATAGACTTGAGATCAGGGTACTACCAGTTGAGAGTGAAGGATTCAGATGTATCCAAGACCTCTTTTCGAACAAGGTATAGGCATTATGAATTTTTAGTCATGCCCTTTGGGTTGACCAATGCTCATATGGTATTCATGGATTTAATGAACCACATTTTTAGGCCGTACCTCGACAAGTTTGTAGTCGTTTTCATAGACGACGTACTAATTTATTCTTAAGATGAGAATGAGCATGCTGAACATCTTCGGACAGTTTTACAGACTCTTCAAGAAAATCAGTAATATGCCAAGTTCAGTAAAAGTGAATTTTGGCTCAATGAAGTAGGATTTTTGGGACATATTGTCTCGAGAGATGGAGTCCGAGTAGATCCAAGTAAGATTTCGGCCATAATGGACTGGAAGCCACCGAAGAACATCTCTAAGATTAGAAGTTTTCTAGGCCTAGCCAGCTATTACAGATGATTTGTCAAGGGGTTTTCCATGATTGCAACCCCGATGACTAAATTGTTACAGAAAAATGTGAAGTTTGAGTGGACAGAAAGATGCCAACAAAGTTTCGAGAAATTGAAAGCAATGTTGACAGAAGCTCCAGTTTTAGTACAACCTTAGATAGGGAAAGAATTTGTGATTTACAGCGATGCATCCTTAAAAGGATTAGGCTGTGTACTTACGCAAGAAGGCAAAGTCATTACTTATACCTCTAGACAGTTGAAGCCTCATGAGAAGAATTATCCGACGTATGATCTAGAATTAGCTGCTATAGTCTTCGCTTTGAAGATTTGGAGACACCATTTATATGGTGAAAGATGTCAGATTTTTACTGATCACAAAAGTCTGAAGTACTTGATGACGCAGAAAGAGTTGAACTTAAGGCAACGGATATGGTTAGAGTTGATAAAAGACTATGAGTTGGTCATTGACTACCATCCAGGAAAGGTGAATGTGGTTGCTGATGCTTTGAGCAGGAAGTCCCTTTTTGCATTAAGGGCAATGTATTCATGGATGACTTTATCCGACGATGGTTATATTCTTGCTGAGTTGAGAGCTAGACCAATGTTTCTTCAAGAGATCTTTGAGGCTTAGAAAGAAGATAGCGAATTGCAGGTTAATAGCGAATTGCAGGTTAAGAGAGCTCTGTGCGAGCCAGATGTTGAATTTGACTTTCGGATTAATTCTGATGGATACTTGATGTTTAAAGATAGAGTTTGTGTACCGAGAAAAGTGGAGCTTATTCAGAGATTTTTACACGAAGCACATAACGAATGTTTATTTGTACATCCGGGTAGTACTAAGATGTATAATGATTTGAAGCAACAGTATTGGTGGCTGAAAATAAAGAAAGATATTTCAGAGTTTGTTTCCAAGTGCATGATTTGTCAGCAAGTAAAGGCTAAACATCAAGTACCTTTGGGTTTGCTTCAGCCTATTTTGGTTTCCGAGTGGAAATGGGACCGTATCGCTATGGATTTTGTAACGGGATTACCATTATCACCAAGCAAGAAATATGCTATATGGGTTATAGTTGATAGACTCACGAAGTCAACTCATTTCGTATATGTACGAGTTGATTACTCACTAGACAAGTTGGCAAACTTGTATGTTTCAGAAATAGTAAAGCTTCATGGAGTTCCTTTGTCAATCATACCGGATAGAGATCTGAGATTCACCTCCAGATTTTGGAAGAAGCTGTAAGAAGCCTTGGGTACAAAGTTAAGCTTTAGTACGGCTTTTCATCCTCAAACTGACGGTCAATTAGAGAGATTAATTCAAGTACTTGAGGATATGCTCAGATGTTGTATTCTAGAATTCTAAAGTAGTTGGGAAAAGTTTCTCCCATTGGTAGAATTTGCCTATAATAATAACTTTCAGTCGAGCTTAAAGATGGCGCCTTATGAGGCTCTATATGGGCGTAAGTGCAGAACACATTTATTTTGGACTGAACTCAAAGAAAACCAAATTCACGAGGTTGATTTGGTTAGAGAAGCTGAAGAGAAAGTGAAAGTGATACGAGAATGTTTAGAAGCTACATCAGATAGACAGAAACCCTATTCGGACTTAAAGAGAAAAAAGATAGAATATCAAGTCAGGGATAAAGTTTTCATCAAAGTGTCACCATGGAGAAAAGTTCTCAGATTTGGCCGGAAAGGCAAGTTAAGTCCACGTTTCATTGGACCTTACGAGATTACCGAGAAAGTTAGGCCGGTAGCTTACCAATTAGCTTTGCCGTCAGAGTTAGAAAAGATACACGATGTGTTTCACGTGTCAATGTTGAGACGCTACCGATCAGATCCTTTACATGTAATTACCCCGTCAGAGATAGAGATTCATCTCAATATGACTTATGGTGAAGAACCAGTTAAGATTTTAGCTCGTGAAGTCAAGCAGCTAAGAAATAAAAGTATTGCCCTAGTAAAAGTATTGTGGCAAAGACATGGAATAGAAGAAGCTACCTGGGAACCAGAAGAGATTATGAGAAACCAGTATCCAAACCTTTTTGCTGGTAAGATTTTCGAGGACGAAAATCCATAAGGGGGAGAATTGTAACAACCCGATTCAGGGCCTAGTCAAAATAGTGGTGCGAGGCCAAGAGTCCGAGGTAAATTTATGAGTTTTTAAGGATTATGCCATGCTTGCATGCTAGTGTGAAAGTTTCATGAAGCAATTTTGTTAAATTGAGGTTGTATGGTCCAAAAAGACTAAATTGCATGTAATATCCTAGATTTAGGGGTTATGTGTTTATGCATAATTCAAGTGATAGTGGGCTTAGTGTGTGTTTGGATATGTTTTAAGGGTTTTTAGAATTTTAGAATGTAAGGGAATGCTTTAGTCTTAGAAGGGGAGTTAAGCAAAATTGGTCTTAAGAAAATTAGTTTGAGGTTTTAATCACAAGGAGTCAATTGGTAAAGTGGCAAGTGAAGTATGGAGTGTACTAATGGTCTTAGGTTCGAATCCCATGGATGGCAATAAGGTGACTTTTATTTTTGCATGTGTATGGCATGTGTTGGTCAAACTCTAATTAAGATAAGGTTGGACTTTGTCTTTTATGGTTAGTAGACTAAGGAATAAGGCAAGTGCTTAGCTATGGTATGGTATCAAGGAGTTATGGTATGATAAGGAGACAAAAGGCTTGAAATATGGAGTGTTGTTTTGGAAACTTTTCTATGGCCATTTGACCATGAATGTAGACGGTATAGTGGACTAGGGGGTTGGCTTAAATTAAGGGATATGATAGGAAGAATTAAGGGAAATGATAGGATAAGAGTTAAATGAGGAGAGAAAAATGGAACATGATAGGGGAAGAAGTATTGGCCGAATATAGGGCTCTTGGGGATAGCATCTTCGGTTTTGGTAATAGTAGGATAGGTGTGCCAAAATTGATTCTTTCTCATCTTATTCAGTTGTGCCGAAAATCACTAGGAATACAACTTGTGTTCTTTTTCTTTTCTTCATTTTATTTTCTTTGTGCCGAAAATTGTTTCTCTCATTCTCTCATTGTGCCGTTTTCTTTTTGAGAAAGCCATTTAGTTTCGGCATGCCTATTCTTTTATTGTTGACCGAAACTTCAAAGAGCATTAGGGCCATTCTTTTTCTCCCTATTTGCTAGCTTGGCCGAATCTTTTACCCTTCTCAAACTTTCTCTTTTATTTTGTGTTAGTTGAATCCTCCTTTGCCATCATTGCCGAATTTCTCAACTTCTTCTTTTCTTCTTTTTCTCTCACGATTCCTTCAAATGGCCGAATTTCCTATTTTGATGTCATAGCCGAATATTGAATTATCTTTTGAAGGGCTTAGCCGAATCTTCTGTGGTCTTATTCTCCTTCTTCTTGTCGCAAGTCTTAAAAACCAAATCTTTTCTCTTTAAGTCTCTTCAAGTAAACGATAGTGCTGACGTTAAGGAGCATCAAAGGAGTCTTTCGGGATTCGTTTCTTCAAGGTAAGGTGATATGTACTATTCAGCCATAAGCCTTATTGGTTATTAGAGTTAGCCGATTCTAACAATGTCATATAGGATTTCGACAGTCTCAATGAGCAAGCAAGTATTTCGGGATTTGGTAGGAGACCAAATCGGCATTAAGGGAGGAGGAAAAAACAACGTTCCGAGATCATGTTAAATTCGAGTAGCTAGGGATTTCGCTAATAGTAAGGTGTGTGATTAACCCACTGTTTTCTGGGTTTATGTTATGTTGTATGTGTTGTGTAAATGCTAATATATGCAGTGGCGATTATGAATGGATACCCTTAAGGGGTATATCGGAAATCAGGTCAGTGTTAATTATTAAGAATGTGAATATGCCAATGAGAATATGATTGTGTGCCGAATAGCATGTGCGTGCATTATTTTATTATGTTATGACATTATTGTATGTTGCATGTGCATGGGATGGGATGTGAATGTGACTATCGAAGGAAAGGGTGTACATTTATGTACGTGGTCTGATGTTAGCCTTGTGCTACATTGGCGCTTGATGTTAGCTTTGTGCTTCATCAAGGGAGGTGTTGGTTAGGTGCCACATCTCGGCGGATGATAGCTGTGTGTATCACCGTGGATTAAGGATGACCTCGAGTCACCTCGTGGATATGGACATGTGGGATCACTTAGGTGATCGGTGGCTTAGCCATGACCTTGAGCAGCAGGTCTGCCAAGGTAAGATATGTGGGATCACTTAGTTGATCGGTGGATTAGCCACGGCCTTGGGCAGCAGGTCTGCCGAGGTAGGTGTAACGGATGGACTCTAGGCTGGGTTGGGTGCATTTGCTTTGCATAATCATGTATGAAATGTGGATTGATGTGGAAATGGGCCAAGCCCAATATGTGAAATTAAGTGATTATATGGGCCAAGGCCCAATTGTGGAAATGATGTGAATAAGTTGCCTTACTATCTGAATTGTGACATGATATTTGGTTGTGGGCTAAGCCCACATGTGGGTGGGATTCAGTGGAATAATTACACACTGAGTCTGTGTGACTCACCCAATTTTTCTCAAACCTTACAGGTGATGCCTAAAGCTTGGACCGGGTTGGAGTGGATACGAGGCGGCCCATGCAGAAGATATTTTATTTGTTTTACACATTTTATTTATGAAAGGTTATTTATTGTAATAAGGGCAACTTTAAGTATTTAAGGATTTTTATTATGTTTTAAGTTGGATTGTCGATTATGTTATTATTTGAAAATGTTTTATTTTTAGCAACTTATATTTTAAAATATATGTTAGAGTTTTTAAATCGAAGAACTTAAATTTATTTGGAATTTTAATTATACAATGTTTTAGTAAAGACAACAAATTTTATGTTTTCACTCTAAGTCAAAATATTTTCAAACATTTTTCGCAGTGGCATTCTGAATTCGGCCGTGGCTTGTGGGCCGAGTTTGGGGTGTTACAATTTGGTATCAGAGCCTGGTTCAAAACTCGGCTTTGAAGGTTTTGGGCCCAAAAACATTTTTTTTAAGATGGGCTTTTCAAAGATTTGGGCTTTCATAAATTTTTCAGGTTTATTCTAGCATGGCACCTGTATCTCCAACCCGAAGTCCACCAGGTAAGTACCTCTAATTGTTGTGTGAATTATTATATTATTGGGATGTGGGTATGATGGGAACGTAGATTAGTATATTAAGTTATTGAACTTTAGGATTAGCTTACTCCAACACATAATTGCATAAAATTTTAAAGCCTAATTAAACAAACCTATGAGTAAGTCGCCAAGTTAGGGTGTGGCAACCATTGTGCGCATGTCTAGGATTGGTTTCGGTGGGAGCTTGGTATTTAAGCAGTCCTAGTGACTCACCTCCTCTCCACTCGAATCCTACCTAGTGCGTAGTAACGGTTCACCCTAACCAAGAGGACTTATTCACGGGCTAAACTCGATAATTAAAACCCGAAAGAGACTAGTCATACTGTTTTATAAAAACCTTAAGTTTTCAAAATTACTCCTTTGATTTGTAAAACCATTTTATACTTGGAAAATTTTTCGAAATATTTCCGATTTACAAAATTACCTAAATACCCCTGGTTGTGAAAATTACCAAAATGTCATTGGTTTCTAAAATTACCGTACTACCCTTGACTTTTGCAAATATACTTTTGTTTTACAAAATACCAGGGATCCAAATTTTTCAAATTATTAAGATACTCTGATTTGGAAGATTTACGAAAATACCCCTGACTTACAAAATTACCGAAATAACCCCGATTTCAGAAATTTCTGCAATACCTTTAGAAAAAACTTTCAAAAGACCCTCGAGTTGTGAAATTTTTAGAATGCTTTTGATTTGTAAAGATTATTTTCGAATTGACCCCGGTTTATTACCAAAACACCCCTGTAGGACAAATGACGAAATTACCCCTGGGTTGGGAATGGACAAGGATGCCCATAGTAGCATGGTAAATGTTGTGGATGAATGAATGTGTCTTTATTGATGTGGATGAATGTGAATGTGTGATTCTCTGAATTAGAATAGTGATCTTGAGCTGAAACTTTAGTTGATCGAAAGAACTACTTCCGAAAATTTCTTTTCATAAAATTGTTCGCGCATAAACAAGTGGAACAAAAGTACTAATGTATAAAACTCTTTAATCAGATTAAATCGTGACGTTAGAGATGAGTTCTAGGGGACGTAGTCGTAATGTGCGAGGACGTGGTAGAGGCAGAATGGTTGTGACGGAACCAGTTGGGTCTGGTCAGGGATTCCAAGATTTAGTAGAAAGTATGTTAGTTTTATTAAGATCAGAGTGCGCAGCAGTAGCGTAGTGTGGTGAGTTAGGATGTACGATTGTTCGTTAGTAAGTAATTTCGAGGACTAAATTATTTTTAAGGAGGGTAGAACTGTAATATCCTAGATTTAGGGGTTATGCGTTTATGCATAATTCAAGTGATAGTGGGCTTAGTGTGTGTTTGGATATGTTTTAAGGGTTTTAGAATTTTAGAATGTAAGGGAATGCTTTAGAAAAATATTAGATTTTTAGTCTTAGAAGGGGAGCTAAGCAAAATTGGCCTTAAGAAAATTAGTTTGAGGTTTTAATCACAAGGAGTCAATTGGTAAAGTGGCAAGTGGAGTGTGGAGTGTACTAATGGTCTTAGGTTCGAATCCCATGGATGGCAATAAGGTGACTTTTATTTTTTCATGTGTATGGCATGTGTTGGTCAAACTCTAATTAAGATAAGGTTGGACTTTGTCTTTTATGGTTAGTAGACTAAGGAATAAGGCAAGTGCTTAGTTATGGTATGGTATCAAGGAGTTATGGTATGATAAGGAGACAAAAGGCTTGAAATATAGAGTGTTGTTTTGGAAACTTTTCTATGGCCATTTGACCATGAATGTAGACGGTATAGCGGACTAGGGGGTTGGCTTAAATTAAGGGATATGATAGGAAGAATTAAGGGAAATGATAGGATAAGAGTTAAATGAAGAGAGAAAAATGGAACATGATAGGGGAAGAAGTAATGGCCGAATATAGGGCTCTTGGGGATAGCATCTTCGGTTTTGGTAATAGTAGGATAGGTGTGCCAAAATTGATTCTTTCTCATCCTATTCAGTTGTGCCGAAAATCACTAGGAATACAACTTGTGTTCTTTTTCTTTTCTTCATTTTATTTTCTTTGTGCCGAAAATTGTTTCTCTCATTCTCTCATTGTGCCGTTTTCTTTTTGAGAAAGCCATTTAGTTTCGGCTTGCCTATTCTTTTATTGTTGACCGAAACTTCAAAGAGCATTAGGGCCATTCTTTTTCTCCCTATTTGCTAGCTTGGCCGAATCTTTTACCCTTCCCAAACTTTCTCTCTTATTTTGTGTTAGCCGAATCCTCCTTTGCCATCATTGCCGAATTTATCAACTTCTTCTTTTCTTCTTTTTCTCTCACGATTCCTTCAAATGGCCGAATCTCCTATTTTGATGTCATAGCCGAATATTGAATTATCTTTTGAAGGGCTTAGCCGAATCTTCTGTGGTCTTATTCTCCTTCTTCTTGTCGCAAGTCTTAAAAACTGAATCTTTTCTCTTTAAGTCTCTTCAAGTAAACGATAGTGCCGACGTTAAGGAGCATCAAAGGAGTCTTTCGGGATTCGTTTCTTCAAGGTAAGGTGATATGTACTATTCGGCCATAAGCCTTATTGGTTATTAGAGTTAGCCGATTCTAACAATGGCATATAGGATTTCGACAGTCTCAAGGAGCAAGCAAGTATTTCGGGATTTGGTAGGAGACCAAATCGGCATTAAGGGAGGAGGAAAAAACAACGTTCCGAGATCGTGTTAAATTCGAGTAGCTAGGGATTTCACTAATAGTAAGGTGTGTGATTAACCCACTATTTTCCGGGTTTATGTTATGTTGTATGTGTTGTGTAAATGCTAATATATGCAGTGACGATTATGAATGGATACCCTTAAGGGGTATATCAGAAATCAGGTCAGTGTTAATTATTAAGAATGTGAATATGCCAATGAGAATATGATTGTGTGCCGAATAGCATGTGCATGCATTATTTTATTATGTTATGACATTATTGTATGTTGCATATGCATGGGATGGGATGTGAATGTGACTATCGAAGGAAAGGGTGTACATTTATATACGTGGTCTGATGTTAGCCTTGTGCTACGTTGGCGCTTGATGTTAGCTTTGTGCTTCATCAAGGGAGGTGTTGGCTAAGTGCCACATCTCGGCGGATGATAGCTGTGTGCATCACCTTGGATTGAGGATGACCTCGAGTCACCTCGTGGATATGGACATGTGGGATCACTTAGGTGATCAGTGGCTTAGCCACGACCTTGAGCAGTAGGTCTGCCAAGGTAAGATATGTGGGATCACTTAGTTGATCGGTGGATTAGCCACGGCCTTCGGCAGCAGGTCTGCCGAGGTAGGTGTAACAGATGGACTCTAGGCTGGGTTGGGTGCATTTGCTTTGCATAATCATGTATGAAATGTGGATTGATGTGGAAATGGGCCAAGCCCAATATGTGAAATTAAGTGATTATATGGGCCAAGGCCCAATTGTGGAAATGATGTGAATAAGTTGCCTTACTATCTGAATTGTGACATGATTTTTGGTTGTGGGCTAAGCCCACATGTGGGTGGGATTCAGTGGAATAATTACACACTGAGTCTGTGTGACTCACCCAATTTTTCTCAAACCTTACAGGTGATGCCTAAAGCTTGGACCGGGTTGGAGTGGATACGAGGCGGCCCATGCAGAAGATATTTTATTTGTTTTACACATTTTATTTATGAAAGGTTATTTATTGTAATAAGGGCCACTTTAAGTATTTAAGGATTTTTATTATGTTTTAAGTTGGATTGTCGATTATGTTACTATTTGAAAATGTTTTATTTTTAGCAACTTATATTTTAAAATATATGTTAGAGTTTTTAAATCGAAGAACTTAAATTTATTTGGAATTTTAATTATACAATGTTTTAGTAAAGACAACAAATTTTTATGTTTTCACTCTATGTCAAAATATTTTAAAACGTTTTCCGCAGTCGCATTCTGAATTCGGCCGTGGCTCGTGGGCCGGGTTTGGGGTGTTACATTGCAAAAGTTGCAAAATATGAGTTTCTAGAAGCTTTTTGTATGAAATAGCTTTAGAATATCAATTAGAAGTCCTTAAATAACAATTTTCCCAAATTATAATTTTTGGTCAAAATTGGGCATGAGTTAGTAAAAAGGATTTTGGTCATTTTGGTCATTTATTTAATAAATGATTAAAAAGGATGAAATAAGTCAAAATTTTGTTCATCTTCTTCCCCACATTGCCGAAATTTTCAAAGAACCCATAGCTAGGGTTTGTTCATCTTTCAAGCTTGCTAGTGAATGCATCTTAGCCCCATTTTTAATATTCTTCGTATTTTTGAAGTTCCCGTATTATGAATTAGCTATTTTTAGCTATAAAATGAGCTAAGATGCATGTTCAAAAATCTACCCAAGAATGACATGCTTGTAAAATGATATTTTATGGAAGTTTATGAGAGTTTGATGTTAGATAAACATATTTTCCTTAGTGAATTTCATGAAAAATGATAGTATGGACTAATTTGTAATAGTTATGAAATTAGTCATACATATTAGAAATAGTGAGAATTGATGACTGTTATAGTAGAGAAAATGAATCAGCTAAGCAAGAAGTTTAAGAAAGTTGAATGAAAATCATTTTACGAGCCTAGGGGAAAAGTGCAAATATGAGAAAGTTTAGGGGCAAAATAGTAATTTTGCCAAAGTATGAGTTAAGAGTCAATTTAGTCAATGTGAGTATTAAATGATCTAATTATTATTATAGATCAAGAAAAATGAAGCCCGGATCGAAACTGAGGCAAGAACAAAGTCGAGAACTAATTGTATATCTACATACATTTTGTATATTGAGGTAAGTTTGTATGATTTCTATGCTTTATGATTTTTATCATTTAATTGCTTAGTATAATGTACACTATTACCATGGAATGTTTAATGCTATGTTAAACAAAGAAATCAATTAGATTAAGTATGAGAAAGTCCCGATTGAAGAAGAATTACCTAGGATACTCGATCTACCACATGAAATGAGAAGGTCCGTATAAGCCCAATTCAAGGCATGGCATTGAAGAGTTATCATGTAAGTCCAAGACAAGTCTTGGCATTGAAGAGTTATTATGAGATGAAGACCCATATAAGCCCAAGCCAAGGCATGGTATTGGTGAGTCTCCAAGCAAATATGTCACGTAAGTCCAAGGCAAGTCTTGGCATTGAAGAGTTATCATGTAAGTCCAAGACAAGTCTTGGCATTGAAAAGCTAGCAAGAGATAAAGATCCCATATAAGTCCATGCCAAGGCATGGCATTGGTGAGAACAAGAAAGATTTCATGTAAGTCCAAGCTAAGGCTTGGCATTAACCAGTTCATGAGTAAAGATACCAAGTAAGACCATGTCAAGACATGACAATGGTAAGTTCCCAAGGGAACACACGAGAAAGACTTCGTATAAGTCCATGTCAAGATATGCCTCAAACTCAAGATGAGATATTCCATGTAAGACCGTATCTAGGATATGGCTTTGGCATCAAGTTATATGTGGAGTGAGATTTAGTATCCTCGGTTATTCACAGAAATTCATCGGGGAAATGAGTAAAGTTAAAATGAGATAACAAGAAAGATAAGTAAGCAAAGCTATTATCAAGTTGGAAATGAGTATTATTCATATTATGAATGATGAACTAGAGATTATGATTATTATTGTAGAGTATGCTGATCTATGTGATCAAGTGATACAGGTACCTTGTTTACCTCACGAGTATAAGACTAGTAAGTATCATGAGATGTGTAAGAATCAGTATGAGTAAGTAAGCTTTATAGCTGAAATTTATGATACCATTGTTTATGTCAAATGGTTTATATTAATCAAGTATGTTGCTATGTGCATAATATGCAAACTTACTAAGCTAAATACTTACGTCATTTATTCTTTCTTTTCATGTAGTCCCGCCAAACTAATCTCGTGGATCATCATCATCGGAGCTCGGAGCACACTATCAATCTCTATTTTGGTATAGCCAAGTTGATTATATTAAGTGTGGCATGTACAGGAAGTATTTCATTTTGAGAATATGTTTTAAGAAGAGCCAAGGTATTGGCTATTAAGTTCATTATTCTTTTCTATATGGCTAAGTGATTGGCCAAGTTTGACTAAGTATGTATGTGTATAGATATCAATGAAGTATGTAGTATTATTCATGAAAGATGTGTTAAATTGAAGTGTTGAATTGAGCATGAGTTTGATCTTGATTTCAGGGTGGCAATTGGCTTGGTAAATAGCCTCTAAGTGCCCACACGGTTAGACACACGGGCTTGTGTCTAGGCCGTGCGTACCCTGCACCTTTATAATTGAAGTCAAGATAGGCCACGGGCAAATCCCACGGCCGTTTGTTTAATCTATGTATGACACACGGTTAGAAAATGGGCGCGTGCCTTAGGCCGTGTGATTAAGTCAGTATATCAAAGAATAGCACATGGTCTAAGTCCATGGGCGTGTCAAGGCCGTGTGAATTTAGTCAGTGTCGACCACGATTGGAAGACATGGGTGTGTCGAAGGGGTACACGGGCGTGTCCCAAGCCACATGGGCGTGTGACCCCTGCTTTAAAGAAAAGTTTTTGATTAAGTTCTGAAAGTTTCAGATACGTGTTTAAGGCTCGTAGGCCCATGAAATGTATGGTTAAGCTATTAAAGAGAAGCTTTTAATTCGGAACAAAAAATTTTACAGCCCGCAAGTGCATGTTAAGAAAGTTCAAGTATAGTAATGTCTTATTATGGGGTGTTACAAGAAGGATGTCTAATTGTTTATTTTATCCAGAAGTTGAATGGTGCTATATTAAACTATCCCACTTCTGATAAGAAATTATATGCCTTGGTTAGATCATTAGAGACTTCGCAGCATTACTTGTGGCTGAAGGAATTTGTGATAACACTAATCATGAATTTGTTAAGCATTTGAAAACCCAACACAAACTTAACAATTGGCATGCCAAGTGGGTGGAGTACATCGAAACTTTTCCCTATGCCATTAAATACAAACAAGGTAAGGAAAACATAGTGGCTAATGCATTATCTTGAAGGTATGTTTTGCTTTCTACCTTAGACGCTAGTTGTTTGGATTTGAGTACATAAATGAATTGTATGAACATGACTTTGATTTTGGAAATGTCTTTAAAGCTTGTGAAAAAGAATCTTTTGGTAAGTTTTTCAAGCACGACGGATTTCACTTTCGACAAAATAAGCTTTGTGCACCAAGGAGTTCTACCCGAGAGCTACTTGTAAAGGAAGCCCACGGGGGTGGACTAATAGGCCATTTTGGAGTTGTAAAAACTCTAGACATATTGCATGAGCATTTTCTACAATATATGAGACAAAACATTGAGCGTCTTTGTCAAAATTGTATTACTTGTAAGAAGGCTAAATCGTGAGTAAATCTCTGTAGTTCGTACCCCCCTTTGTCTATCCCTACGGAGCCTTGGACGGATATTCCAATGGATTTCATGTTAGGATTACCTCGGTCTAGTAGTGAAAAGTGTTTTATTTTTGTTGTTGTGGATCATTTTGGAAAAATGGATCATTTTATACCCTATCATAAAATTAATGATGCTAAGAATATTGCAAACTTGTTTTTCGGGGAAGTTGTTACGATATATAGTCTATCGAGAAACATTGTGTCTGACAGAGACGTCAAGTTTTTAATCTACTTCTGGAAAACTTTATGGGGTAAGTTAGTTACTAATTTATTATTTTCCACCACATGTCATCCCAATCTAACAATTAAATTGAAGTATTAAATCGAACTCTGTCAGCTCTACTTCGAGTTATCCATTAAGCAAAATTTGAGGACATGAGAGGAGTGTTTGCCACATGTTGAGATTGCGTACAACCAGAGTGTGCATCCTGCTACTCGATTTTCTCCTTTTGAGATATTGTATGGCTTCAATCATCTTACTTCTCTAGATTTAATTCCTTTACATTTTAGTGAGCTTGTAAATCTATATGAAAAAAAGAAGGGTAAATGTAACAACCCGATTTTGACCCTAATCGAAATAGTAGTTTCAGGACCACAAATCCGAGTCTGAAAAATATTTTTAAAATTATTTTCCGTGTTTATTATGTGTGGATTTGGTTGTGTTAAATTTTCGTGACTTAATTTTGTCGTTTAGGTGTCCGATTAAATAAAAGGATTTAATTGCGTAAAATATAAAAGTTGTAAATTAAAGTGTAAAGTGCTTATTTGATAGTGACTTTTAAATATGAGGTCCTTAAAGGGCAATTAGCCCATTTAAAGAGATAGTGGATGGCATAAGGACATTTATAACCATATTAATGTGTTTTATATAATAATATTATTAAAGGTTAAATTGGTAATATGTTAAATGAATGATATTATAATAAGACAAAACATAAAAAAATAAGCCATTATCACCTTTTAAGTGGCCGAATATTGCAAAGAAGAAAGCTTTCATGTTCTTCAAAATTTCGACACCTATTTTGGCTTGATTCAAGGTTAGTTATTTTTTTCGGTTTTTGATAATTTTTACGTTTTTGAAATCGTTGCTTCGAGTACTACAAGACCCATGCTTAAATTTTTGAAATTGACGATGATTTTGTGTTATGATGTGCTTAGGTGGAGGAGCAAAAGTCCCTGCCTAATAGTAGATCTAGCATAATTAAGCAGAGTTGATCGCGCGCCTAGAGATAGGGTGACGAGATTTTGCCGGATTAGGGTGAAACCTAATATGGGAGTCCATAGATCGAGTTAATGCAATTCTAGGGGTTTTAATTAGAAAGAGATTTCAATTAATCAACCTAGGGTTAGACGTTAGTCGTCTCGAGAGAGGGATTAATATAACTTAGGAAATCTTACGGATAAAGTCAAATGAATAAATCGTCTAGTTTAGAGTTAGATAACAAGTGAAGTCTAGGTGGATTCTTCCTTGGGTATCGTCTTAATCAATTGGTTTTTCCTAAAGTTATTTTCCAAATTCATTCTTCTTTGTCTTAGATTATTTAGTTTAATTGTTAGTTAATTTTAGAGTAGATAAACAATTCCCTTAATTCTTAGGGTAAATAATAGAAAGCGAGTTAGTATTAGTACTTTTGGTTCCTTTGGGATTCGACATTCCGGTCTTGCCTAAACTATACTACTATTCGATAGGTGCTCTTGCCTCAAAATCGTTGTCATAGTTATTTCCAGGTTCAATCATTCTTTATATAAATTTTAAGACTCTGACACGCGATCAATCATTTGTGCCCTAATTACATATGTTCAATCGGTCCTCCGCTAGCTCGTTGAAACCATAAATAAATTGCGTGTTTGAATCAAAATGAATGGAATAAATAGAAACAAAGAAATGAAAACATTCAGAAATGATTATGGTTTTCTCCGAAATGGAGAAATGGAATCATTTGGAAAGGAATGTGAGTTTCTAAAAAAAAAGGAAATGAAAATGGGAAATGATCCATTTGCAAATATATATGGATTACTCAGAAATTATCAGAAGAATAAGTTTATGTTTTTCAGCAGTTTTAAAGCCCGAAAATGAAAATAAACCATTCGGGAACAGTGAACAAGTTGAGTTGTGAAATATTGAATATATTTTCTTGAAAATTTTACTAAGGGTAAAATCGTCATAATTTTATCGGGGGCAAAATTGGGATTGGAAATTATTTAATTGAAAAATTAATGTTTATTTTAGAAAATAGAAAAATATGTATTAGGTTAGATTAAATTACAAAGTGTTTAGTTAAAAGTCTATAAAGCACATTTAATTGGGTTTAATACAATGAGAGGCCTGAATCCCTATCATAATAATTATGAGGGGAAGCACACCCTATTAAACCCCTTTCCCTCTCTTAATATGCTTTGGGGTGAATTGAAGACCCAAAGTATGCTTTGGGGTAATTTTTTTAATTTTATTATTTTTTAGAATGGAATCATGGAAACTTTGGCTGGTTAGAGTCATTTAAACTTTATGTTTTTTATATTTATGAGATAAGCATGATGATATTTATATGACTACAAATGTATGTTCATGCATATATGAGATAAACATGCCATATTATTGGGAAAAAACTGGTTTGAAAATGGTTTTCTTGCACAACGAAAAAAATAAAAATTTAAAAATTCGATTCGGTTTGTGATATTTATAGCAATAAACCCTAATTGAATTCATACATGTGTTTTAGGCTTAGCGGAGGTTCATTGTTCTTGGCTTTTAATCAAATGATCTTCTCTGCTATTCTCATAACACGAACTACTTCGGGTGTTGGCTCAAACCAGTTGAATCAAAACACAGAATTAGAAAAAAAATTCTCTCTTTTATTTGGGGTGAAAACAAAAATTCTCTCTTCTTAATAAAAACCAAAAAAATTGTTACTCTGAAAAAATATATTTGATAGTTGAGAATAAAATCTCTCTATTTTCAGCAGAATAACAATCTCTTAAAGTTCTGTTAATATCTCTATCGATGCTATCTATTTATAAGAAGAGAAGGAAGAACCCTTATTTAGTTGTAGTGTTTATTTCAAATAGATAGACAACTTCCTACTTAAAGTAGGAGCGGGGTGGACAGCACACCCTAGTATTCCTATTAGGGTTGTCGCCCCTTCATGTTATATGATGAGTAACATCTAAATTTTTTTAGTTTAAAGTTCATTAAATTATTTCAAGGATGAGCTATTGGTTTAATGGTTAAGAGAAAGTAATGAGATGGTGTAATTGGCTTAGAAACTTGAGTTTGAATCCCTTCTTAAGCAAATAAATTAGTTTTTCTATTTTTGCTCTCACTCCCTTAGTGTACCATCCAACCCAGTGTCTAACCCTAGGTTTTAATACAATTTTTTTAACAGATAAATATACTTTTCACTTTTATTTTTTCCTCCCTAGCCGTCCCTCCCCTCTACCTCTCTCATTCTTTCTCAATTTTGCCCATTTCATTTTGTGTTGTCCCAAATGTTGTGTTTCTCACCATTGTTGTGTTGTCACTTTGCCTATTATTTTTTCTACCATTTTTCCATCCATATTACTAATATTTGTAATCATTAGATCAATTATTTTTCCCCAAACCCTCTTTTGTGTCGCCCAAAATCAGCCTCTCCTTGCTGCCTCTTCTTTTCCACTCGTAGTGGTGTCGATTTGTTCTTTTTTCCTTTTTTTTTCTTTTTTCTTCTGCTTTCAATTGTTGTTGTTGCTTTTAAAGCCATTTTACTTCTGTTTCCAGCCTCCCTCATTGCTGCCAAAAATCCTCCCTTGTGCCAATCTTAAATTGTTCCCTATGTTGTTGTCATTGGTAGTGTTGCCACCCTTGAAACACCATTGCTTTGGTTCCTGTTTTTCTTTTCTTTTTTTGCCCCTTATAGTAGTTTTTCTCTTCAAATATTCTTCTATTTAGAGCAGACCTTAACATTTCAAATTGAAGGTGTATTCAATCTCTCTCATCTTTCAATTCGAGTTTAGTTAATGAGAAGCGTAAGTACGGTTTGTTACGAGTTATTGTGTCGTAATGTTCTTGTTAAGAGATATTGTTATGGACGACTGATCTAATGCTTTTAATTGGTTATTGGTTACTGATTTTTATTAATTTTTTAATCGTAGGTGATGATCGGAATATCCCGGATCAATAGTGAAGTCAGATCTCCTCTCTCGTTTTGCATCGAATCAGTGTAAGTTTGCTCAATATTTCGAATATGAAAATTCGTTAATGTGGTACTGCTTTGGTGAACCCTTAGAGGTGTTTCAAGGTTGTTCTTCAACCGTATTTTAAAGTATCGAGTGTTGTTTTTGTATTTAAGCTTATCTAAGGTTTAAGTGTGGAAGCATAGATTTTACTATTTAATACTGCAGATTTCGAAACTAAAGTATGGGTCTTTCTTCTGTGTAATTAACCTTAAATTAATATTTTATGATGAAAATTGGTAAAATGTACTTGTTGGTTGTGGCATGGCCGAATGGCCTAAAAAAGAATAAATAGAGTATAGAGCAAGGTATGTATTTAACTGGTAAAGTCAATTGTTAGAGGCCTTATTTGGGATTGTATGATTGTGTGTGAGATGTATGCACTGTACGAGTATGTGCCATTGTTTTGGTTGATTGTGTGTATATTGTGACATACTCCACATTGTTAATGTATGTGGATATTGATCATTGGGCGCATGGAAAACATGCTAAAAATTGTGACAATGTTCGATGTGTTTATGAAGTTGCCATGACTGATATCGTGTTATGTATGTGTTTAAGTTACATTTTTATGCATGGCACTGATTGTATTGAAAAAATGTTCACATGCCACAGATTCTGTTAATTGAAAGTATGCAAGGCATACCCCGATATTGTTTACCGAAAAAGTATGACAAGCATGCTTTTGTACTTTACTGTTATTGATAAGCATGTTGTGTTTTACTGATAATATGACATTTTGCATTTGCATTGGGTTGGGTTGGGTTGGGTTGGGTTTTGTAGTGATGGAGGAGTTTTATGGAGTACTGATGGCATTTAAAATCTTCAATATTGAGTCAGTATACTACACCTGGAGTATCAAGCAGATTGGGCGATTTAATCACATTATTGGTAGTTTAACTGCATTACTGATATTGGTGGCAAGTCTATATTACCGACAGCTTGTCTACATTTTACCGGCAGTTTATCTGGACTATTGATTGGTGGATTATCCACATCGAACTTTGGCTCACATTATTTGGAGTTTGGTAGATGGGTTTTGGGGAACTCGTGGTGTGTAGAGGATGGATGGGTAGGAACCTCTTTGCATTGCATCATACACATGACATACTCATACACTGATTGATTCTTCCATATACTGCTCTGTAATAACATTGATAATTGTTATCCGTTTTGATTATCTATATGATTGTACGTTATGTTAACTCACAATGGGTTTTCATAAGCTTACCCCGTTAGTTTTATACTTTTTCAGGTAATCCTCATAACTGAAACCAGACCCAGCTTGCGGAGCATAAACTTGGACATTAGACTACCTATTATAAAATGGAAAATTTTCTTTGGTTTGGATTGTGGCTTGGTAAACTTTGATTTAGGGATTTGATGTATGTATGCGCAATTCAAACTTAATAATCGATAAATGCATGTTACTCGACTTAAAGTAAAATACGACATACTTATAGAATTTCGCTGCATTAGAACGAAACAAGTTTTTCATAAAAAAATGATAACTCAACTATTTTTTTAAATGTCGCTATTTAATAAATAGACCGACTTTAAGAAGTCGGCCTAATTAAATGGGTGTTTTAACTTATTTCAAGCTCAAAAGTAACGATTTTTACTAAAGTTCGATAAGTTAAGAGAACTACTTGGCCATTACACTGACTTATGTAGTCCTTATGATTTTGCTATAATGTCTAGGCTGGGTTAGGGAAACTATATTTGGTAGTATCAGAGCCTGTTCATAAACTCAGCCTGGGGTTTTAAAATGATTTGCATGCATTCATTGAAATTAAATGGTGTTTTGGCCAAAAAAACAAGCGACAATTTTTTTTAAAAAAAAGAGAGATATTCGAGATTTCAATGTCGGTTGCCATAGAAACATTACTGCTAAATTGTAGAGATACACTAGGATATGTTGCATAAAACTTTAAGACAAGAAAAATCAAAATCAAGATTAAAGGTATTAATTAGTGTTTCCTACTTTGAAACTGTAGATACGACATAAAATACCGTAATGAATACACGAAGTATGAGAAATCGTGAGGCTCAATGTCGTGCTGCTCAAGCTGAGTCGTTTGTGTCTTAGGAACCTGCATCGAATCCTAAACTGAGCGAGATTTTTAATGCAACCCTTGCTAAGGGTGAAAATACTTATAATGTGAATAATGAGATTAATAGAGAGGATGCATTGTCCCAAGCTATGTTAGAGGTATTGTAGAGGGTCGTTGGGGCCCAACCTAATAATGGTAGTCGTGGGCCAGTTACTGTAAGGCTCCGTTTGAATGGAGCAGGGTTGTTTAGGGGTGTTGCTGGAACAACCCTATAATGGTTGAGTGCTGGTTTGAGACAACTGAGCATATTTTGGAGGATTTTGATTGTACTCCAGAATACAAACTTAAGGGCATTGTGTCCTTATTGAGGAATAAGGCTTATAGATGGTGGCAGTTAATGGTCAGAGGTACGCTCACCTAAGCGTATTAATTGGGTATATTTTAGGGATGCCTTCCAGAAAAAGTATGTGGGCATCCGTTATGTTAAGGCTCATCGGTTGGAGTTTATAGAACTTAAGTACGGTGATATGACAATATCTGAGTACGAGGCTGAGTTCTTAAGGTTGACCCACTATGCACCTGGTATGGTGAAAATGGAGCAGGTCTTGGAACAATTAGTAGAGTCATCAAATAGAAAGATATCTCTAAGCTCAAGTGAAGTACCACTTTGCCTTTGAGTCCAAAGTTCATTTGCAATGCCTATTCAGTATTTATGCTTCGTCTGGATCACTCGCTTCATCGCATCACACCGTGTTGTCTATCTATTTGCAGTGTTTAGAAAAGAGTGGATTAGCTCCTGCGAACTCAGTAAATGTATAGGAAAACCACATAGCATGCACGGAAACATAAGTTAAATAAAAGCATATTAAAGTTACCGATCTGCAAACTAGGCTTCGCCAAAATTACGCGAAGTCTAGTTCACGGTTACACTCTGCTAGTTAATATAAACCAGAAAAACATAATATTATCGAAAACACAATCTTATTCACATATTCTATTATGTTGGATAAACGAATCGCCTTATAACTCCTCACTTTGACTCAACGAGGATCCCATAAGTATAGCGTTAAGTCAACACTCTCCAACACACCAACATATCATATTGAATGAAGCTTAGCCCATTATTCTCTTATTTCTCTAACCTATCCTAAGGCCTCTCGCCCAAATCACAAAATACAAGGGTGAATACTCACAATCCTATGGCATGCCATTATATCCATCGATTATACAAGATTTTGGTGTTAAAACATTTACTTAAACTTAGAGCTCACATATAATAAGGAGCTCATAAAACATTGCTCATAACTTAGCTCGCAATATAGAACTCGCATATCACTGTTCATAAAACACATATATAAAACACAATTACAAAAAAAGATTTTTAGAGAAAACTTACTCCCGGAACTTAGGATAAAGCCCTAAGCTCCTGATTAACACTGTGGTTCGCACATATAAGTGGCGATCCCTGAACACTCATCAATTTGCTGAAAGCTTTAAAAGAGCTTCACCTTTCCCTTATTTCTCTTGTAGATGGTTTTGTTAGGTTCACAATTTCACAAACATACACAAGTCACTAACATTCAAAGCAGATTAAAATTCATACATAAACACAAGCGAACCTAGGTTCGCACATGGTAGTCTTTTGGCGAACCTAGTTTCCTTTGTTGCAAACATTTTTAATTACTTCTAAACGTCTAACCCGATAAAAAAACAGAGTCTTACCTTGGATCCTAAAAGCTAAGTTTTGAGTTCTTCTTTCCGGAGAAACTTAGCAACAAGAGAAAAAAGTAATCGATGTAGAAATTTAAGAGAGTTTTATTGTTCAGAAGAATATGAAATTTTACTGAAAAGAGCTTAATTTATAGGCACTAGGTGTTTTGGTGCTCTTAAGATGCCCTAGTTAACGTAGGAAAAAGTTACGTACATGAGTGGTGTTGTGAAGAGGAAAATAAGCTGACTTTCTAACTTTGGTATAATTACCCTTTGGCTACTCTTAGTTTTAACTTTCATCTCGACTCAAACCCACGATCGTAGCTCGCCAGGCCCATTGGCGATTCTAGTTCGCTAGTCCCAGACTCCTAGGACCTCTTTCGGGATGTTACAGATATGCTGACCAAGCCACTTGGAAAGGTCGTGTTTTAATATTTAAGGAATATGATTGGTGTCAGCAGCATGGAGGCCAAGGAGGAGTTCTAGAAGATGACCATCCATATAACTGGTTCATTTTTGGTGTTTCCATGTAGTGGTTACAGCTTTCATGCATGCATGCAACACGTGTGTATGCTGCTTAGTTCAAGTTTGTTAAGCATGTGGATGCATTGTTTGGACAGATTCTGGTGAAAGCATTCTTTAAGGTACCTGGGTTCATTGTATACAGTCTTTCTCAAAATGAGCGATTCATCTGAGATGTCTCCATGTGACCACGAGAACTCATGGTTGATGACACTAATATCCGGATCCAAAAGAGGATTTCCCAACTGCAGAATGATCAAAAAGCTTAAATCCATATATAGCTAAACACAACAACAGAATAGTTTGGTAATGAGATATTAATTGCAATGGCTTTAAGCTTGATAGGGCTGCCACTGAAACATTTATTGTAGTTTAGGATTAAGTCAGCCAGCTGAGGGATGTAGTGCCCTACATTTATTATTTTAGAGCAGAAAAAAAATGTTCAAATTTGAAGCCAGTGCTTCCATTCAATCATAAAATGAAATTGATAACAGATGGAAACCTGACCTGCATAGCTTTCCCCGGAAAGATACAAATCTGAGTTTCTATACAGTGGGAATTCTTGGAACCAATTAAGAAGGAATTGCAAATTGTCATTGGTTGAAAGTACTGCTTATCAGTGTTGAGTTCAAAAATTACCAATTTGAAATAAATAATAATATTAATATCAACCTGTTGTAGTATCATTCTGACAAGGTAATGATAGCTTGTGTTTGAGTAGGAAAATCCAACATTGGACTCTCAATGTCGTAACTATTTTTTTGAAAACGGGGATCGACTTGGTTTTAAAAACGAAAATAAAACAGGGAGTCGCCACCAATCCTTTTTGATGAGGTGTGATCGGTTCACCTCGTAATTTGGTCATTTTAATAATAAATTTAATTTATTAAAACAACAGTTTTGGTCTACGAAATTTGAGAAAATAGGTTCTGGAGTCGGTTACGCACGATGAAGGGTTAGCACCCTCTATACGCCCAAAATTGGTACCTAATTGATTATCTAATGTCTTAATGTCGAAAATTCGAAAAGATTTAAAAATACAATCCTCTTTTATTTTTAAAAACTTGAACAAATTGAAAATGGATGATAAGACCCTCTTATTTCGAAGAAGTAAAATATCACGCCCAGTAAGTTAGGGTACGACATTTTGAGTTCTCGAAATTGAGCTTGTCTTTTGACTTTTTAAAACTCGTATTTAAGCTTGATCAGGGTATTCAGTTATTTGTCAAATGAGAAACCGAAACCCAGTAAGTTAGGGCACGATTTTCTCGAACTTACAAACACCGAATATTGCCTTGATTTAGAAATCCTTATCCCGAGATAACAAAACGTCACATCCAGTGAGTTAGGACACGACAATTTTGAATTCTCGAGAATAAGTTTTTATTTGACTTTAATGCCTTGATTTTAAAAAAGAAAATAATAGGTTCTTTGGACTCGATGAGAAAAATTGAAACCTAGTAAGTTAGGGTACGATTTTCTTTCGAACCTTAGAACGCGAAGTATTTGCTCATTTTAAAAATTGAATAAAATATGATATGATTGTAGTAAAACGAAAAATAAATTTTAATACCAATATGCATGATTGAATAAAGATGAGGACAATAATATGAATAACAATATAAAGGCATAAATAAAATAAAGTAAAAGCTAAAACAAACAATCTATATGAAATAATAGATAAATGTTAAAAATAATAAATAAATGAACAAATAAATAAAAAAAGGTAATAGTGATCGCTAACTGTAAATCAATAGATCAATAAATACTATGTACAAAGTTAAAAGATAATATAACAATAATAATAAATAAAATAGTGACAGAAATAGCAATAATAACAAATAAAATACATTGGTAAACAAATAATAATAATAAAATAAATAAATATGAGTAATAATAGTAATAGTAGTAGTAGTGAAAATGATCAAATGAATAATCTAATATTTGAGAGCATAAAAAAATAATGAATAAAAACAATCATAATGAAAATAATAATAATAAAAAACATAATAATAATAATAATAATAATAATAATAATAATAATAATAATAATAATAATAATAAAGTAAATGTAATATCCCGAAATAGGGGTTACGAGTTTGGAAAATAACTTGAGTGCATTAGGCCTCAAGAGTGGTTTTGATGTGTTTTGGAGTCCCTAAAACTCCCGGATTAAAATGGGAGCATTTTGGGAAATTTTGAAAATTCTGGGTCAAAAGTGAAAATTTGGCTGAGGGAGGCCTTAAGTAAAATTTTTGTAAAATTGTGGCATATAAAATGCCCTGGTAAAGTGGTCTTCACATGCCACTTAAGGTTTAGCTTAGCGCCAAGCAGGTCAAGGGATCGAGCAATGCTGGGCGCATGGTTTTTATTTTGTGCTATATGGTGTTATGGACTAAGGAGGCCTTAAAAGAATTTTCAACGCGTCTTTAAAATTGGCCGAGTGGCCAAGGGCATTGTGTGAGAGCTAAGGCTCGGAAGACTCGTGTTCGAGTCCTATAGATCGCGCATGATGCGCTTTATTTTTCATTTCAGCGCTCAGACCTGAGAACTGGCGCAGTAATGCTTAAAAGAAATTTTGATGAGATAATAGCACGAAATGAGCAAAGGGTCGAGTGGCTGAGTTGTTAAAGATTCTCTTCAGGTCTCGGGTTCGAGACCTGGGGGTTGCAATTGTTGTTTTCTTTTTGTGCCAATGAGAGGGACTGCATGGGAAATTAATGCATGCAACATGCACGCATGCAGCTTAAATTGCTGCTTGTTTGCCTTATTTTAGGCATAGGGCATTATTCTTTTATTTTTATGGGCTGGTTTCATTTTTTTTTCTAATGTTTTATTATTATTTTATCTTTTGGAAGGTATGAGAAATTATAAGTATTATTATGCATAGGAATTTGTTAAGTTTCATTTTATATTATTAAGGGTGTTGGGCATGCTATTAAACAAAGAATTTTAAAGCATGCTTGGGGAGTTTTATTATTATTATATTATGTATGGGATTTTAATTTGTTTTATTATTATTTTAATTTGCTTATTGTTTTCAAAAGCTGCTGGGTGCTAGATATTTTACTATTATTTCTTTTAATTATTATGGGGAGTTGAATTTAATTGTAAGCATGGTTTTATTTTATTATTATTATTATTATTTTAACTTTTATCTTGTTATGGTGGGGTTGAAGTTAGCAAAAGGGAGAGTATTGCCGTTGAGAATCAAGGAGCTTTTTAATTTTTGGAGGCATGGGTTTAAATCATGATTTTTTCTATTATTTTGCTTGCTTAGATAGATGAGGAAGTTTATTATCATTATTTTATTATGTTTTGGAATGAATAAGGTGATGGAAATTAGTGTTGAATTTAGCAAAAGGAGAAGGGCATGGCCGGCCATGACATAGAAGCTTGGACCTTAGTCTTTTATTTATTTTATAATGTATAGGAAATGAGGAGCTATGGGTTGTATTTTAGTTTATTTTTATTATGGATGAATGATGGAATAATGATAATAATAATAATATTATTATTATTATTATTATTATTATTATTATTATTTTAAGTTTTATTATTGTTATATGCGTGAGGCATGGGAGTTCTATTATTACTAGTGTGGATTAATTATAATAAGAATTGATTTTGGGACTTAGCAAAAGAAATAAGCATGTGTATAGCTTGGGAAATTAAATTGTATGGCCGGCCTTGTTTTTGAAGCATTGCCGTTAGGATACATTGGTATTAGTCCTTTGTTTATAAAAAATTAAGTATAGAGAATGTTGTAATATGTGTAAGGTGATAAAAGAATGAATAAACAATAAATTGTTATTCCAAAAAAAAAAAAAAGTGATGGGATAGTTTATTAGTTTATGCAAGCATGAGTATTGGTTTTGGGAAGGAAGCATGTGCGGCATAGGGGTTTGTAAATGTAGAGCCGTTTGAGGTAGGAGATTTAGTTGGTTTTTAATTTATTATTGATGGTGATGAGCTTGCTAATAAACAATGTTCTTGGTAATTGGTGATGAAGCATGGGGAGAAGAGGGGAGGCATGGCCGGCCATTAGTAGGAAACTAGGCCAAAAATCCATTCCTTCCCTCCATTTTTGGGTAATGGCCGAATGTTGAAGACCATAGAAAGCTTAGTCGAAACTTGTTTTGTTTCTTGTACATTGTTGTCTTGACCAAGAGAAAGAAAGAAAGAGTAAAGATTGAGTTCAGTTTTAATGAAGCTAGTAAGTATTTCGGCTAGCTCTTGTTGATCTCTTTGTCTTTCATTGTTGCTAGCCGAATATGATAGACACTATTGCCAAATCTTTTGACCATTCTCTTTGGTTCATTATCTTTCAATTTTAAATCCCTACCTATTTTGTGAAGTTGATTCTACAAGAGTAAGACCATCGAGCTTTTGCTTTTGAGTGAAGAAAGGAGACTATAAGAGAGCTCTTGGGTTGTGGAACATCTAGTTGAAGGAAGGAATCATTAAAGGAGCTCTCGGACTATTGAATATCAAGGCAAATAGTATTTCGAGATCGAAATAAGCAAAGGGTGGCCGAATGTGTATAAGGCTAAAATGATGTGTTCTGTTTGTGTATAACTAGTGCTAAGAAGCACAAAAGACCCCCTTTCGGGAATTTAAAGTGCTCAAGGGGCAAATTGATATAAATAACAGAAGCTTTCGGGACTTTAGTGGATATTAGAGTTGATAGATCAGGATCTCGCTAAAGTCAGGTGCGTAGTTAACGCACTGTTCTCTCGCTTGTTCATATGTGTTATTGTAAATGTACATGTTATGCATGTTAGCCGAAATAAGGGCTAAGATGTTGGATACCCAAGTTGGGGGATCGTTTAATCAAGTGTGTAAGCTCTTACACACTTTATTAGTATAAAATTGTTATGATAATGATATTTTATCACCTATCATGTAGTATCTTTGCCTTGTGGGCATAAGCTTGGTTTCCGGGTAAGTCCCCTAATACTCGATCTATGATATACGTTATATATGCCATCATATGCTGTGAAATGCTATGCTGTGTACGATTGCATGATTTATGGGATCATGATACTTGTTATGTGAGCATGATGATGTGGGATAAATGAGTGGAGGGGGCAATGATATTCGTGTCGACGGACACCAGTGTTTTGGTAACACATTGTGACTACGGTCACCAGAGGTTTGGTACCTCCAGAGGTTTGGCACCTCATAGCGTCTCGTCCCTGTGGCTTAGTACCACCGTGGGTTGGCCCCACATTTGAGATACGGGATCGACGCCAGTGATTTGGTATCACACGATGGGTTGGCCCCATCATTTTATTGTGACTTTAAGTCACCAGTGGTTTGGCACCACCAGTGGTTTGGCACCACACGTATTGACGGATATTGTGACTTCGAGTCACCAGTGGTTTGGCACCACCAGTGGTTTGGCACCACACGTATTGACGGACATTGTGACTTCGAGTCACCAGTGGTTTGGCACCACACGTATTGACGGACATTGTGACTTCGAGTCACCAGTGGTTTGGCACCACCAGTGGTTTGGTACCACACGGGGTAGAAAATGGAGTATGGATGGCTAGGTTGGGTTTCATAATTGCATACTCACTTCATAATTACATATTCATGTGTATGGACTGTGTGAATATGGGCTAAGCCCATATGTGGGGACATGTGTTATAGCTATGCACTGAGTCTTGGTGACTCACCCCTTTCCCTATCTTTTCAGGTGAGTCAATCGCGGAGACGGAGCCGGAAAGGTCTCGAGGTAGCCATGCTTGTTCCTCGGTTTTGAAGTTTTATTTCGCACCATTAAAGCTTACTATTTGCTAAATTCGATTGGGTTGTAATATGGCCGTTTATTATTTTTATTATTATTCGTATGATTAAGTAGTAGTTTTACCTTATTTCTAACGAACTTATGAATTGTTAAGCAAATCGGTAAAGGCAACGTTTTCAAAATTAATACTCGTACGCGTTTTCAAAGATGTTACCATCGGGTAGCAAAAATTTTGCCAAGTTATCAATAACCCCGATACTTCTAAAAATCTAAATGATCAAATGGTTTCAAAGGAAAAGAAAAAGTTTTCAACCCCATCGTGGTTATCAAACCAAACCATCTTAGTTTTAGCAAACGTTGTTTTACAATTTCCGCAATAATTTCAGATTTCCAAATATTAACCCGAATCTTTCAAACATTTTACTCCGTGACATACCAGATCCGGTCAAGGCTTGTGGGCCGGGTTTGGGGTGTTACAGTAAAATAGAGAATACGGTATAAGAAATAAATTACCTTAAAGTACTAAAAAGTAAGAGCAATAAATAACAAATAAATGAAATAGCAAATAAGTAAATGACAAATTAATATACAAAAATAATATATATATATATATATATATATATATGAATCCATAAATGAATGGAGTGCTAAATTGCAAATAAAATAAAATTGAGAGCCCTCAAATTATAAATAAAACTTTGAAAAGGACTAAATTAAAAGAAAAATAAAATTAAAGTCCGAATTAACAAAGAAAAAAAGAAAAAAAAAGATTAGGGCCTAATATGACGCGCGTGAAAAGGGGAGGGACCATATGGGAAATTATTCCCATTCCCTTTGCGCAGCGTTTCAATATGGGCCCGAATGCAACGAAAACAAAAGTATGTGGTAAAATTAAAAAATAAACAAAAAATAAACAAAACAAATAAGGATTAAATTGCAAGTCACTGCAAAAGTAGGGGGTTGCGCACGCAAATAGTCCTTTTAATAGAAACACACGGATCCTGAGGAAGCGGGTCGGGTCACGCACGGGTCAGCCCCATACGATGCCGTTTTGAGGCCACTGACCCAGGCCCTAAACAACGCCATTTATGGCTCTTTATAAAAGCATGTTTTTTTCTTTTTTTTTTATTTCATTGCTGTATTTAAAAAAAACAAAAGGGTCTCCATTGTTTCTCTGCTAGGGTTTTGGGCCCTCTTGCACCGTCGCCGGTCTGCCACCGTGCGGTGGCCGGAGGTCCTAAAGGAACCCCCCTTTCGGCCTATTTCCCCTTTTTTAAAGTCTAGGGCGAACCTTAAATCCTAACGCCCCAAAAAAAAAATTTAAACCGCCATATTGACTTCCTCGTACCCCTTTTTTCCGAAGTTCAAATAGAGTCCCGAAGGGCTCGTCGACTTCCGCGGACGGAAGAGGACTCCACCGGAGCACGAAGTGCATAAACAGGTGATTTCGACCCCTTTTATTTTTGTTTTCCTTCTTTTTCCTTTTTTTTTAAAAAAATAAAGTAAAGCAAGAAAGAAACTCAGATGAAGCAAGGTGCAACCTATTTTATCGAATCTTTTTCATTCAAAATCTGTCTTTTTTATTTCCAAAATCCCCCCTTTTTACAAAATGATTTTGAGCCTTTTATAGGCATATTACAACTGCTTGGCCTCTGTTTTTGTGTTTGTTGTTGTGTGTTTGCTTTGATTTGCAGGAGAGCAGGTGAGGACGGTGGCAGAGGACTGGTGAGGTAGCAGGTGGCTGAAACGGCGCCTAGGCTGCGGTGCTAGGATTTTCAGAAACCCTAGCTTTCTGAAAAATTTGATATTTTTTGGGCCTTTTGGGCTGCTTGTGAATTGGGCTTGGTTTTAATTTTTTTGAAATTGGATTGATCTGTTGGGTTTGGGGTTTGTTTGGGTTGGTTTAATAATTGGGTAAAGTTAGACTTATGGGTCCGGGCTAAATTGGGCTTGTACACTTAAGATATAACATGTTTAACTCTGTAGATTGAGAAAATCAGCCCCATTCATTGAAATAAAATACTAAACAAATTACCAATATTCCATGAATATCAAGCGTCCATGTTTCCCAAGCTGGAAAGGGCTATCTTCCATGAATATACACCGAAGCCGAGAGATGAACAACCGGGTCCGAAACTGAAACAAACCCGTCAAGGAGAGAAACTGAAGACACTGTGGAAACAATTATTAGCCTTACTTACCACCATTGAGCCACAATGTTAAGAGATGTGCCAGAGGATTGGCGGAATCGGCCTCAACAGAGTAATAAAATAAAGCTCCGCCATGTTGAGGTTGAGTGAGGATGTAACCAGAGTATTGCTTGGCAGGTTGACCAGGGAGAGTTTTATTAGCTCACCACAGGTCCACAAGCACTGCAAAACAAGAATAAGAACGAAATAATAGGGAAGGGCCGGACATGGAGCAACTTCATATTTTTCCCACATACTGAGAAGAGAAGAAATTCCTCCCATGTTATTTCATGTGTAATAGCCCACTCCAATAATACATACAAGTTGCTTTCATGCAAAACAAATTAAATTACTTTCATCTTCTTTGAAAGGTCTGACTAATAAATATTTGACAACTTCAATCCAGTAGCAAGGGACATTCCAGTTTAGGCCAGTTTTGTTTGTTAATAGACATGATTATAAGTCGAATTATTATGTAGATATAATCAAAATTTATAATAAAATTGATTAAAAAATATATAAACTTTTATTTATTTTGGTTTCTTTCCAAACAAAAATAATGAAACTATCATATATACAGTATACCTAACATTTACCTATATAAATTGATTTAAAGGAAATGACATTGTTGACTTTTAATTTATATGAAAAAAAAATTCTTCACTTTTAATTTTTAACTAAATCAATATTTAACATAAATCAACATTTTTATTTAGATTTAAAAAAATGATAAAGGGTAAGAATTTTTTAAAAGTGTTTTTAGCCTCTGTTTTTTCTAGTTATGTTATTTAAAAACAAGAAGTTAAAATATTTAGAGCACGTTTGGTTCGCTGTAATGGAATAGAGCTGTAATTGAATAGAGATGTAATGGAATAGAGGTGTAATGGAATAGAGCTGTAATAAGTAATTCAACTGTTTGGTTGAATGGAATGGAATAGAGCTGTAATAGAATTCTTGTGTTTGGTTGAATAGAATGATGTTGTAATAGCATAAGGAAAAGAACTAAAATGACCAGAATACCCTTAGCAGAATTTTTTTAGGTAGATGGTTATTGTTATTGTTATTAAATTTTAATAAGATTATTATTGAAAATAATTTAATAAAAATAATAAATAATTTAATCATATTTTAACATAATTATTATTAAATATAATAAAAAAATAATTTAATAACATTCTTAATATATTTTATATGAATTAAAAAATCAAAATATATAATACTATAAAAATATATAATCTGTTTTATTTTTTTAAATTGTAATGCATATTTAATGTGCTAAAATATCATTATTGAAACAAATAATTTAATTATTCTATAATAAAAAATATTAGAAGTAATAAATAACTTGAGAATTTATATTTTGCATAAACATAATATTCATATATTAACAAAAGGTTACATGAAACATATAAGTAAGTTAATTTTAACTTATGCCATGCATCTTTAAAGGCTAATTTTAATCAAAATAGATGAACTCCTGATCCTTGCTATGTATTAGTTAATTAATTTATGTGATTAAAGTATATGTCTTGCATGCTTTATATTATAGTATAGTATACATTTCTATTGCAATCCCTATAGTTTTTATATCTTGCTTTGTGCACCTTTATCTAAGGATTGAAACATATGATGGACATGTTGATTTTTAGAAATAATTAGAAGAAATAGATTAATATAATACCAAGCTAAAACATACCGTCCCAAATATTACACACACAAAAAGTTACCAAAATATCATCAATACAATTATGATTTTTAATGCTCAGCAAGAAATCTTCTGACCCATTCCAATCGTACAGAAGAAGGTAAACTAAAGAAAATGAGCATTTGCGTTGGATGATCTGGAATTTTTGTCAATGCTCGAAAACGTTCATCCACAGTTAAACCTTCTATTTCACATAATGTTGGATATAAATTTATAGCTTTTTTGGATGGTCTGAAATTCTTCTGACTTTTGTTGAATTACCGCATCGGAGGCAATACTCCTACTGATTTGTTCGCCAACAGCCAGCATGTTTTCCGCCAATAAAGTGGCAGCATCATGAAATGAAGAAGAAACATAATCACTCGAATCAGAATTCCTTTTTTTCTTCTTTGAAGATGTAGAACCCCCTTGGTTTCTAGCTCGTTGCGATTCTGTAGCTGAAACATCCATGTCATCCAAAGAGATATTAGCTTCACAATCATAGAATTCGTTTCTTTCTTCATGAATATTTGTAGCAGCTACATCCTCAACATTTATTTCTTCAATGATATCAGCGGCTGTTTGAGCATCTTTCCCAGTGGCTCGATCTTTTGCGTAAATGGCAGTAAGTTGGTCGTAATAAGGGAAACTACGATGTTTAAATTGACCAGCTTCTTTATGACTCTATAAAAAAGAGGAATTCATATTAGTTATAAGTTTGATGAAATAAGATAATAAAGACTTGAAATAATTCTTACATTTATATATGAGTCCCACACCGCATCTTCAGCAACAACGAGCTGCCTATGCTCATCCCAACCAAAACCGCTATTGTTTTTTCCATTAAGCATGTCATAAACAATTGACCAATCCCTTTTCAGTAGTCTAATCCTCGATTCAATATTAGGTTTAGCCTTCAACATTGCATGGGTAAAACTTTTTCTAACATTCTTTCCAACTCATTTAAATAACCAGCTTTAAATCCAGTATCAGCATTAAAGGTTCCAACATTGTGCAAGTCGAGCATACAAGAAACCAATGCAGCATCTTCTTCTGGAACCCATTTCCTTTTGGTTCCTCGAGAACTTTGGGAAGAAATATTTGATTCTAAAAAACCTGACATAATTATCTTAATAAAAAAAAACATCAATAAAACAACCAAAATAAACATCAATAAAATAACATCTATACTAAGGTTAGTAGCATATTATTGAACTTAGCCCAAGCTTTCAAGGCTCAAATAAACATCAATAAAATTTTCACATGCTAGTAAGTAGCTATTTATTACAAAGATAAATGCACAAATAACCAAAAAAAGAAAAGAAAGAACAGTAAACAACTGCTCCTGCATCAATTGGAATGGCTACATGGATTTTTTTCTTCTGTTGAACAACTTTTTTAGTAGCTACTGCAAACCGTATGTGGACAACTTTTACTATAGCTATGCTTCATCTGAGTTCCCATCATTGGGCAAAATAAAAAAGTAACTCAATGAAACCCAAGGAAAATTATCTAAAACCCAAAACATAAATTTAATTTGATAAATTTTTGAAAAAGGTTTTAAATGAATTAAAGCCATGACATGGTAGTCAGGGTGGTTGTGGATATCATAGATATTATTGGGTTGGGTTCGAATGTTAACCACCAAAGAATCTAAACTGTAAATAATGATAATGTTGGTTTCTATTATTTATTACAATTATTTTTAAAGCTTCACTGGTATAAAAACAAGTAGAGAATAAATATAAATCTCCAATTAACTGATTAATTAAATGTAAAATCTAATTAATATAATATTCAGTGAAGGAAGAATAAGAGAAAAACCAACGCACAAATAAAAGATAAACTCACACATTACAAGTATAGATGGTGAAACTTTATACCAAAGTCTAAAAAGGATGAGAGGCGCATACACCCAACACGTGTCCTGTATCCCTTCAAAAACCGTCAGATATGCCATTTTACCACATATTTATGCCTTATTCAGGCATACTTTGTAGAAGTGTATCAATCTTTGGACATTAATAGCAACGATTGAAATAAAATATATCATTGCAAGTCTATCTGAAACAGACTTTACCATGAACTAGGTTCTTTCAAAATCTAGTGGAAGGGAACCACAAAGTTTTGAATTCACTCCAGATAAATTTTATCATTGTATAAGTAATAGTTCATGTCAACAGCAGCAACTAATCTCACAAATGGTGATAAACAGTCATGCTCCTTTTGGTTACTAGTGTAATAACACTTAGTAAAAATCTTATTTATTACATATGTATTACAATAGTTAGACATAAAATAAAGAATAGTTAATACAAATTTAAACTTGAAATCAGAAAGATGAGTAAAAACTCTTGTAAAAAATAAGACTTCTTCAAAATAAGCGAAATATTTTCCATCTCTTCACTAAAAAGAATTCATGGGAGTGGATAACTAGTACCAATTGAATTAGTTTATTGCTAACTCATATGCTAAAACATATGTAAAAAATAATACTCCTACCAAACGTAGGATAAGAGTGCTAAAGGAGTAGGTTCAGACATTGGTAGGCTGAGTGTTTTGCAAACATCCAAATGCAAGCATACAAACAATACTTCTCTTTTTCATACACAAACAAAATGCATACACATATATATATGTGCATATATAACTATAAGGCTTCAGTGAATTTATAGGAACTTATGAAAATGCTCAGCAACTGTATCTTAAAGACTGTGCCCTTGAGCCATTATTGTAAGCTCTGCATCAGAACGAAATATTATCTCCATTCATTTACTTTATCCTTTACAAAACCCTTAGTACAAAGACAAGCAAGCTTATTTCCAGTGGCTATAAAAACTCGAAACTTCATTTCACTTTGTTGGTAAAAGAAAATGCATATCATTGGGTACAATGAACATTCACATATCTAGATCATCGGTAGTGTTTGTTTTCTTCTCCATCTACAACCAACAAGTTTTTAGATTTTCCATCCCGAAACAATCCAAACAACCCGCAACAGAAACAAACGAATCACAGTCCAACAAGGAACTAGGCTCTGATTCATTAAGTACAAGTGTTTCATGTTTTAACAATAACAAGCTCAGTTGAAGAGGAGTCAAGAAAAGCACTAGGTTCTGGACGAACAATAATACAGGCTCTATGACATCAACTCATTCACACAAGAGGCTATATTTAATGGGCTTAATTAATTGCCGACATACATGGATGACAGAGAAATATACTATAATCATAAAGATGACAAATAGCACAAAGCACCGACAGACAAATATTAAACCCGAGCCCTAAAACAAAACCCAATTTCTATGCTTCCTTTGTCTCATTAATCCCATATCTTACCAAACTCTTCTTCACATCTCTACAAAACCCATTTTAAATTGAGTAAAAAAAACAATATTAACAGGATCATCCAAACAAATATATACAATTCTAAAGTAAAACAAGCTGCTAATATTTAGAAAGGCAAGAACTACACCTACAGAATCGGATATTCATAGATATTAAGAAGATGACGCCATTCCATTGCCACCGGAAAGACTTGCCTGAAATAGTAAATCGGGAGAGGGTGGAGCAGGTGGACCTTGTGGGGTGGCTTTGCTGGCAGCTTAACAAATATATACAATTCTAAAGTAAAACAAGCTGCTAATATTTAGAAAGGCAAGAACTACACCTACAGAATCGGATATTCATAGATATTAAGAAGATGACGCCATTCCATTGCCACCGGAAAGACTTGCCTGAAATAGTAAATCGGGAGAGGGTGGAGCAGGTGGACCTTGTGGGGTGGCTTTGCTGGCAGCTTATGTTCTTGCTTTTGGAGCTCTGGGTTGGAGGGTAAGAATTGGAAGTAATAGCTAAACGGTGGTCTGGGAAGGGAATAGAAATCCCCCAGAAATCAGCGTTTTTTCTGCATAGACACGTAATGGAATAAGCCCGTAATAGGCATTCCATTATGCCATTACACCCAACCAAACATCACGTTAGAGTTACTATATTATTTGGTATGTAAATTTACTTTTAGTATTTGATTTAGTATTTGAATTTTTTTCGATTTGGTACCTTAATAAATTTCTTCAATTTGATACATGAGTTTTATTTTGCTCTAGTTAAGTACTCGAGTTTAGCTTTAATGTTTAATTTGATATCTAAGCTTTTTTTTCCCGAATTAAGTATTTATAATTTTTTATTAGAGCACACATGTCAAACATTTATTTGGTCATATGATGCATTTGGTATGGCTACCAAATTGAACATTGAAACCAAACTCAGGTACCAAATTGGAAAACTTAGTTGCCAAATTCAACATTGAAACCAAATAAAGTAGCAAATGGTATATTATACCAAATATTTATCCACGCCTTTTTCTCTCTGTTGTTTAAAGTATCTTTGCTGAAGAGATAATTGTTATCTACTTGAACATGGCTCTGGTGGCACACCCGCCATCACCTTCCCACCACCGCCAGTCGCCACTCATCACTAGAAGAACAACCTATCAACGTCTGAACTCATCCATTTCTCAAACAACCTCACTCCCTCAAACCAACACTTCAACTAAGTACCAACTCCCTCTCCTCCAACAATTAACCAGTCTTTGCCAATCGAAACAGAGCCTTCCTCAAGCTTTAACACTTTTACAACAACAAAACCCCCAACATGAAACTCTAGATTCTTTACAAAGAAAAGAAGCGATAGGGTTATTATTACAAGCCTGTGGCCGTTACCAAGACATTGAAACAGGTCGAGAGGTTCACCGGATGGTGGCTTCATCGACCCTGTTCCACAACGACGTCGTTATCACAACCCGTCTCATCACAATGTACTCCATGTGCGGCTCCCCTTTGGATTCTCGTTTAGTTTTCGATGGTTTGGAAAAGAAAAATTTGTTCCAGTGGAATGCAATGGTTAGTGGGTATTCAAGAAACAAGCTTTATGAAGAGGCTTTGAGAGCTTTTATTGAGTTGGTTTTGCAAACCAAGTTCAAGCCTGATAATTTCACTTTCCCTTGCGTAATTAAGGCTTGTGGAGGGGTATTGGATGTGGGTTTAGGACAGGGAGTTCATGGAATGACTGCGAAGTTGGGTTTACTTGGTGATGTCTTCGTTTGCAATGCTTTGATAGCTTTCTATGGGAAATGTGGACTTGTTGATGAAGCAGTTAAAGTGTTTGATTATATTTCTGAAAAGAACTTGGTTTCATGGAATTCCATGATTTGTGTGTTTGCTGAGAATGGTTTTGCTCAAGAGGGTCTTGGTTTGTTTAGTGAGATGATAAAATGTGAAAAAAGTTTTGTTCCGGATGTGGCTAGTTTGGTGACTATACTACCGGTATGTGCGGGGGAAGGGAATTTAGAAATGGGGATGGTTTTTCATGGTTTGGCTGTGAAACTGGGATTGAACCAAGAACTGATGGTGAAAAATGCCTTGCTTGATATGTATTCCAAATGTGGGTGCTTGTCTCATGCCAAAGGCTTGTTTGATAAGGATAATAACAAAAATGTAGTATCTTGGAATACAATGATAGGGGGCTTTGCAACACAAGGTGATACTCGTGGGGCATTCTATCTTCTACGGAAAATGCAGGTGGAAGGGAGGGAGAAGACTAATGAAGTTACTATACTGAATGTGCTGCCTGTTTGTTTGGAAAGATCTGAATTGCTCTGCTTGAAAGAACTTCATGCTTATTCAATTAGACATGGTTTTCACTATGATCAATTGGTAGCTAATGCTTTCATTGCAGCCTATGCAAAATGCGGATCATTGTGCTCCTCTCAGCTTATGTTTAATGGTATGGAGACGAAGACTGTAAGCTCTTGGAATGCATTGATTGGCGGCTATGCACAGAATGGTGCTCCTAGGAAAGCTTTAGAGTTTTACCTTCAAATGATAAATTCTGGCATAAAACCAGACCGGTTCAGCTTAGGAAGCCTACTTTTGGCTTGTAGTCATATGAAATCTCTGCGCTTCAGTAAAGAGATTCATGGGTATTTGATACGGATTGGATTAGAAACGGATCCATTTATTGTTATCTCATTATTATCACTTTATATTCGCTGTGGCAAATCAGCTAGTGCAAGGGTGTTGTTTGAAGAGATGGAAAACAAAAGTTTAGTATCATGGAATGCACTGATTGCTGGCTATTCACAGAATGGACTTCCTGATGAAGCTTTAGTTCTCTTTCGTCAAATGCTTTCGGACGGAATTCAACCTGATGAAATTTCCATAAACAGCGTATTTGGGGCTTGTTCACAGCTATCAGCTTTGCGGCTCGGAAAAGAAGCACATTGCTATGCTTTGAAAGCCTACCTAGCTGAAGACATTTTTGTTGGTTGTTCAATAATAGATATGTATGCTAAAAGTGGCTGTATAGAACAAGCTCGAAGGGTTTTCGAAAAGTCGAGGGATAAAGATGTGGCATTATGGAATGCTATAATTGTAGGATGTGGACTGCATGGATATGGAAAAGAGGCACTGGTGCTATTTGAAAAGATGCTAGCATTTGGTATGAAGCCTGATGGTTTCACTTTTGTTGGTATATTAATGGCATGCTGTCATTCCGGGTTGGTAGAAGAGGGGTTGAAATATTTCAACGACATGCAGAATTTCCATGGCATAACACCAAAACTGGAGCATTATGCATGTATTGTCGACATGCTGGGTCGTGCAGGACGATTAGATGAATCTTTGAGACTTGTAAATGAAATGCCTGATGAACCAGATGCTGGAATCTGGAGTTCATTACTCAGTTCCTGTAAAACTTTTAATGCACTGGATATTGGAACTAAAGTTGCTGAAAAGTTGTTCGAATTGGAGCCTAACAAAGCCGAGAACTATGTTTTACTCTCTAATTTATTTGCAGCATCCGGGAAATGGGACGATGTAAGAAGAGTGCGCCAAAAGATGAAGGAGATTGGCTTACAAAAGGATGCCGGTCGTAGTTGGATCGAACTTGGAGGGAAAGTTCATAGCTTTATGGCTGGAAATACTTCATTTACTGGCTCTAAACAAATGCAAAACATGTGGAGAAGATTAGAGGAAAAAATACGTAAAATCGGATATAAACCGAATACCGACTCTGTGCTTCATGAATTGGCTGTAGATGAGAAGATTGAAGTATTGAGGGGGCATAGTGAGAAACAAGCAATTAGTGCTGGATTGTTGAGGACAAGTAAAGGTGAAACACTAAGAATCAACAAGAACTTGCGTATTTGTGTGGATTGTCACAATGCTGCTAAGCTGATATCAAAAGTAGTTGAAAGAGAGATAGTTATTCGAGACAACAAGCGTTTTCATCATTTTAGAAATGGCTTTTGTTCTTGTGGAGATTACTGGTAGTTAGAATAACAGTACTCGTAATTTGATTCACTGTCCACACCCTTGTTTCTTGGATTTGGGTGGAGGATACATCTATATGATGCAAGCATGTTATTATTATTATTTTAAATGTGTAGATTCATATTCTTATACTCTTGTTAGAATATATCCAATATGAGTGTCATACATGATTATTTGGAAAAAATCAAAATATATATGTGAATATATTATATTTGATGATTACTTACAACTATCTTGATATATTTAATATTAATTAATTACTTATTGAAATATTTAAATATTATTTTTGAAATTGTGAAAAATATAACGTCGGTAATGAAAAATATATCGCAAAGAAAAGAGAAAAATAAAAAATAAATGAAAAATATATCGCAAAGAAAAGAGAAAAATAAAAAATAAAGAACACACAGATTTTACGTGAAAACTCTTTCGGGAAAAAACCACGGGCAGAGTAGAAGAAAATTCACTATGTCGAATTCCAATCAAATACAAAAGGAATAGACTATGTCTATTTATAGGCTTGTAAAGCTATATTCTAATAGGAGTGTAGTAAGGTTGAAACTCTATATTCTCTTCAATATCAAATAGATGGAGTTTAATAAAGTTTAAAAAACCTTATTTAAAATAAAATAGAAGAAGTGTAGTTTTATAGGGATTCTTCTTTTATTTTATTTTACCATTATATTTTATTTAAATAAAGATTCGGGTCATTTAATTCTAATAGAAATCTTTTTATATACAATAAAAATGATTAATGATGATGGAAATGATGATGAAAGGGAAAAATAAATAAAAATTTGCAAAAGGCTATTCAGTGTTACAACTTGTATGTAATATTATATTACGATAAACATACAAATAACCATGCATGTATATAAATCAGTTAGGTGATGCATAGATCAATGTTGTCAAAGGTGCTAGGCGTGTTTAGTCCAAGACACACACAAAAAAAACTCATTACGAGTAAACCAAGGTGCAAGCATAAAAATATAAATCTATATATGGATGTAAAATGTATATAAAAACATACGTAATACATATAATTAATAAGTATTAATTAATTAATTAAAAAGACAAATTTTAATATAGTTCAATTTATAAATTCAAAAAAAATTTGTTTAATAGTTTAATAATTTGCTTAATGTATTGTAAAATAAAATACTATAAAAAATTAAATTGAATATTATCATAAGAAACTAGTTCTAATTTATCTTTATCTTTTATCTTCATCTTCACTCGAATCATAATCATCCAATATAAAAGCACTTGATTTCCATCTCATTTGCATTCTACTAGAATGTCTTGTTTCTCCAACACCGCCAGCATTTGCAACCAAACCCCATTTTAATTCATCACCATGAAATTCTAAGTTATCTTTCATATCATTTGAAGTGTGTTCACCCATCTTTCCAATTACTCATTCATTACTTTCATCAATATCTTTCAGTGAAATAGGATCAATGACATCACATCTATTATAACGTTTCTTCAACTTATGATTGTTTAAAGAAATAAAATACAATGACAAAACAATGTAATCTATGTAGTCGAAAATCATGATAAAGTTTTATAAAACCAATTTACTCGAAAAATTATAGATACATATATGTAATTACTATACAAAGGACACTAGATCCCCATAGATATTCTAAGATTGTGTCGCGTTATCACATTAAATAAATGTCATATAATCATATGTTAAAAAATCCAAGTTCAGGGATCGTACTGAGAAAAGCTGTCAAGTTCTAAGATTAGTGTGAATGAAAAAAAGTTTAAGGACCAATGAGAAAATTTTGCTAAATCTGGAAACTTAATGTTATTAAATCTTAAAAAAATTTATGTTATCACGTTTGGTACATTATATTTTTTTCCTAAGAATGTAATGATAAATTACATAATTATAATATTTATTTATTTAATATTTTACAATAAATTTTATTACTAACAAATATTCGAATTAAATATTTAATAATATTTTATTTGACAACTTATAATTTTAATTGAAAAAATTTGTTTCAAAATTTTTATTTTACAATAAGGGTTAATGTTTTAATTTTTTTGAAGTTTCAATTTAACTTTCTTACCTTTTTATTATTAAATCACATTGTTATATTTATAGAAAAATAATTTTTTAAGAAAAATTAATTCTAAATAAATTAAATAAAATTTAACATACTAATTAAAATCATTCTTCAAATGATTTAATTTCTAATAAAGTGATAATTTAAAACTTATATTTGCGTAAAAGTGTCACTTGACTCGTTAAATAAATATTTGAAACACATTATGTAATAAATAACTTAACATGGTACTTTCTAAGATACCAAACATGAGCGTGGTTGGTTTGAGTGAAAAAGTGAAAAGATGGAAAAATAAATTGAAAATTGAAAGAAAAAAAAAGTGTAGTGATAGAAATTAAAAGTGAGAGAACAAGAAATAAGAGCGATGATCATTTTTTTTATCATAATACATAGAAATAAGTCATTTGAAATTAAAATTATAAAAGAAGGGAAAATGAGAGACAAATGTAAATTAATTCAAAATTATTCATTTTTTAAATTTTTTTTACTTTTTTACAATTTTCAACTCTACAAAGTATTTAACTATAAAAAAAAATTAAATTTTCTTTATTTATTATTTTTTATCAAAGCACATCACACAAATGAAAAAAAAAATACATTTTTAATCATTCTAACTTTCTACCTGTTCAAATTTTCAAATTTCCAATTTTTTTCACTCTAAGAATAAATCTTAAATAAAAAATTTCAAACATATTTCTACAAAAAGTTAAAACTAAACTAATCCTTTTTAATTTTTTCGTTCAAATTTAAACTTATAAGTGAAAGGTTAAAATATGCTCGATCACCATAAATTTAAAATATAGTAAATCTAAATTTAATTTTAGTATTTTTCATATTTATAAATATGAGTCTAATTATTAACACCATTAAAATTATTTTATTAAATTCAAGTCCTTTACTAAGTTGTTTTATTTTAATATAGCTATTAAGTGATTTTTTTATTCAAAATATCATAAAAAAATTAATAAAATAAATTTAAAGGTATAAACAATTCAACATAATATTTTAAATCCAAAAAAATAAATAATTAAATTCTAAATATAAAAAAAATCGCACACTTCAATGGTGAAGTTGATATTAAATTTTTTTTTCCGGAGAACAATCTTAAATATTCATTATACTATTTATTTTAAAAATTAAATTAAATAAAATTCAAATATCAAATTTAAGAAAAATTAAGTACCAATTTCATTAAATTTAACTCAGTTAAGAAATGCTATATTGACTCTTTAAAAAAGAATCTGCTTACTGAATACTGAGACACAAATTTGGAAGAACAGAGCAAAGTAGAGAAAAAAGCCACTTTTCTCTCTTTACTTCTAAAATGCCATTTTTTAGACCCTTTCTGTCACTGTAAGTTTCTTGACTCTACTAATATTTCAATTTTGTAAGAAAACCCAATTTTAGTTTCCCCTTGTCTTTCAATTTCATAATTCTTTGGGGATTTTTTTTCCTCTGCACTTTCTTTTTAGTTTTTATTTTGAGCTCATTTCTTAGTTATTTTGTTGGTCTGCTCATTTCGCATTGACTTCACCAATGCTCCCTTTCAATTCTTTTTAGATATTAATTACTGTTCTTTTCCTCCGAATTATGTATAAATTCATGTTAATTTTGTTTTTTGTTTTTAATTGAATTCGAGTTTTTAACCATTTATAGATAAGCCATTGCTTTGAGTGAGGTTGTGATTGAGCATTATGTAAACTAAACAGATAGATTGAACGGATGGAGGGCGGTATAATCCAGGCTTAAAATAAGGAAAAACATGCTGGATCGGTTTCCTTATGCACGGAAAACATGGATGTGGGAGGGGGAAAAGGGGATAATGTCAATGATGTGAATGCTGAGTCTAATAAGGGTGGTGATAATAATTGGAATTTAATTGAAAATTTGACAGAGATAGAGGTAGTTGCTAATCAGGATGATGATGGAGTTGCAGGGGGTAAGCCGTATGCGGGGATGGAATTTGAGTCGGAGGATGCAGGCAAGACATTTTATGATGGATATGCTAGGCGGTTGGGGTTTAGCACTCATGTTGGTCAGTTTACACGAGCGACGCCTGATGGGCCAATTGTAACATGGGATTTTGCATGTTCAAGGGAGGTTTTTAAGAGGAAAAATGTTGAAAGTTGTAATGCCATGTTTAGGATAGAGAGAAAGGATGGAGGGAAGTGGATCGCAACAAAGTTTGTAGAGGATCATAATCATTCTATGGTTACTCCTAGTAAGGTTCATTACCTTAGACCACGTAGGCATTTTGCTGGAGCCACTAAGAATGTTTCAGAAACATTGGATGCCACTGCTGATGTTTATGTTTCATCAGATGAAAATCATGCTTGTTATGAAGCAACAAGGATCAAGAATGCCTCCTCTGTCGTGCCTAATCGCCTTGGAAGGAGTATGGGACATTCAGGCAATTTCAGACCTTCTAGCCAAAGGAGAACACTGGGGAGAGATGCTCAAAATCTCCTCAATTATTTCAAAAAGATGCAGGCCGAAAACCCTGGCTTTTATTATGCTATACAGCTTGATGATGATAATCGGATGACTAATGTTTTCTGGGCTGATGCAAGATCAAGGGCAGCTTACAATTACTTTGGAGATGCAGTTACTTTTGATACAATGTATCGACCAAATCAGTATCAGATTCCATTTGCTCCTTTCACTGGCATAAATCATCATGGCCAGATGGTGTTATTTGGTTGTGCATTACTTCTAGATGAGTCTGAATCTTCCTTTACTTGGCTATTTAGGACGTGGTTATCTGCGATGAATGATCGACCCCCTGTTTCTATTATCACAGACCAAGATAGAGCAATACAAGCAGCAGTTTCACAGGTTTTTCCAGAAACTCGCCACTGCATTTGCAAGTGGCACATCTTGAGGGAAGGACAAGAAAGGTTGGCACATATCTACCTTGCTCATCCTTCCTTTTATGGTGAGCTTTATAGCTGCATAAACTTTTCTGAGACAACGGAGGATTTTGAGTCGTCATGGGGAGCTCTCCTTGATAAATATGATCTACATAAAAATGAGTGGCTTCAGGCAGTATATAATGCTCGTAAACAGTGGGCTCCTGTTTATTTTCGCGGTACTTTCTTTGGTACTCTTTCTTCAAACCAAGGGGTTAGCTCCTTTTTCAATGGGTACGTAAATCAGCAGACAAGCATACCCCTTTTTTTTAAGCAGTACGAAAGGGCTTTAGAACATTCTCTAGAGAAGGAAATAGAAGCAGATTTTGATACAATCTGCACCACACCAGTGCCGAAGACACCATCACCTATGGAACAGCAAGCAGCAAATCTCTACACAAAGAAAGTTTTCTCAAAGTTTCAGGAGGAGCTAGTTGAAACTTTTGTGTACACTGCAAACAAGATTGAGGGCGATGGCATAGTCTGTAAATACAGGGTTGCAAAATATGAACATGAGCATAAAGCATACTTTGTTGCACTGAATATTTCGGATATGAAAGCAAGTTGTACCTGTCAGATGTTTGAATATTCTGGCATTCTTTGTAGACATATATTGACAGTCTTCACTGTGACAAATGTTCTTACCCTTCCATCCCATTACATATTAAAGCGCTGGACTAGAAATGCCAAATCTTGGGTTGAATTGGATGAGCAACATGCTGATCCTCAAGGTATTGAGACACTAACCACACGCTTCAATAACCTGTGTCAGGTAGCTTTAAAATTGGCAGAAGAAGGAGCAATGGCTCCAGAGACATATAATGCAGCAATCAATGCTCTTAAGGAGGCTGGGAAAAAGATTGCCTCTGTAAAGAAGAATGTAGCTAAAGTCAGACCACCTAGCTCTCATACTAGTGGGAATAATCATGAAGATGGTTGCAAGAAAACCACTTCTCCTGTCTCCAAAATGATCCCATCTTTGTGGCCATGGCAAGATGCAGTACCACCTCATTTTAATCTTAATGATGTTGGGGCCCCACTTACTGACTTGAATCAACCTAGCATGGTGCCTGTATCTCTTCATCGTGATACTGGTCACCCTGATAGCACGGTATGTGTTGAAGAAGTCTATTTACATTTTACTTATATACACTGTATATTTATGTCATTTACTTAGACACACTGCACACGCATACATGTATTGGACTATTGTTTTATGCAGCATTAGCTTACCTTTTTCAGTGAAAATATGTGAGAATTCTATTTTCTGTTGGATGCAGGTGGTTCTCACATGTTTTAAGTCCATGACTTGGGTTATAGAAAATAAAAATGCAATGGAAGCTGGAAAAGTAGCTGTCATAAACTTGAAGGTATGTGGCCATATACTCTAATTGTCATGATGATTTTATCAATTTAACTGTCTTGTTTGCATTATTCTTTTTTGGTTTCTTTTGGGTTTCACTTTGTAAATTCGAGATAAAGTTATCTATCATACATTAGATGCTTTTCCAACTGTTATTATGTAACAACAAACAGCTTATTTGATTAGTCTAGTGCACAAAAGTTCTTTTGTACTGTTCATGGTTCTTTTACTTAAGTGAATTTGCTATCATGTTTCAAATTCTTAAAGCATGCATTGTTGTAGCATGAATGATTCGATTGCTATACTTTTCTTTCACCTCTCTTGCAGCTGCATGACTATGGCAAGAATCCTTTGGGAGAGACAGAAGTGCAGTTTAGGCTCACAAGGGTTACTCTGGAACCAATGTTGCGATCGATGGCTTACATTAGTCAACAGCTATCAACACCACTAAATCGAGTTGCTGTCATAAATTTGAAGGTTTGAAAATTTGAACTCATGTGCCCTCATATCCTAGTCTGTTTTTATTTTCAAATTTATTATCATTTAGATAAAGAATGTAAACGAGTTGGTTGCTTGTATTGATTTGTTATTTGTATGAATTACCTTAGTGTTCTAGCTTAATGATATTAGATGCTACACTGACCTATCTTTTTAAGAACATGTTGTATTTAACGAGCTTTTAATGAATTTAACTGCAGTGCTTGGTATTTCTTCAAATTAAGCATAGTGTGCTTCAATTCTAAATATGAAGATGTGTCAATACTAGATCTAGTTGAAAAAGCAAATTCTCAGAATCCCCATTTTCTAACTTGTTATTACCAAACTGCCCTTTGATATTTTAATCTCTAAATCTAACTTTCATTGTAACAATCCTTTTTGCTTCCATTTTAACGCAAGATTGTAGCTAGTGAATGCATTTGAATGGCAATTTGATGGTTGAGTTTTAATCTTGCAAAGAACCAAAATCCCAAGTTATTGGGCATTACAGTGAAAATAAAACTGGTAAGCAGTAAGCATGTAATGGTCCTTATTTTAAAATGAGCTAAAGTTGACTAAGGAAGTTTCCTGTTTCCTTATTTTAATCTCTAAAACCGGTAAGCAATAAGCATGTAATGGTTCCTTTACCTATAGAACATAGAGATAAGTGGTCTGCATCTTATGTGCATAAAATGGCATATTCTATTTTGGGACTGAACTTAAATTTTTCAACTATCTTTGTGTGAGCTCAAATGCCACTTCTTTTCTTCCATTCTCTATTGGAGCTAGAAATAATGTACTGCAATTCTTAGAAACTTTTTACTTTCCTCTTTCTTCCTGTGGGCAAAATAACAGTTGCCAGTTACTTGGACTGAGGATATGAGATTTACATATGAATAGTTCATTAGTTCTTGTCTATTGAGATTTAATGAGCTAGTAAGTCTTTGGTGTTGTATATGACTACCGATCTCCTCTTTGTCTCTATGTGAATATTATCCCATGTTGATTGCTGAATTTTCTTTAAGAACTTGCTATAAAAGGCTTACAATTATAATCTTTTCATTAATCAAATCTACTGATTTTAATGTGGAGATTAATTCATTGGAAACTCGGGCATCTCTTAAGAAATTAATCGATCAAAATTTAAACTTCACTGAAGTGTGTTTTTTTCCGTCTTGTTCACTTAGTCTGTAAGCATCTACTAATCTTAACCCATCCTTTTCTCTGAACTGGAAAACAACAATGGCTATGAAGTGTCTAGAATGCCTCCTTTTTGAAGCACAGGGGAGAAATTTTAACTTGGCTATTAAAGTTAGATTTATTGACATAGGAAAAAAGAAAAGAAAGAAAATAAGATGAAAAGGTTGTTAGATCTCATGATGAACAGGGCTGCTAAAATAGAAAGATATGGGGAGATAGGTTGAATGGCTTTAGAAGTGACATAGACTTGTTCTCTGTAAGAAACTTTGCCATAATGGTCATACTTGCTATCTTGATATTTCCCTTGATTTACCATTTGTTACTATCTATACAAAATTAAACATATGAATCTTTTATTTTATATAAGTTTCCATCCATTGTCCACGTCTTGACATTTTGATTTGTCTAGCACCATGTGCCCATGTTACTTGACTTGGGTGTTATTGTCGGATATGGGTATATATCTTACACAGATATGTTTAGATTTTCTAAGTTCATCCATATATTGGGAGAATCCTTGGAGGGTCATATTTGTATACCCTTATGTGTTAGACGAGTGTCAAACTCGTATACTTTTAGGAAAATAAAGAGTCAGAGCAACATAGGTCTAAGTTGCATTACTATTAATTTGTGGCACTGGTATGAAGATTTAGGAGTATCATCTTTCTTTTCCTTTTCACTACTGCTTGGAATTGAAGAGTAAGATTTCTTCTTCTTATTGCTTCAAGGGATTGATTTTCTTTTGTCTGTTTAATGGAATCTTTTTATTTACTTATTGCTTGTTTATTTGCATTTCTCAGCTCCAAGATACCAAGACAACTTCTGGAGAAACAGAAGTAAATTTTCAAGTGTCAAAAGATACTTTGGGTTCTATGTTAAGATCGATGGCATATATACGTGAGCAACTTTGACAGTTGGTAAGCATTTATTTCCAGGGTTCAATTTCATTGTTAATGGAACCATAGTTCAACAAGTTACCAGAATGTAAGTAGACAACATTGTACTTAGTAGCAGGCAAACGAATGAATTTGTTAATGGTGAATCAATGTTATAAGTATGTATTTGTTTGGAATGGATGAAATTCACAAAGGTTGTGATGCATTATTAGGGCTATTAGGTAGTCGGTTTATATTAACCAAGTCCTTTTCCTAATTTTAACTGTTTTAGCCTATATTGCTTTGAGTCTTCATTTTTCTTGAAGTACCCATGTCTGAAACATATCTGGGTATGAGCATGGGGTCGAGGTGTTTATGGGCCGTAGTAGGCTTAAGCATGATATTAACGTACTTTATATTTGCCTAAGCCCAGCCCGGCCCAAAATATGGGCCTAAAATTTTGCCCAAGCTCGTCCGTATTTGCAAAAGACTAATCTAAGTTCATTTTAGGCCAGCCTATATACTTTTTAAAATTTTTTAAAATATTTATATTATTTTAATTTAATATTTAATAATTTTATATAATTTTTTATTTATGAAACTTTTTTATATAGTCATAATATTATTTTAATGTTTACATTAGAGTAGTATTATATTTTTAGTATAGATTTACTTTTTTGTGTTATAGATTACATGATATATAAAATAACATAATATGAAGCATTATAAACTTAAAAACGGGGCGGGCTTGGCTCGGGCTTTGAATGTTCAAGCTTGAGCCCGGCCCTTATTTTAAACGGGTCTAATTTTTTTGCCTAAGCCCATTTCTCGGGTCTAATATTTTTGTCCAAACCTTCTCAAATTTCGGGCGGGCCTGGGTTGGTAACCTGGCCATGAACAGGTCTAGTATGGGGATATGACCTTCCTTGGATTCTCAAAATATATGGAACAAGTTAGAAAAAATCTGAACATACCCTTCTCATAGACATAATAGTATCTAACACAGTTGAGTTGCATCATAGGCCAATTATGACCATGTTATCTATTGGTCAATTTATATGCTTTTCTACTGCTGGTATTGGTATTTTTCCTTTTTCAAATTAAGGTTTGAGTTCTGGGAAAGGTTTGATGAAGTTTCGAACATTAGATGAAAGTTCAGGTCAGTTAAAAGGGATTTTAAGGAGTGTTGCTATCATAGAAATCAGGTTAAAGTTTTTGTATCCAGGGTGTTATTATGTGCCCAATTGCAAGGTATGGAAATTGGATCCCATATAGGAAAGTATGGGATTTCTGCTGTTTATATGGACCTAAGCTCTCCAACCTCAACAACTAGCTTTTGGAGTGTGGTTCTCCAAAGGTCCATTTCAATTTGTATCAAAGTCAGCCATCTTGTCTCTCAGTTGTAATTGTGCAGTACGGTTGATGACATAGGTATTGTAATTTTTGCCTGGAGCTAGATTAAGCTAGCTCAAAACCAGCACATGTGGGCGCCGAAACTGCGGAGCATGGTCTTTTATGTGCCAATTGCAAGGTATGGGACATAGATGCCACATAGGAAAGTGCTTGATTTTCTTGTGGGATTTATATGGAGCTAGGCGCGTGATTTTCTTGTGGGATTTATATGGAGCTAGGCTCTTTAATCTCAACAATTAGCTTTTGGGGTATGGTTCTCCAAAGATCCATATCAGGTGTGTTTTAAGGGTCTTTGGAGGATTATATCACCATACTCATGTCCTAAAATGAGTTGAACATGGGTACTTAAAGAAAAAAGAAGAGTCGGAACAACATTATGATGTCCTTCAAAGGATTAACTTCTAGTAATTATTTTACTTTTGTGATAGTGTTCTTCAATCAAATGACAAACTCTTCAAGAAGATGGTTAAGCTCCATTGTAGGGCGCATAGCTGTATCTGAGCTCTCCATGTGTGGAACACTTGTACTTCATTCGCCGCTGCCGATAAGTGACTTTTAGTCTAATTAAAGTGGTATACTATGTTACTGTTTGACATAATCTGATTAGATATAGTCAGATATGATCATTTTTGTGACACCAACTGCATATGGTTTAGTCTTAGGTAACTGTCACTCATATCTGTTTAAGCTCTTAGCTACACTGGTTCTGCATGGTTATTTGTTGGAAACACTCATTTATTAATTTAAACTGTGAATGAACAGTGTGTTTGTGTGTACCCTTTTTTTCAGAAAGAATTTATGCATAAACGAGGCCATTGCTTTGAAATAAGGGAAGGCATTGTAGTTACTGGAATTTGAACTCCGAACATGTTAGATGTTGGTTGTATGAATCAGTTAAGCCCGGGTTTAGATTCTGGTTATTTTTACCATGGACATTTCAGCGAAGGGGTTGTAGATGCTAGAATTTGCACCTGACCTTGTTGGACACTATCTCTTAAAGGGTTGTTGTATGAAGTAATTAGGTTAATCCCGGGTTAAATTCTGGTTAACTATGAACATTTTCAGCTGTTACAATGAAGGGAAGAAGGTTTGGCTGGAATATCCGTCTTGTTAGGACATTATGGTTGTATATATAATATAAAAGCTTCGGGTGAGAGTGATGATTGTATTGTGAATGAATAAAGAAAGCAAGAAGTCTGTTCTCCTACTCTGCTTTACAATCTTGATCTGAACATCAATTCTCATCTGATGTTTAAACAATTCTGATTTGGATGTGAGCTTTTTTCAATTCAAATGTATGTAATTTTGCCAATACAATATTTTTTTGGTCTTGAAGGTGTAAGACTCGGAAGAGAAAATGGAGATTTGGAGATGAGTTTTTATTACAAGGTAGGTGCCAATGGTAGAAAAGGAAGAGAGGGGAAAGGCTAGGCCTCTCACCGGTTTTAGAGCTAACAAAGCAACCATGAGCTTCGAAGCTTGTCCGACTAAATTTGATCCAATATGAGTTCACTTCAAAGAAAAAATTTAAGGTCATAGTCCAACAAAATTTGTGTTGGAAAAAGCTCATGCTTGACAAAATCTAATTTTGAGAAGACTTCCAACTCAAAATATAAAACTTAAAAAAACTTGAATTTATAAGTGAAATAAATATAATTATATGATAATTATTTAAGTTATGAAAATGTATTTATAAATATTAAATAATTATATTAATATTTTACTAGCAATCAAAGTAATTAGTAATGAATTTTTATGTTAAATTTATAAAATAAAATAAGTTCGAGTAACATTAATTATGAATATAAAATGTGTTTTTAATAAAAATCATTATATACACATAACAATAGACAAATATAATATTCGGATATAAAAATCAAAATTTAATAAGTTTATTAACTATATAATGATATGCCAAGTTCCAACAACCCAATAAAACAAGTGGTTTAATTCTTAGCAATGACATCCTCTTTCGTTAACTTGTAATGTACAAATATATATATATATATATATATATATATAGTACATAATTTAATTTAATATTTGTTAATTATGACTCCTATTTCAGTCAAATTCGAGAAGTAATCTTCTAGTTAAACTCTGTTTATTTGTTCCAATCAAACACTGATTAGTTTAGATTATTTTATTATTATTTGACCTATGGATTTAGCCTATAAATAGGCTCTTTACAACCTTAGAAAAAACACCCATTAGAGATTAGAACTCATAACACATTTAGAGAATTTTGTGTTTACGTTTTGAGGGTTCTTTATTTTTGGGTTTTCGGGGTTTAGTTTTTATCTCCATCTTTTGTACTCTTCATTTGCCCGTGGTTTTTTATCCTTTTTGGAGGGGTTTTTCCACGTTAAATTTGTGTGTTCAATTTCTCAATTTCTTCTACTATTTTATTTGTTCGTTGCTTAATCGGGACGATCCTAACAAGTGGTATCAGAGCTAGTTCAATTTTCATAAATCAGTCCATTCAGATATGGCAGCAACAAGGTTTGAAATTGAGAAGTTCGATGGTGAGACAAATTTCAATCTGTGGCAAGTTCGGATGATGGCAATTCTAGTTCAATCCGGTTTGAAAAAGGTTGTTACCGGGAAAAAGCCTGAGAATCTAAATAAAACAGAATGGGAAGAGCTTGATGAAAAGGCTTTGTCTGCAATCCAGTTGTGCCTCGCGAATACGGTATTGCAGGAGGTATTGATGGAGAAGACCTCATCTGCCTTATGGAAAAGGTTAGAAACTCTTTATGCGACTAAGTCTTTGGTTAACCGTTTAGTGATTGAAACAACGTCTATTTACGTTTCGCATGAACAAATGTGAGCTTCTTAGAGATCACATCAGTCAATTCATTACTCTTTTAAATGATTTAAAGAATGTTGAGGTTCATATTGACGATGAAGATCAGGCTATGCTATTATTGTGCTCTTTACCCCCTTCATACAAGTCTTTCAGGGAGACCCTGATTTATGACAGAGACAAACTCTCGTTCGAAGATGTGAAGGGTAATTTGTTGAGTAGAGACAAACTCGACAATGAGCTTCATTTGGATAGCAAGGCAGATAGGCAAGCTTCCGTTTTGATAGCATCAAAGAAACGAGACAAAAGGTGTCGCTATTGTAAAAGGTTAGGTCACGTCAAAGCAGATTGTTATAAACTGCAAAAGAAAAGAGTTGCTGAGAGTAACGAGGAAGATGTAGCTGGTGCTAATTTGGCCGATGAAAGCGGAGATGATTTCTTGTTAGTGTCAACGAGCGATAACTCCAAGCTCACGTCCGAGTGGATCCTAGATTAGGGATGTTCTTTCCACATGTGTCCCAATAAAGAATAGTTCTCCACATACAGTTCGGTTGAAGGTGGAGTTGTGTGCATGGGAAACGATTCATCTAGTAAGGTAATTGGTATTGGTACTGTTAAAATTAGGATACACGATGGGACAATTAGGACACTCTCAGATGACAGGTATGTACCTGATTTACGAAAGAATCTCATCTCCTTAAGTATTTTAGACTTGAAAGGATGCAAAATCAACATCGAGTCGAGCGGCATTAAAGTGTCTCGTGGAGCTCTCGTTTTGTTAAAAGGTAAAAGAACTGGCAGTCTCTATATTCTGGAAGGTTCTACAGTGACCGGTGAAATCGGACATCCCCCGTCCGTTACAGAGTCGAAGTCAACTCATTTAGAGCGGAGGCAACTTGGTCATAGGAGGGAAAAAGGTATGATCGTTTCATTGAAGAGAGGTTCTCTTTTGGATGCAGGTTTTGAAAAGTTAGGGCACTGTGTTCGTGAAAATCAAACCCGGGTTAGTTTTGATTTGGTAGTGTACAAGTCGAAGGCTAGAAGTCTTCCAGCTTCTAAGCATAGAATCGACTCAGTTAATTCCCTGCATGGTTCAAGATAGGCTCGTGGCGGGTTGTGGCAAAGATGGCATTGTGGAAATATGAGTCAAGGTGGAGATTTGTTAATTATGACTCCTATTTCAGTCAAATTCGAGAAGTAATCTTCTAGTTAAACTCTGTTTATTTGTTTCAATCAAACACTGATTAGTTTAGATTATTTTATTATCATTTGACCTATGGATTTAGCCTATAAATAGGCTCTTTTACAACCTTAGAAAAAACACCCATTAGAGATTAGAACTCATAACACATTTAGAGAATTTTGTGTTTACGTTTTGAGGGTTCTTTATTTTCGGGTTTTAGGGGTTTAGTTTTTATCTCCATCTTTTGTACTCTTCATTCTGTTGCCATTATAGTAAAATTATCTTTGCCCGTGGTTTTTTATCCTCTTTGGAGGGGTTTTTCCACGTTAAATTTGTGTGTTCAATTTCTCAATTTCTTCTACTATTTTATTTGTTCGTTGCTTAATCGGGAAGATCCTAACAATATTCAAATATCAAAAAATAATTTTATAATTTTCACACATGATTAAACATGAAGATTTCTTCTTTATTATTATTATTATTATTATTATTATTATTATTATTATTATTATTATTATTATTATTATACAATACCAAATAACAAAAATAAGTATCATAATACTTATGGCCATGGAAATGATATGTTAGCTCTAGATGCACAAGTGGCCCAATCCCTTGGGTTTTTTTTTTTTGGCCATTTTCATAAATAAGCTGGATCTAGAAAAACATAATTTGAATGTCCTTAAAAGCGGAGAAAGATTTCAATTCACTAATGATCATCCTAAAATCAGGTTGATTCATTTTTTCTTATTATGACCATGCATATTTTGATATGTTGTTCCCTAATAAATAAAGAATTGCGCTTAAGGTAAAAATTCTTGCTTGCAATCTTGATTGTACATTGTAACTTTTGCAAATGATTGCGTAATTTTTATCAATATTCCATGTGATGCGGCCCAAACAAGAAAAGATTAGAAAGGAGATAGAAAAGACACAGGAAAACTGAGGAGAGGAGAGAATGAAGAAGGAAATTATATTAACCAAAATCGATAATTATTTCCCATCCCAACAACAGGTTAAAAGAGGAAAGAAAGTCCTTACAAAAGTTAGTTAGGCCATACACTTGTGACCGTTACCCACCAAACGTACAGTTTCAATAAGTCTATATGCACCATTTCATTAATACAACACGCGTTTAAACGCAACATTTCACCCTCGTTATTCATGTTTCCTATTTTTATATTTACCCCATAACAAATACTCCCTTCCTAAAAACATCCTTATCTTCAAGGATCAAGATGAGGAAAGTTGCTACGCAGCTGTTGCAATGGCTCCCAGGTTGCGTCTTTTGGAAACGTGTTGGCCCATTCCACCAACACTTTAGTGACAACGTGATTGCCCTGATTGACCATATGGTGTTCTAAGATTCGAATAGGTTCTTTGATCAAAGCACCATTGGCATCGACCACTTGTAGAGTAGTTTGGATTGGAATTGATCCAACATGCTTCTTCAGTTGGGAGACATGGAATGTAAGGTATATACGAGACCCATGAGGTAGCTGTAAATGGTATGCCACTTGTCTTGCCTTAGCTGCAATGGCAAAAGGACCAAAATACTTAGGAGATAAATTTTGATTCAACACTCTCCTGACCGAATGTTGGCGATACAGTTGCAACTTAAGGTAGACCAACTCCCTTACTTGAAATTGCCTATCACTCCTGTGTCGATCTGCCAATTGCTTCATTCTGTTCTGAGCTTGTTTTAAGTGAAATTGAAGCAATTTCTTGGCAGCTTCTCGGTATTGCAAGCTCTTCACGGAAGATGCTCCAACAAGGTATGTCATGTGTTGAGTTTGGGCTTGGTCATAAAGAGCTTCATAAGGAGTGGTATGGATTGTTGAATGAAAGGTTGAATTATACCATCATTCAGTTAAAGGAATCCAGAGCAGCCGATCACCAAGCCTTTTCCCAATCATGCATCCGATGTAACCTTCCAAGAACCGGTTGAGAACCTCGGTTTGGCCATCCGTTTCAAGGTGATAAGCAGTTGAGAGGTGCAATTTAGTCCCTACTCTTTCAAATAGTTCCTACTAGAAAATACTAATGAATATTTTATCTCGCTCTGAACCAATGGAATAAGGCATTCCATGTAATTTGTAGATATGAGTCAAATACTCATAAGCTACTGTTATTGCAGTAAAAGAGTAGGAGAAGTCCAGGAAATGCTTGTATTTGGTGAGGTGATCCACCACCACTAGGATTGTATCCTTTCCCTTTGAATTACGGAGTCCCTCGATGAAGTTCATACTGATGGTTGACCAAGCCTTGTTAGGGATAGGCTGTGAAAATTGCTCAAGACATAACCAAAAAAACTTGTGGAGAAAAACAACTTCCAAAAAAAAAACTTCTAAACTTTCTTGCTTTTTTCTATTATATATCAATTGCTTACAAACTATTTATAGGCTATAGTATGCCCTTAAAAAAAAACTGAAAATATTAAAATCTAATAATAGCCATAAACCAATGACTCTTGACCTTTCATTCTCCTAAAAAACTTCTAACTTAAACCTATTAAAACAAGACTCTTGACCTTTCATTCTCCTAAAAAACTACTAAATTAAACCAATTAAAACAAGACTCTTGACCTTTCATTCTCCTAAAAACTGACATTTAATGTTTATTCAACAAAACTCCCCCGTAAACTTAAATGCTTCTGCCATCCTTCATGCCGATTAATTTCTTACAGTTGTCGAGAAGTACCATCGGTAGTGGTTTCGTGAAGATATCCGTAACTTGGTCCCAGCTTGCCACGTGCACTAGTTTCACACTTCCTTCCTTTACATGATCTCGGATAAAGTGAAAGCGAATGTCAATGTCTTTTCTTCTCTCATGATTCACTAGATTCTTTGCCAACTCAATTGCTGATTTATTGTCAACTCGTATCTCAGTCGCACCGAGTTGTTGTTGCTCCAACTCGCCCAACAAATTTCTGAGCCATATAGCATGACATATACACCAAGGCGCTGCCACATATTCAGCTTCACATGTTGAGAGCGTCACGATTGGTTGCTTCTTTGAAAGCCAAGTAAACGCCGTGTTACCCATAAAGAACACATATCCCGATGTACTTTTCTGATTGTCTAAGTCTCCGTACCAATCACTGTCGGAGTACCCAATCAACTTGTAATCTTCTACATTTGAATAGAATAACCCGAGTGACACTGTTCTTTGGATGTACCGTAGGATTCACTTCAACGCCTTCCAATGTGAATAAACCGGCTCCTCCATGAACCGACTTACAATACCAACACTTAGCAAAAGGTTAGGCCTTGTGCAAGTGAGATAGCGAAGGCTTCCCACCAAACTCCAGTATTTGCTCGCGTCGGCTCGTTCTCCTCCATCGAATTTCGAGAGTTTTACACCTGGTTCCATTGGTGTTGATACTGGTTTGTAATATGCTATCTTGTACTTCTTCAAAATTTCCTTTGCATATGCCTCCTATGACACAAAAATACCTGTCTCTTCTTGTCTTACCTCCAAACCAAGGAAAAACTCCATCAAAACCCAAATCTGTCATCTTGAATTCATGTGTCATTGTGCTCTTAAAATCTTATATCATCTCACCATTGTTCCCCATAAAAATGAGGTCATCAACATAAAGATCAACAAATAACATATTACCTCCATTATTCTTCACGTAAAGGGCATGTTCATAGGGACATTGTTCGAACCCGTTCTCCTTGAAGTATGTATCGATATGAGTATTCCATGCCCGCAGTGCTTCCTTCAACCTGTAAAGTGCCTTCTTCAATTTCAACACCTTCTTCTTTTCTCCACTTTTCATGTACCCGGGGGGTTGTTCGATGTAGACTTCTTTTTCGAGCACACCATTCAAGAATGCCGATTTGACATCCATTTGGAATATCGACCATTTGAATTAAGCCACTTGTGAAAAGAGCAATCGAATTGTCTCCATTCTTGCAACGGGAGCAAACACCTCATCATAATCGATTCCCTCCTTTTGCTTGTATCCTTTGCAACAAGTCGCGCCTTGTACCGTTCTATCTCGTCTTGAGCATTCATCTTTCTCTTGAACACCCGCTTCACACCAATGGGCTGACTTCCTTTTGACAACTTCGTTAACTCTCATGTATTGTTGTGGTCAATTGCTTTAATCTTCTCGTACATGGCAGTTTGCCACTTCTTATCTTGTACCACCTCTTCAAAACTTATATTCTCAAAATCTACCAAAAGACATACAATGTGTACCTCATTTGTTGAATCATACAACTCTTGCAAACTTCGCATTTTGGGTTGTTGCAGTTCATCTTCATCATCGGTAGTTTCAGGATTTATCGGTATGATTGTTGGTGTAGCGGTTGATGATTCTCCATCTTTAATGATAACCTCCGTTGAGTTATTCCAATCCCACTCGCTTGCTTCATTAACTCGTACATTACGACTCACCACAACCTTCTTGCTTCTTGGGTCGAGTAGCTTGTATCATTTTGTTTTCTTATCATACCCAATACAAATAAACCTTTTGCTTTTGTCTTCGAGCTTCGTTCTTTACTAATCCGGCACGTGTGTATAGGCCTCACTACCGAATACTTTGATATGAGAAACTGTCAGTTTTTGTTCGCTCCATGCCTCTTGTGGTGTTTGATCATTCAACTTCGCATGTGGACATCGATTTTGCACATAGATGGCATATTGCACGGCTTCTGCCCAAAATTCCTTCAGCATCTTCTTGCTCTTGAGCATTGACCGAACTATGTCGAGAATAGTTCGGTTCTTCCTCTCAGCCACACTGTTTTGTTGGGGATAATACGATGCAATTAGGAATCGTCTTATGCGTTGCTCCTCATAATACTCTATGAAAGCCGACAAAGTATACTCGCCACCTCTATCTGATCGTACAGATTTGATGTGTCTACCGGTTGCCTTTTCCACCATCACTTTGAACTTTTTGAACACCTCGAACGCCTCGAATTTTTCTTTCAAAAAATAAACCCAAGTTTTTCGTAAGAAATCATCGATAAAGGAAATAAAATACCTTTTACCGCTAAAAGATTCGGGGGTGATTGGTCTACATATATCGGTATGAATCAATTCGATAGGTTGCTTAGCTGGATATTCTGCCTTCTTTTGAAACGAAGTTCTCGCATGCTTACCGAGCACACACTCTTCACAAAATTTTCCCTCGTAGTCCATGTCCGGTAGCCCGTGCATATGTTCTTCTTCGCCAACTCGTTTAGACCACCATAATGTAGGTGACCAAAATAGAGATACCACAGCAATGCCTTGTCTTCTACGTCAACTCGCAAACATTTTTCTTGAACGCTTCTCAAATTCAACTTGTACATACGATTTCTCCCCATTTCAACTCAAGCGACCAAACGCCCTTGCTTATCTTTCAAGTGTAACACCCACTCTTTCATAAGTACTGAATAACCTTTTTCCATGAGTTGCCTCTTACTCAAAATGTTGCTCTTGTGGTCTGGTACGTAATACACATCTTGGATTGACCCAACTAACCCATCCTTTTGTAAATAACAAACGGTACCTTGGCCTTTTACCTCAACTTTTGACGCATCTCCAAATGACACATCTCCCTTTCAACCTTTCGCATCTCTTTGAATAGGTGCTCGTACCCACACATATGGTTGCTTGCACCCGTGTCAAGGTACCACACCATGTTGTTGTTGGTGTTGAATTCGTTGTGTGCTATCAACAGAAAACCTTTTTTCACCTACTCATCTTTCTTGGTTAGGTTGGTTGTCTCTTCCACCTTTTTCAAAACGCGACATTTTTTTGCGAAATGCCCCTCATTGCCACAATTGTAACACTTATCAGAGTTGCAATCCTTCGTATAGTGACCATATTTGCCACACTTGTAGCACTCGATGTTGGAATAATTCGACTGATCGCCTCTTCCACGATCGTGTCCTCTTCCACACCAATTTTGTTGGTTTGATTGCTCCTTCTCCTCATAATGCCCTTCTTGACCGCAGCCTCTTCCACCGTGACCATTTCCTCGACCTCCACGGCCACACCCTCTACCTCGAAAATTTTGAGAATGGAAAACCTTTTCGTCTTTGATTGAAGCCTTGGTTTGAAGTGCTTGCTCGAGTGTCTCCTCTTTCTCCTCTTTCTTACGTTGTTCATGTACCTCGAGAGAACCGGCGAGTTCGTCGACTGTGAGCATTGCTAGATATTTTGACTCTTCTATGGCACATACGACATTCTCGAAACTGTCAGTTAATGACCTCAAAATCTTCTCCATAACTCGTGCATCGGTTAACGCTTCTCCGTTTCAGTTGAGTTGGTTCACCATGGTTTGAACACGCGTGATGTAGTCGGAGACACCTTCCGATTCCTTCATCTTCATGCCTTCCAACTTGCCGTGAAGAGTTTGAAGGCGGACTTGTTTAACTCGGTCGGCTCCTTTGTACACCTTCGCCAAAATGTCCCACGCTTCTTTTGAAGTTGTCGCACTCGCAATCTTCTCAAAGCCCGACTCGTCAACAGCTTAGAACAACATGTACAATGACGCCTTATCTTTCAATCGTATCTTTTTCAACGTCTTGTTTTGAGCCACCGTATATCTCGCGGTAGTTGTTGATTCTACGAAACCTTCTTGGACCACCTCCCAACCATCTTCAGACCTGAGAAGAGCTTTCATTTAGATGCTCCAATTCTCGTAGTTCGCCTTCGTTAGTCGAGGCAGCGGCACATTACTGGTCACACTCTCCATGGCTCTTGATACCAAATTGTGAAAATTGCTCAAGATAGAACCAAAAAAACTTGTGGAGAAAAACAACTTCCAAAAAAAAAAAAACTTCTAAACTTTCTTGCTTTTTTCTATTATATATCAAATGCTTACAAACTATTTATAGGCTATAATATGCCCTTAAAAAAAACTGAAAATATTAAAACCTAATAATAGTCATAAACCAATGACTCTTGACATTTCATTCTCCTAAAAACCTTCTAAATTAAACCCATTAAAACAAGACTCTTGACCTTTCATTCTCCTAAAAAGTTATTAAATTAAACCAATTAAAACAAGACTCTTGACCTTTCATTCTCCTAAAAACTGACATTTAATGTTTATTCAACATAGGCAACGATTCTAACAACCCTGGTTTGGCAGTATTTTCATGCTTGCATCTTTGGCATGTTGAACATTCATACAGTTTTTGATATCTTTGGACATGCTTTTCCAATACAAAAGGCCGGCCATACTGTTCCTTGAATCATGAACCCTTGAATGGCCTCCCAAAGCACTAGCATGAAAATGTTGAAATAGTTCTTTCTTGAGGTCTCCATCATTCCCTACCAAGAATTTCCCTTTTCTCCTTAAGAACCTGCCATCCCAAGAGAACTTTGGGTGTTGAGAAACCTGTTGTTGGACCTCTAAGAAAATTTATTGGTATCAACTTGGTAGGACTCTTGCATTCTTGTCAATAGATCAAAGATAATGAAACTACGAGTCAGTTACAGCATCTGGCAAGACATCAGTGGTTGTTTTTTGGAAAGAGCATCAACCACTATATTGTTAGTGCCCTTCCTATATATGATCTCATAGTCATAGACAAACATTTTGGCTACCCAGCGTTGTTAGAAAGGGGTAATAGCCAACTGGTCAAACAAGAAACACGGACTCTGATGGTAAGTCCTAATTTTGAAGTGCCTACCAACTAGGTAAGCATACCATTTTCTGATAGCCAACATTATGACTAACATTTCTTTTTTTTTTTCATAAATTAAGCTTAAAATACTAAATAATGAAAACAATATAAAAACATATAAAAATGTTGAAAAACAAGCTCGTTAAGTGTGAGAAAGATTCTAATTTGTCACAACGAATTGTGGCAGATTAGCTTTTTATTACAATCGACGTTATCTTCGTAACTTCAAAGGAATTTCAACTTTCGTGCACAACTCGATATCAAAGCGAATCAATTTCTCTATTCCCTCTCTTTATTTAAATATTGTTTTGCATGATTAATTTGAATTTAGGGAAAATTACATCTAGATCCATAAACGACTAATTTTTTATTTTTATTATGATTTTTTAATTATTTATTTAATTATTGTTGGTCCAGTAGTTGCATCGATTAAACCAATTAAATCGGGAACCAATGGTGTGACTAGTTTAACCCTTGTTTGATGATTAGAACACTATATATGACAATCTAAGATTGTATTGCATTATCACCTATATATATATATATATATATATATATATAATTTTCAAGTGACGATGAGGCATAATCTCAAAGCGTCACATCATCAAACTTTTATATTTTTCAAGTCTAGGGATCAAAATGAATTTAATTGTCAAGTTCGAAGATAAAAAAAAATACAAGTATCAAAGTGAACTTAATTGCCAAATTCAGGGTAAAAAATTATATTATCCGTTAAGGGTATTGAGTGATTTTAATCTTGAAATTAAAACACTTCATGAGATTATTGTATTTATATAAATAATTATCCTAAAATTATATTAAAATTGTATTATATATAAATCTTAATTATTTTTCCATTTCAACTGAATTTTTTTAATTTAAATTTTCGTTTAACTTTCTTGTTTCCCATTTTGTTATGTTATTCCCTAGTAAATATTTTCGTAAAAGCATGATATTGATATTCATAATATATACCATTTTGGGTAATTAATGTCATGGCTATTTTAATGGGAATCTCTCATTGCAAAGACAATATAAGCTGTTCTGATTGTGACTTGTGGAGAAGAAGAGGAAGGCTAAACGCTAAATCTATATAGAGTGTCCCGACTGGTGACTAAGTATATGTCCTAACTCCAAAGCAACTTAAACTCTATCTTTCTAAGAACATGATGGCAGTAACTGTTCTTATTGTGACTTGTGGAGAAGAAGAGTAAGGCTAAACGCTATATCTATATATAGTGTCCCAACTGGTGACTGAGTATATGTCCTAAGCAACTTAAACTCTTTCTAAGAATATAATGGCAGTAACTGTTCTGATTGTGATTTGTGGAGAAGAAGAGGAAGGCTAAACGCTAAATCTATATATATGCCCTCACTGGTGACTAAGTATATGTCCTAAGCAACTTAAACTCTTTCTAAGAACATGATGGCAGTACTGTTTGTATATCTTGGATTCATGGTTTTGGGAATAATTTCTCTTTGTTTTCTCTATCGTTTCATATACAACAATGGCCTCCCTCGAAACTGGCCATTTGTTGGGATGATTCCCACGTTACTTCTCAACATCCATCGCCCTCATGACAAAGTTGCCCAAGTCCTCAGACGAAGCAATGGTACCTTCTTTTATAGAGGACTTTGGTTTACTAACACCAGCTTCTTAGGCACCTCCGATCCTGAGAATGTGCGTTATATATTGAGTTCCAACAGTTCTGTTTATTTGAAAGGTCCTGAATGGCTGAAACAGTTTGATATCTTCGGCGAAGCAATTTTCAATTCCGACGGTGAGGCATGGAAATGTCAACGCAGAGTTTTCCATGCTTTCTTGAATCACCCTCAGTTCCGGCAATCACTTTCAAAGGTTCTCCATCAACGTATAGAGGAAGCGCTTGTTAAAGTTCTTGAATATATTTCTGGACGAGAAATGGTGGTGAACTTGCAAGATTTGTTGGCGAGGCATGCGTTTGACATTGGTTGCATAACGGGCGTGGGCTTCAACCCTGGCCTACTCTCCATTGAATTCCCTGAGAATCGATTCCAAAAAGCCATGAGTGATACTCTGGAGGCAGCTTTTTACAGATATGTAATGCCTGACAGTCTTTGGAAGTTGCAGAGTTGGCTTCAGATTGGGAAAGAGAAGAAACGGAGTGATGCTTGGAAGGCTCTTGATGATCTTTTAACACAATTTATATCGACCCAACGCCACAAATCCAACAAATCAGTGGCATCCTCAGGCTCAAATGAAGAGAATGATTTCAATTTCTTGAACTGTTACCTGACAGGACATGAGATAACAGGCCCAACACCAAAAGACAGTCTTATAAGAGACAACCTTATGCAGTTTTTGCTTGCCAGTGATGGTACTTACAGTTTAACTCTTACTTGGTTCTTCTATCTCATCTCCAAGGCACCCATGGTTGAAAACAAGATCAGAGAAGAAATAAAGAGACACTTATCAATGAAACAAGTGGAGGGAAGCTTGCAAATACCATCCAACTACGACGAGTTGAGTAAGCTATCATATCTTCATGCAGCGTTGTGCGAAACCCTAAGGCTATATCCACCGATTCCGTTCGAATTCAGAACATGTACAAAGCAGGAATATCTTCCGAGCGGTCATTGGGTGGATCTAAACACCCGAATCATAATAGGAATACATGCAATGGGAAGGATGGAAAGCTTATGGGGAGAAGATTGCTATGCGTTCAAGCCAGAAAGATGGATTGGTGAAGATGGGAAGATTAAACGAGAGTCGCCAACTAAATTTAGCGCATTCATTGCGGGGCCAAGGATTTGTCCAGGGAAAGAGGTGTCGTTTCTTTTGATGAAGGCAACCGCAACAGCCATCATTCATAACTACAATGTTCATGTGGTGGAAGGGCAGAATATTGGTCCCAAAAACAGTGTGCTTTATCAGATGAAGAAGGGGTTAATGGTTAGGGTTAAGAAGAGATGGAGTTAAGGAATTTGCAGGGTTAAAGTGGTAATTAAGAAGGTTTACCATATCTATACTTATATAATCGTAAGTGTAAGTCAATGTAATTGTTCTAATTTTTGTCAAATAAACTTGCAGGTTTGAATGAGAAATCCAATGTCACTATTAGGTAGTTACTGACATGATAAGTCATAAAAAAGGTGGTGTATTTTAAGTTAATGTTTTTATCAATTAAAAATTACACTGGGTTGAGTTAAAGATAATTTAATTATTTAATTATCTTTTTATATTTTATAGAATGAAAGTTTATTTTATTATTTATCTGTGTTTGTTCCTTTGTCTTATTTTCTAGATATTTTTCTGTATTTTAATTTGTATGTTTTTTTTTCCATGATAAGTACAAGTTTTTGATATATTAAAAAAGGGAGAGTTGTAATAACCAGTTTTGTATTAATGTCGGAAACAATAGTTTTGGAACCATAAATTCGATGAGTGAGTTTATAATTATTATTAATTAATATTTATGATTCAAGTATAGTATTATTGAAAATTTTCTTTAATTTATTATATAGTCAAGTTCAAGTGGTTAATTCCTTAAGTTAAGTGGTTTTGAAAATGAGGTATCGAGACCTCATTTCTATAAAATGAGTTCGTACATATTTTATTAAATATTTATGAAGTGGTTATATAAGTATATTGAAGTTTGGTCCGAAAATTTTAACATTTAGATAGTTATTTAATTGAAAAAGATTAAATCGTAAAAATTGCAAAATTAAATTTCTATTAATTAAAGATGTCAAATGTAGGGAAAGATAAATAAATGGACTAAAATGGTAAATATATCATTTCATAAATTAGTGGACGGTTGGTGGCTAACTTTTGTTAATTTATATGATATATTTTAATAATAATAAAGTAAATAATAGGTAATGAGTAAAAAGAAAAGGCAAAAACATATTTTTCTTTATTTTCTTCTTCCCCAACAGCGAGAAACTCCATTTTTGAGCAAGTGAGGTTCGGCCAAACTCTCTTCAATGCATGTGGGAGATTTTGAGGTTCGTTTTTAATAAATTTTATGTTTTTGAGTTCATATTAACCTAATCTAGTTAGTCGGGGGTCAATTTGTAAAGCTTTTAAAAGTCTAGAGATTTTTCATGAATGATTTTGTAGTGTTTATAAATTTAATTGATAGATTATTAAACTTGGTTGTTAAATAGACATATTTTGTTAAGTGATTTTTGATGATTTTAAGGTTTAAGGGCATATTTGAGAGAATAGTAAAATTCAATGATAATAATGTGAAATGGTGAAAATTATGGGCTGTAATGAACCCCTAGGAAATTCGGTTTTTCTTTAAAATTGGTGAATTTGCAAGTTTTGGATTTAAGGACTAAATTGCATAAACTATTTGAATGATTTAATTGAATTAAATTATTATTTAGATGAAGAAACTAATCAATCAGACTTGAATTAAGGAAAAACTAAGATGTCAGATTAGTCATCGGCTTTACTTTTACAACCGTGTTAGTTGAGATAAGTTCGTATAATGGTAAATTGACTCCTTTTTATGTTGAATAGAAAATTTATTAATGTTATGCTTGTATAAATTCTATTGCATATAAATTGTTAATTAGTTATTTGGATGAAATTGTAATGTTTATGTAATTGAAGATCATGTGTGAAAAAATTGAGATTCATGGTTGTATATAGTAGAAATGATACTATAGAAAGAAGTTAAAGCAATGGTATGGAAAAACGTCTCGTTTGAACCTTGTGAATACTTAGGATACAAATAAAATGTCATTAGGGATTATACGTTTTCGGGTGCTGGTCTTAAATTTCCTACCAATGGCTAAAGTCTTGCATTTCTTGCAGATTCTCCGTAGCTTGTGTGAGTATCATCGTGTAGCTTAACATCCCGACCCACAGCTTGTGTGGGCAGACCCATTTCATAGCTCGTGTGAGCATTACAGATATGATTACAGTTACATGTACAGGCACACTTTGTGTAAGCATTTCTGAGTGTCCGATGATATTCTATTTGGTTCAACCAGTGATTAAAGTTTTAATTAAGTGAAAAATGTTGATATATGTATTTAAAATGAAAAAGGGAGCAAATTGAGCAAATGATGGATAAATTAGATATTGAACTCCTTATTATGATTCGTTTCATGTTCAATTGATTTGGTATGCTTTTTAATACATCTACTAACTTTGTGAAGTGTGAATAGGAAAGAAATGTATACACGGGTAATGAGCAATGTTTGAGTGGTTTAATCATGTATATATATTAGGTAAGTTTAAGTTTCCATTATACGAGCTTACTAAGCATTAGTTACTTATATAGCAGTTTTCTTTGTTTTGTAGATCATCGAAAAACTCGATTGGTTGGAATCTCGTCAGAGCAAATCACACTATCCTTCCATCATTTTGGTAGTTTTTGGTTAATTTGACTTATGACTATAAATGGCATGTATAGGGCTAAATGTGTTATCTTGGTCCTTTGGTTGTTTTGAGTTAGTGATAAGCTTAATTGTGGTTGAATGCCTAGATGTTGTTGTTTTGCAAATGATGATATAAATAGATGATGTTGGACTTGTGTACGCCCTTTTCTTAAAGTAGGTAAATCATGTTTGAATGGTATGATATGGATAAGGTTGCTTGGTTTGTATGATATAGGTCTAAGGAATGATTTTGAAATGTTCAATGGGATTAAATTTGACTTGTGAATTGTGGTGTCTTTTTATGGCATATTGGTTAGGCATGAGTGGAATGATCTTGGCATATTTCTAGTTTCCTTGAATGTATTATAAACCATGTGAAATAAGCTAGGTATGGTGTGTCTTGGTGTGCCAGAATTGGTGCTTGAAATGGCTTATTTTAGGGGTAATTTATGAAACACGCGGCCTAGGACACGGGCTGCCACACGGCCATGTGCCACACATGGCCACCCCGCACGATCGTGTGTCATTTAAATTTTAGGTGCAGGATGAACCTCACGATTACAGAGAGTTACATAGCATGGCAACATAGCCGTGTGACCAAATTTTGAATGCACAACGGTCGAGCACACGGCCCGCGACACGACACTGTGACCATACTTCGAATACCCACACAACCGTGTGAACCCTGTTTCCAAAAATATTCAATTTTTCTAAACTTTTTTGATTTGTTTCAAAATGATCCCTAAATGTTCTCAAACTATTTTTAGGGTCCCATAAGCTCAATTTAAAGCCTATAAGTGCATTTTACCTTAATTATGAACTATTGAATGATATCAATTAAATTACTTAATTGTTTCTATTTGAAATTAAATGTTTCGATTTGTATCATAATGCTCCGTAACTTTAAATTGACGATAGAGACGAGTTATGAGTGTTATATAGTCGTATATGAGTTTTTGATGAGATTTTTCGTGGTAATTATGGAGAGAAATTTGTATCCCTTTTGGGAGAACTCTGTGAGAGTTAGGGTTTTATTTTCGGGGGTTAGGTTTTTTACGTTTAGTACATTTAGATTTATTTTCTCCATATTCTAATATCGTTTCTTTACTCATTTATTGAAAAGTCGAAGCCTACTTTGTCCGTGGTCTTTTATCCTCTTCGGAGGAGTTTTCCACGTAAAATTTGTGTTCAATCTTTTCTATATTTTCTATTTGATTCTTTATACGGGTCGATCCTCAACAAACTGGTATCAAAGCAATGTTTGATCTTACAAGTATGGTTTCGGGAGAAAGAGTGGAGCTTAAACTATCTACCAAAGCTTGTATTCTAAAGGCCATATGCAATGATATAAGTAAACGTGATTTCCTCTAGAAGGGTATATGCACAAACAAGTTACAAGGTAATAGCAGGGTAACACAATAATCTAGTATTGCGTCCAATGTGGAATGAAGGGGTCATGATAAGAATCCGACGTTGTGGCGATATATCTCCAAGTCCACCAAAGGTAGTTCGCCAACCCACATATTTGTTTACAAGGTTATCTTTTGATGAATCTAACCAGAAGGGAAGAATAGAAGTCTAAGATAGAGCCAAACGCATTCGAGTCTCAAAAAGGGGTGACAGTAAGAGTACAAAATGCATTTAAATTGGGTCGATATGTCCAAAAATGTTCCATTCAAGAAGAACAAATGAGATTCTTTTGTGCCAATCAAACTGCATTAGTTCTTATGTAACATCCTAAAAATTAGGTTAGAAGAAATTGGGTTAGTGAAACCCAGAGTGATTACATCCTAAGTTTGAGTTAAGATGGTGAAATTTTGACAAGTGAATCAATCTGGTTTAGTAGATAGGTGTTGTGTTTGTGTGTGCAATGTTCTAGGTTCGAACCCTTTCTTTTGACATTTTATTACTTTTTTCTAAACCCTTATTCTTGAGTATTTGGTTTCTATATTATTTTCGCTTAATTGACAACAACAATGGGCCTAGTGGTTCAGTGGTTAAGCTTCTGTATACCCTTTGCTCTTGTGTTCGAGTCCTTACGAAAGTAATAAGAAAATATTTTTTTTTCTCTTTTTTGTTATGCTCTCTTGTGAGTTAGTTTTTATTTTCTTAAATTAATTAAGTTTTCCCATAAACTTCTTTTTTTTTTCATGTTCCTCTTCCATTTCTTCTCTCTATCGTTTATTCATCTTTTCTTTTTGGTTGTGATCTTCTTCTACCCTTAGTTTACTGCTTGAATCATTTTGAATCTATTGCTTTAATTTCTGTTGTATCATCAATCTTTCAATTGAACTGCGTAAGTGTTACTTATTAAGTTTTGTTCGAGTTTGTTGATGGACAATATTAGGTTCCTTTTTATGTGGTGTAAATTTTTGACTTGTGTAAATCTTTATTAGGAAAGATCTCGAGATTTACGTCCCTCCAAAGATTTAAGAATTATGTGTTAGTTAATTCGTTTGTCGGTAAGTTTTTATTTGGGGTTTTGTGTCAAAAGTTCTTTGATGTAACTTCAGTTTTGAATGTTATTATAGTGACTTGATTGCGAATAAATCTTTTGATTGGACGTTTGGATGTCGTTTTTAGGTTCCGAGATCACCTTTGTTGCTTCTATGTTAAAATCATATTAGGTGTGTAATGAAAACTGAGTTTTTTACGAATGGCAGAAGTAGAAATCCATAGCTGTCGATGCCACATGGCCATGTGCCATGCCGAGTGGTATGTCGTGTGAGCCACACAGCTGTGTGCTAGCTCTTATGAGTTGTGGTCCTACATATGTTGTGGACACACCATAGCTCTTATGAGCGTCCCGATATATGGCTTTTCGGAGCTTCTCGATTAAAGGCTCTTACATGAGCTTCCTGATTAATGGCTCTCTGGAGCTTCCCATTATTGGCTCGCTTGAACTTCCCTTTATATGGCTCAAAAGAGCTTCCAGTTTACATGTTTGCATGAACATTCATGTATATGAATTGACGGATTACAGTTTTGTACACCTTGTGTGTACTACCTATGTATCCATCGATATTTTCAATGATTCAATGAGCAAAATCCTGACATGAGAAAATATGAGTTTGAAATGAATTATTACTCGTACATACCCAAAATACATGGAATTGATATATGAACACAAGATGTGGAAAGTTTATGAATATGGAAATATGATATTTGATCAGCTCATACATGTTTCTTGATATTCATGTGAAATGCATGACTAACATGTTTGATGAGGATATGTGTTTAGGCTATTGTCCAAATTGCTTTGGATGTATTTTGTATGCTTTCCTTAAATGTAAATGAATGGTAAGTTAAATTTTTCGTTATACGAACTTACTAAGCATTAAATGTTTATTCTGTTTTATTTTCTCTGTTTTATAGTACAATGGAAGCTCGTTGGGTTGGAAGCTTGGCGGAGATATCTGACACTATCCATCAATTCAGTTCGGTATATGTAGCAAACTAAATTTAGGGTTATAATGGCATGTATAGGCTAAATTTGGTCAATTATAGTATATATGTGTATGGTTGTGACTAACCATTGGAATAGTTTATTTTGGGCACATTTTGATGTGTATATATGAGTTTGTATGTGTTTGATATGTGTTTGAAATGGATGAATGATGAAAATTATGTAGATGTATAAATGATTGGTTTGGAATGGCATATTTAGTAGAAGAATGATTATATGTGTAATAAGTTAATTTGGTAAGTTTTGACACGTGGTCATATGTATTGATATGTCATATAATAGATTTGGTTTTGGTTTGATTTGAAGGTCTTGTATTGCCTTGTGAATGTGATTAAGTGCTGATGTAGGTGGATGACAATTGAGTGAGAAATGTGGCTTGGAAAATAGCCTATTTTCGTTCACACGGGCAGAGACATGGGCGTGTGTCTCAGCCGTGTGTGACACACGGCCTAGCACATGGGCGTGTGGTTCAGCCGTGTGTTCCCTGCATCTTTAAAACTTAAAACAGAATGCTCAAAATTTTTCACACGGCCTAGCACACAGGCATGTGATTTGGCCGGTGACCCCTGCACTTAATTAATGCAAGTCAGTAGGCTCACATAGCCCAGCACACGGGCGTGTGGCTTGGCGTATGACCCAAGTCAGTGAGCACCCTAATTTGGACACGGGCAAGGACATGGTCGTGTGCCCCTATTTCAAATGCCCACACGTCCTAAGACACGGGCGTGTCTCTTGACCGTGTGAGCCACACGGCCTGGCCACATGGGCGTGTGTCCCCTGCACCTTGGAAAAATTTTGATATTTTGCGAAAAATTCTCTAAGTTTTCGATTTAGTCTCGACCTGATTCTAATGTGTATTTTGGACCTCGAGGGCTCATATAAGGGACAATATGTTTGATCTATGATTGATTTCTGATATGAATGTGAAGTGATATGAAATGTCCGTTTTTAATCTGTAAATTTCAATATTGCTCTGTAACCCTGTTTCGGTGATGAATATGGGTTAGGGGTGTTACAAGTTTATGTGAGCATACCCGGGGCAACCCAAGATTTACTTTTCGACCCTCTCGAGCTTCCTGAAGGCCGAACTTTGAGCAATCCGTGCACCTTAGTGCAAGTTGATTCCAGCTCATTTTCAGGTCAATCAAACTTCTTTCCATGCGGTTCAGCTCATTCGAGCTCAAGTCAGCTCACACGAGCTCAATTCAGCTCATTGAGCTTGTTATTAGCTCTTTTAGCTCATTTTAATTATTTAATTGCTGGAATAAAATTTAGTTAATTTAGTTTAAGTTAATTAAATAATTTAGTTAAGTATTAAATATGTTTTAAACTATTTAATGTGTCTTAGCATTTCCGGCATTAATATGATTAAAATCATTTAAGTTGTCTAAATTACTACAACGATTTAATTTGTATTGAACTCAATTAATCTGTCTTCCTACAGCCAATTAAGTTGTCTTAAGTCCTACAGCTAATTAATATGTCTTAATCTAAGACAATTTAATTAGGAGCTATAATTAGAATTAATGTGTAGGTTTTTAAGTACATTGCTACCGAATTTAATATGTCCAAGGGGGGAAACTTAATTTTTGAATTATTTGGTGCAGGTACACTATATTAGACGTCCAAGTGCATGGCTGGCATTTAAGGGAGTTTTTTTTCCAGCTGGAATTAAAACTCAGCAGCTCATTCCTCTTCCCCAAGTGGCTGTTCATGTAATGCAAAGGTCAAGGGAGTTTTTAAAGCTGAATTAAACACATGGTGACTGTTCCAAAATTCATAGTAATTGAGCTTATTCAAAGCCTTGGCCGGACCTAGAATCATGCTTTGCATCTTTCAACGCTTCAAAATTCATGCAAGCTGTCCAGCTTTCTAGAAATCGTCCTAAGAACTCCCATTCAGCCGAATTTTGCTAAGGAACTCAATGGATTTTATTCTGGAATTTTCCAGCTTATTCTGGCTGAATTTTGCTTAGTTATTAAGTTTATTTTGTGTCCATTCGATTAGCCCTTTGTTAGGCTATAAATACTTAGCCATTTTAAGTTGTAAAAAAACTTTTTCCAAATTATATGAACTTTTGTTCTAGAGTGAGTTATCTCCTCTCTTTATTCGTATAAGTTTCGGTTTGACTTATCAAGCGTGCTTGTGGCGTCAATCGATTCTTTCTGAACTTATCACCGAACCGTGTGGCGTTCAACCCTTCTACAATTTCACAAACCACTTTAAGCCAAATAGAAGCCGGGTGACACTTTTTAGTGTTGAATCATTTCTCATGTTTAAGTTCATTTATCCATCTCCACCTTTTATCCTACACTTTCATCTATCTTTGTTATTTCTTACTAAACTGAGCCATTTCTAAAACCTCCATTCTTCATCCTATCTTCTTAGCCGAACCTACCTACTTAACTTCTATCTTGTTTCAATCATTTAACAACCTCCATTCCTAACTTAAACCAATTTCTAAAAAAAATCACTTAAAAGCTTCCGCGAACTTAATCACATTTTCAATTTTTCCCAAGGCAAAACTTCTCCTCGTAGACGATCGGGCAAAATCGTGAACGACTCGATTACCCCGGGCATATGGGTTAGGGGTGTTACAAGTCTAATATGGAATGAAGGGATCAGGATATGAATCCGATGTTGTGGCAAGATATCTGCAAGTCCACCGAAGGTAGTTTGCAAATCCGCATATTTGTTTACAAGGTTATCTTTTGATGAGTCTATGATAAACTGTAATATATACATATTTTAATCCCACATTTGGCATACTTTTGGATGATTTATCCCTTGAATTGTGGAATTTGATGCTCCTAATCCTTTAATTTCATGTTTTGTACTTAGGAGAGCATAAGAGGATGAAAAGAACGAGAAACAGGCCAAAAACGGAGAAAATGGGCCAAAGTAAGAAATCAACACTGCCTGCAGTTCACCACACGAGTAACCACATGGCCGTGCCACTTTAGTAGACTTAAACACGACCCTGGGCTCGATTCACACAGACGTGTCCCTATCGTGACTCGTTTTAATTCTACATGAAAGAGGTTACTTAGAGGCGAAGAAAGACATTCCGAAGTTTATATAAACACCCTAAGTGTGACCTAAAAGGGGAGCGAAGCTAGAGAGAGCTGAATATAGGGAATTACTCGAAGAAAGCTAGTTGATCCATCTCAGAAGCCGGAATCACGCTCAAGACTGAGGATTTTCCCTTCAATTTCCTTCCGGGGTTTTAGGGTTTTTCTTTATGTTTTGTTATTTAATTTCTTCTGAGATGTATTCCTTTATAAACATGCTAAATCCCTCAAATACCTGAGGGGGATGAAACCTAAGACGGATCTTGTTATTGTTTTCTGAACTGTATGATAAATACTTGATTTGTTCTTAATTATGTGTTCTTAGTTCTTGCTTTAATATTCTAGGATATTGATTCAAGTATTGATGTGCTTACTCAGAGGAGCAAAAGTCCTTGTTTAAGAGTAAATCTAGCATAATTAAGCGGAGTTGATCGCACTCCTAGAGATAGGACGACGAAAATCTGCCGGATTAGGGTCAAACCTAATATGGGAGTCCATAAATCGAGTTAATGCAACACTAGGGGTTTTAATTAGAAAGAGATTTCAATTAATCAACCTAGGGTTAGACGTTATTAGTCTTGAGAGAGATAATAATATAAATTAGGGAATCCTACGGATCAAATCAAGTGAATAAATCGTCTGGTTCAGAGTTAAATAGCAACTGAAGTCTAGATGGATTCTTTCTCGAGTATTGTCTTAATCAATTGATTTTTCCAAAAGTATTTTCCCAATTCATTCTCTGTGTCTTGGCATCTTTAGCTTAGTAATTAGTTAGATAAACATCAATCCCCTTTATTTTAGGCTAGATAATAAAAAGAAAGTCAATACTAGTACTTTTGGTTCCCTTGGGTTCGACATTCCGGTCTTGCCACTAAGTTATACTACTGTTTGATAGGTGCGTTTGTCTTAATCGTGGTGATAGTTAGTTTCTAGGCTCGATCATTCATTATATAAATATTAAAACTTTCACACGAAACAACATTCATTTTATAAAAGGGAGTTATTATATGTCCAAAATTTGTCCATAACCTATAAAATTACAAATTTTGTTATTTTCTCTATCATTATACAATTAATATAAACATACATTTCTTTTTCTAAAAAGGAACATGCATTCATAAGTTAAAAACACAGTACAATACATAGGAGGTTTAGCCTTATCAGCTTTTACATAGCTAGCCATAAAGTTTGGCATATCAAAATGACAAACATAGTCATTAGCAAAGCCCCTAGAATTGAAATTTGAAAGCAAACTAGGATTATTTCCCATTCAAGCAAAAGCAACACAACAATAAGTGATATACCCACGACCCATTTTTATTCAATAAAAATTACAAAAAAAAACTTCAAATTTCATAAAAAATAAAATCTAAAAATTATGACAAAACAACAAACACAAATAAATAATAATATAAACATTCATTTTATAAGTAAGAGTTATATGTCCAAAATTTGTCCAGAACCTATAAAATTACATGCATACCCTTAATGATAAAATTTGTAATTTTCTCTCCATTTTTTTCTCTATCATTATGTAATTAATGTAAACAAACATTTTTTTTCTAAAAAGGAAAATGCATTCATAAGTACATAGGAGCTCTAGCTTTATCTTTACATAGCTAGCCATAAAGTTTGGCATATCAAAGTGACAAGCATAGTAGAGTTCCTAGAACTGAAATTTGAAAGCAAACTAGGATTACTTCCCATTCAAGCAATAGCATCAGTGCAAAAATAACTGATTTACTCGCGACCCATTTCGGTTCAATAAATTTTTTTAAAAAAAATTACAAAATTTATAAAAAAAATCTAAAAAATATGGCGAGACAACAAACGCAACTAATTAATAATATAAATTTTCGTTTTATAAAAATGAGCTGTTATATGTCCAAAATTTGTCCGGAACCAATAAAATTACATGGATACCCTTAATGATAGAAGTTGTAATTTTCTCTATCATTATGTAATTAATATAAAAAGGAACATGCATTCATAAGTTAAAAAAAAGTATAATACATAGGAGGTCTAGCCTTATCAGCTTTTACATGGTTAGCCATAAAGTTTGGCATATCAAAACCTCAAACATAGTCATTAGTAGAGGCCCTAGAATTGAAATTTGAAAGCAATCTAGGATTACTTCCCATCCGAGCAAGAGCATCAGCACAATAGTTTCCTTCATGAAAAGTATGAATTAAACCGATTTTCCATTATATAATAAATATAAGCACACTTCCCATAAAAAATGTTTTCCTGTAATATAATTAATATAAACATGATTTCTCATAATTAATTAATATAAAAATGTATTTATTAAACTTATTTTTTATAGATTTTAGTGGCAAAAATTCAACCTTAAATCGCAATATTTTTTAAAATATTATTATTTTCAATACTTTTTGAATCAGATTAGTGGTCGAATCAATCAGGCCACTAGTTCGCTAGTTTGATCGGTCCAATCGATCTGATTATAAAATTATTAAAAATTCAAAAAATAAAAATAAAAAGATCTAGCTCAATTGATTTTTAGTTGGTTCAATCGGTCTGTGTCGATTCTCTATCTAACTGGTTCAAAGCCACTCTCCGAAATAGTATCCCAGTCGATTTCCAGTTCAGTTCAAACAAAATTGATTATTTCTTAAAATGTAAAGTTTATATATGAAATATTTTTTTAAAAATTTTAAATATATAATATTATACTTTAACATGTGTGATAAATTCTAGTTGCTAATTATGTGCTTTTCATGAACTTTTTTGGATATAAACCTGTTCAAGATCAGGCTACTCAATCAGAAAAATGAGGCTAGAAAAATGAATTTGGAAAAAAATATTAGGCTTGACCAAAATGAGTCGGATTTGGGCTTCAATATTAAAAGGTCAGAGCCTAACTCGTCCTACTTTATCATATTTATTTATATAGTATGTAATTTGTATGAAATTAAATTAAATATATAATATTATAATGTAAACATTAAAGGATATGTTTAAAATTTAATAAAGAAATTAACCAAAAAATAATAAAAGAAAATATTAAATTAAAAACAATATATATTTTTAAAATGAATTAAAAAGAACAATATGGATAGGCCTAAAATAGGCTTGAGTCAAATATGGACGAGCTTAACAAAACTTGAAGCTAATATTTCCAGCCAAATCAGCCTTGGACAATCATAAAATATGCTAATATCACTACATAAGTCTTTCCCAACTCAGCCAATACTTTCTTAATACTAAATTTCAAACATAAAACAAAATCCTTTGTTAACACAATTTGTGCATATGGTCTTATTCATGATTTGTTAATTAGGTTTATTTTATTCATTGCATAAGTGTTTCTATTTTATTTGTTAATGTTGTGTAAGATAATTAATTTGTGAATCAAATTAAAATTTGAATATTTATTGTCTTAAATATTTGATATGGCTTTATTCATAATGTTTTTAGGTTATATAAGTTTCAATTTTTTTGGTTTAATTATAAATTATATTCTTTTATTTTACGAAAATTCAAAAACTTAGTCTTTTCCTTTAATGTATTAGAATTTGATCATCATATTTTAGGATAACTAAGAAGTTATTCTAGTTGTTGGCAAATACATCAACTTTAGCTACCGATTTTTGCTAGTTTATTGCATATAAATTGTTGAAATATTATTTTTTAGTTAATTAATTACATATAAATTGTTGAATTGTTAATTCCTATATCAGCAATTTAACAGTAAGGCTCAATAGCGTTATCAGTTGGGCTAACTTATCAGATTTAAAGTATGATGATCAAATTTTGAAAAATTAAAGTAAAGAGACTAACTTAACAAAATAGAGCGATAAAATTAGGAATTATATCTATTTTTATACCAAATATATATACCAAAACCATGGATAGATGAATATCATATTTATTTTATATATCTTATAAACATACTAAAATTATATTAATAAATAAAGTATATAATATTAAAATAAAAATTATTAAAAAATTATAGTTTAACAATGTTGAGTAATGTAGAATAACAATGAATGGAATCAATATTTATAGAGTCAATATAGACCAATTTATTTTTATTTTAATTTTTTTCATCATTAAATTAAAATTTTTATTAAAATACATTTTAGTATTAATAAAATATTTTTTTAATAATTTAAGATTAAATGATGTTTTATTTTAATTACTTTCATTGAAAATGTTGCATTTGACATTATTTTATATGAGAAAATTTTAAAATTAAAAAAGATAAAGATTTTTCAAAATGCATCATTTTGAAAATAACAATGTTTGTAGTTATTTGTTTTAGAAAAATGTTTTTTTTTTCAAAATTATTGAATATAAAAAATTAATTTAAAAATGTCAAAAATAATTTTATAAATCTCATGAAATGTTTATGTAGGAAGAAGAAAAAGGACACAGAAAGAGATTATATAAAATGAGAAATTATAAAATTTATATTGAAATTGTGAGAAATAATAAATTGTATTTAGATAGAGAAAAACTAAGTTAACCAATGGATGTTGAGATAGGTTTATTAAGAAAGAAAACATAATAAATAAATCTTAAGAAAGAAAACATAATAAATACATCTTTTCATGAGAGGGTAAGGCATGAGAGGGTAAGGAACTATCCCTACATGAGATAAAAAAAATTTCAAGTTTTTTTTTTTAATAGAAAGGTATAACAAGATCAAACTAAATAAACAAAAACACTAGCAACTTTATCTTGCTCAAGGAGGTCAATCAACTCCCTAGGCGCACTTATTATTCTTTGCATACCATCAATCCAAATAGAAAACATTTTAGCTAAATGATCAGCAATTTGATTTCACTCCTTATGGACTGTAACACCTCTCACCCGTATTCAACGCCGGAATAGGGTTACGGAGCATTATCGAACATATCATACAATTACACATACATTTCACATACATTTTCAAATTCAATATAATCATCAATCAACAACATTCATATCGTCCCTAAAACGAGCATACGAGGCCCAAAACATACATTCGGGGTGGTTCGGGACTAAATCGATAACTTTGAAAACTTTAAGAACACTTAGAAAATTTTTATAACACCCCAAACCCGGCCCATTCACTACGCCGAATTTGAAATGCCACTACGGAAAACGTTTGAAAAATATTTTTGACTTGAAGGAAAAACATATAAATTTATTGTCTTTAGAAGATCATTGTGTAGTTAAAATTCCGAAATAAATTAAGTTGTTATAAAATATTCCGATTTAAAAACTTTAATATAAAATTCTTATGATATGAGGTGTTAAAATTTAAAACATAAAAACATTCTCAAATAATAATGTAAATGTCACTCCACCTTAACATAAATAAAATTCCCAAATATTATAATTGGCCCTTATTACAATAAATACTCATTCATAAATACTGAAAATATAAAATATTTAAAGCAAGTAAAACATCTTCTACATGGGCCACCTCGTATCCACTCCAACCCGGTCCAAGCTTTATGCGTCACCTGCGATGTTGGTAAAAATTGGGTAAGTCAAACAGACTCAGTGCATAGCTATTTCACATGTCTCCACATATGGGCTTGGTCCATATCCACACAGTTCACATACAAAAATTATGCAATTATGAAGCCCATCCCAACCTAATGTCCATCCATCACACCTACCTTGGCAGACCCGCTGCCCAAGGCCGTGGCTAATCCACCGATCAACCAAGTGATCCCCATATCTTACTTTGGCAAACCTGCTGCTCAAGGCCGTGGCAAAGCCACCGATCACATAAGTGATCCCACATATCAATCAGTCTACGGTGATGCACACAGCTATCAACCGCCGAGATGGGCACCTAGCCAACACCTCCCTTGATGAAGCACATAGCTACCATCAAGCGCTAATGTAGCACAAGGCTATCATTAGACCACGTACATAATGTACACCCTTTCCTTCTTTGTTCATCCCAAATCCCATGCATAGATATGTCATGCCACAATATCATTAAAATAAGCATACATCACATGCTATCACAATTTCATACGTATACCATAGGAAACTTATTGTCATAAAGTACTGACCTGTTTAATCGCTTACCCACCATGGGTATCCACCCTTTTAGCCATTAATTCGGCTACCATGCACATCATATACATATAATAACACATTTAAACATTCAAGAGACAGTGCGATAACTACGCACCTTTTTGGCACAGTCTACTCAATCCCGAATACTTGCCCTACTTCTGTCGACTTGCCCCCTAAATAACCATAATAAAAATCGGTCACATTTAAACCCAAGATATAGCCTTTGACCGAAAGTCCTAGATCACTTACCTTGCTAACTAGATCCCGAAATGTCGGCTTGTTCCTGAAGTTGTCGAAATCCCCATCTAGCAAATGTTAGAATCGGCTAACTTAATAACCAATAAAGCTTATGGCCGAATAGTACATATAGGCTTACCTTGCTGAATCGAATCCAAGAGACTCCCTTAAGGCTCCTTCACGTTGCTACATAAAAGAAATACTTATTATGGCAATAAGAACATTCGGCCATCCCTTAGAAACCAAGGCCATCCCTTGATTCGGCACCTTTTAAGAAAAGAATCCAAAACCGACTTATAAAGGAGAAATACTTACCACCCAAGACACTTTCGGCTTCTCAAACTAGCGACAGGTGTAGGAGAATAATACCACTTGAAGATTCGGCTAACAATAAAAAGGAAGAAGCTTGAGACAAAGAAGTAGATTCGGCCAAGAAGCAAATAGGTTCATAGTGATCAAAATTTCGTCTTTAATGCTCTCCACAAGGTTCGGCTAAGCTTTTAAAAAGAGTAACTGCATATTCGGCTATCAAGAGGAGTAGGTATGGAGTTGACGAAAAGAAGAATAAAGGAATGGAAGAGGCCTAAGAGAATTCGGCAAAAGGAGAAATAAGTGAAGAAAAGAATTTCCAAAGGATGATCCCCCTTATATATACTACTCAAATTCGGCCACTAGTTCACCCTTCATTCATATCCCCTTATTTCTTTCCTATATTCTCTCCATACCTCTCATTCAAAATAAAATAAATAAACCCAACATTTTAAAAAAAATAATCTATCACATTATCCATTATCTTCCCATTTAAAATTAAATAAACTAAAGTCACCATTATCTTCTATCTATACTAAATAAAATAAATCCCCACTTATTCAAAATAAATTAAATAACCCCCATTCATCCACTATCTCAATATTTAAAACAAATAAAACAAAATCCCCAATTATCTACCCACTTAAAATAAATAAAATAAATCCCCACTTATTCAAAATAAATTAAATAACCCCCATTCATCCACTATCTCAATATTTAAAACAAATAAAACAAAATCCCCAATTATCTACCCACTTAAAATAAATAAAATAAATCTCCACTTATTCAAAATAAATTAAATAACCCCCATTCATCCACTATCTCAATATTTAAAACAAATAAAACAAAATTCTCAATTATCTACCCACTTAAAATAAATAAAATAAATCCCCACTCATTCAAAATAAATTAAATAACCCCCATTCATCCACTATCTCAACCCCTCACTAATCTCCACCTAATTCTCTTATCTTATCACCTTATAATATTTCTTAATCACCTCTTCATAAAACAATAATTTATCACCTCACTTATCCCATATCAAATTCCTATATATTCTCTTATCTCTTTAACAAATAAAAATAAAATAACCCATCACCATATCCCTTATCTTCCTATTAAAAATAAATAAAATAAAACCATTCTTATCCCACTCTTCCAGCCGAAATTTGAAAAAATAAAACAAGCTTAATCCTTATCTTTTGGAAGCCCATGTGCAGTCCAACTCTTCTCCCTAGCCTTGACGTCACATGCAAAAATACAACACCAAAATACTGCTTCCCACGCGACTCGAACTCCAGACCTGCACCAAGCTTGTGCCTTAAGTGGCATCTTGCAGCCACTTCACCAGGCGGGTTCTTATGCTATAAATCCCTTACAAATTTTCTTAAGACTTCCTTGCCTAGCTTCCCCTTTTTACCTCGGCGCAAAAGCAAAATAAAAGCCACCCATTGCTGCCCCCAAGTTTCGAACATGCGACCTGCTGGAACCACCACACGCTACCAGCCACTTTGCTGCTAGCTCCTTTTCGTCATAAACTCCCAACAATTCTTTTTAAGGCCTTCTTCTCCCTTAGCGCCAACTTTGCAAAAAAAAAATATATGCTGCCCCCAAGACTCGAACCAAGGCCCTTGCCCAAGCGTCATTTCCAGGCCCTTAAATGGCGCATCACCGCCACTTTGCCAAGGTGATTCTTATGTCCAAGAGTTCCCTAAATTTTCCTTAAGGCTTCCTTCGCCTAGCCCCCTTTAATTTATACTAGAAACCAAATTTTTTTTTCCTATAGCTCAGACCTTCCCTTAGCTTATATCTAGCACCTAAAATACCTCAATCATCACCATAATGACCACACTTATGCAAAATAATTTAATAAAAAAATTAACCCCTATTTCGGGATATTACAATTTTTCCAAAAATAGGGGACACACGCTCGTGCGGCCCAGCCGTGTGTCTCACACGGCCAAAGACACACCCGTGTCACAGGCCTTGTGGACATTCGAAATGGAAGCACATGGCCGTGTCCTAACCCGTGTCTGACCCCGTGTAACTCTCTGACTTGGGTCACACGGCCAACACACACGCCCGTGTGACTAGCCTGTGTGCCCTAAAAATGGCCATACACGCCCGTGTACCAGGCCGTGTGCTAGGCCGTGCCAAACCTGTAGGGTATACTGACTTATGCCACACGGCCAAGTCACATGCTCGTGTGTGAGACCGTGTGGAGCATACTGACTTGGTTTCTAATTCAGTACCAGGGGACACACGGCCGTGTACATGACCATGTGTCACACACGGCTGAGGCTGAAACACCCCAAACCCGGCCCACGAGCTTTGACCAGATTTGGTATGTTCCTCAAGTAAACCAGTTCAAAATTCGTTTCCTACCTAGGAAAAATTTGTGTGATTGTTATAAAAATATTGTTTTGGGTTGGGCTTGTGTGGAAAACCAAGTTTTCTTATATTGAAATCCACTTAATTAAAGTGACAAAACATTTAGGGTTTATTTTACAAAAAATAAATTTACTCAAACTTTAATTGATAATAATTCGTAAACATAATAAGTGAAAATAAAAATAAAGAAATAAAACTATGACCTTATTACATAAAACAAAACCCAAAATAAAATTGTAGAGTACTTAAATAAAATAAAATGTCCAATTTAAATAATTTGCTTGCTGTGCATGGCCACCTTTAAGCTCCTGCCGACCCGGTCCATTACTGCTCATCACCTGAAAAATATTCCCCAACGGGGTGAGTCAAACAGACTCAATGTGTAATCAACACTAAAATTTAATAGGTTTAGGCATACCATACATATCATGTTCACATAATAATAATTCAAGATAATGATGCAATCCCAAACCCAAACCTAGATGCCATCCGCTACACATCCCCGTACCAACCTGCACACCGTGGGGACTACTAAGTCAACCCTCCTTCCGCTACACACCATCGAAGGCAGTCGCTGCAGTCGACGTGCTCATCGCCCATATAAAATTTGTGGCATAGCCACCAGATTCAGATAATTGTGTCATGAGACACCACATTCAGATAATGTGATCGAAGCCACCACATTCAGATAATGTAACCGAAGTTACCATATTCAGATAATGTAACCGAAGTTACCACATTCTGATAGTGAGACCGAAGTCGTCACATTCACTTCCCCTTTCTCATATAACCCGAATGCCCCATATTATTCATATCATGCATATCATACTTAATTTCACATCCATGTTCACTTTCCTCTTTTGAATCATTTCTAGATCATTTCCTTACATTTCCTAGTTTCCAAAAATGTTCACTTTCCTCTTTTAAACTTAACATTTCCATACATTTCCATACATTTCCATACTTTTCCTTACATTTCCTTACATTTCCATACATTTCCTTACATTTCCTTATTTCTAGAATTCACATAACACATTCATAATTCATAAAACATGCCATTTTACCACATGGTTCCTTGTGTCATGCTTCACACGGAGTTTCTTTTAAAGCCTCATTTACCTAGCTCCCCTTTTTACTTAAAAACCAATAATTTTCCAGAGCTTTCTTCTTCCATCCTAGAATTCTAAAAACCCTTAATACACTTCCAACACTGCCAAAACCTACTAACTCATGAATTAGGCACGAACGCATAACCCCTAATCTAGGATGTTACAGTTCTACCCTCCTTAAAAATAATTTCGTCCTCGAAATTACTTATTAACAGTCGTACAATCCTTCTCACCGCACTATGCTTACGCTGCGCACTCTGATCTTAATATAACCATCATACTTCCTAGGCACAATTCCAAGGTTCACGTCCCCTAGAACTCATTTCTAACGATCGCGCTTTAATCTGATTTAAGAAATTTTATGCCTTAATACTTTGTTCCACTGATTAACCCGCGAACAGTTTTATGGAAAGAATTTTAGGAGTGGTTCTTTTGTATTCATGCACACAGTCTTTACATTCATACATCCATCAATCAATTATGAACTTTCGTTCATTCAGAGAAACGTTGTAGTTTTCATTGTTGTTGTTTTCCCACTACCCAGAGGTATTTTCGTAATTTGTCCTACAGGGGTATTTTCGTAATTTTTTTTCAAAAGAAAAAGTTCCTTGGTGATTTTGTCAAAAAGTATTTTGGAATTTTTAAATTCCCGAGGTATTTTGGAAAATTTTGAAATCCGGGGGTATTTTGGTAAATTTTGAAACTCAGGGGTATTTTGGTAATAAATCAGAAAATTTGTAAAGCTTAATAAATCAAGGGTATTTCCAAAATTTTCAAAACTTGAGGGTTCTTTTTGAGAATTTGTTTTCCAAATCGGTGATGTTGCAAAAATTTTGAAAATCAGGGTCATTTTGGTAATTTTGATAAACCAGGGGCAATTTCGTAAATTTTTCCAAATCGGAGTATTTTGGACTTTTGCAAAATAGAGGTTTGGAATACTATTACAAAGTAAGAAAATTTTATTGAAATCGGGGTAATATGGTAATTTTAAAACTCAAGGGCATTTTAGTAATTTTGCAAATAGGGGTATTTTAGTAATTTTCATAAATCAAGAAATATTTTAGAAAAATTTTATGGAATAGCTTTTATAAATCAAAGGGTAATTTAAGAGCTTTAAAACTAGGGTTTTTATGGAAATTCCCTTTCGGGTTTTAGTTAGGGGTTTAGCCCATGAATAAGTCCTCTTGGTTAGGGTGAACCGAAGCTACGCACCAGGTAGGATTCTAGTGGAGAGGAGGTGAGTCACGCGGACTGCTTAAATACAAAGCTCCCACCGAATACCAATCCTAGACATGCACACAATGGTTGCCACACCCTAACTCGGCGACTTAGACATAGGTTTGTTTAATTAAGCATTTAAGATCTTATGTAACTGTTGGGGTAAGCTAGTCTTAGAGTTCAAGTACCTATCATACTATCTACGTTCCATTCCCTTTTCTACCCTTCTACAAATCACAACATAAATCACACAAAGGATAGGGGTACTTACCTGGTGGACTTCGGGTCGGAGACTTAGGTGCCATGCCAGAAAAACCTGCTTATCTTCAAAAACTCATTTGGGCTCGATTTGAAAACGTTTTGGGCCTTAAATCCCAGGCCAAGGGTTTTAAAACTGGGCTCTGATACCAAACTGAAACACCCCAAACCCGGCCCACGAGCTTTGACCAGATTTGGTATGTTCCTCAAGTAAACCAGTTCAAAATTCGTTTCCTACCTAGGAAAAACTTGTGTGATTGTTATAAAAATATTGTTTTGGGTTGGGCTTGTGTGGAAAACCAAGTTTTCTTATATTGAAATCCACTTAATTAAAGTGACAAAACATTTAGGGTTTATTTTACAAAAAATAAATTTACTCAAACTTTAATTGATAATAATTCGTAAACATAATAAGTGAAAATAAAAATAAAGAAATAAAACTATGACCTTATTACATAAAACAAAACCCAAAATAAAATTGTAGAGTACTTAAATAAAATAAAATGTCCAATTTAAATAATTTGCTTGCTGTGCATGGCCACCTTTAAGCTCCTGCCGACCCGGTCCATTACTGCTCATCACCTGAAAAATATTCCCCAACGGGGTGAGTCAAACAGACTCAATGTGTAATCAACACTAAAATTTAATAGGTTTAGGCATACCATACATATCATGTTCACATAATAATAATTCAAGATAATGATGCAATCCCAAACCCAAACCTAGATGCCATCCGCTACACATCCCCGTACCAACCTGCACACCGTGGGGACTACTAAGTCAACCCTCCTTCCGCTACACACCATCGAAGGCAGTCGCTGCAGTCGACGTGCTCATCGCCCATATAAAATTTGTGGCATAGCCACCAGATTCAGATAATTGTGTCATGAGACACCACATTCAGATAATGTGATCGAAGCCACCACATTCAGATAATGTAACCGAAGTTACCACATTCAGATAATGTAACCGAAGTTACCACATTCTGATAGTGAGACCGAAGTCGTCACATTCACTTCCCCTTTCTCATATAACCCGAATGCCCCATATTATTCATATCATGCATATCATACTTAATTTCGCATCCATGTCACTTTTCACATGTTAAATATAACATATTTCGTAATCCTAGTAGGAGTAGGAAACGTACCTGAGTACTTTGTACCACATTAGGGTACCTTAGCCATATTCACATTCTTATACATACTTATATTAATTATTGCCATAAAACGTATTAAAAGATAGTGGGGATTACACACCTGATTTGCTTATCAATTCCTTGAAATCCCGAAAACCCGATCTATTGCTTTAGATCTCAATTCCTTGTTGCCGATTTCAATACTAATCAAATCCCGAAATCTATGCTATGCTCCTCCTTGTATTCAGCCAAGCACTAAATCTCATCAGGGGTTAGTTTCGGCTTTTTAAACAAACAAGAATTAGATCTAACTATCAAAATAGGCCTTGGCCGAATGCTGTAGACACTTACCTTGTGGATTCTAAATCCCGAAACTCACCAAATAACTAGAGAACACGTAGCTTATGGTGTACCTTCGGGAAAAGAACTTCTCCTTCCTTGTAGTCGACACTTAGTAAATCCCGAAAGATCTCCTTACTTTAGATATCGACAGTTCCTTTGCTTGAAGTCTCAACTATTCGGCTATGGCCTTGATCTTAGCAAGCTTTCGGCTTTTGGAATATTGAGAGCAGAAGAATGAAGAAGAAAAGAATAGGGGTTGCAGGGAAAATTCGGTAGAGGTTATCAAGGAAGAGTAAATAATGCTGAATGGCCTCTCCTTTCCTTTTATAGCCGAATTTACTAGGCTAGAGTCCCTTACTTGGCCACCAATCTTCTATTTTGATAACTTTATCCCTTGATTTATCACTTTAATTGTCAACAAGACTTAATCCAATATTTATCTCTTATCTCCTAATAAAAATAATACTAATAATAATCCTCTTTTATCTCTTCTTTTATCCATTAAAAATAAACGGAATTAATCCACAATTATCTCTTGAAAATAATGATAAATAAATCCATTATTTATCTCCTATTTAGACGAAATTTAAAGAGAATAAAACTCCTCTTTTAGAAGGCTTGTGCCGTCCACCTCTCTGCTTCTGGAAGCAAAATAAAACTTATTTATTTGCTCCCCAAGTGACTCGAACCCTGGCCCAAATACACAAGCTTGTGGCGTCACTTTGCTGGGCTTTTAGATGATGTCTTCAAGCCACTTTGACAAGCCTGTTTGTGTGTCAAATTCCTCCTATAAATTTCCTTAAGGCCACCTTGCCTTAATTTCCTCTTTTTAAACTTTAAAACTTGACATTTCCTTACATTTCCAAGTTTCCAAAAATTTTCGATTGCCTCCTTTAAACTTAACATTTCCTTACATTTCCAAGTTTCCAGAAATGTTCACTTTCCTCTTTTGAATCATTTCTAGATCATTTCCTTACATTTCCTAGTTTCCAAAAATGTTCACTTTCCTCTTTTAAACTTAACATTTCCATACATTTCCATACATTTCCATACTTTTCCTTACATTTCCTTACATTTCCATACATTTCCTTACATTTCCTTATTTCTAGAATTCACATAACACATTCATAATTCATAAAACATGCCATTTTACCACATGGTTCCTTGTGTCATGCTTCACACGGAGTTTCTTTTAAAGCCTCATTTACCTAGCTCCCCTTTTTACTTAAAAACCAATAATTTTCCAGAGCTTTCTTCTTCCATCCTAGAATTCTAAAAACCCTTAATACACTTCCAACACTGCCAAAACCTACTAACTCATGAATTAGGCACGAACGCATAACCCCTAATCTAGGATGTTACAGAGGCACACGCCCGTGTCTCTGCCCGTGTGGACAAAAATAGGCTATTTACCAAGCCATTTTGCCATCCAAACTTGTATACACCTACACCACGACAATTGGCACCAAAGCAAAGCATAAATAGTCATTTAAACCAACCAATTCAAGCCTAATTCATGCATATTCTATACCAAACTTCTCAATACACACAAATCACAAAATAGACTATACCATTTATACCAAAATCACATATACAATTCAACTAATTATACACTTCCAAATATACATCATCTAGCTTAATCTCATAACATACCAAATCTAATTTTCAACCATTTGGTACCTCTAATGGCCAAATATCAACAAGTATAACATATTCATCTTTAATAACATAACCAAGCCATATGCACATAGATATATACATAACCACATCAACCAAAATAAGCCAACTCTCATGGCTATATACAAACCAAAACATTTAACATTTACAAGCCATTTCAAATGACCAAAAGCATTATCAAGTCATAACCAAAATAACCATAACCCTATACATGCCACATAACCAAAACATAAGCTCAAAAGTACCAAAGTGATAGTAGGATAGTGTAACGAAGTCTCCGACGATCCCCGAATCTGAGTTAGCTTTGAAATCACTATAAAACACGGTAAAATAAACAAAGTAAGCTTTATAGCTTAGTAAGCTCGTATGAAATAAACTAAATGTAATCATAAATACACAATTCAACAATTGAATATATCAATATGTAACTCATATTATCTAACAAACCTTTCACATCTTTAATCATAAGATTTAATGTGTCTTTCACAAGTTTCTTCGATTTAAAGCTTATACAGCTCATGTACATTCCTGTACCATCTTGTATCAATCTCATATTCAACCTTATCTTTCATTTACCCGTTGAACCATTTGGAATACTATCGGATACTCAGGAAACTCGCACCGAAGTGCTACATACATAGCCAATGCTATCTCAATCTCATATCACATATATGCTCACTCCCCAGCTATCGATGGGCCTGCTCACACAAGCTGTTAGTTAAGATATAGCGACACTGTGTTGCTCACACAAGCTATCAAGTAACCGCAATACATGCCGGTATACTCAGCCACCGGTAGGACGTACATGACCAGCGCTCGGATCACATAATCACAACAACCCCTAATGACATGTCATTCGTATCCTAATCTATTCCTAAGGTTCAACCCGGATTTTCAATGCCGAATCATCGATGAATCATTGTTGAACATGTCCGTAGTCTCATATTCAAATTTTGTGCAATATCAAAGCATTTAAAATACATTTATAATGAAACTTATTACATACGAACTTACCTCAAACATAAAAACGGTGAAATAGGTCGATTAGTTGAGACTTTGTTTTTCCCTCGATCTAGATCCGAATTTCGCTTTTCTTGATCTATATGTAATAAAAATTAACTTATTTAATAATTTCTCTATTCAATTTAGTCGAAAACTCACATTAAGGCACTTTTACACATTTGCCCCTAATGTTTCACATTTTTACAATTTAGTTTTTATTTCATAAAATCACAAATTCATGCAATTCCATCCAAATGCATGCTAGCCGAATTTCAATTAGGTCCCTAGCAGCCCATATTTTTCATCTATTTCACATTTTGACCACAAATTTTTTCACATTTCATAATTTAATCCCTAATTGAGCATTTTACTAAAAATCACTTAATAAAACTTGTATATCTATCAACAAACTTTCATAATCTATCATCAATCATTAAAATACATGCCTATTCATCAATTGTAACATCCCAAATCTTTAACAATTTTGCAAAATAGTCCCTGGGCTAGCTAGACCTAGTTGCAACGATATCAAAAACATAAAAATCATTAAAAACGGGACAAAAATCATACCTTAATGAGCTATTAAAGCTTGACCGAATGCAGAAGATAAAAATGGTGTTTCTTTGCCCTAGTTTTGGTTGAAAACATGAAGAAGAAAATATGATCCCTTATTTTATTTCTTTTATTTTAACATTAAATTCTAAATTACTTAATTAACCTTTATTATAAACCATTTAAAAACACTTAATACATGTCCATAAAAGTCCACTAACATTAAAAATGGTATATTTACTACATAAGGACCTTTACTTTAAGGGTCCATAGCTATTAGATACCTTTAGCTAATAGAACATAACTTTTGCACTTTATGCGATTTAGTCCTTTTTATCAAATTAAGCATTCAAACAAAAAAATTTCTTAACGAAAATTTCACACAAACATATTATCATGCTGTAAATATCAAAATAACACTACACCAAAACAGACTTTCAGCGGCGTTTTTAGTGGCGTTTTAATAAAAAAACGCTGCAAATATTATACATTAGCGGCGTTTGAAAGAAAACACCGCAAAAAGTTAAGCAATAACGGTGTTTATTTCCCAAATGCTGCTAAAAAAGATCAATAGCGGCGCTTTAGGTCTGAGCATTAGCGGCGCTTTTGTAAAAACGCCGCTATAGGTCCGAGCATTAGCGACGCTTCTCTAAAAAATGCCGCTATAGGTCTGAGCATTAGCGGCGATTTTGTAAAAACGCCACAAATAATTGAACAATTTATATATTAAATTGATAAACCGTAAATATAACATATTTTAATCCCACATTTATTATGCTTCTTGAAGATTTAAGCCTCGTTTTATATAAAAAGGTGCTTTTAATCCTTTCTTTTCATGTCTTTTACCCAGGAAAGCACCCGAGGATGAAAAGAACACAAAACGGGCCTAAAACGAAGTAAATGGGCCTTTCCACAAAATTGACATGGCCTGGGCCAAGGACCACAGGGCCGTGTCTCGACGAACACTTGGAGCACGGCCTCATCACCACCGCACATGGCCGTGCCAAAGCAGAAATCCGAACACTGCAAGGTCTCGATTTGCACGGGCATATGACATGGCCGTGCCTCTGTCGCTGGAAAGAGCAATTTCAGTCGGAAAAGAATACTTAGGGAGAAAGAATCGCATTCCAAGAGCCTATAAATACACCCCAAGTACTACCTTGAAAAGGGAGCGAAAGCTAGGCCAAGGAGCCAAGCCGAGAAGGCCAGAGTTAGGGAATAATGCGAGGATAGCCAGTTGATTCATCACCAAGAAGCCGGAGTTATACTCTAGACAGCGGAATTCTCCTTCAATCCCGACAGGGAGTTTTAGGATTTTTCTTATGTTTTGTTTTATCTTTTCTCTTGAGATGTTTTATTTTTCCATTATGAACCCCTCAGATACCTGAAGGGGGATGAAACCTAGACAGATTTTATTATTTGATTTGTAAGTTATATGATGAATTACTTAGTTTGTTCTTAATTATGTTTCTTAATCCAAATCTAATGTGCTTAGGTAGAGGAGGAATAGACCCTGCCTAAGAGTAGATCCAACATAATTAAGCGGAGTTGATCAGACGCCTAGAGATAGGGTTATGAGATTTTGCCAGATTAGGGTGAAACCTAATATGGAAATCCATTGATCGATTTACTGCTTTCCTAGGGGCTTATTATAAGCGAACGAGAGTTCCACTAATTAACCTAGGATTAGACGTTATTCACCTCGAGAGAGGGTTTAGCATAGGTTAGGGAGTCTCACGGATCAAGCTAAGTAAAAGAAATCATATAATTTAGAGTTAGATAGTAAAGGAAGTCTAGGTGGATTCTTCCCGAGGGTATCATCAAAATCAACTAAGTCTTTTCCAAGTTATCCCCGAATTCATCTTTTTGTCTTTGTTTCTTTAGTCTAGTTGTCGTCAATATAGTTTTTAAGCAACCCTTCATCTTATTTAGGCTAAATAATAAAAAGAAAGTAAGTATTAGTACTTTTAGTTCCTTTGGGTTCGATATCCGGTCTTGCCTAAGCTATACTACTGTTCAATAGGTACACTTGCCTTAATATCGTTGTCAGAGTTAGTCTCCAGGTTTGATCATTGTTTTATAAATATTTAAAACTCTAATTTCACAGCAATCATAAATACTTTCTTATATAATCGTAAAAGAGATGGTATTAAATTTGAAATTTTGAATTAATTATCATTATAGTTTAGATTTTATGGTTTAGAGGATAAATAGTGTAGGGTGTAAGGTTAGGAGTCACTATTTTAATGTTTAGGGATTATATAGTTTAGGGGTTATGGTTTAATGTTTAAGGGTTAATGGTTATGCGGTGTAAGAGTTAAAGTTTAATGTTTAAGGGTTAATATGGGGTTTAAGGGTTAAAGGTTATGGGTTTAGGGTTCAATAACTAGTGGTACAAGGGTAGGCGTTAGGGTTTATGGGGTTAGGGCTAAAAGGTTTAGGGTTTAAGGTTTAGGGTTTAGGGTAACTAGTGTCTTTTAATTTATATATTAAATAATTTATTATCTAATTGTAAAAGAGATAAAATTAATTTTAATATATTAAAATTATGATTATATATAGTTTAAATTATTTAATAGATAAATAGATAAAATTTATATATATATATTAAATGGTTTAGATTTTAAGGTGTAATTGAGATTTGTAAAATGATGAAATTATTTGAAATATTAAAAAAATAAAGAAAAAGTAAAACACAAAAAATAAAAGTTTATAAAAAAAAAATGAAATACATGGAAATTGTCATACAAGTTGTTATGTTTAAAAAATTTAAAAAGTTTTAATCGTCATTATTTCTGTTTACAAAATAACAGTTCAATTTTGTTTTTTCTTAAATTAATGATTTAAATTAAACTATTTAAAAAATTGAGGTGAACATTAACTAAAATAAAATAAGTATTAAAATGAAAATATTATGCAAATTTAAATACATTACCCTTACCAGCCGACTAATGTATTTATATTACAAATAAAAATATTGAAGTACATAATAATATTAATAGTAATTTTTTTTAAATATCATAGTTTATTCACTACTACGTTATACTTTGTTTTTATTTGTTGATAGTTACAATAATAATCATATAATATATTTTCACATACAAATAAAAATCATCCAATAACAATTAAAATAATAAAAGGCACAAAGAGAGAGCAATACGGCGCCGCTTCATTTTGAATTTTTAGTGGCGTTTTAAAAAAAACGCCGTAACAAATATTATATGTTTAAACGACACAGTTTTATATGTGTTATTAGTGGCGCTTTGTACAAAACGCCACAAAAATATATCAAGCAACTTCTAAACGGCGACGTTTCGTCTAAAAATGCGGCGAGTGTATCAGGTGTCCAAACGAACGACGTCGTTTTGTACTATGTTTTTAGTGGCGCATTGTTAGAATTAAGTGACCCGAATCCTTATCTAAATAAAATATAATGGTAAAATAAAATAAAAGAAGAATCCCTATAGAACTACACTTTTTTTATTTTATTTTAAATAAGGTTTTTTAAACCTTATTAAACACCATCTATTTGATATTGATTAGAATAAAGAGTTTCAATCTTACTACACTCCTATTAGAATATGGCTTTACAAGCCTATAAATAGACATAGTCTATTCCTCTTGTTATCAATTAGAATTCGACATAGTGAATTTTCTTCTCATCTGCCCGTGGTTTTTCCCGAAAGGGTTTCCACGTAAAATCTGTGTGTTCTTTATTTTTTTCTCTTTTCTTTAAGAAATATTTGTCATTACCGACGTTATATTTTTCACAAATTGGTATCAGAGCTTTCAGGTTTTTCATCTCGATCACGGTAATGGCTTCTTTGAAGTATGAAATTTCGCTGTTAGATCGCAACACCAGATTCGCGTTGTGGCAGATAAAGATGCAGGTGGTTCTTGTATAGATGGATTTAGAGGAAGCCCTACTAGGGGTAGATAAGATACCTTCGACATTGACGGAGGAAGAGAAGAAGCGCAAGGATCGAAAGGCGTTAACACAGTTACATCTGCATTTGTCTAACGAATTTTTTCAGGATGTGATGAAGGAGAAGACCGCCGCTGCATTATGGAAGAGGCTAGAACAAATATGTATGTCGAAAACTCTAACTAGCAAGTTGCATATAAAACAACATCTTTATGCTCTTCGTTTGGAGGAAAGTGCGTCTGTGCACGAACACTTAACAGTGTTTAAAGAAATTCTCTCAAACTTGGAGGCCATGAAGGTTCAATATGATAAGGAAGATCTAGGGTTGATTCTACTTTGTTCGTTGCCCCCATCTTATTGAACCTGTAGAGACACGATTTTATTTAGCCGCGAGCCTCTCACAGTTGATGAGGTTTATGATTCTTTGACCTCGTATGATAAGATGAAGCATATTGTGGTTAAAACTGACTCTTAGGGAGAGGGTCTCATTGTTCGTGGGAGACAAGATCGGAATGCTTATGATGATCGTGGAAGGACACAGGATCGGAATCCTCGTAGTAAATCTAAAGGTAGATCGAAGTCTTCAAACAGAGGTAAAACTTGTAACTTCTGCAAGAAGAAAGGGCACATTAAATCTGAGTGCTATAAGCTACAGAACAGGATTAAAAGGAAGGCTGTGAATCAAAAGGGAAAACAACCAGAAAATTCTGGTGAAGCTGATGTTGTAGAAGACTACAGCGATGGTGAACTTCTAGTCGCTTCTGTCAATAATTCTAAAGTGAGTGAGGAGTGGATACTTGATTCAGGTTGCACCTTCCACATGTATCCCAATCAGGATTGGTTTACAAATTACGAAATAGTGTCTGAAGGTGTTGTTTTGATGGGAAATAATGCTTCGTGTAAAATCGCAGGTGTTGGAACAATTAAAGTTAAGATGTTTGATGAAGTTATCAGAATACTTAGTGACGTACGACATGTTCCAGAATTGAAGAGAAATTTAATTTCATTAAGTACTCTTGATTCAAAAGGGTACAAATACACAGCTGAAAGTGGGATTTTAAAGATTTCCAAAGGTTCCCTTGTTGTGATGAAAGGGCAGAGAAAGACTGCCAAGTTATATGTTTTGCAGGGTTCTACTGTTCTTGGTGATGCAGCTGTCACTTCTTCTTCCTTGTCAGATGATGATATTACTAAACTTTGGCATATGTGCCTAGGGCATATGAGTTAGAATGGCATGACAGAATTGAGCAAAAGAGGACTTCTTGATGGACAAAGAATTTGCAAACTGAAGTTCTGTGAGCACTGCATTTTTGGGAAGCAAAAGAGAGTTCGATTCACCAGAGGAATCTGTAACACGAAGGGAACGTTGGAGTATATTCATTCTGATCTGTGGGGGCCATCAAGAGTACCTTCGAGAGGTGGAGCTAATTATATTCTAACTTTTATTGATGATTTTTCCAGAATAGTTTGGGCATTCTTTCTGAAGCAGAAAAGCAATGTGTTTTTCACATTTAAGTCTTGGAAAACTATGATTGAAAAATAGATGGGAAAACAAATAAAATAACTCCGCACAGACAATGGCTTAGAGTTTTGTTCTAATGAGTTCAATAAACTGTGCAAGTCAGAAGGGATCGTGAGACACTTGACATTTCGTCATACTCCACAGCAAAACGGTGTTGCATAACGAATAAATAGAATGATCATGGAGAAGGTTCGATGTATGTTGTCAAATGCCAACTCACCAAAGTCGTCTTGGGCCGAAGCAGCCTCTACTGCATGTTTTTTGATCAACCGATCTCTATCTATTGCCATTGAGAAAAAGACTCCACAAGAGGTATGGTCTGGTAATCCTGTCAATTATTCTGATTTAAATATCTTTGGATGTCCTGCGTATGCTCATGTTGATAATGGAAAATTGGAACCGAGATCCATTAAATGTGTTTTTCTTAGTTATAAAGCTGGTGTAAAAGGGTATAAGTTATGGTGTCCTGAAAATAGAAAAGTTGTGATTAGCAGAGATGTCGTTTTTGATGAAACTGCTATGATACCTAACTTATCTCTTAAAGCTCTTCCAATAAAGAAAATCAAAAGCAGGTGGAGCACCAGATTAATAGAGAGTCGACTCCTCAAGCCAGTACAAAAATTGAGAGTAGAGTTGCTTCTTCACCACAAAACTCTATCGCCAAAAACAGCATTAGAAGAGAAATTAAACCTCCAAAGAAGTATGCCGAGGCTGATTAGTTTCTTATACTTTAAATGTGGCTGAAGATATAGATGCAAACCAAGAGCCGTCTAATTATTCTGAGGTGGTTACCTGTGAAGACTCAGAAAAGTGGATGTTTGCTATGCAAGAGGAGATGTAATCACTCCATAAAAATAGAATATGGGATCTTGTGAAACTTCCTAAAGGTAAAAAGGTTGTTCGCTATTAATGGGTGTTTAAAAAGAAAAAAAGGGACTCCAGGAGTTGAAGAACCCAGATATTCAAGGCTTGTTGCAAAAGGTTACAGTCAAATTCCAGGAGTGGACTTCACAGATGTGTTCTCCCCAGTTGTAAAGCATAGTTCAATTCGAGCTTTGCTTGGTATTATGGCCGTGCATGATTTGAAGCTTGAGCAGTTAGATGTAAAAACTGTATTTTTGCATGGAGAACTTGAAGAAGATATTTACATGCAATGACCAGAGGGTTTTACAGTCTCAGAAAAAGAGGGCTATGTTTGCTTGCTGAAAAAGTCCCTTTACAATTTGAAACAGTCACCAAGACAGTGGTACAAGAGGTTTGATTCCTTTATGACTTCTTATGATTTTAAAAGAAGTAGTTTTGACAGTTGTGTTCACTTTAAGAAAAACAGTGATGGTTCTTTTGTGTATCTACTTCTTTATGTTGATGACATGTTGATAGCAACAAAAGATAAAGGAGAGATAAGAAAGGTCAAAGCCCAACTAAGTGAAGAATTTGAGATGAAAGATTTGGGACCAGCAAAGAAGATACTTGGTATGTAGATTCTCAGAGATAGAAAAGCAAGTAAATTGTACCTAAGTTATAAGGGGTACATTGAGAAAGTTATTTGCAAGTTCAATATGCAGAGTGCTAAGCCTGTTAGTACTCTTTTAGCAGCCCATTTAAGACTTTCATTGGCTTTGTCTCCACAATCAGATGAAGAAACTGAGTACATGTCACATGTTCCATACTTTAGTGCAGTGGGATCTCTCATGTATGCTATGGTTTGTTCACGTCTAGATTTATCATATGCAGTCAGTGCAATTAGCAAATACATGGTGAATCCCGGTAAAGAACATTGGAAAGCAGTTCAGTGGATTTTAAGATACTTACGAGGTACTACTGATGTTTGCTTATAGTTTGGAAGAACTAGAGATGAAGTCATTGGGTATGTTGATGCTGATTTTGCTGGAGACCTTGATAGAAGAAGATCTCTCACTGGCTATGTCTTTACAATCAGAGGTTGTGCAATCAGTTGGAAAGCTACTTTGCAAACTACAGTTGCTTTGTCTACCACTGAAGCTGAGTACATGGCGATTACTGAGGCTTGTAAAGAAGCTATTTGGTTGAAGGGACTCTTTAGTGAGCTCAATGAAGACTTCAAATTAGCACAGTATTTTGTGACAGTCAGAGTGCCATCTTCCTTACAAAAGATCAAATGTTTCATGAGAGAACAAAACATATTGATGATCGGTATCATTTTGTTTGTGATATTATTGCTCGTGGTGATATTGTTGTGAGCAAAATTAGTACTCATGAAAATCCTGCAGATATGATGACTAAGTCACTTCCTATAATCAAGTTTAAGCATTGCTTAGACTTGGTTGGTATTTATTGTTGAAGTTAAACCCTTAAGAGGTTTTATGAAAAAGGTGAACTTATTCGTTGAGAGTTCGTGATGAAGAACTTGTTTATTGAGAATTCGTGTCAAGGTGGCGATTGTTAGAATTAAGTGACTGAATCCTTATCTAAATAAAATACAATGGTAAAATAAAAGAAAAGAAGAATCCCTATAGAACTACACTTCCTTTATTTTATTTTAAATAAGGTTTTTTAAACCTTATTAAACTCCATCTATTTGATATTGATTAGAATAAGGAGTTTCAATCTTACTACACTCCTATTAGAATATGGCTTTACAAGCCTATAAATAGACATAGTCTATTCCTCTTGTAATCAATTAGAATTCGACATAGTGAATTTTCTTCTCCTCTGCCCGTGGTTTTTCCCGAAAGGGTTTCCACGTAAAATCTGTGTGTTCTTTATTTTTTTCTCTTTTTTTTTGCGAAATATTTGTCATTACTGACGTTATATTTTTCATACGCTTTGTATAAAAATGCCGCAAATAAGTTGTTATTAGTGGCATTTTATCATAAGCGACGCAAATTTTTACTCACCTAACTTAAACGACGTCGTTTTTTTAGCCCCCAAATTTCCTCAAAGTCAGATTCCCCCGATTTTTTCAGCCAAGTTCCTAAAAATTTCTCGCCCTAATTTCCCAATTTCCCCCAAGCTCTTCTTCCCCAATTTCGTGATTGAATTTCTGAGAAATTTTTACTGCTTACTGTTTTGCTACTTTACAAAAAGGATAAGAAGATAGTTATGTATGTTTGTTTTGTTCTCTCCATCTTCCCCAAAAAGTCCGAGACTCCAGAGGAGAAACCTTCATGTTAAAATTTCTCTTCCTTGACCGTGAGAAGGCAAATCGGTGGTGAAAGGTAGGGGAAACCTTCATGTTTTTTATTCTTATTCATTCTGTTTTAGGGTTTAGATATTGATTTAGATTTCAAAAATTGTACATACACATATTGGGCATATTTGCTAATTTTAAAACAACAGGTCCAACTCTTTTCTGAACTGTTCTTTATTTCTCAGGTTGGCTACACCAAAAATCAATAGGAAAATCATTTTCCTGGTGTCATCGTGTTAGAGGTAAGAATACATTTCTTTACCTTTCAATTTTGAGGCCATTGTTGTTCATTGGCTGAATCCCCCAAACTGAAGGGTTAGAACTGCATGCCAAGTTCAAATGAGAAGGAGTTATATATATATAGCCTTATTTTGGATTCAGATAATTGATATTCAAGGGTTAATATTTGTATATGCTTTAAATTTGTTGACTTTAATATGCAAAAACCAAATTGGATGTTTAAGAATATCCAAATTTACACTATCCATTGTCATTCTTAATTTTCAGGCAAACAATATTATTGTCATGCTATGAGTAACTTTTAGGGAGAATTTCATCCATATTATTATTAGTGAATGGGATATGTTGATCTTACAGTTTCTAATCAGAGTCAAGTTTCATAGCTTACAAAGAATTTACATAATAATAAGCATGAATTTGGAATTTTGCTGTTTGTTTTAATTGCTATTTGTTCCCTTCAGTGCTATAATAGTTAAAAAGTTTCTCAAGAGAACTCAGATTTTGTTATTGCCCATATGTTTTCTGCTCTTTTGATTAAAATAGAAAGGTTACTGATATTGTTTTGCATGCAGAAAATTCTTCTGGCAGTTGGACATGTTCATTAGGTTTGTGGTGCTTGAACCCGTCCGTTGTATTCAGAGATGTATATGATCTTTCATTATCAGTCATCTTAACTTCTGGGTAAGAATGGTCCTTATTTGAATGTTTTAATTGCTTGCCTTACATCAATGAACCTTTTATGCATCATAAAAAAGTATGTTCAGCTTTGTGCAACCTTGAAATATCGTCTCCCAAATTTTGTTGCAAGTTTATAGCCAAGTCAAAGCCAAGTCAAAATCTTAGCCACCGAAGTTGTATAGGGATTCAGGAGAAAAGTGTTACTTGCACTAAGATAATTTATGTATTTTCTATCCTCTGTGATTTATTTCTATGGGATAATTGAGTTTGACTTATTTATGTTATTCGGATTTAAGTGAGAGTTAGAAATTGATTCGTTGAATATGGATTTATTTATTTATATATATTTAGATGTGTATTAGAAATAGGTGTTAGTTGACTTACTAATTATGATCTAAACTTGAAAAAGAAACCTCATTGAATTCAAACTCAATTTCATCGATTTGAATTCGAAACAATTTGAATCTATAGTGATTTGAAATAACTTGAAATGATTTGGAGACATAATTAATAACGTTTGATATGTCCTTCCCATGAATTTGATTGCCATCTTATGCTTCACTGTTATAAAATACTGTTAGGGATGATACCTAGGTTGGACATAAATTGCTTCAAATATGTGAGTTTATGGCCATTTATCTGCCTCATCTGTGAATTAGATTCTGTTATGATAGTATATGGTCGAGGAATGTTTTATGGAAGAACTGGAATAAAGGTCCTCAACAGGCATATAATGCGTAAAGGTAGCAGCTTCTTGATTTCCTTTGCTCATCTACGATCTTATTAAGAGTTTCAAGCTGTTGATACTTAAGCTGGTATTTCTTGAGACAATTGATTTCAACTGCTATAACTAAGTTTATATCTAATTTGATGCAGGTTGCACTGTTGGGTGGAGTTCTATTCAAGTAAATACTCTTAAAATTGAATTGACAAATTCAATGTTTGAAGAAGATTGTTTGCAGCTTTGGGTATTACTCAAATTGATTTTTAGCCAATATATAAATTAGGTTTCGTATCTAATACCTATCCTGTTATTTTATTAAAATATATTACTTATAGAAATTTTGATTTTTTTTCTCATTCTTATATTGTTTTACTTTTAAATCTTAGCTGAGCTTGTACCATTTACTGCTGGCCTTGAAGGTTTGCTGATATCAACACATTGTTTCGTTTTCAACTTATTACCCAATTTTCTTCTTATGTTTCTCCCCGCCACTATCTCATGACTTTTAATGGCTACCCACAGGCTATGCTATACCACTTGTTGACAGAATTGTTGCTGAAAACTGGTTTCTTTCTAGGCCTTCTACAGTTAGCACGTAAGTATGCTGAAAACTGGTTTAATTTGTAATTAGGCATGTCCATGTTAACATTGCCAAATCAGGAAGCAGTTAAGTGTGCTTTTCAGACCTTACTTATTAGCAGGTCCATGTTTAATTTGTAATTAGGTGACTATGATCTAAAGGTTATGCGGCAAGAGTTCTATATTAGCAATAATTGGTATGTATAATAAAACAGACTTGGTTCGATTTGAGTATTAATTGTTGGGAATTGGGATATTTGTTAGGTTTTTAGGGAAGCAATTGAACCACGTAGAATTGGTTTTTTTTTTTTTTACTTTAACTTTTCATGAGTTTTGATTATACGATAAATGATAAATGCATTGGTGAAGTTTTTTTTGTTTGCTTAACAGTTGTAGTTAATGTTTTAAAAACAAAACTAGGGTTCAATCAGGTCATTTTTCGGTTTAATTGGTTTATTTGCCGATTCAATAATAATTAAAAGTTAATAAAAATTTTAAAAAATTATAAACTGATTTAACTGCTGGTTTTTTGTCCGGTTCGGAGTAGTTTGTTTATAAATTGATTCAAATTTTTTGTTCCAACCAATATACTAGCTGGTTCTCATTCCAACCGATCTATCTAGTCCAATTCCAACAACAATAGTTCTGAATAATGTAGTCCATGCTTGATACTTATATGGTTGATATTTTCAATATAATCTTTAGGTATTGGTTGGATTTATAGGTTTGGTAAGAGTTGTAACCTAAAGTCTACAAAATAATTTTCCATATGGTCCTAAATCATTATAAATGGAATTAAATTACACATTTATAAGTTAACTGAAAAGTACTCTCATAATAAATTTTCAATTGTTTTCCATTTCCAGATTATTATTACATTTTTAATTTCCAACTAATAAGTTCATGCATTTAAAACTGAAAGACACTTTGGAAACAATAAATTATGGCAAACATGAAGAGAGGTTTGAAAATTGCAAATTGCACCCAAAACTCCATCCCACTTTACCCAACTCATACACTAGGGTTTTACAATGCATTAGGTTCCTTCCTCTATTCGTAGGGAGATTATCTTTTATTTGTTTTAAATGCATATATTTTTGTGAAAGTCCAGTTATTTACATTAGTAATTACTCTATCTCTAACATGTATCATCTTATTTATGTAACAATCTACGTAACAATTTATGTAGCAATTGTTTTCAATTTATGTTTAACAAGTAACCTTGTATATACTCATATTTATTTGTTACAGATTTGTATTGAGAAAGGTATCCGTACTTTGAAAGTGAGTAGAGTTGAAGTGGACTTAGATCGACTACTGAATTGACTATTTTTCTTTCAGTCAAAGAATGTGAGTATTAGTTTTTAGTAAATAGCATTTTGTAATTAATCAATAGCATTTGTTAATTCATATGTTGTTTGTATTTCAGTTACTGCTTCCTACTGCTCCTGCAACTGTTCGATTGGATTTGGTGGTAATAACTTAACAGGTATAAAATCATTATTATTCTTATTTATATTCATTTTGCTGATTTATATTCATTTGATAGAAAAACATTAGATATCCAATTGTTAGTCAAGATTATTAATCTTTTGTATTTCTAACTGCAGCCCCTATTTCTTGGTGAGAGTGGAGTAGACCATCTTCTTGAAATTATTAAGGTACGTTTTAGTTCAAAATTCAGATCAGGAATAGTTATATCATAATAAATTTGTCCAAATTGCTGTTTATTATCCTGCTTGGTTGGTATATATGCTGTTTATTGTACTGCTGTCCAAAAAAAAAGATTCAAAGTATATAGGCTAGAAACCTAATGGGTTGCCTTATATCTCATTGTAAGATATAACGGATCCTCCCCAGGTGTAACAATGCCACGTATGATGAATCTTAAAAAATTTCTGTCCAAATTGCTATTATTATATTGTTTGAACTGCTATATATTCTGTTTAATATGTTGCTGTTTATTATATTGTTACAACTGGTATAAAAATGACATATTTAATCGTTAGCTTAACAGATCCATTTTTATATTAATAAGGTTTGATTTTATATTAATAATGTTTGACCATATAATTAATTTCTTGCTTATGACATATTTGGTATCCTCTATTCAATTACTTTTAAGTAGTTCTAGATTTAGAAATTATATTGTAAATATGATTAATAAATTAATTTATACACAACCTGATTAAAAAACTGTTAATAAAAAATATTTAATTTATTATAAAATTAATTTAAACAAATTTTAATTCCATATTTATTATATGAATTAGTGTAATTAATACCTCTAAGTGATAAATCAAATAACTATCCAACCCATGAACACTTCTAACCACACCATTACTTTGCATGTAAAATGTAAAATTTCTTAAATAATTATAATACATAATACATAAGTTAAAGATCAAATTTCATAGCTTTCATCAAATTATTTAACTTACATAATACAAAACTTACATAATTTTAAGTTCAAACTTCATAACTTACATAATTTACATTACTTACATAATACCTGTATAGATAAACAACTTACCCGTGTAATTTACTGTCAACTTTAGACTTCAACAACTACGAAATGGATAGAACTTGGATGAATTTGTCAAGAGTAAGCAACGACTATCGATATGGAGTAGAAACTTTTCTAAATTTTGCATTTCAAAATGCAAGCCAAGAGAATATGATTCTTTGCCCGTGTAAGAAGTGTTGCAATATAAATTGGCATTATCGTGAAGTTGTCTACGAACATCTAGTTGTTGATGGCTTTGTTCGGGGGTATAAAAAATGGATTTTCCATGGAGAGTGTACATCTAGTAGAGCCTCTTCATAGATGAATCTGGGTTATCCTCATAGTGCTTACAATCAGAATGTTAGAGAAGATGACATGGATGGCATATTGCGGGATGCATTTAATATGCGCGGTGATAGTTTGCAATCATTTCCACCTGACTTGGGTGCAATCGATGATTACAATTTTGGTGGAAATACTTTCACCGAAAGGGGAAAAAGTGTACTTGATGATCAGCCAAATGAAGAAGCGGCGAAGTTCTACTCGTTACTTGGCGAAATGAACTAAGAACTGTATGAGGGATCTAAATTTTCAAAACTGTCTTTCTATATTCATTTTTTTCACCTAAAATGTTTAGGAGGGTGGACCAGAAACTCTTTGACAATGTTGTTAAAGTTTTTGAGAGAAATGTTCCTGTTTGCGAAAATCCCTCAATCTTCCAAAGACATGAAGAAACTGATCAAAGATTTGGGCCTTGGCTACAACAAAATTCATAGTTGCCCAAATGACTGCATGTTGTATTGGGGCGACCGGAAAAACCAATAGTGCTGTATGTATGCGATCAATCCCTTTGGATAAATAAAAATACAGAGGATGGTAACGAGGATGAAAATGATACACAGTCAAGGAAGCAGCCCGTTAAGATTTTGCGGTATTTTCTGCTAATACCAAGGTTTCAAAGGCTTTTCATGTCGTCGAAGACAGCCAAGTCAATGGCGTGGCACCATGATGGACGAATCGATGATGGATTGTTAAGGCATCCTACAGATTCTTTAGCTTGGAAATCATTTGACTCCAAATTTCCAAGCTTTACAAGCGATCCTCAGAGTGTGAGGCTGGGGCTAGCATCTGATGGATTTAACCCTTACAAAATCATGAGCACTGCGTACAGAACTTGGCCTGTGGTGCTTGTTCCTTACAATTTGCTTCCATGGGTTTGCATGAAACAATCATCCTTTATCTTATCTATGATTATCCATGGAGAGAAAGGGCCCGGGAATGATATTGACATATATTTGCAACCACTTATTGAAGAGTTAAAACAATTATGGGCTGGTGTTGAGACATACGATGTACTGAGAAAGGAGAACTTCAATTTACGTGTAGCTTTGTTGTGGACTATTAATGACTTCCCAGCCTATGCCAATTTATCTGGTTGGAGTACCAAGGGACGTTATGCTTGTCCTTTTTGTACTGCGTAAACATGTTCGCAATGGTTATATAATGGGAAGAAGTTCTCTTACATGGGGCATCGTCGGTGGTTATAGGAAAATCATAGATTTAGATTTCAGAGTACTCAGTTTGAAGGTATTGAAGAGTTCAGATAAGCTCCTTCGCAGACCGGTAGATTCAAAATATTGTTAATGTTGAAAGATATGAATTTCATTTATGGGAAGATAAATCAACCGGCCAACACGCAAAGAAATAGAAGATCAAGGGATGAATCTGATAATGAATCTGATGAAGAGGATGATCCTAATGAGGCAGACTTGTGGAAAAAAAAAGTATTTTTTTTAGTTGCCTTATTGGGAACATCAGATTTTACGACATAATCTTGTTGTCATGCACATTGAGAAAAATGCTTGTGAGAACATCATTGGGACTATTTTGAATGTCGATGGAAAATCAAAAGACAATCTTCAGAGTCGACTTGATTTAGTCCACATGGGAATTCAGCGTGAGCTTCATCACCAAGCACTTTCGAATATGAAATATCGGTTGCCGCCTGTTATTTTTTCAATGTCGAAGATGAAGAAAGAAGTATTCTGCATGGTGTTGAAGGATATAAAGGTTCCGGATGCGTATGCATCAAATATATCTCGATGTGTGAGTCTTAAAGATCGAAGACTATATGGCTTAAAATCGCATGACTATCACATCTTGATGCAAGACTTACCGCCAGTTGCTATGCGGTGTTGTATGTCGAAAAAGGTGACGACTTGTGTAATTGAACTGTCCAATATAATGAAAGGCATTTGTGGTAAAGTTTTGGATGTTCAAGAACTTGAGACACTACAAGATCGAGCCGCATTGACTTTATGCAATTTGGAGAAGATCTTCCCGCCTTCTTTCTTCACTATTATGGTACACTTGTTAATTCATTTCCCTCGCGAAGCAATACTTGCTGGACCTGTTTTCTATCGATGGATGTATCCCATTGAAAGGTCTTAATTTATTTGTAAATTAATCCTTCATTCACCTCAATGCCTTTAGTTGTAACTTTTGATAATGTTGTATATCGTGTTTAGGTTCCTATCCAAATTGAAGTCTTACTGCCGCAATAAGCGTTATCTGGAAGGATCAATTGCCGAAGGCTACTTGGCAGAGGAATGTATGACTTTCTGTTCAAGGTTTTTGGAAGATGTTGAAACAATAATGAACAGACCAAGTAGAAATGCTGGGCTCACAGATCATAACTTGGCCGAAACTTATTTATTTCAAAGTTTCAGAGAACTAATCGGCAAAGTCAAAATTACAGAATTAGATGATAGATCGTGGGTCCAAGCACATCGATATGTTCTTTTTCATCACGAGTCAATGGAACCATTACACAAGTAAGTTCTAGAATTTGATAAATATTCATCAATTATAATTTGTCTGTCTTCTAACAATGTAGTGAGTACAAACAAATATTAAGAGCTCGTTCATGGTCCCGAAGATTACAACAACGAGAAATTAATAAGTTGTTCACAGAATCATTTCATGAATGGTTAAGCCAAACGGTATGCAATTGAAGTTTTCATTGACAAGTAATAATGTTTTCTCATAACATTTATAATGACTCAGTTTACTTTCGATTCAATAGGTTTGGAGTCGGAATGAAGTAAATGACGAAGTTAAACGGCTTTCACAAGGTCCAAATAGAATAGTGAAAAGATATAGTGCCTTCCTCATCAACGGATTCAGATTTCATACAAAGTATTGCGAGAGATTGAGGAGAACCCAAAATTGTGGAATTGTTGTTAATTCTTCAATTACAAGTTATGCTAGTGCTAGGGACAATAATCCTGTCGAGGGGAATATGGAGTATTACGGACTTCTTACTGACATAATTGAGTTGGATTATTATGGCATATGGAAAGTGTCTTATTTCGAGGAGATTGGGCTGATGTGAATACGACTCGCGGAATTAAAAACGATCAATATGGTTTTACAATGGTGAATTTTTCTCGATTGATTCACACTGGAGAACAATTGTAGGACGAGCTGTATGTATTTTCTTCTTAAGTGAAACAAGTTTTTTACTCAAAAGATCCAACTGATGACGGTTGGTACGTTGTACTCCGGAACACCCCTAGAGACTTGTTTGACATGGGCAATGGAAGTAGAGATGACATAGTAAAAAAATCAGAAACTTTGCCTTTTCCAGAACAAAACTTAAATGAAAATATCTCTAGTACTAGTCAACAATTTCAATGGGTTCGTCAGGATGTGGACGAAGATATTTATAAAATATGATGTAGTAAGATTTTACAATTTTTTATTTATATGTAATATTATAATTTTAATATTGGTCATGTTATATAATTTAACTATTTTAAATGTACTATTATTGTTGTTATTTGTTACTAAAATTTTGAACTATTTCATGTGTATTGCAGGAAAAATGCCTAGAAGACGATTACGAGAGTTAAGTATTGTCCAAAATACTCCAAATTCAGAAGAAGCAAATAGTGAACAGCAAACAGTTGTTGGATCTTCTAGTCTGCCGGACATAGATGACGAGCCTGGAGAATTTCAAAGTAATGTTAAGTTTATTTTACATACATGTTGAATTTTATTATTGATTCATTTTTCAATTTTAATATAATAATATACCATTTTTCAGCTGAAGGTGGTGGGACGCGAAGAGGTCGAGGACGTACATTGCTTAAAGATCTATACTACCTAAATCCTATCGAGCGTGTTAAAGTAAGGAGAAACAGTCATGGCCAGCCTGTTGGATTTGAAGCTCAACTGTTAGCAGGCTATTTGGGCATTCTAGCACGAAATGCCAATATGTTGCCCATTAACTACGAATCATGGCATTACATGCCTGATGCCAACAAAAATCAGGCTTTCGATAATATTAAGGTAACAAAACGTGAATGTAATTTATAATACTTTGGTTTAACTTTCATTTATATTTACTTTTTAAACTTACGTTTTTTCAGGAGAGATTTGCTTTAGAGGTCTCCGATGACTATATCAAGAAGACATTGGGTAAAAAATGGAGAGACCATAAAAGCACGTTGAAAAAATAATATTTTAAGAAAGATATAAGCCTCGACGAAAAATTAAGAAATGTCCCACCGGGAATGTTGAGGTACCAGTGGGAATATCAAGTTAGATTCTGGAGTTCAAAGAAATGAGAGGTATTACGTACTTCTAATGTCTTATGTCAAATGCGTATTTACTATATACGTAATACAAATTTCATTATGTAGGACCGTGAGCGAGTTGGAACAAGCACCAGACAGAAACAAAAATTCACGCACACGACAGGGTCCAGAAGTTTTGCTTGTGTAGCTGAGGCTGAGGTATTATAATTTATTAATTCTGTCAAATATTAATGACTTTATACTATTAAATTATATTTTTACTACTACAATGTAGGAAGTCTCGTCTAGTCAAAAAGTTGGACGCCTTTAGCTTTTTGACATTACGCATAGGAAGAAGGATGGATCTCCGATGACATCCGAAGCTGCAGAAATTATGGTATATTTACTTAATAAAATTTGATTTATTATAAATATTTATAATGTTTAATTATAATAGTTTAATTCATCGTTTATAGTTTTAAATTTATAATGTTAAGTTATGTTGCATTCCTTCTTATTATATATTTCGTTTCTAACTCTTTCATTGATTTATTAGGATAAACTAAAGGAGAAGAAGGCGGAGTACGAAGCGGCTGCTTCGACTGATAGTTCTGTTAATCTCAAGGAGATTGATAACATAATTATTACTGATGTTTTGGGTCCTGAAAGGTACGACTGCTTCGACTGATAGTTCTGTTAATCTTGAGTATATTTATAACAGAATTATCACTAATGTTTTGGGTCTTGAAAGGTATGGTTGGGTTCAATTTCAAGGATCTGGTGTTACCCCGACCCAATATTTTGGATCCGGCTCCCAGCAATACATGCCTTCCGGAAGTCAATCTCGTGCTGAAGTTCAGAGGCTAAAAGACCAGATAGCTGAGATGCAAACGAGCACGGTTGAGCAGAGGCAGCAAACGGCTGATGTTCAAAGAAAATATGAAGAACTCCAGCAACAGCTTAGAGCGGATGCGGAAGTGGCAGCAGCGAGGGAGGCAACGACAGCATCGATGCTAGCAGAGCAGAACAAAAAGTACGATGAGCTCCAGCTACAGCTTCAGCATATGCTGCAGATGTTTCAACAGTCGCAGAAGCCGCCATCTTAGACATTTAGTTTATCGTTGTAAGATTATTTTTAACATTATTACATTTAACATTATTGTAAGAATATTTTCAGTTATAATTCATTTAATTTATTGAATTTCAAGTATCATTTAGAATTAATGCATTTGGTGTGATTTTTATGCTACATTTGCTGTTTTGGGTTGGAATTATATGCTATATTTACTGTTATTCGTTGGTTTTAGTGCAAGAGTGGTATGATATTGAACAAATTGTAAATTGCAAATCTGTATAAATTAGCGGCGTTTGTGGGGAAAGCGCCGCTAAAAGTCATGACCTTTAGGGGCATTTTTTTCTCATAAACGCGCTAAAGTTTGCGGCGTTTGTTTTAACGGCGCTTTTTGCGGCGCTTTTAGTGGCGCTTATAAACGCCGCTAAAAGTCTGTTTTGCTGTAGTATAATAGTAAAATAATTACTTTGGATTTGGATTTGTGGTCCCGAAACCACTATTCCGATTTGACTAAAAACGGGCTGTTATAGGGACATACCTAACTATCCAATGCTATTTGTACTGGTGAGATCTTCAAGTGAGGTGAGTTTGTGGATTAGATCATTGAGAGAGATCCAACTTGGTTCGTTAAAGCGATGATGGTCTATGAGGGTTTGTAATCATGGGATGAGAATATACGAAGCAAGTTTTCCTTTGGCTTCAACTTTCGCCTTTTCTTTTTTCATAAACATAAAATTGTTTTAATAAATGGAAAATATAGAAAAACTAATTTGAAAGAGATGAAGAATGGATGAAAACGGAGGGAGAAGGAGAAGAGAATGAGAAAAAAAAGGAAAGTTCAAATAACATAAAAGAAAATAATTAAATTACTCAAAACGAAAAAATATGGGGACTAATTGTATAATTTAACCTAAAATTTTTGTTTAAAATGATGATTTAATGTGCTACGTCAGCTTATCATTACACCGTTAACGGAAATTAACAGCTTAGTGACTAAAATATTACAACACATCAACGTAAGTTACTAAAATATAACATTTCAAATATAAGT